>VTON01000028.1:1200000-2400000 GCA_009617725.1 Hydropsyche tenuis
TTATTTTAAAAAATTAACTATTATTAGAGGTCAGTATAAAATTTTACGTGAGGTGCGGGTTACTGAAAACGGTTTTTCATAAATATCTCGTTAACTACCACTTTTAGAGAAAAATGTTGAAAACTAAATTTGTATCTTAGAAAATTTTCTTCAAAAAAGATATTGTAATATTTATATTTATTAATTCGTAAGAGTAACTGTTTTGAAGAAAATTCAATTAACAGAACTGTCACTATTTTGTATGTAGCCTTCAGCGGCATGTACATAAAAGGCTCAAAAAATTCTAAGAAAATGTGTTTAATTCGTAAACAAAATAACTTGCATTATTAAAAAAAATTAATGCAGTTATAAACCTTTTGAAACGTAGTTTATGTGGTATTATTAGTGCTGTGAAACATCAACACATAATTTTAAAACAATTCAAAAATTCCAAATTCAATTCAAAATTTAAACCTAACATTAACCCCAAAACAAAAAATAACAACCCTTTCTTATTTGTTTCAGACATTGCCCATGGAGCAGCGCAGAAGCGCGTCCTCATCAAAAATGGCGCACCCGGAAACGGCGCCGTCGTAGAGACCCTTCCCATTGTGATGTGCGCGAACGCTTAGCGCCCACCCCCGGTGTAGTTCCGCAGTGGTCGCAGTGGTTACAGTGGTCGCAGTGGTTGCAGTCGTCCGCGATGTACGGCAAGATGGCGCGCTCGCCCTCCGTCGGCGGCCTGCTCGTGCTGCTGCTGCTCATGATGGACACGTGGACCACGGTCCTCGGCGTGGGGTTGACCTCTTCGGCGCAGCAGGACAGGTGTCCGTGGGCTTGCACGTGCACTGCCCAGACGGCCGATTGTTCACATCGAGGGTTGCAGAAGGTGCCGCATCTGCTGCCGGCTGATGTGGATAGAATGTGAGTTTAACGTTTTGTTTTAATTGGTGGTTGGTGGGTTGGATGTGTTGGATGTGTTGGGTGGGTGGGTGGAAATGGTTGGGTGAGGGATGGTTTTAGTGTTTGAATACTTATGTTGTTGAAAATTGTCTTGAGTAGATGGAAATGGTTGGGGATTATTAGGTAAGGAATGGTTTTAGTGTTTGGATGCTTGTGTTGTTGAAAAGTGTCTCGAGCTTTTGGTGGTATCGGTGTATTAAATATTTATTGTAGTGTAATGATGGTATCGTGTACAGCTTGTATATCGTTAAAGTTTTTATGATGTCGTTAAAAGTTCGAAAAATTTTCTTTACATAATGACAGGGGTAAAAATACTAAAATTATATCTTATTAAATAGTTTTGAATTAATTATCCATTTTCTGACCTATCACATGTCACTGAACTGCGTTCAACATGATTGGAACATTGAATGGTATTTTATATACATACATAGATCACTAATAAGTTCTTACCGGTTTCTGCTGAGCATAAATAAATCAATTAACCTCTTTTAAGCACTTGGTCGTAAAATCAAATAGTTAAATTCAGTAACATGTTTTGCGAGGATAAACTCAACATCCCTTTTGTTACATGCGTCCTAATCTATGTTAGTCTTACTGTGACCCAGTTAAGCATCGAACGTTACGTCCTGAATTTATTATGGGAATACGTAAATTTTAGAAAAAAGTATTGAACGTCCTCAATTTTTTATACAATTATAATATAATATACCAAAAGAATTATACCCATATATATACCATATTATACCCATTTATTTTTGAATTAAAATTCATAATGAAAAACAATGACTAATTTCCCATTTTACTGTGCACACAAATTAGGATTTTCCCAACGGCCGATCTTCCCATAAATCCACACGCTTATAACAATTTTCGTAATCATCTAGCGGATCTACCACTTACAACTATATTAAAACAAAAACGAAAATAATTAATTACAATAACACTATCACGACAGAAACGCACACGCGATAATCAAAGCGACTACTTTGATACACGAAAATAAAATCATCTAAATTAAATCCAACAACCTCCTCGCGAGCGATGTTATCATCGCCGACTCCGACAAAAGCCTCTCGCGTGCCTTGGCCGAAGTGAAACCGCGATTTATGCCAGCATCGCATGTATTATTAATATTATAATATTCGGGTAAAGACACGAAATCTCGTCTCGCGTAAATCAAACAATTAACGCACATCGCGTACACTTGTACGCCGGTCGTCGAAACCCTCCGTTTCATTGTGTAATCTTGTACGGTGTTGTAATTTCGGATTTTGGATGTTGGCGGACGGATGACGATGAATAATTGAGGAAGATGCCTAATGAGCTAGATGGAGGTTTTGCGGCCATCGGAAACCTCCGGATCCCGCTAATTATGACCGCTTTTATGTTGCGTCGTGTCGTAATTTTGGAGGTGCTCTCGAATTTGCGTTTTATTAAATCCGCTGATTCGTTGTTTGTTTTCTTATTGGATTTCTGGGATTGAATCAATGTTTGGTGTGGATTTCGGTTTTTTTTATATTTTTGCGTTCGATTTCGTGCTGATTTTTATTGTATTTTGGAATGATACTTTTTATTTTGCGATGATGCGAATTTTTTCGACTATCATTAAAAATTTGAAATATTTTTTTGATTCAATTTCTTACGATAACTTAATGATTTCCGAACAATTATACTTTAAAACAACTTTGTATTTTTGTAATATTTATATTATCATGTCATCATCATAATGCTGCTTTTACAATGTTCACTATAGAACAAGACCTTTCCGATATACAATTAGAATTTTAATCGTTTTGTTATTTAACAATAAGTTAACCATTGATGAGCTTTTGTACATATAGATATCTGTATACATATTGCAATGGAAAAATTAATTATAATAGTTATGAGCCATTTAAAAATTAATTATACGAAAGATTTATTTCCAATTGTTTGAAGGTTTTTTTTTTTAATATTTTTTCTTTGTTTTGAATTAATCTCGGACAGTACGTTATACGAATGTTATGTGGAAAGTATGAAAAAGTCTATTTTCGTAGAGCAAACAAACAATCGGACGTTGTTGTTTGTGATGCGTGTGTAAAATATTGTTTTACTAATCCGTTAAAAGCCGGGCGAGAATAGATCAAATATTTAACCGTGAGCCGTTAAAACTACACTTCCAAACGCACAGACTTAACTATACAACTACGAAGGAATTTTGACAATTTCCAAAACACGCAATCAACTATTTTCACGACGCCTTTCACTCATAGCGGACGTGCTACTATTGTTTTCAACGTGTGAAGTATCTTTTCAGACACTTACGTAAAAATTACTCGCTAAAAAAGTGTAAGACGCAATAAAAGCTTCAGAAACTTTTTAAGAAATCGATATCGATTTAAGTATAATATTATATATAAGTATGAATAAAGTAAAATAAAATTGTATTCGTATAAATTTCAGAAATGCTCATTCATTTCAGTTTATATATTTTCCATTCAAATGAATGTAAAAATAAAATTTTAGTACTTGTGATAAATTTTCGATGACATAATACAGCACTTATGAAAAAATCATTAGCGCGTGCCTTGAAGATACATAAGAGTACAAACATTTTTATACGCATTCATACAGAATAAAAGAAAATCGTTTCAATATTATAATAGGAAATAATAAAATGGATATGAGGCAGGCTATAACGGCCCTGATTTATCCTTCCATTTTCCATCCATATAATAATAATAAAATATAATAAGCGTTATATTTCGTATACGATAGATACGATTCGTAGAGGCGGGTTGTGTTTGATCGTCCTTATAAGGAGTAGAAAAGTATAATTGGCTTGTGATTGATATGACAAGGGTCAGATTGTATTGACCCAAACAGGATTCCGGTAATTAAGTTTACTTGATGATTTTACGCACGAACCCTATCCGATCATATAAATGTATAATATATATAATTTCGTTCGTTATAAAGTGTATTATGTTATTTCGTTCGAAACGATAATTGTATGCCGAAAGTAAATTAAAAAGAAAAAAAATTGCTCGATTTTTTCTTGTATAATAATTTTCTCAGTACTTGTGACTGGTTTTGAAAGCGTCGTTGAAAAGGTCGCGTTTTATCTTAAACATTTCGTTAAATGCGTATTGCTCGAGCGAAATATTCAAATTGTATAGATAAATATTTTAATTAATAGATAGTAATTACAATTTTAAAACGAATGAGCGCTTTTAAGACCTTTAAGAGCGATACGAAATTTCGAATATGTATCCGAAAATTGATAAAAATGTACTTTAAGAATAAAAAAACATATTTTATATTCGAAACACGTAATTTATGTATACCATTACGTATTAATAGTCTGATAATTTAATGCACCTGTATAAATTTTATCTTTAAAATTGCATATTGGTGATTTCTTTTATTTATTATTTTTAAGTATTGATTGATCCATTTATCTATAACCGCCACAATTCAAGTCTTTTCTTAAATAAAAAACCGAATCCATTCAAATTTTTCAAATTAGCAGTCATTCAACAATTTTTCTTCACAAAATAAATTTAATCAAAATATTCACTAATATTAATTTAAACCTAAGAAAAAAAACATGATACGATTTCAATCCAACCATCACACGATCGATACCATCCATTAATTCCGATAGTCATAGAAATTTTCAGAGCGTATTTCCTTATTCAACCATACCCTTTAATTCGCACTATAATTAAAATGAAATTATATACGGCTTAATAATAACGCATGTACAATCTGAAACACGAATCGAACTACATATATTTTCCGCCATACATCACACGAATGCAAAGGGCGGGAGACGACAAATTCCGTGTTTAGATAAATGCGACAGATATAGGCCGGTTATTTATCGGTCTTTCGGCTTTTTTTCATGCGCTTTTGTAATATTAGCAGTGGCCGGTTATTGAAGTTAATGATTGTGTCACGATGATTGATTATTTTCACCATAGTGCGTACCCTTTTACGGAAAATAATTCGGTGCGGCGGAAAGTGTTTTATTTTTACCCGCTCGCTTTGTTGAGAAGAGCGTATTGTCTTTGTTGTATTTTTTTCGTGTAATTTTTTCACTACGAAAAATTAAGTTTAATGGAGTTTTTTGTTGTTCAAATTTATGACTTTCGTTTTAACTCATCGTGACACTTAAATGCTAGATGTCGCTTCTCATTTGCGGGCCCAGTTTATTTTGATTTTTTCTTTCTGTGAAAATGTGGGATTATTTTCAGTTTATTTTGACATACGGACAAATTATTGAAAATAGAACTATAAATTAAACGGACGCATTCTGACGCGATTTAAATTTGTGGCATGTTTTTGAGAATCAATCCGAAAAATATATATTTTATGTGACTCATTTATTTTCGGATTTTCTAATTCTACACGACAGTTACATTCTTAAAAGGCTTAGTACATAATAATATACGACTTATGGTAATAAATTGTACTTGAAAATTTCTGATTACAACAAAAATAGTGCACTAAGGAAAGAACACTATAACGAAATTTACTATGCATGTATAAAAAGGAACTTTGCATACTTTTTCGGTCTCTCGAAACCGTTTTGCATAGTAAAACAGTTCTTCTGAAAAAAATAAAAAAACTTTAACGGCCGAAACTTTCAACGTCTTCTTTCACATGATTTATTCACATTATACTTTTTTTTCATAATGCGTAACCTTATATTATATACGAGATCAAAAATTCATTATCTCCAATTGTAAATATGATGAAAAGTCGATTATAACCAATATAATAGACTCAAATTCTGGACCTCATATATTTCGGACCCACCCCCGTCCAGCCAATTAAAAAGTCGCTGAATATTAATCTACCATCGAACCGCGAATCGGTTCAATTATACCGAAACGAATATCGAACCATGCAGTTAAATATTAACCGGTTCGGTTAATTTAGCGAACGGTTCTAACCTCGACCTCAATTTACCAGGGGCGGGGTCCTGTTTTCTCTCTCGACGTGACTTGCCGATGGCTGTTTCCGCACTTTGCGAATTGAAAATTAAACGTTTTATCGAATTCGGCCTATGGTGCGTGTCTATGTAATATATTATTAGTTTGTCGTGCGAGTTTGAATTTCGCTCCTAGCTATATAAAGGAGCTTTAGACGCGCCAGTCGATTTTCCTTTCAATTAAATTAGATTGTATTAATTTTATATTGCATCGTTTCAGAATATGAATATTGACAGGATTTCATTATGTTTAACAATAGTTTTTAATATAAAATATCTCATTTTATATCTTAATTAATTTTAGTTTTTTAAACTGATGAAAAATGAGCACGAACTTCTTTTTAGTTTGAAATAAAGTAAAAAAGATTTTTCGCTCTCAAAGAACATAAGAGTTGCATTTGAAGGAGAAAAAAATATAAATCTCCATTAATAAGGGCAACGTATCCAACGTCGTGTCTTTCTCGACTACACTAGAGCCCGGCTTCAACCAGGGGCGGGTCAACCAGCCGGCGGTTGCACTCGACAATAATTTATCGTTATGTATAATACAAAAGAGTTTTTTTTTCACTCCTCTTTTATTTCAACATGGCATCCTTATTAATTCGAGAAAGCGAGAAAGAGGATTTTCGTGTTCGCGCCGATGCCCGCGACGATAAATACTCGTTTGCCGAAACAGTTTCACTTTGTTTTGGTTAAGACGTAATCACCGAAACAATTTATACCGTACGCCGAGTGTGCACTTACGTGATTCGTAAATTTCAACTCTCCCCTTTTTAACGGGGTGGCAACCCTACTTTCGAACGAACTCCGGAACATGTACCGTATTAACGCGGAACAGAATTTCAGACTGCTTTTCAGCTAGTGCAGTTTTATGAAGCTCTGAAAAATCTTTTAGTAGGGCGAGGTTGATTTTATATTCAATATTTTCCGTTATTCAAACAAAGTTAATAGTTTTGCTTTTTCAAAAGCATCGATTTCCAGTATTTATTAAAGTTAAATGATAAAAATTGTGGTTAATAAATCAATGTGACTATTATGCGAGGGATAGTTCATATTGTAGTACTGATATTTCCCCTTATCACATAATTAGGAAAAATGTCCGAACATCTGCCAATATGTTTTATATCGGAAAAGCCTTGTCCTATAATAGACCCTATATTGGCATGTTTTAAAAATAAATGATGAAAATATATTTCTTAGGAGAAAAAATATAATATATTTGCAATCGCAGTACATAATTCAAAATTCTATTACAGCTTGTACTTAGAGTAACAAAGACTGCGGAAAATAATGGCCCCTACTTTCCCTCTTATAGTCGATTTTTAATATCGCTTTATGAGCTTTTGAAGGACAAAACATTGAGAGGAGGAGGTGTCTGGGGTGCTGTCTTGCAAGAGGCGTCGTCTATGGTTTTCGAGATTTTTTATTACTGCGGTTGGATGTCGTAAAAAATTCAGTACTCCGCGGTCTCGTGTCTTCTAATAATTGTGTCGCTTTTATTACGGAGCATCATATCCGAGTTCGCAATTCGCTCATAATCGTAAATTTAAATTTGTTGGAATTTTGTATATTCGGTCATTCGGACCTTTTTATATTTGGCCGCGTTCAAACATGTTGGAAGAACGGAATGGATGTTCACCGAAAGATCGTCGTATCTTTGAAACTGTTTGAGTTGGAAGAATAAAGTAAATTCGAATTCTTTTTGAGAATATGCTGAATATTTTAAAGAAAGTTTTACGATGTGAATTTGAAATTGAAAGAATAGTACAAATACGACCGCGTATTCTATTTCGCCATTCAAATATGTCGTCATACATTTTTGATTGTAACATTGTATAATATTTAAAATTTCATACACTTTAAAAGTATCATGAATATTCAATATCATATTCTTTTTCAAAACATATTTTCAATTCAGTTTAAAAATTCAAAAACACGTATTTAAAACAACGCTACACATAATACACATAACGTATAGAATTTAACACCATAGCGAAAGCGTACGCGAGCTTTTGCCTATTAAAATTCCACCCGCCATTTCTATGGCGACCGCAAAAACCCATTTTCGCGTTCCTGAGTGCATTTCGAAATTTCGCATAATATAAAAATAATAAATACACACCGCTGATATTCCACGAAAGGGTCGACAGGGGGTGGGTCCGTAGAGGTGCCGCGTGGGCGTGTTGGGTTGTTTTCGTTGTTGTGTTGTTCTGTTGTCGCGTGTGACATGAGGTGAAGTATATGGGTAAATTAAGCCGAGGTGTACTTAGTGTGGAAATTGTGGTGAAAATTATGTTTTTATTGTTTATTAAAGAGTAGATCTCGGTTGCGCACGGTAGTGTTCGTGTCGGGTTTAATTGAAATTTTTATATTAAAGAAATTAATAGATTGTATAATGTGATATGAAAAATGTTAGGATTTAGTCTTTGTATTGATTTATTATTAAAAATAATTAAAATAGGCTTTATTTGTAGATATAAAGAATTTTCGAGTGTTACATATAAGATACCTTTGTATCATTGATTTTTGTGGCGTTTTGTTTGAGTACGTTCGATGTTTCTTTTCATTTTGCCATGCTCATATAGAAAAATTATGAAAATAATACATTAATTACAAAAATAATTCCGCTATTGATCGTACTATTAAAAAATGCTCGTATACAAAGATAATTATTTTTAAATAAAATAAAGCTCATTTGTATTATATCAACAAAAATTACTACTGTTTAAAAATTGCAAAAAATATTTTTTCCAATAACGATTGAGCAAATTTACCCTATCACAAATTAAGAAGTTTCCACTTAGAAAAAGAAAGACCTTTTCACCTACATTAACGTCTCATCCACTGCCCCACACATAGATGATCCTCACTTAATCGGAAGTGAACTTTATTTGACACAAACTCGAAACATTCTCCGACCATAGACCGAGCTGAAAAGTCGTTGCAAGCGAATTCTTTTTTTCCCTTTTTTTTCAAGTCACGATGACCTAATCGCATCTTCGTCGACCCCTCGTCCGCGAAGGCTAACTTCTCTCTCGGGAAACGAAAGAAAACTCGTATAAGGGTAGCCCAACGACCGACGGGTATATAAGGGAGAAGGGCGGGTAGATAAAGGCAGCAGGGGGGGTGTAAACTCGAAGGATATGGCCGCGTTTCTTTGTCTTGGACCGCCGAACTCGTAAAACGCCGAAGCGGCTTACCGACTTAATCTGGTTCGCATAACTGTAGTCTGTCGTTATTATTTTTTGAGTCTGGAGGGATATTGGATGCAGTTTATAGGGAAATTTTGAGGATAATGAAAAATATGAATTTCTAAATTAGAAAGAGCGAATTTGCGCTCGAAATTGGTAGACGTAAATAACTCAACACTACACTGTTGTATCGAAAGGTTTTTCCGGTCTTCTAGAAACTTTTTTAATATCGGCACAATATTGAAAGTCAAGTTCGTCTTTGGTATTCGCACTACAGTGTTGTGAAAAAAAAGTATTTTGTCGCAAGTGTACGTGGGTATGCATTTTTTTTCAGTTAATACCTTCTTACCTGTCCCCGTAGAATTATGAGCCGTTCTAATCCTATTAGAGAAATTCTTGCCAGGTATACGAGATTGTTTTTTTTTCTTCGTTCGACTCAGCATTTCTACATATTCACATTTCAGGTTACGTGTCAATTTTTTTTACGTACGTGCAGTGAAATTGTGGTTCGACGGGGAAAAAAAATGAACACGGGTTCGCTTTCTGTCAGTTTCGGGATGATTTTAAGTAGGAAAAATCACCAGAGATTCAGGGAGGGTTTTATATTGTTTTTTATTATGAAACTTTCATATATATTTTTTCACGATTATGTATATAGTTATTTGATTTGAATTTATTTTTGTATTATCATATTTTTGTATTTTCTTTATCCAGAAAAAAGTTTTTTTTTATATTGCAAATAAACCGTTGGTTTTAATAGTAATATAAGCCTTTTATATTATTTTTTGAACACTTGAAGGTTTGGATTTTAATTAATTATATAATATTGTATTTGTAATTTTTATTAAAAAAAATTCAATCCATATTACGTTAAACGAAAAGATTTAATTTCACATTCCGAATAAAATTCAATGAACATATCTAACATATAACTCATTTTTTTTTCAATTCAAACAAAAACCATTATCAAAATATACGTCTCATATGAAATTCATCATTTCAAATCTTTTTCTCTACAAACTTTCACGCCTGATCCAAATACGAACTCCGATAAAAATTTCATTCATTTAAAATATCAAATCATAGATCCCCACGATAACAAAATCCGTTCGACCCACATTTACTCCCAAAAAAAAAATCCATCACTCACCGCCATAAATAAAACAATATAAACCCATTGATGGCCGACATAAATATTAAACATTTTTTCAATTTTCCCAAAAACACGCCGCGCACCCGTGACGAAGGTCCGCTCATCCCAGATCGACACTTCCTATATTTTTTCGTCCTTATTTTCGGAAACGTCAGAACGCCTTTCATACAACGAGCGTATTCTGTCAAAGGGCGCATAATAATAACGCGCACCTCGGAGCCTCAGAAAGGGAACGATTTAACCTTTTCGCCGCCGGCCCAAATCTGCGGAAACTGTAATTTCGGAAAATTGGACCCCAGGTCGTACACAGGAAATTAAAGCCAGCGCCGCTCAAACTGGGGCTCGAGTCGGCCTAACGACTGGGCCTTCGACCCGGATTTTAACCCTTTCGCGATTTCACAATTTTTCCCGGAAGACCCTTTTCGCGCTCGTATTAGCGCAGAAATAATTTACACCTTTCCGTTTTGCGATGCGAATATTAAATTTTGTTTTGTGTTTTGGTGCTGCGTGCCTAATGTGGTGATTTAATTTTTTTTTCGTCGTTGTATAATATATGTGGGCTGTGTAATGTCTATTAGATGTTTGAATGTTTTATTTTATTAGATAAGACGATAATTTTTTGAGAATTCTTATGCAATCACAATCACGTTAACTTAACTTCTGCGATTAGTGGAAATGAATGTATTTTATAATATTAAATTTTCAACTTATCATACATATATCTGAATCTGAATTATTAAATAAATAAATTAACATACATATGTATTCAATTACTCGTCGTTCGCTGTTAAATAAAGACTTTTCCATTCTTGTCAATCATAAGTAACTTTTATTCAATGTATTCCTTACATTTTTTTTTATCTTTCCGTCTATTGTACATTCGATCTTTTATGTCTTCTTTTACAATGTATTATATTTAACATCGATACGTCTTGCCAATATTATTAGTCTATGGTCATTTAAATTTATTTATTTTATTCTATCTATAATGTAAATTTCATACCCATATATTTTCCTTTTCCTACTTTTTTGATTATTTCAAACTTACTTTACTTGAACTGATTTTTTTTTAACTTTCTATCAAACATCTACATTCTGCAATTATAAATCATTATCTGAATATTCCTAAAAATAACAAAAATGACAAGACGAAAGCTTTCCTTGTTAATCCTTTCAAAAAATAAAATGAAATACGATTCCGTTGTTTATCGACCTGAGTGGAAATGTAGGCGACTAGACACGCCCAGCGTTTATCTTAAAACGTTTTCTATATTAGTGTTTGGTAATATTGCGTATTGTATTATTGTGTATTGTATAATATTATACACATAAGTATTTATGTGGCGTAACGCGATAAGATCCGTTTCGTGCTGTCGGTCGTTAAAGGGTTTAAAAGCGCCGCTTCGAGTGGCCGCACTTTGCGCGCCAAATTGCACGTTCAAATACGAAAAAACGTTTCTCCGTTTTCGAAATAAAACGTATTTTGATGTTTCTAAATGGTTTAGGATAGCAGTTTGCTAATTTGTCGCACTAGGCTGATTTACGAGGATCTGAGAATTTACTTTGTATTTAATCTCGTTTGATTTTCGATTTGTTTTTATATCTGTGGTTGTTAATATTTGAATTATAATATAACTTTTAAATTATTTCGGAATTTATGTAAGAAATTGGCTATTCTGAGGACTAAATATTAACATTATTCAAGTAAGATTTGATATTATTGTTTATTCGAATCATAAGCTTAAATTATTATATTTGAGTAATCATTTAAATATTTAAAAATCTCAAAATTTATCAACTTGATTATTTTTTATTTGGAATTCGATAAAAAGTCAAAAATTTATTAACGTTGGGTGGTGATAAATACAATAATATAAATATTTTATTATATTCTAATATTGAATAAAATCGAAATAGCATATTGAATTCAAAGAATATGCAAAATATACATGAAAAATCGTGTATCAATAAACTTAAAAAAATGATGAAAACATTCGGATACTTTTCCTTTTTTCATTGATGGAAAAAATATTTTAACATACAAATGTGCCTTCAAGATGTTTCGATATTGAATTATTAATGAGATTCATAATTCGTATAATTTTTTTCAATATTAAATTCCAAATTAGTATGCATTAAAAATATGTTGGGCTTTATTTATTTAATGCGCTTCAGAATATTTATCTTGCAAGATTTTTCGTGATTCGTTCCTCGAATCTATCACATACAGAGTGTTCAAAAATATTTCAATATCAATTATTTTTTTACAACTATTTAAATATGATTTATTTTTCACTATGCATATAAACAATCAAATGTCTTCAAATATACCTATTTTTATTATAAAAAAAAAAACGAAATAAACCCTAAAATTTTTTTTGAATCAACATAGAACGAAAAAATCCGGTCGAATTTTACCTGTCTATCTGGCACGGGTAAAATCACATTTGGAACGTGGGTTTTTTTCGTATGTGTACAAAATAGATAGGACCCAGGATAGACATGTTAGTTCAAAATGCTTTTATTTTTTTCACTTGTAAACAAGTGTTTGTTCTTTTGAAACTAGAAATCTTTCGCCGCTAAACGACCTTGTTGTCCATAAAATAAAAACCTTTGAGTTTTGGAAAAAAAATGTTTTTCATCGAAAATATAAATTCGACTCTAATTAATGTAAAAAATTACGATTTCAGTTGACGTTTTCTACTACGCAATAACAGGTTGAAATTCGACGCCCGACTTGAAGTGGGACAAATCATAAAATAATGCGATTAAATCGAAATTATGTTGGAATTTTTATGTATTCGGATTAACTTTGATTTCGCGCTAAAAATATTTAAATTTATTCTGAAGTGAATCGCTCGTGAGTTGGCCAATCACCACATAGTTCTAATTTGATTCATAGTTGAAATAACTCGTTTTCATGATTAGGAATAGAATATTCGTTATGAATTCAAATTGAAATTAAAATTTCAATTCGTGAATGAATATTTCTGAGATCAATTTAGTTTCGTGTGAATTATTTGATTTTTTTTTTAAATGAAAATTTTTCATGCGTATCAACCATAGAAATAAAATATACTTTTGTATGATCAAATGCCAATTTTTTTTAAATACATGTATAAAAAAGGCTATAACGAACGTTAAATTTATAATATCAAAATTTTTATTATAAACTTTACAGTTCATACAAGGTAATACGTAATAGAAAAAAAATGCGAAATAAATCCGCGCGAAAATTTACGACCACCTTTGACTTTTATTCGTTGTTCACAAGCCGACCGTAAAATTATTAATTTTTCCACCATTTACAAATAATCTTCCTCGATTAATACAGACTGATATTGCTAGGTTTTTCCCCCCCACTGAAAAAAAAGCCGAAGAGCTTAAGGAAAAATAAAAAGTTGAGTAATTTTCGCGCGTTAATGGGCCAATAAAACGCTGCCGCTTTGCTGCGCTACTCGTTTCAATAAATCACTTTTTGTACGTTTCGAATGCAATTAAAAAAGAATGAAAATAAAATAAAAAGATATAGAGAAAAAAAGTTAAAACGGGACACAGATGTGTTTCTGGACAGGATCGGGGGTTATGAGTTTGTTCTAAATGCAAATAATCGTTAATCTATCCAGAAAAAATTTCATGCTTGTATCGGTCTATGGATTTGCAAAGTTTTATCAAAGTTCAAGTTTAATACATAACTTGAAATATTATTATTGGAAATTTTGTATCATCAAAAATGTATAAAACGTTAGCGTGTTAGAAACTGTTTGTTTCAGCATATTTTACATTTTCCATAGTGGATAACGTCATTCATTTTTGATGACATGAAAAATACTCGAAAAAACGTGAATATGGTTGTAAAAAACTGAAAACATTCTTTAATAAAAGTCGTTTTCATGATTTATTGTTAATAGCAGAATAGCTAATATTTTGCGACACCAATTTCGTTAATACATATATACCTACATATCGGAATATCAATAAATCTCAACGCATTAATACAAAATCGTTCCGAACATCAAAACAGAACGAAATAACTAATTCAACATCACTTCACACAACACAAAAGAGAATAATTCGACACCACAAAATTCTCCGAATCATCGACACCGACATCCACCCTAATCCCACCCACATCCACCCTAATCCAACACACACACATTACTTACAACTAGGGTTTGCATTACCGGTTTATCGGTTTACCGGTAAATAGCAAAAAACGGACCATCGGTAATTACCGGTAAATTGAAAATTTTTCCCACAATTACTGAAAACGATTTTATCGCGAATTAAGGGAAGATACAGACATATTATAACAAAAGATTATTGCAAAAAAAAATTGAAAGGGCGTTTTATGAGTGTGAGGGGCGTAACTTTTGTTTTGCGAACCTGGGGAGGGAGTGGTGGTAATCATTTATTTTAGTTTTAGCAGTGAAAGTTACATCATATAAAATATATGTATGGATTTATGATATTATTCATCTAATATATTTATATTTCGATCAAGGATACTGTTTTTAGTAAAAGTAGCCACATACTCGTACAGTTATACTTTAATCATCTAATCTACATACGTCTATTTTTTTATTTTCCAGTAAGTAACCGGTAAACCGGTAATGGGAAAAATTATTTACCGTTTACCAGTAATTGAAATTTGACGGTAAATTACAAGCCCTACTCCAATCGACCTTCGAACAATCCACAACCTATCACAACCCAGAAAAAGCTCGATAATTCGCGACGTCCCATTTGGTGCCCGCTCCGTTTTCGCACGGCGGCATCCGCGGAATTTCGTCGTCCGCGGCTAGTTCGCGTTTTTTCCCGCCGTTTTTGGGTCGTGTTTTCGTTTTCGTTTTATTTATCGTCGTTTTCGGAATGCCAGGTGGAATATCGTGCCGCATTCCCGGCACTCTCCGCAAAATAAACCGCGCGAAATTCGCCGGCGGAATGCCCGAGTACGGGACTGTGCGCTATTGTAGTTCCGCCACGCTCATTATTGTGTGTTTATGTTGCGTTGTTTTAGGGTTTTAAAGGGTTTTCGGGTTTTTCTATTTATAAACTGTGGGAATATTTTGAATTTTGATATTTTAACGTTCTATTAACGGTTCAGTTCCGATGGAAAATTTTTTGAATTGGAAAGATTTTGTTTTCAATCGCTTTTCAGTTAACAATAAGATCGAAATTGCCTAGTTATCTAGTGATACTTTTTGTTGGTCGCCAAAGTTGAGCGACGAATTGTGCAATCGGTAAATGGGTGTGATTCACTTGAGACTAGTTAGTAAGAGATGTTTATAGTATTGAACTTTATGAAATCTTTAACTTTTAATAGGATCTCAAAAGCTTTATCATGTAATGGTTGTTATATGATATTAAGTTATATTTGACACATTATCGTTTTTAAATTATAGGATTTTACTTTTTGAATAGTTGAAAGTTAAAAATATTTTTTGCTAAACATCCCAATGGTACATATGTTATGTAATATTAATAACAAATTTTCCTTAACTCTGAATTCGATTTTTTTTCTTAAAACTCAAAAAACATATGTTCCTTTTATGAAAGATAAATTTAAAAAAAATTTTTTCAATAAATTTTCTAATATTACATTTACGTTCATCTACTGATCACTTTATATTTCATTTAACTTCTACATTTAATAAGAACCATTGTATACATTAAAAAAATTCTACATTGTATAAATTAGAATTCTACATTTAATTCTACATTCTAATTCTACATTTTATACATTGTATAAATTCTATAAGGCTGCATGAAAATGGAACTCTAGCATATAAAAAATTCATCAATACAAAAAAAGCTTTTCTCGGAAATGCACTCAAATTCAATCGAACCAGGTGAGTGCTACCAACTTAACCTACCTATCTCTGTAACACAGCATGCTCCTCCACATATATGTACATCCATAGTAGAATCGTCAACACATAAAGGACTTTGCATTGTAGTCAAACGAACGACTGACTGATATATCAATCAGATCAGCGGCGCGCGACTGATTCAATTGTATCTGATTTGCGGCGCGTACTGAGCTCGCTACACACAAATTCCATTGTCTGTTAACCGGGAACGATCGAATCGGATTATACTATACAGGATGTTCGTTAAGACAATGCCTATTTCATAAAATAAATCATTTCGGGTCGAAGGCTTTGTTTTATATAGTTTCCGATCTCGGGTGATAGTTATTCGGTGATCAGCTTTAAAGATTAGGTCAATTTTGATCGCATCAGGTATCGATCGTTTTTTTTATAATTTGATTGGTTTATGATAATGATATATATTATTAAATATTGCATGCGGGAAATTAGCGAACATCCTGTACAATGTGTACTCAATTTTATCGGAAAAGCTCCCAGTATGAATATTCGGATGCGAAATTGGCCGTTTCGGGTTTTTATTTATTCGATTTCCCGAAAAGCGGAAATGGAAAGCGCGCACGGAAAATGTGCTTTTCATTTGGGCGTGCGTATGAATTTTATTACTTTCGAGTGTAATGTTATGTTAATGCGAGTGTTTTTCGCCGGATTGAAAATTGATCTGCAAAGCGAATTTTCATCAATTCGAATGTTTTGTTGTGTGAAAATGCTCGATGTATATGTACATACATAAATAGACATTTTAATACAAGCTTTAACCCTTTATTTGCTGAAAATACTATAGAATTGCAACATTTTAAAAATATTCTTCAATAAATCATAGTAAAAATTGTTAAAAATAGGAATATATGTATATGAAGGTCAAAATATATTGATACGTTAAAGAGGCAATTAATTATGTGAAATTCATACTATTGTTAAATTTACATTTTCAATTAATCAATCGTACAAATATATTTCAGATTTTAAATAATTAATCACCACGTCCGATCAAACTTTCCGACATTTTTCCAAACAACAACAATACGAAAACATCATCTAACAAAACTTTTATATACATTTCTCCGAAAACAAAAATGACATTTCCTTTCACTTACATATACTTCATTTAACAAGATCACAAAAAGACACCGAAAAAAGAAAAACACGCTCCGCTGGAAAATCGGATTAAATGAAAAACTTTGCGACGCGAGTCCGCATCATTGCCCTCCGTCGATAGTTTATTTCATTTCACTTTATTTATTCTTTTTTTCCGGGGGGAGAGGAAAACTCGGGCAGACGTAAATACATTAATTATTTAGCGATACGACGGGTCCGCTTTTCCCAGTGACGGTTAACCTTTTTGGACGCAGCGCGGAAATTAATCGGATTGCTTTCGCACACACACACTTTATATATCTACGTGACACGTAAAAGGCCGATATCGATTCGATCGCTTTCACAAAAGAAAATTATACATTATTTTTTTTTTCTGTGCTGTGTTTCCATTTCGTTCGTCGCACGTGAAATTGTAATTGACTTCGTTTTGTGTACGGTACCTAAAATTGAATGTAATGCGATTAATGTTTCGATCGATAAGTGATGTTAGTTTGGCTTAGTAATGGATGTTATATTGAAATTTATGTGAATGGTTTTTTGATTGATTATTTGATTATTTAGTTATTTAGTGTGGAAAATTTTTGTTTGAATTTTTTCGTTGGTAATGTAAAGCAATTTTATTTCTTGTGTTATTTTTTTGCCATATTAAAACGACTAGTACAATAAATAATAACAATTATAATATGGAAATTTCACGTTTGAAGCTTGAATATGCCATGCAATTTTTATTTTTTTTATCTAAAGTGTTATTAAACGTGCACCGCTTTCATACCATGCGGACCTGTTCCGAGAAATTCCGACTTGTTGCAAAAACACGATAATCCAAGCTCGATAATTATTGCTAAAGTATATTATACAAATAGCATGCGCTTTGCGATCGCATTCATTCGAAAAGCCAAGACATGAAGTGCCCGAAGGCTTCTCGTACTTGTTTGAAGTGAAGCAGAAGTGCCGTTGTCGACGATGATGACCCTCGACAAACAACGAGAAATTGCCATGCGAGCACACTTCATGCTCTAAAACAAATAATCAATCGAGATAATATACATATTATAGTTACAATTAACGGCCCGAAAATGAGTGCTTTATTTTTGATGGATACTAGTATATTTTTTCATTCTGAATCATTGACCTTTCTAAATCATAAAAAAATATATGTAATTAACTCAAATCACTCCGAAGTATGGATTATTATATGGAATTTGTGTATTTTGTTCGTAAAAGTATTTCGTCTATTGGGAATAATGTACTTTGACAACTTTCGTACAAAAGTCACGCGAACTACCATTCCACGTTAATATTTTTCCGTCAAACTTCATCAACCGTACTCCACTTCCATTTAATTATATACAATTAAACAGATACGAGTTGTTGATCTACGAAACACACTCGCTTATTCCATCAATATTATTGTTCTATTTTTGTATAATGGAAGCGGAAAAAGTAAAGCGCTAGTACACGTGGCCAGGTTTCGGGAAATATCAAACTGTCATTAATAATAGCGCACTTTCGGTCCTTTCGGCGATGGATACGGATAGCCTTTATTATAATGTCGTTTCGACGACATATTTCACTTTATTTTTCGATAAAACCGACCACCGGTGTGCGTATGAAATTTTGTATGCGTAGGTAATTCGAATGCTAGTGAAAAGTTTTTCCGTGTATATGCAAAAGCTTCGGGGAACCCCGACAACTTTTGATCGAGCTTTCAAAATTATGTTGATTTTTTTATATAAATTATCGTTCCTTTGAATTATTTTAATTTTTAGAAAAATTATTTACACGTTCTTTATAATATTCATAAATATGTCAAAGATACAAGTTATAAAAATAATATTAACAATAATATAATTTGGTTGAGCAATTTTTTTTAACTAAAATATTTTACGTACTGAAAATTAACGTCTAGAAAGAAATTCAAAATAAAAACATTTCACATTTTTGTTTGTCAAATGTTCATAACGATGGACTAAACTTGACGCTGATGTATATTAGAACAAGAAGTTTTTTTAAGGAAAAAAAAATCGTGTGGAACTTTTGCATGTTGGAAGTGAAACTTTCGTTCTTTAATTGCTTGGACACGTTCACTGCTTTTTTTTACTTTGCCATAATTTCTATACATAAAATTTATAAAAAACTGAAACTTACTATAATAATTTCACGACACAAAAAATTCACACCAAACAATCATTTTTCACATCAAAAACACCATTTTCATTTCAGCCAATAACACAAAACCCCCCAAAAAAAAACCATATCCACCCACGATCGAACAACAACCTCTCAAAAATCGCAACCATCCAATTCCACGGGACAAACACAAACAATTGGCACAAAAGCGTCCATCGACCGTGCAACATAAATCAACGAAAGCAGGGGCCACCAACCCGCGGACACCGGCCGATACACACCCGCTGCATCTAATGGAATCGTCGAAATAATTTGTAGCCACCGGGTTAATTGCCCCGTTTTCAATTAGGGAAGACCGGGGTCCCGGGGGACCCCCGCTGGACCATGATTGATGAACCCTGGCCGCTTTCTTGCCGCCGGTTGTGGCAAGAGAGTGGCGTCGTTTTTATTTTATCGGTGATTTACCGGTCGATGGCGAGGTGTTTTATGTGTTCGGGTGTTGGGTAGTGTGTTGCCACGTACAGATTGTTTATTATCTCGGCGGTTTCGGTCGGTGGCCGGTTCAATTTCGGGGGATATTAATTGGATTTTTGTTGTTTTTTTTTCTTTTTATTTGGGTCGAATTTATTTATTTTTCGGTATATAAGATTGTTGAAATATTAATTAATTGAGGTTTGAAATTAATTTATTATTATTGATGCCAATTTGCAACAGTAGGACAAGGCGTATTTGATTGAAATATAATAATATGAAAATTAAATTTATTCTCATTTTTTTTTTGTTATAATACGTAGTTTAATAGAATAAAAAATAAAACAAATTTGACTTAATAGTTTAAAAACATAACTATGTATTCCAAAATATATTTTTTTTTATCATTACAATATGTCGGCTAATATACGCAGTTTAGCAATCATGCGACTTTATGAATTAAATATGAACGGAAAAATATTTAATCAATTCCAAGGTAATTCAATTCAAAGTAATTCATTAAATTTTAATACAAATATGTTAAAAATTTAATTTGAAAAGGAATTTCGACCGAAAAAAATTCATAAATTTTTATATACAAGAAAACAATTTTCTTTATGTGTACACATAATTTTTTTCGTATTATCGAATTCGGATTATTCGTATTGTACATACATTCACTTTCAGTTAGGTCGATAAATAATTAAGCGTGTTAGTGAAAGCTGAACGTGGCCATAAGGTCTTCTCCCTGAGTGACCCTTTTGGCCCTTTCAGCCAGGAACCCGATTGATATTTGCTCGCTTCGAAGCTATCTTCGATCGACCCTTCAACACAAGCTTACTATTATTTATCTCTTAATCATAGATTTTATGAAGCCAATGTGAGATCATCTTTTCAATTTTTCAAATTTTCAATCACGTATTCTATGTAAGGTCCTATATTGGGCAAGGCCTTTTCGATACCTTAGGAAATTCTATCGTATTTTTTTCATACGATAAGAAAGTAATTTTTCGAATAATAGACAAAGACATAAAATAAAAAAATGTCTAATAATTTATACATAGTTTATACATTTTTCATAGAAAGAAAGTTTTGAGCTTTTTTTTACGATATTGTAATAAAAAATATATTTTGAGTACTAAAAATTATTTCTTTCCAAATGGTCTCAGGTTAAAATGTCCATTTATTGATCGCATCACTTATCGCTCAACTTCAGTAGTCTATTCTATTGAACATTAGGTTATATAATAGAAATATTGGATCCGGAATTTTAAAAGCTTTATATACAAATTATAGCGACAACGTACAAAAATCGTGACAAACCGAAATCTTTCCCAGATAAAATTGCCGCCAAACTTTAAGCACCCTTTTAAGAGAATCCAATAAAAAAGCAACAAACATTCCAAGTTTATTTAAATTGATTATTTCGGACGACCTCGTATCTATTCATCCCGCACATTTTCCATCGAAATTCGAAGCACAAAGTCAATACTTTAAAGAATCCAACTCCGCCATAATTCGTTTCCATCGAACTATTCAAGCGTGTACAGTCGGACCGCGATTCGCTCGCAAATCGTTCCGCAAATACATAGACAGGCGAAAGTCCGAAACTTCCTTAATCGCAATCGAAAAGTTTTACGCGATATCGCTCAGAGGAAAAGGAAAGCGGGAGGTTTTGCGGTTTGGCCATTATGTGGAGTAATTGAAAAGTCGGGGTTGTTGGATAATAAGATGACGCCGGCGAGAAATTGCGAAACCGCAAATATTCGCCGCATAATAAATTGGACGATGACTGTGGACGGGAGGGAAAATTGTTTTCTTTCACGACACGATCAAATTATCTGAGTTGTGTGTGTGCGTGTGATGTGACGTTGTTATAATTGAAACGGGAAATTGAATGAAAAATTGAGTGGTTTTCTATTTTGTGCGTGGATATTGTTGTAGTGGAAATTTTGATTGATTTTTTTTAATTATGAGATTAAGAATATGATTTTTTTTATCTAAGTAATTTGAATTCGATTTTTTATATACTAAATACCAAAAAAGTATATATTTTTTATCTGTAGTGAATTTAGGAATAAATGTCAGTATCGTATTACTGCTCCAAATTTAAATTTCGTGCATAAAAATACCGTGTTTAATATTCTGAAAACACGTATTGTTCGTTAGAAAAGTTTCCCAAACTATGTTTTGTAGACGGTGAATAAGTAAATAAAAGAAAAATAAATTAAAACAAGATCTAAGATTGTAACTTTTGATAGAAAAATCGTACAATCCAGAATTTTCACAGAGTACAATGGTTTTTATAATAAACAGAATTTGTTAAATATTTTGTTATACAATGTTTTGAAAACTCTGTGTTAGAATTTTAAAAATGTTTTTCAGAGAAAATTTTCAGCTCGTTTCTAATGGTAAATATTTTATGCACGCGCTAGTTGCACTCGAAATGCGACATGCAAACATTCTTTTCAATTCAAATTATACTTCAACCTGAAAATATTTTCATCTAATTTATATACATTCGTGCTGAAAAATCCATTCGAATTCCGTACGTCACCCGAATTCGAAATTCAACACATCCAAACCAATTTTATATTAAACACAATTTCACACTACAACAATCCGACCTAAACCGAATCATTTAAACAATTCGCGAAACACATCCGAACGGGCATGCCCGTATTTTATTCCATTAGGTTCGAGGATTTGGGGCGCGCCAAAAACGCGACGCCCAAACAATTCGAAAACTTCCAAGTCGAGCTTCCGAGGAATGCCACCCCCTACCTCCGCTCCCCCCACCCCCTATCGTTGTTTCCCGCCCTTTTCGACTTTCGAATTTCGGCGGGAAAACTCTTTTGGTCACTTTATCGCGCTAATCCGAGCGTCGAACGACCGCTTTTATCTGCTTCCGCGCCGGATGAGTGTTAAGCCGGACGCACACCGGATTCAGGCTCGATGTTTTATTTGTGGTTGTGTTTAATTGCTAATTTATGGTGTCCTTAATATAATGTAAATATACAGTTTTTACTACTCCAAATTCAACGTTTTATACTTAAAATTAATCGTAATAATCTTTCGTTACAATATGCCTATATCTGTCCTTAATTCACGATAAAATCATTTTCAGTAATTGTCGATAAATTTCCCAATTTACCAGTAATTACCGATAGTACGTTTTTGGCTATTTACCGGTGAACTGGTTAACCGGTTAACCGGTAATGCAAGCCCTAGATACCATTGTCATAGCAATCTATTGATTTGACCTTCCTATTGGAAGGCCAAATTTACCGATAATCTGGTAATTTTTTCGCTAATTACCGGTTTTCTGGTAAATTAAATTTTGATTGAAAACCGGGAAAAACCAGAAAAATAACGAAAAATTAAAAATACTAAAAAAAACAACAATATTTTTCAAAAATATTCGAAACACAAAAAATACAATTTAGCAATAAATTATCGAACTGTTATTTGGGTTATTTCTCGGTAATGGTTTCCCTAGTAATCAATGAAATTCATTACTTTAATTTCTCGTTGATTTTTCGAATTTGAAGTGTATAACGTTGAATTTGAAGCGCAAAACATTGAATTTGAAGTGTAAAAACTGTATCATTTGATGTCGAAATATTTTCGCATACGTTATGAGAAAAATAAGAAAGTTTACATGAAAAACAAAAATCACATCACTCCAAAAAACCATCACAGTGTAGATCCACCTTAACACAGCGACGCCGCACAAAGCGCCGACCAACATCAACCTTTCCCTTAAATCATAGAGAGAAAGCGAAACGGGAAAGGCAATACCTAGAGATAATCTAGAGAACGACGCAGAAAATTGCGAGGTAAATCCGCCATCACAAACATGGCGGCAAAGAAAACCTTTAATATGGAAACGCCGTATAAAAGGACGCGGGGTTTTAAAACGTCCTCGAGGTCCGCATTGCGAAGGGCCCACTAAATCCCGCCGAATCGCTAATCCTTTGGGCGATTTCTATTCGGGAAACGGATTAAGCGCTATTTTCCGAAGCGGACACGACTCTAATGGTAGATGGCATAAATAAGATTAGGGGCGTGTAATTAAAGTTCGGCGCCAATTCGGACCGTTTGATGCTTTCGGTTTTTTGAGGTGGAAAACTTTTAATTTTATGTAGGTGCGAATTTGGTCGATCGTTATTGAAAATTTAAAGTACTTTGTTATAAATAAAGTGTAGTGAAAAAGCTTTGTGTATGAGCTTTTGGTCACCGCATGACCAATGACTGAATTATCTTAATAACAGCCATATTTTTATTAAATACAGGTATTTGATACAAATTTGATTTTATTATAAAAAATATGAATTTCAAATTTAATATTTGAGAAAATTAATGATAAGTTTCACTTTTTACACGTCTAAAGTGTCACGCAATATTTTTTTAATATATAATTGAAACGTCTGCACATGAATCTTAAGAAAAAACATGAAATATTAAAGTTTTTATTATTAATATAAAATATTAATTTAATATTTGTGATTTATACGACGAGTCTAGCGCTTCAATATGCTGTGACCGCACGTTACTGCTATAAAGTATATAAATTGCATATAACCTTTGAAACACAACGAAACGTTGTAATTTCTAAATAAATCCAAACTATACCAACACATGGTATTAATATTATATTTTAAAATACAAAAATCACTTAAACAAACAATCATAAACGTCACCATTCCATAGAAATTTCCGGAGAGAAACAATTCGAAATATACGCACTAAACGCTCGCACATTCGCACGAATCCGCCAACAGTTTGTGAAAAAATAGAATTTCCCATCGCCGAAAACTACACGGGGCGAAACTAAACAATGGGGTGTACAACACCCCGTTCTTTTCGAGTCGTTCGTATGCAAAGCGGCTTTGTCAATCAAACGGTAATCGTTTTGAATACGAAATCGCGCCGTTGTTTTATTTTACACGGTAAGTGACCCTTTTCTGGCCCATTGGTCCGTTTTATTCTATTTTATTTTGCTTTATTTTTCCCGCAGAGGGGGTCCCGCTTTTTCGGTTTGTATTCATGGCGTGCTTGGACGTTTTTCTCTTCGCAATTTATGCGTTCGATTCCGTGCGCGATAAAGGCTTTTCAAAATAAAAATGGCGCTTTTTTGTTTTTGTTTTTTTGTGTGCGTATAATATGATAAATAAGTCATTAGGCGTGTCAAACGATTAAAACGTGAATGATTAAATCGTGCCAAAATACAATAAGCTAACCTGTGGCTTGGTCGAATAAGATATATTTCATTTCTTATGTTTTCGTATGTTTATTTCGTAATGCTCGGTTTGGAAAAACATGCTTCAGATATAGTCATTTGAAATTGTATAATTTTATGAAATCATTGTTGTTTTTGTGCAAAAGTATTTAAGTTGTTGAGGGGTTAAAAGACAGTCGTGACCGAAGATGCAGGTGCGTGATTAATAATTGGGATGAAATTATCGATACGTTATTTTATTATATTCTTTTTTTGCCGTTGTAAAGTTCAATTTTATTTACGAGACAGGTTTTTAATGATACGTCGGCTCATCTCGAATGTACAAGAATGACCCCATAAAATCGAACGATACGAAAATTTTCAATTCAATTTACTGTTAATTCAAAAATTATTGGAATTTTTTATATAATTGGGCAAGCTTTTTGCAATTATTTTCTATATAAAATTTATTTTAAAGTATAAGGAATAAATTTATATAAATATTAATTATGCATAGACGTCATTCAATGGGTTATCGTTTCGAACATCACCATGTATAACGATTATTTTATTAGCATCGTACAAATATTGATCTTTTCAATTCCAATATTTGCCACACGTTGAACAATGTTAGATCGAATCTTGAATACTTCAATTCAATTATTAACCCTTCCCCTGCATCCATTATACAAATAGTTCCACAGTTTGCTTTAGCTCTGTACGCACTCGACACTGCGCTGAAATAATTTTAGCGAAAATTCAATTTGACTCATTCTTGATCACATTTATTATTTCATGGTGAAATCGAATTTACTTTTCATCAAAAATATTTTTTTTTTGTATTATACATTAGGTAGTTATAAATTCGTTCCTTTTCATGATAGAAAAAAAGAATTTTGTAGTATTAAAGTAAAATTGTATAATAAAATTTTATAAAATTGTATAAAAATGAAAGTTTTGTATAATTTTTTTGTTACTTATCATTTTTGACTTTTGATTATTCTCAAAATATTTTTGATACTTAATCACTACATATTAGGTTATTATGTCTCAATCTTAATATTCTGAAAATTATTCACATCGAGAAAAATAGACGATTTTCATTTTGATGATGAAAAATTTCGCTTTCAACATGCAAGGGTGGCTAGAACATTTTTTTTTCAAATACACACTGAAACAAAGAATTTCTCTATTAGATAAGAAACACCCATCCACCTCATATCACAAATCAGATTTATTAAAACCATCACGGAATGAGCCGAACCTCCCCATATCAACCCTTAGGATATGCGCAATAAATAACGAGGCAACGATTTCTGAAAACACCTGTCGACTTCAGGCATACCCTTACAGGAAAAAATCCAAATAAACCCTACAAAAATAAAGGGCAATAGTCTTAATGATTCTTTGTGCGACGGTTGCGTGCTAGACCTAGCCATATCGTGACCAGACGACGACGCCGTCATCATAAATATTAATTAAGCTTCAATAACGATCAATAGAGGTGTTATTCGTACGGGTCGTTAATTGGAAATGTACACTTTAAAATTTATTAAAAAATGGCCGCAGGTATTGGTGTGAAAGTGGGTTTTAATGATGATTGGAAAATGGGCATTTCGTTCGCGTTAATCTAATCGGGATGTGCTAATTTTATTGTTTTTTTTTGTTTCAGGTATGTACTTTTCGTCTGCTTTTTCAAAGATTGGATTGTTTTATGTAAGTTGTTTTAATTAATGTTTGTTCAACCCCAGTTCGCATGTGGCTTAATTGAATTTACGATGACTTTGATATTTAAAGTGAAATTTCCAAGTTCATATTTTAGTAGTTTTGTGGTTGGAAAAGTTTTTTCATAAGTCTTATAATATTGTGGAACTTTTACCGCGAACCGGTTAATTTATTTAAATTTACTTCAATCGAATAAATAAGCTAGATTAGAATTTATTATACGTGCAAAGTTAATTATTTAAGTATTAAGTTTCTTCAAAATACTTTGAAAATGTAGAACTGAAATATTGCGTGAGAAACATCACTTCAACGAAAAATTGAAGAACCAAACTTTCTTCGCAATGACAAAATAATCAAGTATACGATTATCATACATCTTTTATCAATTCATTTATTTCCCTCATCTATAATTTCAATTTAAGGTAAAAATATGATTATGCGATTCTTTACATTGCGTCGTATATTTTATGTATTTTCGATTTTGATGAAACAACCACAACCCGCTTTTTTCTTATTATAATCTTATTATAAAACAACATATAATATTTCCCTCAAATAAAACCTCCACAATTTAAATCACACATTCCTCCAAACCCCCAAAAAAACACAATTCAAAAAACCCCATAATTCAAAACCAACACCCAAACGAAAACCCATTCAAACCAGACTAATCCATCGAACCGCGAGCGGATCACACAGCAGTTTTTCACTATTATTTTTTTACGACCATTCCGAGGACGTTTCATCGCGCACTTTATGGATCCAGCGACCTCCCCTCGTCCGCATTGTAAACACGTCATTTCTTGCGCCGAATTCCTCCGGATCACTCTTTCAATAATGCCCGATCCACCCCTGTGGGCGCCCGAGGGTCGGATCGGCAACCCCACCGGTGGTCGCCCCGGTTAGAATACGGTAGACGAAAATTAATACATTTTTCCTGCACCCTCTGGCTGTGTTGTGCCACTGTTTAAATGAGGTACGTGTTCGGTGTAGGTGGAAGTATCGCTGTGTATTGCGCTTCCGTTTTGCGGTTTTGCGTTATTGCGTGGATGTTGGTATTAATTTTGGCTTTGGGAGAATTTATGCGGATATTCGTCTTGTTATGTATTCGAATTGGGTATTTCTGGTTTTGAAAGTGTTAATTTGTTTGATCGTTAATGAAAATTTTGAATCGTTTTTATTTTGTCTTTAATAATGAAAAAAATTGTGAGTTTGTTTGGAATTATTTTTAATCAACTCTACCGTGATCGTAAAAGAAAATATGGTTCCTGTGGGGAAAAAAAAAAACATTCAGTTTTCTTTTTCATCCCAACCAATTTTCTCTATTGTTACTATAGAAGTTTCACTCTGAAAATTGGTACTAAAATTTCGCTTCCATTGTGTAAAACTATTACAAAATGCTCTATTTTTATCAACAATTCATATTTTTATTATGCAATAATGAAAATTTTCTTTGCCATGATAATTTTTTTTATAATAAATTATTTTTTAAATTCATCGAATTTCAAACGGCACAAACATCCATCTAAACACGAACGTATAAGCATATTTAACAACAGCCATTCGGCCATTTATAGCCCAAAATAAAAGTTCAGATCGGGATTGACCCAAATCAGTCGGATTACCAGCGGAATCTTCTAATTCACGTTAGTTGCCTGTTTTTATCTAGAGAGACGTCTTATTCGTAGGCTTCGGCTGATTTCCAACCCCCGACGTTATATTGCACCGCAAAACCCACCGTGGGGATGGAATTGGGCAAGAGCCACCCCTCGGTGGATATTGACCCAGAACGGCAGTCAATATTCGAATGCTCCCCGAATATAAAAGCGAAATGCGTTTTCTTTTAAGACCGCTTCGGTACATCACTCTCCCCATATACGACATTATAAAGGAGACGTATTTTAGATAGAATGTACCAATTCAAAAGGCGGCAAACGCTTTATGGACCGCTTCTTGCTCGAAAGAGTACATCTATAAAGGAAGAATGGGTCTTGTAAGAATTTTGTGTGTTTCTAGTTTTTTTTTTTCGCGTATCAGTATTTCGTTTTCGTGTGTTTTTTGTTATTATTTTTTTAAATGAAATCTTCTGTTTGTGATTGTGTAAATTCGCTGGATTGTTGTTTGAAATGTAATTCATATGCGAGCGTTTTTTAAAATGAGATTAATATCGTTATCATTATTTTGTTTTTATATGAATAAAAAGCTTATAAATGCCAAAAAAAGTTAAGATATGAATGTTTCATTTTTAATGTGTGAGATCCCACATAATATTTTATATGATTCATCATCGCTAGTTCACATGACGTCTTCTGCGAAATAAGGTTTTCCATTGTTAAAATCGCTTGATACTGAAATTATTATTTTTAAATAATCATCTCAGATAGTGAAGAACATCCATATTTACCTTTTACCATACATCCGTTCAACACAAAAAAATTTCCTTTTTTTTCACAAAAACACTAAAATCACAATCTCTCGAACCAACTTAAATTAACTCAAATTGACACTTACCGACAAAATTCAACGAAAAAAATCCATTTTCACGCGACAAGGTTAACTTTCGGCGTGTGAAATTTTGACAAGGCGATCAATTCACGGAATAAATTGACACGCCCGTCACCGAAGCAACCCTCATGTACGCATAATATATCCCCATAACCCCTATGTTGCGTACGCTTGTTCCTGGGGTGTCTAATACCGTATTCAACCCCCTACCCGGTTTTGCAGAACTAATTCGTCGGGGGCGGATTAATAACGCGATGTAATTTGACGCCGCCGCTTCGAAAGGGTTCGAATTCGACGGATTGTTCGAATCAAAAGTACGTGTGCCTGTCCGTCTTTCTGTCTATCTGAACTTACGTGAGTGTGTGGTGTTGAGGACCAAAATTCGTTGGGATATGAAGGAAATTTTGGTTGGAGATGGTTTGGGATGGGCGATTTCGTTGAAGCTCGATGGGTCGGTGATTTAAATTTTTTTAAAGTTTTAATAG
Source organism: Hydropsyche tenuis (assembly GCA_009617725.1). NCBI lineage: Eukaryota > Metazoa > Arthropoda > Insecta > Trichoptera > Hydropsychidae > Hydropsyche > Hydropsyche tenuis. The sequence goes on from VTON01000028.1 coordinate 1,229,794, forward strand.
ATTTTTATATATTATGTAATTATTTTTTTAATGAAATTTACGAATTTAATACTGAGTTGGATTGTAAATTTTTTTGCTCCAATTCGAAATTTTTATTTAAGCTGATCCATCTCTGTTCATGGAAATGAGTTTGAAACTTTTAATAAATACAAAATTTTTAATATATATTTTAACTAAAATTAATATGTATTAAAAATCAAAGATCAAATTATTTCTAAAGTAACATACTATTCAATTTATGGAAATTATGAACTTATGAAACTATTAAAAAACTAATTTACATATTTTAATATGTAATTATAATATATTCCTTTTCAAACTAATTTAATTTTTTTCATATTATAGTATGAAATAACCGATATTATTATTATATGAGATGACATAATAAATGCGAGTTTTGAATCTGCAGCCTTCATATATGTAATTTATATGTGTTTCGGTCCGTGTGTGTAACGTTTAACCCTTTTTCTCGGTGCCTTTTTTAGCTAGGACGAGACACTCGGCCCAAATTGAATTTGGACCGTTCGGACGTGAAGGGTTTGAGGTGATTTGATACAACAACAATTTGTTAAAAAATATATATTGAATTACTTTTATTTTTGTTGAAAAAATGTTTTTTCATATTCCGGTAAAAACGAATATTTTTTTAGTTCATTTTTTGCTTTCTTCGTATTTTTCTTTTTGAAACTCCATACCTTTGTTCAAGTCAATTTTTTCATGAAGGTACTATTTGAGGTCGAATATACGTATAAAAATCATAAATTTTCTCATACTGACAGTGTCGAAATTGCTAATTAATATTCATCAACTATCAGTAGCATTTAGAACATTATGCGTTACTACAGTGCTGATTATCGCACTAGTACGTAATAATATCCAGCGTTGTCGAATCAAGTTAACCATCAAGATTTTACTAGAGATTACACATGAAAGCTACCTTCATCAACTACTAATATGTATTAAGCTATATTATCACTCAATGTCACGAGACCTCTTTAAAATCTCAAATATTAATGAATTTATTCATCAAAATTCAGGTATATATTATAAAACAAAATTGGATAATAATCATCCAGATTTCCAGATCAGATATTGTGAATGAACGTTACCTTCATCAACTACGTCAAAATTCCATGAAAAAACAAATTAATGGCATCAAAGCACACGATAAATGTATAGAAAACGATACCACACCCGTTCCTCTCGCCCTAATTCAAATCGGGAAATTGATTTTTTCGCTAATTTAAACCATATTATCCATTCAAAAGCACAAGACCTATTTCAAGACTCAAATATCAAAGAATTTATTAATCAAAACCGATCATAAATATAAGCACACGTTCATACCGAGAAACAAAATTAGATTTTCTATTAATAATATTTTCATCAGATTATAATATATATTAAAACAACAAGTAACCTTTCGAGAAAATCCTCCGTCGCTTTTATGATAAGCGTCCGACACGCAGAGCATCTTTGCTCAGAGAAGACACGCTTCCTCTCTCTCTCTCTCTCTTGATCTCTTCCCTCTGCATGAGCAAACAAATGTTTTGTAAAGATTAACGCGACGCTGTCCAAATAGCGCCGCGTTAACCCCTCGGCGACCGGCCCTCTGAAACCCCAAGTACGAGAGCGGCACCCGAGCGGTTAACGGGTACGCCCATCCCTCGATTCATACTAAATATCTCGTGGGGAATGTATCGCAAATTGAGAGATTTGTTTTGTCTAGAAGTTCGTATAAACATATCGATTCTATTGTATTAATTATATAAATAAATGTTAGGGTTTTTGTTAATTTATTTTGTAGTTTAGTGGGGAAAGTTTTTTTTGAGGATTTTTAATGTTAAAAAATATGTTTTTGAGGCAACGATATGCAATTGTTTCTTATTATATAAATTTTTGAAAAATCTTAACACTTTGCTTAAAAATCAGTTGATTTACCTCCTCAGTCCTGTCTTTTCTTTCATATTTTTTTAAATATTAATTTCGTATTTTATAACGTCGAAGAAGCATGAAAAGATTTATTTTATTTATTCAAATCACATAATAAGAACTAATTATTTGAAAATAACAAATACTGCTGAACTGACAACAGCTACCCTTCAGACCTAATATATATTCATTCATGTTTGATGTCAAATTTAGATATGACACATTACAACATACAATGAAATTTTGGTTTTAATCGTTAAAAGCAGTTTTCATTTTGAAGATTGTACCATAATAATGTTATGTGAGTGAATTTTTAATAACAAAATATTGAAAATAAAACATGACTTATTGCGACATCTTTGAGATGTCAATCAAAATTGCCATATAACAAAAATTTCGCGCACTATATGGTGAAACTAAACGAAACAACATAGTTTATACTATAATTTACAAAAAGTCCCGATGAAAATAAATCTAAAAAAAGGAAATTAGGTATATTGTCATGTATAATACATTGGGACTGGGATAAACGTTTAGAATAAATTGGACAAAAATCATTCGAGATTAATACTAATAAAAAATGATTGGAAAAACCCTTATCCATCAATATAAAAAACGAACGATTGCATTTCCCCAAAATTTTCCCCAAAACACCCGAAAATTCCGAGATCGAAATCGCAAAACTAGTGTATTCTGAAGTGTCGCCCGAGGCCGCAATTGCCCCGTCCTTTATTGCGCAATGGCGGCACCGCAACGCCTCCTCCTCTGCACTGGCAATATGCGAGCCTCCTTACCCACGACCCGCCACTGTATCCACTGCATCCATTACATACTATACTTGTTAAACGTATGAAGGCGTATGAGGTTAACCCGTCCGCTCGCGTATAAAGCTGATTCGGCTTTGTCTCCGGGTGGTGAGCCTTTTTATCGGCGCACTTTTAGCTCGTCTGGTGCCCGAGGAGCCTTCGTGTATAGTGTTTGTGTTCTTGTGTTGTTGTCGAGTGGGTGGAGTAAGGGTTGGATGAATGGTTGACGATTTTTTTATGTGGTATTGCAATTGTGGTACAAAAATAATTGTTTTGTATTGAAAGTTTGGTTTGTTTGATGTGTTCGTGGGAAATGGGTGTTTTTTTGTTTCTTGAAAATGCTTTTAGTATTATTGTTTTATTATATTCTACGCTTTTAGGTTTGATTATTAAAATGTGTTCGGCGTTGTTTTTGAACATAAATAAATTATTTATATTTGTTTCCGTTATTTTTCAATTGAAATGGAAATCTCTCGTTTTATTTTTAGTCAGGAGTTGTATCGAGCATTCCAGTCAATAAAGTTGGACTCGAGTTGAAATTAAGTCACCACAAGGAGTCTGCTTCAAAGTTTTATTAAAGTCTCAGACGAATTCTAAACTCCCGATTTCGGTGCCAAATGACGTACTCTTTAACTTATTCCTGCATTCATTTTTAAACGATTGCTCGCAGTGTTGTGTATTCAAATTAATCATCATTTGATTTACGTATTTTCCAAAATTCAATTCCTGATGATAAGTTATTATAATATTTCAAAATTATTGTTATGTGAAATAAAATGTGTTTATAAGGGATAAAGTGTAATGCTCATTCTGGTGTTATATTATGGGTAAAAGCCATATAATGTAATGTGTAAATTACGCGTAAGCACTTATGATTTAACTATCTCATATGCATATCTATTATAATTTGCTAGGATAGAGATTCAAATTTGAATTGATAAATTAAGCAAGATAAGCTTAATAGCCCGTTGACCTCTAGAGCGTGGAATGCTATTCCTGAAACTGACCCTCTAGGGACACAACGATACATTACAATTTTAGCCCCTACATTTACGTCGTTTACCACTTTTGAAGTACAGAAATCTTCGGATTATTAACGTAATACATTCACTTCCTTATTTTTTAGTGCATGTTACCGTGACATTTAATTTAATATTATATGATTTTGATGCTGCATTTCATATTTCGTCTGAATAAATTTGAATACTTTTGAATAATTTTCTGATTCAGATTATTTGCGTCAATGACCTCTTCGAATACGTCAATTCTTATTGATCGCGGCAGTTAAGAAATTCACGTTGAATTCAACCAACGGATGAGGACGAGTATGTACGCGCTTAAGACCTTTTGACAAGGGATGATCTCAGTATCTTTGAGATTTAACTCCTTCGTCGTTATTATCGTATGCAGTTTATATTATAATCACATATGGACAAGTTGTTTGATTACGTAGTGACATGAGAAGGTTATTTTCAAGGATTTGCTGAAATCATATTCTTCATTGAACGACTTCATCACATATCGTTTAACTTTAGTGATCGATAAATCATTTCATTTTATAAGAATCCTCTGTTTCAATAGCAATTTTCAACAGACCAGTTTCCATCAATCACTAAAGTTGAACGACACGTGTCGTAGTTAGTAAACCGAAGAGACATCCTAAGACCGTTTGATAAGGGATGATTTCAGCATACAAATACTCGAAAGTTACCTTGTTATTATGTAATGAAACAACAAAACTTTTAATGATACTAAAATACCCCATATATAATATAACGAATTATAAAATTAATTATATTTTTAATCCAAAATAAAAAAATTCCCATAAAAACAGACAATGCACGAATAACGCATCGCCGTTTTTTATTAGCGAATATCTTCCGCATGACGAAACAAAGCACAACCCCGTACAGCCTCACCGCGCATACAAACGCGAAACAAAAATCATTTCGCACAAAAAAAAAGGCACCACCATCGATCACCATTGAAAGTATGGACGCGCATTTTTATTTCGCCAGCGCTTCCCCAACGTTTTGTCCCGCGAATTAATGACGCGCGTGTGTTTGTGCACCGGGACGTGCGAAATTCCCGCTCGGGGATTTCGCGAATGGAAAAATCCATACCGCAATGCAGCACGAAGTCCTGTGAAAATGTTGCGTCCTTTCCTACGCGAGGTGGATGTCGCATTAAAATAACTGGGAGATCGCTATGCGGCCGTAATTTTGTTTTCTGAAGGTCGGGGAAAAAGTGTTGTGGAATTTGAATTTGCGCGGGAATCGCGGATGGCGGGAGTCGGTGGCGTTCTGAGGAACTTTGGTGGAGCTTGGAAGTTGGGGGTTCAAAATTTTTTATGAAGTAATTAATTTAAGTGCGGAAAGTTAATCTTTGTTCTGTTATGCTCGGTTGCGCTTTGATTTTGTTTTATAATTAAGTTCGTCGTGGAAAATTTTGGGTTATGTATTATTTTTTGATGATGGTGTGTTTGTTAAATGTAGATGTTATTATAATATACTGTCAATTTTATTATTTTATTTTCAATGTTTTCATAAGCTTGAACATTTTAGAAATATCTTAAAAGATAAAGAAAAGGTAATTCTTTGAAAACTGAAATAGTTATTTCTTGTCAAGTAATCTCAAACCAACGATTTGTCATTTTACATCTACAACTGGGACATTTTTCACTTATTTTTTGTGAAAAATAAAATCATTCAATAAAACTAATTTTAGTTGTAGTAACGAAGTATTGATATCGTTTTTTTTTTTCATAACATGTGTATTGAAATATTTCTGATTTTTATATTATTTCTTCTTCATCATGCAAAACAAGACTTTTCTATTATACTATTGAAAGTTCATGAGTTTTTCTTAATTTGATAAAAAATAATGTAACTCTGACGAGTTTAATTAACCAACCAATGGTATGCAATCACATGCATCTATAATACTAACCGCGTCACTTATTACTAAACCGATCATTTAATTCGTCGAGCTTAAAGCGCTGATTTGCTTAGTTTATTCTAATATATTGTATATAAAACCTTTAGGATATTTGAGAATCGCAGTGTGGCAAGAATTCGGAATATTTGACATTCATTAACTCCTGTATATCTTCTTAGATCGGACGAATTGTTTAGAAACTGTGATTGCTTGACAAATGCTCGACACAATCCCTGTTACAGTGTGACCAGAAAACATGCCCGCAATTAAATTAATTATAATTTTGTTAAGTAGTTTAATATTACTGGAAATATAAACGTATCGTGACTGACGTGCAGGCATTTATCCTTTTTCATAATCACGTTCTAAGTGTATGTATTTTAGTTTACATGACTTAATCAAACACGTTTTTCGGCTAATTAATTTGGACACACTTTCCGTGTACTCCACACGTTAAAGTGACATGAAAATCGTTTTTCATTTTTTTATTAAAATTTTTTTATGAATTATAATTTTTTTAATGGTGAAACAATCTGGAGACCCTTTTCGAAGAATTAGCTTTATAATGCCGACAAAAAAATATAAAGGTAAATTATCGATTCAAAATTTACCAGACAAAATTATACCCTTCGAAGTTTCTTCGATTTCTTCCAATTTGCATTGTTCATCTTTGCGAATGCAATATGTAATTTTATTGCAACGTGATCGATTCACATTTTCGGCTACAATGACCCGCTCGTAATCACAAGGTGCCGAAAAATAAACGTAAAATTTTATCGCTGTATCGCGAATATATTTTCGCAATTTTCTCACAGAGAATTTTCCTTCTTAATATGCTGCAAAACATATACTTTTCATATTTCCGTTCAATTTTCCGACGCCATTATGAATTATTCAAATTCGAATCACCGGCTCACGAAAGTGTTGCTTACATTATATAAAATTGCTCATTTTCATAATCAGTATTCAAAGCAGTTTTTTTTCTTATTACTTCCGTAAAAAATTTATATGTCAAGGATGTGCGATTAAATAATATTGACGTGTTTAATTATGCGTATCGGACGGACGAAAAAGAAAAAAAACACTTTCTATCGGATTCAATGGAATCTGTGAAGTTTAGCGTTTGAAGGCTTCCTTCTTTGAGGGATGTGTCATTTTTCATCTTCTTTTATTATTTTTGAAGTCTTTGCTGCATCTTCGAATGATGAATAGATGAAGGGGAATTATTATACGCTCGAAACGCTTTTTTATTTCTTACCACTTTGAATTTGTGTTTTCACTCTTGTATAGAATGATGGTGTGGTTTCATTCAACGTAAAGAATCTTTTTTTTTCGAATTCGATTCAAAACGCTGCTTCTTTTGAGCGCATAGCGTAATTGAGATACTAAACAAAGTGAACGTTCGTTTATATAAATTTTAGATGTGTCGAGTTCGACGAACCTTCGCAAAATTAGTTATGAAGAACCTGTTGATGGAAGGATCGAACCCTTCGTCAGATCCCGCTGTCATTAGTTAGCTTTTGTTGTGCGATTATACGTACAGAATAATTAATTTGTTTTAGTCCTTCCTGCTGTTACACGAGATTCAATCACGTAACTTTCAGCGTTTCAATTTTTCATAAAAAAATTATTTGAACCCAAAAATGATATAATTTTGTATAAAATAATTTAGAACGACCATTTGAACAAAAACCTAAAAATACATTCGCAAATAAGAGGGGTTGAAAGGACCTCATTATAAAAAGTGCTTGAAGTGGTCGTGAGTCTAAATCATTAAGCAAGGACTGATTCATAATGAAGTTTAAAATAATTTTTGAAGTAATAAGTAATAATATAAAATTAGAAACGATTCTGCATACATTTTTTTTTATTTCACAAATTCATGATACACCCTCATTTTCTCTCACGAACCCCAAATCGAAAATCCCATATAAAAACTCGAATTTTTCAAAACCCAACCTCCACCTGCGAAACCACACACCTTAATGCACGACCACCATTTTTTCGAAGGTCATCCCTCAGAAATCTCTTACCATTAAGCCGCCTCGTGCGGTAATGGCGCTCGGCTCACCACACGATTGCACACCTAAGTGCCACCTCGGATGCTATCACGGCACTTCCGCGGAAACCATCTTCAAGTTTTACCTCAACCCACCCCCGCAGCCCCCCCGGCCTGCGACAATATATCCGGCCCCCGCCCCCCGCGCTGCCCGCGCAAGTTCTTCGGCAACCGCTCCTCAAAGAAGGGTTCATTAAAGGAAAATGAAAATTATGCCGCCGTGCCGCCATAAGTATGTCGTGATGGTGAGCTCCAGCATGAGCCGCCTATCCTATATATAATTCGTCCCATTCATCTCCAGAACCTGGGGCACTTGAGAGGCAGACGCGCAAAACCTCAACCGTGCTGAGGGAATTTTGATTTATTTTCAGATAAGGTGAATTTAAATTTTGTCGAGTATACGCGAGTGTGTATATGCGGATTATTTTTTTTAATATAATGAGTGAAAAAAGCGTTTGAGCGTTCAGAAACATCAAACGCTATCATGAAAAGTCTCATTTTATTCGAAATCTATAGACCGTTCGTGTTTTAATGTTGAGCGTAAAATTTTACAGTTTTTCTCGTGAAAGAAAAAATGCGCAAGACTTTCGCGTGTTGAAATTAAAACTTTATTATCGATTTTTATCATCATTATTAAACACTTGTATATGAAATTTTTTATGGTATTATTTTTTATCAGTAAGTGGAAAACTCCACGGTGAAAATAAATTTAAACATTCTTCAAATTTAAGCATAGAATTATTTAAGCGAGAAAATGAAAAATAATACATATATGTATGTTATGTTATAATATCTATATTTCACTTGCACTTATCATCATATCCGACTCATAATATACGCTTACGTTTACGCTCATCTTAAAAAACTTTCTTTTATCCGATCCGAATCCTTCAAGCTTTTTATTTTTTACTGCTTCTAAGAACTTTCACTTAAAATAAATCATTTATCGTTACATAAACCCTAATCCATAAATCGAAGAAAAGGTTCCGCTGCGCTGATCTCGCGCGATCAAGACCGTTTTTCGATTCCGATACGCGTTTTTATATTTTTCATCGGGATTTTTTCAGAGAATCGGGGGAAGCTTCCCCTCCGGCGACGTCATAATTCATTAATCCCCGATTCCCATCCTCTCATCCGTGTAAATGGCCGCTCGTTAAATATGCACGCTCCGGTGGCGGTTCTCGCGATTAATTCACTCGCTTTTAATTAAAATTCTCCACTTTGTCCGAGTGCGGAAAGACGAGTTTTCCGTTTTCCTCGATTTAATCAAATGCCGAGACTCGAAACCCCTTTTCCTCGATCGCATTTGTCGATGCATATCGTTGAATCACTTAGCGAACTCGTTTGTACTCAGAAAGTTGAAAGTTTGACTACTTTGCATTATTTGAATTTTCCTTTGATACTTTTCGTACAATATGGATTCTGAATATTTGAATCGTTTATGCAAAAAAAGACGATACTTCTTACACTGTTATTTTTCGGAGTTAAAACGTATTTTGTGAGGATGCAAATTCTACCGCAGTTGTAGAAGAATCGTTTGTGATGGTTTTTTTTCGTGGTATGTCTCAAAAATATTTTGAATTTTTGAATTATTGTTTTATATATATATTGGAATAGTCAATTTGCAAGTTCTAATTTATTAGTGCGGGTATTAAAAATTGTTCAATATATGTATATCGATCGAAATAATCGAGTTCCCTGGAGAGAAAGTTTAAACAATTTTCCGTAGTTAGGAAACTCCATCGAATGCGATCGTCGAAAGTCTCGAAAACTCGGAATCCTCTCCCTTTTGTGGGATAATCCACGCTCTCTCAACTAAAGACTGTATTAAGTCCTAGCTTAACAATAAAATTTGCATAATTTTCCATCACTCGAAATATGCCACGGTTACGCCTCGAAAGTGAAAAACTTCCATCCCTCCGATATAATTTTTTTCAATCTAAAACGCAATTTTTATCCGATTAAAACTCGGAAAATGCATAATTGGCCCAAAACAATGGACCACCATTGCCCATCAAGCGTTGCGCTTCGCATTGCGGTCGGCAGACACTTTGTTATTGTTATCGAACTTTTCCCCATTATTTATTATATATTTATATATACAATTAATTCTCGCTTATTGAGTAATCTCTTCTGGGCCGAGCCATCACTCAGGCTTATCCCGGTACATTCTTGTCGGCGTTTTTGTCCAGGATTACGGAGGCACGAGTCCTTTGCGCGGGATGAATGAAATTCCTCTTTCGGACCCGGACCTCCTTTTCTCTTTTTTTCCACTACAGACACGAATAAATAAACGTGCGTACGCACAAAAAGGGGCATAATTTTAAAAATGCGTCTTCTCACTCTCTCCTTTACGTCCACGTGATAGAAATGTTGTTTATTTCGCGGGTTTATTTCGCTTACGAGCGGAAAAACATTTTCTCGCTTTTCAGAATTTCTCCGGCGCGGATTTGGGAAGTGTCCAATTAGGGAAATCTTTCTTCGCGCAAATTGTAAGCTTAGTCCCAGATATCCTTTGCAAATTTTCCCGACGTGCAAACTCCGTCGATGTCTGTGCGAATTATTCGATAGCAATATTAGGATTAATTTTATGACAAATGAGTACGTGGGTTACCGTATTTTTTCCAGCAACTGCTAAAATCAAGGCTGAGAATGTTCATTATGAATGAATACTGAAAAATGTGTCTCATTTCAGTGTCTCAAACCAAATAAATTAAATTTTATCTATCTATTAATTGCATAACTTTTTGCTCGGCTTCTTTATAATCCTAAACTTTCAATCAATTATTTACACATGAATAAATGAAAGATTCCCAGAAATTTTCCTTCATACATATTTCAGGCTTAGTATTCGTCGCATGTTCAAATATTTATTTATCGATATTTGCGTATAATAATTTATTCCATTGCTGAATAATACAAATAAATCAAACGCTCACTACACATTACACAATACGCGCACACACGTCGACGTAAATATTTAAATTGCGCTCGCGGAAAATGCGCAAAATTCAATTTATACGAACCCGTTTCGCATTATTATTCGACATTATTATACCGCGTACATCCGACTATACTGTATTTACATATAAATACACATTAAGCACACACACACACAATGTATAAGCTAAGTTAAGGGAGGACACGTACGGCAGCGTCTGGGTAAGTTAATTTAATTGCGTTCGTCCCTCAACCCCCAATGCCTGTACCATTCCTCTACATTTACCTCTCATGATCCTTAAATTACTCCAACCGACCGCCTTCAGCTGGAAACGTTAGTTTTGAACGAGGTAGATTGCAAAAAAAGGATGGCGGAAGAAAATTCAGCACCTGAGCCAACTAACTCCCACCGCCCGTCGAGCTCAATTGTTTCCAAAGCCCAATATTGGTATACAAAAAGAGCCCCCTGGGACGAGGAGAATACGTGGCAAAAATATTACGTACAAGATGCGGAAGAATGTACGAAATATCATATATAGCTGTTGGAGATGATAAATTTCGCGTCGCTCGCTAAATTTCGGATAGAAATTAATACTTGGAAGTTTTTAAAGTTTAATTTCGCGTTCGTCGAATATTTATCGACTTTTTAATGGCGTTTCCGTGGAAAGCCGGAAACTGGAAAGTCGATCTGGTGGAGGTCGTAACGAAAATTAGGTTCGATTCTTTCCAGGGTTCGGCGGTGCGAATTTTAAAGGCGTATTCGCGCGATAATTTCGAATCCTGGAACGGTCGATAATTTCAATGGTTCAAAGTGTGAAATTACTTTTTTATTTCGAAACTTGTACTGTATGAATTCGCGTTTGTTTTGTTCCCAAGAATTTTAATGTATTGAAGTTTAATGGATTTTCTTTACGCGGATGCTGATTCAATAAGAACCCATTATGGAGCTCATTTGAAATTCATCAAAATGGTGTTCGAAAATTTTATATCGTTAATAAAATCGTGATTATGTAATAGAACATATTTAAAACAAATGATTACGTGAAATACTAAAATAATTTTCGAAAAAAAAAACGTATAAAGAAAATCATCCTGTACGTTTCATCTTAATCATCTCTTGAGAAGCTGAATAATTAAATCATCCCTTACATTATGATCTTAGGCTAAAAATACGTTTTCACATCTTTTCGCTACTATTATTACTATTACACCAATATTGCTATTCCCTAATACAACAAAACACACCATAAACAATCACAATATGCTTCGGACAAAGATAACACGATAATTTTTCATAGCGCAATAAACCCTACCGACACCATCATTAATTTTCCATCAGGTACGCGATAACACACAAAAAAAAATTAAAAATTCAGCTCGGAAAACTCGAAAAGCTCACTCGACCCATATACAAAAGTGCGTCGAAAGATCCATCGGCACTCGGCCGTTTTAATACACTTTTCGCATTTTATCGTCGCATTAAATTCGCTTTTACAACACTGTGTTTTCTCGCTTTACGTCGGCGCGCTTATGCCCGCCATAAAAAATGTTCACGTACATTTTATTAGCGCGCGTTTAAATAATTTCAAACGGCCGCCATTTAAATCGGCGTTAAAATTTGCATTTTTGCGCGAATTCCAATTTTCCCGCGCGTTTATTATTCAAAATCGAACGTGCGTATGCTAATAAGGACAGAGCGTTCTCTCTCTCTCTCTCTCTCTCTCTCTTTCTCTCTCTCTCCCGGTAATGACGTCGTTCAATTATTTATATTTATTGTGTAGTCATGTTCGATATTGTTATTTATTGAATTGATGGCATTTCCGCGTGGCTGGTTTTGTTTTTTGGTTTTTTTTTTGTCGCGAAAATGTTTATGATGTTTAATCAAGTGTATTTGTTTATTGTGGAAATTTTGTATGCTAATTGTTCATTAAGCTTTTATTATTCATTTGATTTTGTGCGGTTCTCGATTAGAACGAATTGTGTTATTGCGAATGTGCATATGAATTTGAGTTTAATTTGTAAAATTTAAATAATGTTTATCAATTGAATGCGATAATGATTTGTGAATCAACCGATTATATAAATGTTGAAAAAATATTCAAATATTTATTACATCTATTAATTTTTTAATGCATTCCAAATGAGTCATGATGTGTGAGAATAGTTTTGTCTTATGTTAAAGTATATGTACTCGTATATTGCATATAATAATGACATTAAATTTTCAATGGTTTAAATTTTTTTGGATACACTGATTCTTATTGATCAACGAAATTAAGTGACGAGCATTGCGGTCTATATACATACATATGTATGTACTTGATCATGTATCATTGATATAAGACTATTTGAAAAATATGATTACTATATTCAGTTCCTTGAACAATTTTCTCAAAAAAGAAAGAAAATCATTAAAATACCTTCTCTTACAGTCAACATCACTCAGGCTGATGACACAAATTTAAAATCCAAAATTCATTCACATACGAAAACATCAAATATACCACCACTCGTCGCAGACAAAACGTCAATAATTCATCATGGCAGAGTAACGCTTTAAAAAAGTAAAAAAAAAAACCACACAGAACGAAAAAGTTTCCCGCCACACGGCCTCGCGGTACAAACGTCGCATAATACGTCCATTGTCGCGGGCGCACGTACCAACCCTTTGCGGCCGTAAAGCGTGCGCCTTTTATAGGACATACTCGGCATAAAAATTTACTCCGCCATGCCTTATATTTTATGAAACCGTCGAATATTATGTCCGCCATGAACGTGATCCTTTCACCGAGACCGCTCCATCGTCGCCGGGCTTATTCCGCTATTTTTTTCAGTGTTATATTTATTTATTGTGTGTCCTGTTCGTTTTTCGAACCTTATCTCGCACGCTATTAGCGCTGTCGTATCGAAAACGTCAAAAAAACGCGCCTTTTTTGCGTGTTGGCTCTCCTGCGTCGTAAAAAGTTGCTATTTTGATGCATAACAATGACTATTCAAATTTTGCGGCTTCGTTTCGACGCTAAGCTTGTTATGGCCAATTTGTTCTCGTGTATAAGATTACATCGTCGCCTTTACATAAAAAAATCGTTTAAAATTTTTATATGGATATTGAGTTTTTCTTTTATGTCGTTTTGATTTGTGATAGAGATGTTTGTTGTTTGGATTCAACGTCGAAGCCAATTTTGGATTTAATGAAAATACTTTCCGCGAAACAATCGTTCGGAAAATGAGATGATTTTAAACAACATTTTTTACTGAACGATGTTGGAAAAAAATAAATGTTCAGATTTTGTTCTTGAACTGAAAATAAATGCTTATCGTTTATTTAATATTGCGTACTTGGAAAATTCATTATTTTCGTTTAAAAATTTTTTTTCATATAAAAAAACATTGCTTAGCACTCTCACATATCAAAAGTAAAACTCGAGATCCGTAAATTTAACTGCAGAATTTTTTTAACCTTGTATCATACTCAAATGCTAAAATATATTTATATAAAACAATATGGGAAAATATAAAAATAAACAAAAGTGTTTCACATTTTCGTTAAAGGCGAACAAATTTACGCTATCGTAAAATAAGAAGTTTTTCACATCAATAAACCATAAATATACACAATCACACTAAAACCTATGCCATCAAAACGCCCCGGCGCAAAAACTCAAAAATATATATTGAAAAAGGCGCGAAACGCACGAGCATCTAATTTCCTCGCAGGGCTGCCAACCCACAACCTCCGGGTCGTTCTACGGCCGCATAAAGTAGACGTGTTCGTCGAACTTTACGACTTGATCTGCGCGAAATTGCCAATACTTTTCACCGAAAATAACCCCATCTCGGCGCGCATGTTTATTCGCACTCCACCTGAGAAAGTATCACTACCGCTGCTCTTTTTCGCGCTCATTCTGAAAACAAATTTCGATCCGCCGCGATAAAGGTGGCCGCACTGTCGACGGGTTGGTAAGTCCGTTTATGGCGCATGAATCATTCTGAGACGGAGTCGTTTGCGAATTGATTCGTTTTGTAAGTGAATCGAATGGCTTTTTGAAGTATGTGGTTAATTTGTGTTTAATGATGTTTTATTGTGGTCGTAGTCAGAAATGGTTATGGGAATGATATAAGGTTTGGTATAGGTATGGAAGATGTGTTTTCGTTGTGCGAGTTTGCATAGTCGTTTAACTGAATGGGAAATTTAAAGAAAATTTTATTTGAAGGTGAAATTTTAACTTTCTTGAGTATTATTTTGAATTAGTAGTTTTTGAGAAAAAAATAGAAAGGGAAATATTTTTGATCATGCTGATATATTGTAGATTTCTGTTGATTAGTTATGTATTGGAATTTGATCCGAATAAATTTAATGAATATATGATTATATGATGTTAAATTTTATTATAGAATTGATTAATAGCTACATATTTGTGACGTAATATGCAAAAAATTGATCGACTACACAACACTTAGTATCGATGTTAATCGTAGATGATCAATATGCCATTAAATGTATTAAATAGTATTGAACTATAACAATTTTTTTAATTTAACATCTACTATGGAACAAGGTCTTTTCGATACCGATGAATTTCTTTTCATAAAAGAAAGATAATTCTCAAAAAATTTAATAATTTAACCATTCTTGAGCTATCACGCGATAACATCCATCTAATCCGAACAAGTATGTATTTGAAGGGGAAAAAAACTATCTAATAACTACGCCACATAACACTCAACTTCAACACTCCAAAACCATCAACAAACACAAATTTCAACCAATCTACAATCCAACATCACAATACATCAATTTTTCGCCCACAAAACATTCGACATCCGACTCCATCCTCGCCGCAGCACTAACAAGCCATTTGACACTTGCAAGAACGCGTCACGCGCACAATCCACGAACACGCTCCTCTAATGATGTTATTAAAGTTTCCGAAGCGGCACAAAAAACCGAAAGCCACAAAAAAACGGACACCGGCCATATTTATGTGTATAAAACGAGTTGCCGGGAGGGCCGACGCTGATTGCCGTCCCGCTGGACCGACGTCAAATTATAAAGATATTAATCAATCGACGATGTTTACCTGATGAATGGAGCGTGGGTGGATGGACGAGAACCCTCGGAGATGGTGGAGGAATGGTCCGAGCTGGACTTCCAGCGGATTGTTTGGAGAATGCGGTAGCGTAATTGTCGGTGAGGAGTTTGGTCGATTCGGTGTTTAGGTCGTATTAGGTGATTTATGTGGGGAATTTGATTGATTTTTGGGTATTTGTTTTATGAATTTGATGTTTGTTTAGTGCAGGGTTTTTCAATTTTATTTGTCTTATATCCCAATTTGACGCTTCGAAAATCTCTATATCCCTCTTATTAAATTGTTATTGTTACTTAATAAATCCTGAATAAAAATTAACTAGCCATTTTACCCAAATGGTCCAAAATAACAAATACAGCTGATTCAGTTACCTCACACTATTTTTTTCACAATTTTTTTTATTTGAAAAACTTATTAATAAAAAAGTGTTTTCCCATTTGTCACCGTTTTTCCTCAAAAAGTCAGGGTTGCAATATCAAAAATAGGTTTTTATTAAAAAAATATTAATGATTTGAGAATTTTTCCTCAAAAATATTCAAATTGCTCCTCAATAAAGCATAAACTCCACATCTAGTATACAATTAGTGAGAATTATTTTCTATCGTTGATTTTGGATTGATATTGGTAATAATTTTTTTTATAAACAAAATTTTTCAGATTTATTTTTTTGACGTCTAATTTCATTATCGAAAAAATCCATCAACTCCCATAAAAAAAACCCTCATTCCAAACCAAACAACCTTATCAATTCCTCACCGTCCACCGAACGCACACTTCAAACCGAAAAAAACCAAATTAACACCAGCGAAAAAGACCACTTGATCGATCGACGTCCACCAAAGTACCATTCCGCAAAAAGCCCTCACCAGCCACCACGAAGGGCGACCTCCTCCACCACACCTCACATAATATAATAATGACAACCTTATCCCTTGCACGCCGCTATCGATCGGCCACGCAACGGTGTTGTGCTCTGCAGCGAGGAAACCGAAGCGTCAATAAAAGGTAAGCGCGTCCCTCAGGAGCCATTTGTTCTCGTTAAAAGACACTCGCTCGCCAGGGGCGGGCTAGGAATTAAATTCGCGCCCGCATGGGCGAATGTGCAGAGTGGCCGAATCCGGCAGTTTCAGAAGGAGGAGGACGATGGTCGGTTTTCGTGGTGGGATTAGGTGTTGGTTTTGTTCGGAGTCTGTTGGTTTTTGCTTTTCGTGTGTGTTTGTTGGATTTGTTTTGTATGTTCGGATAATGTGTTTCGAAATAATTAAGAGTGGTGTTTTTTTTATTATTGGAGCGGAAGTTTTTGGTAATTGTATTAATGCATTTGGATTTCTTTTAGCAATGTTTATTTTTTTCTCTTTCGATCATGGTTATTTTATTTTTAAAATAATATGAAAAAAAAACTTAATATACGAGCTTTTAATCGCCATAACTATAGATATTATCATTATAATATTTTCATATTATTTTAGATATAGTTAAAAAAGCATCAATAGTCTAGTTTTAAAAAATGATGGCTGATAAAATACCGGAAAAATTATAAGGTAACGCATCTAACGTATAAGAGAGACATATAATTTTTCACTATTATGTCCGAAGCCGTATATTGCAAACTGTAATATTTCCCATGTGAAACAATTTTATTCGTTCTTGAATTTTTTTCAAAGACAAGCAGTATTTCAACATTTGAAATTCTCGTACGATAAAATGTCAATTCAAATAATCACGAAGACGATTGGATCGGACATTTTACGATTGCTTTCAGCGAAAACAGCATTCTAAAATAAACAACTTGTTATTGTTCATTGTTTCGTTACATTTCAGCAATTCGTTTCGAAACATAATCAAACCGTGACATAAATTATTTTCTATATACCCACCTTTTCTGAAAATTTATACATTTTAATTTTGCACACGCCCATGAAATTTCATATCTCTTTTTATATTCTTTATACAACATATTTTTGCAAAGTACTCTTTTTAATTAGCCACCGTATTACGTACTCAAAAAAGCATCTCCACACCTGAACAAACTTAATATAAAATATAGCACCGGGCCTGAACGTATCGTAATATATTCAGTACATTGTCCAATATCTGGACCGCCATATAACGAATGCACCTCGCCGGACTGTTTTGCCGCTTTTTTTTCTTTGCAGCGTGGCAACACTGCCGTCGCATAAATTTAATTTTCGTAAGTAAAGCGACTTGTGTATTTCATTTTCTATCGCCGCTGAACAACAATGGAATTGAGCAGTTTCAGGCTTATTCATACGGAATAAAAGCTCAATGGAGGCCGCGACGAAAATTGAATGTTACACACATAAATATATACTTTTCAAAGGAAAATTGTATAAAGAACGGTTTCCCGAAAAAATAAATTGAAAGACTCGGAAAGGTGACCGTACGGAAAATTCTCGAGCTTATTGCGAGTCGGTGTTCTTTGAAATGTGGAAAGTTTTTAATATAATTATATTATCCGGTTCTATATTTACTTTCTAAATAATACAGATGAATTTCATCAAAGCCATATCATTTTACTTTAAATGTTTTCAGAATTTTCATGAAGTATTAATGCGGAAATCAATTTAGTCAAATTTCATAGAATTTCATCTTTTTATATTAAAATACACGGATGATAAAATTGTACAGTAGAATGTTGAAAATAAGATAGGTTCTAGATTAAAAATTTTTATGAATATCATAAAAAATATAAACTTATTAAGTTAACATAAATCACGTTAGGACTGCTCAATGTACGAGTATACCCTATTTCTATTTTGACCTAATTCGGATATTTTAATTTAATTAAAATAATACATTTTCTTGTTCTTAAATATTCTAAAAACGTATATTAGGTCACCCAAAATATTATGAATTACCTATACAATACAATATGGAGTATGAAAAAAATTTTAGAAGTAAATTCCATTACTTAAGTTAATTCTCATTACATTCGGTCGATTTTCGGGTTATAAAAGCAATTAGGTATGAGCATTATACAAGTGAAAGCATCTACTTTTTATTATAATCCAAAATAACCATGAAACACACGCGTAACCACTTTACACTAAACGTTATATTAAATCTCATTTATCATTTTTTTTACAAGTTTTTTTTTAAAACGCTCGTTACGTACGCAGTTCGTTTATCATGTTCACGAACGTATTTGACAGATACACATAACCTCGAAAGAGAAACACGAAAAATCTTAATTGCAGCTTAATTATTAAATATCCCGAAACGCGTGCATCAAAAAATAATTCAATAGACATTTTTCGAAACCCGATGGTGATTTTCGATAACATAAAAGATGGGTTAGTAGCGGAACAGGAAATTCGGGTTTCGAAAGCCTTTCGATTCAAAAGCCCTACGCCTATTACCGTCCGTGATTTATAATACGTTATTTATTTATTATTTATTCAAATATAGCCGAGCATTGATACGAATGCATATAATGTATGCCGTTTTGTGTGTCGTCGAAGGTTTATCTTTCATCTGTTCGGCCATTATGTCCAATTTCGGGCGTGTGTATTTCTTCATCGGTTTGGCGTGCTGCACACGCGCGCGCGTTAATTATTCAGCAATTTTACGATATTTCCGGTAAAAGCTTTTTGGTAATTAGTATAAAAAGAACGCTTTGTAGTATGGATGCCTTTTTCAACCTTTTTTTGTACTGTAGGCGTATAAATATATCGATTTTTTAGATGATAATACGTATTTTTAGTGAACGATACTCACCGTGACGTCTCAATTAAATTTTATCCAATGAGTTTCATTTTACATTTCAATTTAGTTTTTATATAATTTTAAGCATGAAAATAAGTATAAAATTGTATCAAGTTTAAGGTAATACACCAGTGGTTGATCATGTACCAGTAATTGACCAATTCTCAGAAAAACGTAAAAATTAATTCTTTTAAAAACGATAATCTTTCAAAAAGGGTATGATAGATTAGCTGTTTATTACATCTTATCTATCGCACCTTTTCCGAAAGATTGTCGTCTTTAAAAACCTTAATTTTTACGTATTTTTGAGAAGTAGTCAACCACCACAGGTACATGGTCAATCCACTTTCCATACGGAAAGAGGTATTTTGCATATTAATGTATGCGTATTCGATTTTTATATCTATAATATTTAGACTTTACGATATCGATTTAATCCTTCATTTTATTCAACTGGAATAAACACAACGGTAAAAATATCAAAGACGCACCATTGTCACTCTTCTGTAAGCTCGAATTTCCCTCGAACCTTTGATCTCGAAACACAAATATTCACCATAACAAAACAACAATCCATACAAACTGCATCAAAAACCCAAATCCATCTCGAACAAAACCCAATAAACGTCATCCACCCCATCGTCCCACAAGCACATACCCCATTGACAAACGGGCCTTAGACTACGGCCGCGGAAGGCGCCTCCTCAAAAATTAATGCCCCCATTTCCCTAGCCCTTCCCCTCTGTATGGGGCCGGGGCTGCGCCCCCCGGCGTCGACGCGCCCCCATCCCAGACTTGAAAAATTCTATTACGCCGCCTCGAAAAGTTTCAGCCGTATCTTTCGTGATGCTCCGCGTGTATACGTATTATATTTTATGCTGAAGGGGAAGAAAAAATTCATCTTTCAGCGCCCGAGCGAGCTTATTATTTCACGTCGAATATAACGTGCTTCGGGGATATTAACGGCGGACTCGGTATGTGTGGATTGGAGAGTTCGCGTATGTGTTTTTGGAAATTTATTGAAGGAAGGATTGTTTTTGATTGATTTGTGGGTGAAATTTTTGGAAAAAAATTTAATGGTTAGAGTGAATCATGATTTGTTATAAGTGTAAAAATTTGATCATCGAAATGTATCTTATAAAAAGGCAAAATTTTCATAGCGTAAGCGGTATTGTTGTATCAAAATTATTATGCGTATGTGTTGTTCTCATTTCTGAGAATACTATAGAAACTCTGTTTTTTCAGGACGTTATTGAGTTTTTCATCAAATAATATTGGAAATTATTAAATTTAAAAGTAAAAAATACAATGATCTAAATTTTGGCCAAAAAAATCTCGAGATGAACAGATCATAATTTTTGATCCCTTCATTGAACAAATTTTCAATATTTTTAAATATATCAAATTAGCATTATCGTTAAATTCTCCCTATTTGATAAATTTATGATTTTTTATTCGTGGTAATTTTTCCTATTTTTTTGATTCTTGGTAATTAGCTGCCCACTTCCGGACTCCATAATTTATATCTTCTCATTTATCTTTAATTTCTTCACTCCCAGACAATCAAATTTTTCAGAATATTAACATAATATGCTACTCTCAACTTTTCAAACCAAAACTCACACAAAAGCTTTTTTATTTCACCAAAAAATGGCTCCATATTCAACTTAAAATCCACCCAAATATTAATCAAAATACAAAAAATTTCGATCAACACTACAAAACCATCCCCAACATCAAATCGGCACCATAGGTCTTCGAAGAATTCTAAATCTGTTAATTACAATACAAACAATATTAGAGAAATCATCTTCACACACCACAATCCCGAATGACGTTTAGACACATATGAACAAATACGAGCTGGCAGCACACCTAATATGACACTTATTGAATCCGAGCCTCAGCGCAAAACCGGCAAATCGAAACGCACACACGTCACGACCCATTGATCATTCCGGTCATTTTTTTCAGGCTGAAAAAAAAGGAAACTGAAAACGGCCAGCAATGAAATATTGCGCGCGTACGTAAATAAGCGGTCGTAACAAATGGACATTCGGCTCGGTCATCCTCAAAGACGTGCGTCGTTCTGAAAAATGGTCCCCGTTTTGGCTGCTTTTGACAACGGCGAATTTAGATCAATACCCAAGATCCCGTGTGTGTGTGAAGGTGTGGGTATGTATGGGTTAGGGTGACCCTTGTTTGGGATTTTTGCTGATGGAGTTTTGATGGGTTTGAAGGTTGGCGTTGGTGTTGGTGGGATGGTCTGAGTTTTTGTGTGGAAAATTTTGGTGATAGAATTGTTGTGGGATTTTTTTTTTGATAATTGTGGTTTAATTGGGCGTGAATTCTAATATGTGTAATTTGGCGTGAACGTTTCCACGCAATTACTTGCATCAAAAAGTATTTTCTGATGATTGATTTCTATGATTTGGAAATTAAATTGAAAAAGTAATCGTAATTTACATAAAACCCTTTTTAGGCGGTTATTTTTTATTTAAAATAAATTGAAAACAAATTTATTACGATTTATATTCATTTTTTCTTTCATGATCAAAATGTGATTTCATGTGGAACCACTAAGCTTCAAAGGGTTAACTTTTCATTAAACGTCAAAAAAACTATGCATATATTTCTCATTTCTAACAAAATTAAAGACATGTACCATCGCACCCTTCTGATTTCTATGAAGGTTTATTGAAGGGTCTTTTTTAATTTCAACCATAAAGTCCCATTAGTAAATAAAGGGTTAAATACACCCACCCAACTTTAAAATACGACCAAAATTCAAAAAATTTTCGCCAAAACTGCCAAAAAATTTCTAAAAAATCAACAACCAAAGGACACCCTTACCCAAAACACATACACAAATACATCCAGTATTTGACAAACACAAACGGCACATGTCAGGACACGATAACACTGGTCCGTACATATTTTCCATGCAAATTTCCCGCCACCCCGCATACAAAATGTATGAGAGAGAACCCGGCTAGTTTTTCGGTACCTCGACACCTTCAATATGAATATTTATACGCTCATTGTTCGGTTTTTTCCCGCTTATTTTCCCACTTTCGATCGATCATGCCAACTTAGGGCCCTCGGGTACGGACCTGGACCCAGTTAATCGACGGTCCCTAATTTGGGTCTGTCCGCAAATTCATTTTCATGTTGGGACACTTCGATTTCGTGCTGGTGGTTTTTTTTATTATTTTCGGCGTGTGTCGAATTTGCATAATGGCTCTATTGCGGCCGAGCAAATTCGAATTTAATGAAAAATGATCGAATTTAACTTTCGCTAAGTTTCCGTTGAGAATTGAATTAAGCTCGGCGAACAATTGATTTAATTATTTTCGGTATTAATGAAAACGTTCGTCGGAAACGAAGTTAACTTAAACAGGGCGTGCGATTTGAATATTATTTTTGGATTTCGGATTAATAGAGAATTTCGCTGATTGGCCGAATTTTCATTGAAATGTTATATTAGATTTTTTTATTTATATTAAATCGAGAAATGTTTCGTTTGATAAATTTGAATTTATTGTGCGGATTCAATACACAATCGTTCGAACAATCCAATAAAAGAAAATAAAGATTCATCTCACATTCACATATTTCCATCGATGAAATTGAAAAGTTTCGATTCATCCCATCTTCGAAACTTTTACTTACAATTTTTTTTTCAACCCGACGCATATTCCGAAGAAACTTTTCAATTTTCCTATTGGCGCGCCTGCGTGACAGTCACGCAAGCGCGCGAAAAACACAAAACCCTACAAAACTCGAGTTCGAAATTGAGTTAGTTGTCGGCACTGGCTCCAGACAGCTTTATTGTGTTCGAACGCCTCCCGTGTACATATACATATATTTATTTTATTTTCGCCATTTTATTTTCGTTCCCCTTTCTTCGTCTGGCGTAGGTGGATGCGACGCACTGTTATGGCCCACATAAATATGTAGGCGTATTGAAAAGTGCGCGGAAAATTCTCTGTAAAAAAAGCGCGGGAAAAGGGAAGTCGATAACGAAGCGGCCGTACATATTTTCGGGTAGGGCCGTTTAAATGGCGTTTAACACCAGATTCCGCGACCGCGGAATATTTATATGCGCCCGTTGCTGAATGCGAGTTCTTTTTTTTTTTTTTGGAATTTTCAACCCTTTCAGTAATGCGTGCATTGCAGGGGAAATATTTTATGGTTGTATGTCCGATGTGGAAGGAGTTGGTGAATTGAAGTTTTTGTTCTTTGTTGGCGAATGTCATAAATCAGGTGATCGTTAGTCTTATCTGATTGAGGTTCGATATGTCTTCGTGTGCTCGTGGAATAAAATGTTATTTTGATCTTTTACTTAGGTTGTAAAAATATTCCGAATAAGCGAAATTTATCGTTGATTGAACTCGGCGAGTCGGAGTTTCAAAGGTTCTTCCACATGAGACTTTTTATTTGTAACTCAATCGTAAAACATTCAATATAATATGAAATATTGTATTCAGAAAATCAAGGAACCTTGTATAATTTATTTCATCGTATCATTGCTATTTTCTATTTACTTTCTATGACAGATATACGATTAAGTCCTCTTTTGAACAAAATTCTGTATATAAACTTCAAAAGTGTAACTCGAATTCAGAATCGATTTAAGAACGAACAACTCAGCTAAACTCATGTCTCAGAACATAATCTTTTCATACATCAATTTCCGAACCCACAAACTGCACCGTTTGATTTATTCTCACAGATTTATATAAATCATCCTGGTAATTTTTGAAAAATAGCAGTCGCGCCAATCCATCGTCTACATAATAAAAAAATCAGGCGATAAAGTGGCGAACGGATGAACGGCGCCGATGAATAAAAATTACCCGGCATCCCACAACACACACACACATACACACAACCCCATTTCGCTGAAGGGGTTTTTCACTCTTTTTCCCTTTTTTCAGCTATTTTATTTTATCTACGGGAAAAACACGAGCTCCCATTTTCCGCGTACGTGTCCGACGTCCGTCTGTCAGTCTGTCTGTCTGTCCGTCTTGGGAGAAACTTATTCTATTTCTCTTCACCCTCATATGTGGAAGAAGGGTAATGTTACAAAACTCGTTTTTTTTTTTTGGATTAAAATTGGATTGCTTATGAATATTCGGTTATTGAATAATTATAAAAATATACTTTTGAACTGAAATCGTTCATATATTTACTTTTCTTAAGAGTTATCTTCTCGCATATAAAAATTTCCAAAATCTCATTCAACATTGGAACTCATATAATCTGCATAATGATATAAAATTAATCAAATTCCTCATATATCATATCAAACGAAAATTGCACGTTTTGATCCTGTATCCCTCACACGATAGTATATGCGTATGATATTTTGGGGTGAACCGCATTTTTACTTTCTAGTTACGCAGGGGAATTCCCCTTCGGCTCCCATGTATGTATTTGTCGGTGATAAATTATTGAATTTCAATAAAACACACCACTTTTCGCTCGCACGTGTATTGCGTATCTTATACTATGCGAATGCGCCATTTGCGGGGGCGAAGATGATTTGTTCACGTGTCAAATCGCAATAAACGGGGGGTCGAGTGCTTATTAATTTGTTCCTTTGCGTTAATGTTAAAATCAATTCTTGTTACTTGAATTGTGATGTATAATGTATGTATATATTCTTGTGTGTTTTCGATAAAATATACAGAAGGTTAATTTATTAACTTTCACAATTCATGTTAGATATATTGAAGCGTGAAATTTTTGTGATATACAAGTTTTTGTGTATGTAAATGGTCGAATAGTACAAGTCATCGTTTCTTTTCGTTCGAGTCACATTTTTTTAATCATATTCAAACAAGAGTCAATATTATAACAATGAATCGACTTCTATTGTATGTTTGATTTATATAAACTCGTATGAATATTTTAATTTTGAATTAGTAACACGAAAACAAATTTACTCACACTGTTTGACTTATGAATTATCCGTAATATAATTTATAATTTTCTCTCGAAACGATGAAATTTCGCAACTAACACCGAAGCAGCACTCGAGGGAATAATATATTATTAAATTGTTCAAACGAGCTATACAAATTTAATTTAACAACACGTCATTTTTTTTCTACCTCGAAAGCCATATTAACAGCACCGCTGTATTATACGATAAACGACGTCTTCAAAGGCTCGATTTTAATTATGCAAATGCTGAATTACGATCCTCGGATTGTCCCCGGCCAAAAATTGGATCAAATTTCATCCCGTCCCGAAGTTTCGTCCGCTTTCATATCCGTCTCTCATCAGCCGAATTGTTCAGGATCTTCAAGAGACGACGACGACTTCGTCACTCGCGAAAACTTTTCTCGTTCCTCGCTTTTAACCCAACCCTCGTTCACGGTTTCCTATTAAAATTATCACGGGCCGTATTAAAATTTAAAAAAAAAAAAATGTATATAAAAGACACTTCGAGGACGATAAAAATGGACGAGAAATATTGCGGCGGACGTAAAAGAGTCGGGCGTAAAAAAAAAGTGAGGGAAAAAGTTGAAGACGGGGATGGAAAAGTGGCGAAAATTTCCATTTGCGAAAACTATCCTTCACTCGGCGGCGGCCCGAGAGGGAAACCCGCCCTTTTTTTTGCTCGTTTTATTTTATTTTCGTTGTCGATTTGTCGCTTTCCGCCCGTGCGTCTTCTATTGAATTTTTATTATGAATGTTGACGTTTCTCATTTTCGAGCGCGCCGTCTGAGGCGGCCGTGGCACGTAAAATATTGTCCATTCATAAATATCGACCATTCAGAAACTTAAATTATATAAAGAAAACCGAGTAAAAGAAAGAAAAATGTTCTTTTTATAAATCATTTGAATGAGGCGGTTTAATTCCCGTAATGTGTTTGCGAAAATTGTACCTTCAAAGTGGATAATCTCATCAAAGGATTATAATATTATACATACATACATATATGTATGATATTTTCATTTTTTTTAATAATTCTAAAACTGTTCAATTGTATAGTTATAGCCATGATTTTTTAAAGTGAGGGAAAAACACGACTTTTTATATGTATTCGATACAAATATGCTGTTGTTTTTTCATTTGAAGTATAATATATAATACGAATATGTATGTAAATTCACGGAGTTCAAAGAATTTATTTAGATATATCACGAAATTATTCTCACAATTAAGTAAAATTTGTATTTATTTTTAAATTTTGGAGAGATTAGGGTCCTATGGACTCCCTCCTGTTTACACTCATGGTTCAATGAAACAAAATTTAATTTCTAAAACTCATTTAAAGATATATACTATTTCTAGAATATTTATCTAATTAATCTCTTACTAACATCAATCAAAATATTTATAAAAAATAATCTTAACACAATCCCATACAAATCCCGGAATTGAACCGTCACAACCGGAACAATCCACAAGAAAAACACCACAAATGACACATCGCTTTTCACAAACGAACGCACATCTCCAATCGCCCATCAAACAATGGCCGTCTAAAATGGACGCGGCGACGATTCGAGATTTCCCGATTCAATTATTATGTTGGCGCCGTGACAGAGCGGATAATTAATGGCGGCCAACCCGGCCGTCGATCACATTTCGGCGCGTTTTTTCAACGCCGACCTCGCGCCGAGTTATGGCCGACCGTCGGCCGATTTACGGTCGATTCTGCGGCCGCGCGCCTACATAAAAAAAGACCGCTTAATCGGTCGATATTTCACGGCGTGGTGTGGCCGCCGTGAATCAAAATAATTGCCCTGTTCATCATCCGGGAACGCGCCGGATAGTTGTGCAGTGGCGAAAGTCGATTGCTCGGGCCAATCGGTTCAATTGGCAACACTGATTGGTGACAGGTGTCAGTTAAAGTTTGATTTTTATTGGTTTGAATTTTTTTTTTGTAGGTAACTGATTCATATTTTCGGTCATTAAATGAAAATTATTGTTCGTTATATTATACATACATCAAAATGGTCAATAAATCTTATAAACACTGAAGTATAGGGTCTTTCAATAGGGACGCTCGAAATTTGTTAGATTATAGCAGCCATGTTGTGAAAGTGAAATCTGTCAAATTTATTGTAATTGTATTGTATTTGGTATAATACTAATTAATTATTAATCTAATTTCAAGAAATCAATTTAATTTAATAATTTCGATCAATACAATATAGCTTTCGCGGTGATATTTATGTAACTTGTATATAAAAATCTATAAAAAAATATTTGTCTATATCATAATAACAAACAACTGATCCAATCAATATAAAAATATCAACCCACTACCTAATATAATACATCAAATAAACAAACATGAAACACCATTAACTTTCAAACAAACAAGCACTTTCCGAACAGAACATCGAATACAACTCCAATTTTTTTTTTTTCAACAAAACTGTCACAATCCAAATCCGTCGCCAAACTAAAACGACACCGTCCAAAAAAACTAACATAATAGACTTAATTATGAAAGATACTCTCTCTCGCACACGGGAAAAACCCTTCCCGGCAATTCGGCTTCTACACATGCACGCCTAAGGCCGATATTTATGTGGCGGAAAAGCATCAGGAGTGTCCACTACCACGTCCCGGACGTCCTCCAACATTGGCCATTTCCGGGAAAGTTCTGGAAGGCGTCCAGATCGCGTTGACAGACGTCGTTAGTGCGCCGAAACGACAGGAGCACGTTCTATATTTGCCCTTCTATATTTTGTGTATGAAATGTTCAGATTCAAAGCTATCAATCTGTATAATTGGGAGAGAATATTTCGAGAATCGTAAGAGTAATTCGTACGTTGATTTTCAATGGTTAGTTAAGCTAGAAAGATCCAGTCAATAGATGGATATGGTCGAATTTTCAATGGTTTAACCTTACCGTATACATCGCGTAAGTTAAGCGATAAGTGGTGCAGTTAGTGTGTGAATGAGATCGTTCATCGTATTCGGTCCATTGAGTTACCTTCTCTTTATCGGCGCATAAAAAATAATCTGTACTTTCGAGGTATCAGAAAAGTCTCATCTTGTAGTGGGTATTATTTGAAGCTATATGTGAGTCATATGTATAAGATGATGATGATAATCAAATCGTCAATTATTTAGCCTTTTTTTCCAGTGACTGCCAAAGGTAAATGAAAAATAAGAAAGTCTGTAACTAATAATAATCACTTACTCTTGAATAGAGATCATACGGAAAATTAGATTTTTGTATTCATGTTATGATTTATTTTCTCATAAAAATCACCATGTTTTCAATGATATCGAAAATTTTGTTTTTATGTACTCAATGAATGAAAGACTGATAAAATAAATGACATTTATCAATTCAAACAACGACAATACAGTTATAATATGATTTCGTATCAAAACACATTCTCGACAATCCATTTGATAAAACAACTCGCTTAATTTTCTATGAATCCATTCAAAATGTTAGCTTTGAATACGTATTCGAAAATACGTTTATTTATACGTGTAATTCAAACTCGCTGGTCCGATTTTACACCGGCAAATTCCCGGAAAGACGCTCCACTCTGGTTAATTGGACACGTCCATGTAGAATGTTCGTCCGAAGAAATGTTGAGTAGATTCGCAGTTATTAGAATATCTTCAGCGAATCTGAATGATTAATGGTAAGTGCTTTCGTTCGGTTCGCAATATTAGTACTCTTACAATGTGCACGTGTACGAGCGTATTATTTCCTTCAGGTTCGTTTCAAAGAATTCGTAGATTGGCTTCAAATGAGAAAACTAAGTAATTGATTGACCGGCTTTTATTAAATTTTATTATTTAGCGCAATTTAAACTATAATAATGGAACACATTTAATTCTGGGCAAAGATGGCGGGTCGAATGACAATCCGACATGGAAACCTTCAATTTTTCCCTGTCGAAAGTGAGCTTTCGAAGCTCCCCAGAGCCTTCATTCCTCCTTGAACCCCATACCATTTATTTACACCCCCTTCAGGGGTAATAAACGAGCGTTCGCGGTCCTCGAGAGCCGCAAACGTAGGCCTTCGCTAATTAAAACCGGCGCCCGCCCAGAAGAATGGATTTTTAATTTCACTTAATGTCCGTCCACGGACCGAACTCGTTAAAACTTGAAAGCCCTAATACGCGTTTGACTATTTAAACTTTTTTCTAAATTTCACACCATGGCTCACCCCCGTTCCTTTATCTTTACTTTCTTTCGTTCTTAACCCCTTACCGCATTTTTTTACGTTCGAAAGAAAAATGCGAAGAGTAAGATGAAAATTTGCACCGTTTTAAATTAAATGCATTATTTATTTTGCGTAGAATGATTTGTTTTCGCGAAAGAAAGTGAATTTAATTAATATAAAAAAAATATTTATAAGATATACATGAATATATGAAGTGAAACATTTTATTTTACTGTAGAGTTAATTTTTTTGACATTTTCAATATGGAACACATTGTTTTTTTATTACGATATCTTTTTTTTCGTACAAAAAATACCATAAAAAGTTGATGCACGAAGATTTTATCGTTGCACCGCAAATGGCAGCATAGTTTTTGTTATCATCATTATATTTATTTTACTACAAATTGAGAGTACACTAACGTATTTAAGAATTTAAAATAATATGAAATCCGATCAAACCATTAAAAAAATAATAACATTAAAATTTATTTTTTTAAAACGTAAAAGCTCCACGCGATTTTTTATCGAAAATTCAAATTATAATAGTCATTCAAAACTATACGATATGCTGAAAATAGTATCGTATCCAACTGAGGGTTAACTACAGTTTTTTATCATCCCCAGTGGGTTGGGTGTATCTTGGGCTCTTTGTGTATTCCGGAGGTGTTCCGTTGTCGCCCTTCGATTCTTCCGTATCGCGTTACGAGCAGCGGTTTTCGAACTTTTTCAATGTTGTGTCCCACCCACAATCCTCGTCCTTTGCCCCACGCGTTGCCGCCTTACTAGTGTTGCCCTCTTGCTCCCGTTTTATCCCTCTTCTTCCCTAATAAATCGAGCTACAATGGTGCTTCGTGGAGAACGTGAAACATACACGCCATGTTGGATGCATTCGAGTAGTTTTTCAAATATTTTCGTGGAAATAGATACGAAATGAGCTTTACGAATTGAGTAAATGAGTTTTGATATTTTGGATCTGGCCATTATACAAAGTATAATGCGTCATTAGATTCTCATTAGATTTTTTTTTAAATAAATTTGTATCGCATTATAAATCTGTATATAAAATATACCGTTCATTGAAAATAATATACAGAAACGAATCAAAACTATATTCGGTCTATTGAAAATTTTTGATATTGTTACTAATGACGTATTATAACATCAAAAAGCACTAGATATTTTATCGGAAAACGCATAAATCCATTTCTATCCGAAGAAACACAAAAATTTATTTATGTAAACGTCGAATTGGTACTATTGAGTCGCGTATACAATCAACCGTCAATATCCGAAATGATGAATTTTTTATTGTTATGAACGCTTTGATTCCATCCAAACGCACACACAACATTATTGACGTTTTTTTTTTACGTTTTTATGATAAAAACGTAATATCACAACGATAGATAGGGCACACAAAAGCGATGGTAGAAAGATACGTGGGACGTTTTTTTTTCGTGAATATTCTTTGGCGACGTTTCGGGCGGATGACGCGTTATCGTGTCCATTTGCATATCTTGACTTTCAGAGAAAGATGGTTTTCTTTTTTTCCAAAATAATGATGCATCGTCGTGAAGTTAATGTATCTTTTAAATTTACAAGTATGTATATGCATAAATGTTTGTAGATATGGAAAGAAAATCGAAGGTTCAGTTTTGATGGATGTATTGGTTTTAAATGTTTTCAAGATTCATTGATGGGAGATTATTTGGAAAATAATGGTTTTTATATTCTGTTACAATTTTTTTTAATTCAGAAAAATTTTAATGAAAAATTTCTGTTTCGAAGAAAATATTACATAGAAATTCAACGGTCGGTAATGTATTATACAAAATCAATGACCGAGTAAGCATTAGTTAAATACGAGTATTATAAAAATTAATAAATATACGTTTTTTTATTATTATAATATAATTTATTATACAAATAAAACATGTTCGATACAATTGAAAGTATGTATAATATGTATATGGATTTTTCTTTATAAGTAAAATATGATTTTTTTTAAAAACTTTCAAATGACTTCGGGCCAATAAACAAAACAACATTATACGACTTATGATCGGTAAAAACCAATGCAAATAAAACCTTTGATTGTATATGTATATTTTTATAGTTTCACAGAATATATTCATAAAAAACATCTACAATGATCTTTAAATTCACCTTGAAGTGCACGTTGAATTTATATGTTCCGGTTATAATAATATAAATTAATCATAACATAAATATATTCCACGAAATATCAAGGATAAAAATATAAAAAATCAATATTGCTTTTACAGAAAAGTTCCGCTCGAAACAATCATAACACATTGTTTTTATTTAACACTTAACATTCGCACATCGTTCATCACGTTTTCGTAATTTTTTTCAATCAATCAAAAAAAACAAGCAAACACAAAGAAATTTCACATAGAAACACGTCCCCAAAATAACGCACACAATATTTTTCTATCCATAGAAATCGAACGCATTGTACGCGCTTTATTGTGCATTAATTGGAGCCGGAAAACGAAGAAAAGAATCCTCGAGTCCTCGCGCCATTTTTCCCTCCGACAGACGTTTTTCTCACATAAAAAATCACAGGACTGCTCCAGCCGAATTTTCCGACTGAACCACCTTCATCATTCGAAACATCGAAATATGAAAGCTGGTGTGGGGCACGTGAGGGAAATCGGCAAGTTTCGGAATAAATGTCAGCCCCCATGAACGCCATAAACGTGATACATTACCGTTGCCGTTGTAGCCCCCGTGGAAAATTATCGCTTTTCTTGTTTTCGCGCCGTTTTTTTTTTGTTTTCGTTAATTGGAAAATGTCAAATGCACGTAAATGTCGGCGACATTTTAAAAACCGTTGTCTCTTGACAAATTAATGGGCGTAAAGGGCACACTATTCTGTTTCGGTGTCGTTCGGATTAACTGTCGAATTTCAATTAGGAAAAAATGTTTTATAGGTTCGATTTTTTATATTTCGTTTTTTCAACATTTTTATTATCATTATATATGATTTTTAAAACATTCGATGTATCGGTTACATTTCCCTTAACACTAATATAGTGAGCTTTTATAAAACAGTCCAAAATTTCAATACTACGTATGTATATATTGATAAAAATTTTCACACAATAAGCATATAAATTCCATTTTCAGAAATATTATACAATATTTTCTTTTCATACACATTTAAAATAACACATTTCAAATATCAACTGAACTCATCCGGAGCGCTTACTTAGTTTCAAACGACTCTTTGTCAACATACTCAAATTGAAAAATCCCACGCTTATAACATTTTTCCTGCATTTTTTCCCGGGCAATCTCGGAAGCAATGAAAAAATGAAACAGCTGGTCCGCTTCGCAGCATATTATATTTACATTTTCACTCTTCGCGCATATAACAATGCGATTCGGCTCACGTGCAAACGGTAGCGCGGGGCAAAATAAACCGAACGTTAGAAAACGAGATTTTCCCGCTTTCCCGCGGAAGAAAAGCGTCCCGGGAAAAATCCCCGTTTTTAGTGCGTCTCGGGACATAAACGTACATTATTTACATGGGCCCCACAATGGCGGACCGTGTCGTTATTTTCGACTAGGCCCCTAAGGCCGACGCAAATTTTCGCATAATAACGGTGCATGCGCAAATTTCGCCCGCCATTGTTGCCGGGTGACACTGACGAATAAATACACTTAGGTCTCTAAACACGTGAGAGCGCATCTCGAAGAAAAATCGTGGTTGATGATGGCGGTGTTGTCGTTAAAATTTTGTGTTTTTATTACATTTTTTTGTGGAGATGGGTAGGGTAGCTTTTAAATGGTTTGTATGTGATTATTCAGTACGAGGTTGACTTTCGGATAAGGTATTGCCTAGATTTTCAATATTTGATGAAGAAACCTTGTCCTGCAGTGGGTAACTAATGGGTCAATATTGATGATGTGAAAATTAACCAATAATAGATGCGAAGAGAATAAGAAATTGAATAGAATAGGTTTTGCACGGCTTTTAAAAAAATATATATATTGGAAGAATAATTTTTATACATATTTTATAGATATTGATATTCAAGTGTGCGTGTTCATTTTATGTTGATGTTTTCTTGCCTTGACGTTTTGAATATTAGGAAACAGCCGCTTTGAACCACTTAACCTTTTAATGCGTGCCTATCCGATTTGGGGATTGAGAAATTAAAAATTAATTACCATTCATAGATAAGCATAATGAATTTTTATATCTCGAAATGAATATAAATTTTCTAATACAAATCAATCAATGCACTTATGAAATCTCATAAAATTTTTCCCATACAACTTTCACATGCAATTCAATCATCTTCTTCTTTGTGCGCCATATCAGGTGACCCTGACGTAGGTGATCACTTTTCAATGATTATCCCGGGAAATGATAACTGTAGTAATTTCCCGTTGCTTTCTTCAGTGATAGAATGCAATTCAATCATGAATCTCAATATTCTATTTTTAAAAAATCAATTACATTTTAAAGCTTCTCATCGAACGAAAAGCACCCACCGACAACGATTCCATCCCGTCGAAGAAATTCCGAAGGCGATTGTCAATCGCACACGCGTCCAGGAAACGGCCGCTTCGGACCACTTATAAATCCTCTTCCACGCCCGGCCTGATTTATCCTCATCATCATCCCGTTGGATATTAGTCACGACGCTCCTCCGGATCGATTCGTTCTTGTACAATAAAAATAACGCGTTGTTCGCTAAGTGGCCCCGCGGCCACTTCCACGGCCCGGCCAGGATTACGGGGACGTGACATTCGGAGACTTTCTCACGAGGATCAACCTCGTTTTCTTTCGGGGGTCGGACGGATGGAGACCCCAGTTCCGGGACTCCGCAGGATCCATTAAGGTTGCGAGTGGGCTCTGAAAAAGTCAATCGTTTGGTGTTTTCTGCTGTCCGCGTTGGCTGTGTATAGGATTTCTTATAAGATTTTTTCTTTTATGTAATGTGTAAATGGGAGAATGTGGGTTTGTAAGGATTCGAATAAGTTCTATGTTGAATATTTGAATTAAAGAAAATAATTTATCAAGACTATAATTTTGATTTTTTTTTTTCAATAAATTTTGTTTTAAATTTGATCGGTTTATCCCATTTTATTTTTATTCGAATAAAAATTGGTTTTTATATTAATTAAATCGAACGTTTTTGAGTTCTTAATATTACAGATATAATTGAAACAATATGAATCGCAATTCGAAGCTCTTTAGATCCTCAAATATTTTTTGTGCTCAATTTTTTTTTATATATAACTTTACTGTTCGGCAGATAATTTCGTATTTATAATAATTTAGATTAGATATAGATTTTATTTGTATACAAATATTCTGAACTATTTTCTAAAATAAATCTGGAAAGCTAATTCGACTGATGACAGATGAAAATTGACATGACACTGAAAAAACACACTGCGTTCGAAACGTCCATCATCCGCTATCCCAAATTATAATTCGATTCCATATTACAAATGCGCACATGGCATATGTCAACATTTCGATACACACTATATAAATTCACCACGGAAAATTTCAATAAAATTTCATTTCTTTCGGCACATTTTTGAAAAAAAAAACCCAAAATCCGGATTTTGGCACCCTCCGGATGCGGGTGTCCCTATTTTTATTGGCGCGCACCACAGTTTGACAAACAAGACCGCGACGACAAATCCTCTCTTCGGCCGCAACGTCACGTTCTGGATTTTATCCTCTTAATCGCCTCCTGAGAACGGCCGAACCTGTCGACGCTTTCAATTTATTATTTATGTAACGCCACTGGACGGATCCGCATTATGGAGTAGGGTGGTCGCATTTTCAGCCCGAAATGGGACACAATTTGAAATTAATTTATTTCTGCAATTCACATTTTATATATCAATTTTGATGTAGAAACTTTTCTTTTTAGAGTAGTGTAAATTTGTTTGATCATTAAAAATGTAAAATAATAATTTTCATTTTCTTTGGAATGATAATAATTTTTATTGACATAAAAAGCTTTTTAGTATAATGACGATAAATACAAATATTAATTTTCAGGTTCGTATAAAAATTAGACATAACGAAAGTCTCTTAAAATAAAAAATTCAATGATAAAGTTTTAATTTTCCACTCAGTCCTTATTAATTTTAGAATCGATATACTTCAATAATAGTAACGATTAATTACTTCATATATATTTTTAATAATTTTAATATCGTCCATTTTCAATAAACTACCAAAGAGTTCAATAAAGTTACTGCAGTGCAACTGCATTGCTACATTCCGATAAATTTACAATAAATAGAATAGCTTGAACAACAATTTACAACGTTTTTATTATATTTATTAATCAACTGATTTCATTTAAAAAATTAAACGAATCAAAAATTAATTGTCATACCAATCAAAAGCATTTTTAAAATATCCATTTATTTCTTTACAGAGATCTGCAAGGCAACAACATAAGCATCATCACTGAAAGCGATTTTCGCGGTCTGACAAATCTGAAAACCTTGTAAGTATTTTAATTCTTTTATATTATATTAAATACATAAATAGTATGATACACTAAAATATCTGACAAAATCAATTTCAATAACTGCGCAACAATTTCAATTTTCAATCACCATAAACTTCACAGACAATAAACATCATTGCAAAATCAAACCGTTACAAACGTCAAAATTTGAAAGTCAATTTAAAATTAAAACTTAATTCAATAACAATATATTATATAATAATATAATAACATCCGACCATTATACAACCATAAAAACCAGAATCATAATAAAAAATAATCCCCCCATAACATTAAAACCGACGATAATTCGCATAGCGTGACGACCGCGCCGAAAACTCTATTGAATTTCACGGTCGATTTTCGCGCCGTTTTCGCACACTTTTTCAGCACTCCCGCGCGAAACTGCCAG
This sequence comes from Hydropsyche tenuis, assembly GCA_009617725.1. Lineage (NCBI taxonomy): Eukaryota > Metazoa > Arthropoda > Insecta > Trichoptera > Hydropsychidae > Hydropsyche > Hydropsyche tenuis. Next base: position 1,266,379 of record VTON01000028.1, read on the forward strand.
CTTATAAAAGCGCGCCATTTTCGAATTATCGGGGCCGTAAGCGAGCGGTTAATTACCGACGAAAGGCGCATAATTGCGTTCCTCTACGTGCTCGTACGTGCGACGGCAGCTTTAATGCATTCGGCTTTCAGCTTTCAGCTTTCAGCAAACTCGTACACGTGTTCGCGTCTCGAGTCTAATGGACCACTTAGGGCATAATTAATTGACTTATTTGAATGCTGCGACGAAATTTCTGCTGCAAACGTCATATCCAGTATGTTTCAGGTGCTTCAGACTTTGCGCGGAGGCACGACTCTAGTGGTGGTTGCTTGTACGCCGGGGTGCTTTTTGAATTTTTGATGTGTTTATTTTTTGGTTTTGGGAATGTTTTCATTAGCGCTTGGCTGGGAAATGTATGAAATTTTCAAATTGCATATAATAAAAAGAGAAATTTAAAACTGAATTTTGTATTGTATTATATAAATTACTTCACTCATATTGATTATCATATGATTTTGAATTTATGTAAAGTACGAAACTTTAGATTTTCGGAATGTATCTGCAAAAACTATATACTTATCCTAAATTGCAGTCTTTTTTAAATTGTGTTATTCACTTTATATTTCTAGGAACAACCCTTAATACAACCCTTATAAGCTTTAGTTTTAAAAACCAAAACTATAAAAAAGTATTCAAATAAATTAACAGAATGATTTTATTTTAGTCAAAAATTTCTTGTGAATCTTTTATATAATTGATGGATTCATTTACTGGGCCACAATTAATTAATAAACTGTATCAACTTGATACAATTTAATTTCACTAAAAATAATTAAAATTACTATTTATATAACTTCAATAAATAACAGCACTAACAGCTTTTAGGGAAATCCAATTATTATAATAGTCTATATTTTAGTTTCAGTCCTGACATTTAAAATGTACATACCTACTTTATAACAGTAATATATAAAAACTTTTTTTCATAAATGTAAGCAATATACAAATTGACGTCAAATTACGATAGTGCATAGTTTAAGAACATCTGGCGCAGACGAAAGTAAAAAAGCTATCACTCTTCGACGTGGAAGTCGGGTGATGATGCTTGCGTAGGAGGAAATTTAATTTATGGAAGGCGACGAAGGATCTCCCATAACTTTTGGCCCCAACATTGACGATGACAGCCACCTAATTTCATATACGTTTTCGTATCCGGCACAAAAAAGATAATAACAACAAATTATCCACTTTTTATAACCACCATTATAATCAAATTTGAGCACATTGACCACCTGAAAAAACACTGAATATATTTTCGCAATATAGATTAAGCTAAATATGTTTTGTTCGATCTAGATATAAGCAAAGTTTAGATTAGGGTTACAAATGCATTTACCCAATACACTGATAATCGATTTGTTTTCAGGCAATTAACCGACAACCAGATCCACACAATAGAGAGGGACGCATTCCAAGACCTGGCCTCTTTGGAAAGACTGTGAGTACATAAAATCGATGGTACCATTACATTATGTACATATTATATTTGTACCAGAATTATCACTGATGACATAATTCGTATATTGCGGTATCACGCAATTGTTCAATCTTATATTTTATATGAGATTTTTCGTATATATGATGTAATCAGTTTTTTATTGGAAATTGTTGGTGGATGGGGAAAATAAAAAAATAAAAAGCCGACCTTAACAATGGGTCTTGTTTTGTTAACTGAATGAGTTCGTGTATCAAAATATTGCGATTTTTTGCCGTTCGTCCGCGCGCTCGTTAATGGTCGTTGTGTTAATCGAGTTTGTGCCGAAAAAACCGAATCGTTTTGGCCGAAGTCGGTCGAATGTTCGACCCTCACCGAACGAGCGGTCGACCGTGATTATATACGTGAGTATTGCACACCTGAAATTAAACACCTGACGATTTGCGAAATTCAATCAAATCGTTTACAAATATCACGACGAGATTGTTTTAATTTTTTTTTAATACAATGAATAATTTTCATTAAATAATTATATGGCGAAACCAACTAATACATAAATTCAATACAAATTCAATAGTATATATTTTAATTTCAATATATTCCATGAATTAAATTATCGCATTTACAACCCCATACTGTGCTTGTTCAATTCCGAACGATTTATTCGACGTTTTGAATTGATTCCGAATTTCGACGATTCGGTTTAAAACAGAACAAAAGCTTACGCATTTAAAAAAATAAAATAAAATCGAGTAATTCGAATCGGCGGGGTTTTGTCTCTGTTTTATGCACGCTTCCGTTGATCTCGATAGGTTGGTACCCCTGATTTATGCTTCACGCATTTGAATGTTCCCGCATCTTCGTTTAACAACCCTCGATTTACATAACCTCTTAATCTGCGAGCGCACTCGAATTTATTTTTTCGATTCAAATACGATTTTCGCATTCGTATCGAGATTTTGTGCGGATTCTCAACTTTTTTCTGGTTCGAATATATTTTTTAATTAAAGCTTTTTACGATTATATCAATGTTTTCGGTAATTGAAAATGTGAAAATTAATTTGTTTTACCTATATTTTTTGTTGATAAAAATAACTGTATGTTTGAGCGTTTTACTTTATTATATAGATAATTGTATTTTTAATTAAAATTTAATATTCTTTGAAATATTATAGTAACATAAAGATATTTAATTTGTTCAGTATGATATAAAAAGCACTGATTTTAAAAAATAACTATTTTTTTAATATTTTTATACATTTCCAAAGTATTTATTAAGTAAAATGTAGTTAAGTACTACTCAATGGTTTTTTTCGCATCCAATTTCATTAAAAAAAACTGATTACTTCAATTATTTATTTTATAATACATTTTCATATCTGCATTGCAGAGCACATAATGAATTATCTTTTTTACAATTATGAGCTTTAATTTTTATACTTTTTGATACATGCCTACCGAAGTACAATATATCTCACAGATATTTCACTATTTTATACACATTATATAAATATTTTGTATATATTTTTTTATATATATTATCTGGAAAGTCGAAATAACGGTTTCGTGTCGCGTTTTCAACTCTCCGCGAAGAGAAATAAATCTAACCCATTCCTTTTCCAACCCTCAACTTATACTTGTGGCGTGCCGCTTAATGTGATCGCATTAAGATTCAGGACGATTATATAAAATACCTTCCAGCGCCAAAATTAGGGACCGAAAATGGAAACGGACCTTGATTTCTGAAAAAAAATGATAGATAAACGTCAAACTTTGACACTTGCCTTTCACATTGATGAAAAAATCAATAGTGAGAGTTTTCTATTGTATTTTCTTCATAATTTTTTGTATGGAACTATATAATTTCTTTTTTTCGTATGAAATGGATCAATTTGTTGTTAATTAATATTTTTTATAATTTCTTTGAACTAAATGTTCTAATTTGTTATCTTATTTCGTGAAGATACAATATGTTCGTGTTCGATATAAATGCTCTTTATTGTGTTCGATTCAAAGCAGACTGAATTAAATCATCTCAATTATGTATGATTAAATCTTCATTCATTGGAATAAATTTCACTGCTATTGAAATTTTAATATAGACAATTACGTTCGTTTCGAAGTTGAATGATAATAATTTTTTATTGTGAGATATATTGTTCTCTTTGGTGACTTATTTTTGGATTCATGTAGTTATATGTATTATTAAAAAAAATGTACGTTTTCATTTTCAGCAATATTTTAATTTGATACGAAACTCGAGTAATGTTAAGAAAATTCGAATTGATAAACAAATCGATTCTTATCGTATAATATAATGTATACTTGACGTTATGCAAAACGTTTATTATACGCAGATAACACGAATGAAAGTTTAAAATTTCAGTTTTATGGAAATTTCACATTTTTATTTCGCATAAAGAAAACCTGCATCTAGCTTTAAGAGAAATTCTCCGAGAGAAAAATGAAACGAAATATACTTTTTCCGCTCGGTTATACCAGACCATATGTTTAACCCTTCATTTACTGACTCACAAAAAATATTATAATACATAGGCTTCCATATAGTTGGTCGGATTCATTTCAATTTTCAAGACAAAATATATTCAAATTTTCGAAAAATCAACTAAATTATTTAAAAAAATATGGTATTTTTGGGAAAATTCAGTAAATAAAGGGTTAAATCAAATTTATAAAAAAAAACAACTTTAAATGTACATTTAAATAAATTTCAACGACCACCGCTTCAAGAAAAATCTTCCAAAATAAAATAAAAAAATCAATAAAAACAATCAAAAACCTCAAGAGAAAACCCCCCACAGACGAAACAAAACCCCTCTCTCACACACACACAGCGAAATTCCCTCAGAAAACTGTTGCGATTAATCAAAATGTTTTCCAGACGATTAAATTTAAACCGGTTGACGCATATTCAGGACGGGACGTTTTCCGCGCTGGCAAGTCTCATCCGACTGTGAGTATTATCATGCAAGAACCCGCAAAAACCAAAAACCACCAGCCAACCCCCCCCCCCCCCCCCTTCGTGCCAGTCTAGGCCGTGTCACCAGCTTGAATGTCCCCGTATACACCCCGAATGTCTAGGTTGTGGTAATAACAGTGCCTCCGCCATAAATGTGGTATTTGTATGTGAAACTTGATCGCATTAACAAGAAAAAAGCTTTCATGACACCTCCCCTTATGTATGTATTGTATATGAAATGCCCTTGTATACTTACAGTTGAGCACTCACTTCTTTGAATCTGTTTTTTTTTTTATGTTTGTGGTGTTGGGTTTCATAATAATGATTTTTATGGTGTTAGATAATCTTCTTTTTGGTGATATGAATTTTCAAAGTGAAAACTTTTTGTTGTAAGGTGAATTTGCTGGATCGTCTTTGGAAATGGATTTTTTTAAATATTTTTAAGCTTTGTGTATAAACGTTTTGACTTTAACGATAGATATTGTTATTATCATCATATTTAAACTTTGATTTATAAATTTTTATTTTTTAATTAAGCTTTTTTATATTCTAACGATTTTCAAAATAAGAAATTATAAAAATTTTCATTTCGGATGCGCAAAAGTGTAGCGCAATTTTTATTGAATATAAAATTCGCAAAAAAAGTTCAAATTATGACCATTAAAGTGTTATCGGATTTAAACTCAAAGAAAAACTTTCTTCACGAAAAAGTAATTATTTTCAAAAAACAATAGTTTCGTTCATAATTTAATTAAAATGGTCATGAACTTTTGAATGTTGTAGGAGTTATCTTTTCTGACCAACTTGCATTAAGACTTGAGGAATTTTCTAAATATATGGTAGGGGAATGTCTGCAATTGTAGGAGCATTAAGAGACAAGAAAAAGTTGATGTAACTAATATTTATAGCCTGTGAGGGTAAACCCACTGCATAATTGAATATCCCTTGATTTACTCTATTATGTTCGTCTGAATATCCCTTTTATACAGTTTCAACGTCGTACATGACTCAATAGAGATCAAATCAAAAATTTATATCGACAAATCAAATAAGAGCAGCATAATATAATGCATCGCACAACACGCCGAATTTTGAAGCAAAACTTCAACAGAATTGTAAATCTGCTCAACGATCATCAAAAACTTGAATTTTTTACTTTATATACTACTTATATATGAATTTTGGTGATTTCATATTCATACATAATTTGAATACAACAAAGCAAAAGAGTATTCAAGTTTCAACAAATATGAAAGGTTAATGAACCTCAAAAGTTTTTATATCCAATACACAAGATTGCTACAAAACATTTTTTCATACAGCTGCTGATCGAATTATTAAATCAAACAAAAAAATATTTATACTGGACTTTATCCCTTCATCACCCAACTCTACATCTGTTGACACATTTCTCTCCTGACTTAACACCAACCGGACAAAGCGCAAACAAACAGAAACAGTCCAGCCCAAGTACATCATCCCAAACCCAATCAAGACCAGATTATAAATCCAAACAAAAAACCATTCCCTTCATCACCTAATTCCACATACATTTTTTAATCGTGCATCCGAACCGACAAGTAGCCTAGGGTGGATATATGCAGCGCATAGACCAAATTGCAGGAAATAGTTAAATGAAGCGACACAAATTGTATTAGCAGTAGGCGCGTATTGTGCCATCAGGGCGGCTCAACCCCGATTTTTATTTCATTCCATTTTTTCTATATATTTTAAGCCTTTGATTGTCCCGTCACAATGGCGGTTCACAATGGCCGCCCCTTTTCATCGCCCGGGGCGCCATTGTGACCCACCTGCGTACACCCCTGGCCATTTATTAAAGCGATCCATTCATCGATGGATCCGTGGACTATGCGCTGGCCTTTCGATGCCGATTTGCCTTTGTGCCGCTTTTTTTTTTTTTGAAAACATTTCATTTCGATCCGTTTGGATGTCTTCATTATCGCGCCGTTTCGATGAGTTTGATAAAAAAACTATTTTAATTGGTGTTTTTTGTCTGTTACTAGATTATAATATAGAAATGGATAGATCAGGTTTTGTTTATTGAATAGATTTAATATTGAAAATTTTGATTAATTATTATACAATTACAGTTCTGACAGTTTTCGTATCTTCTGCTACTATTATACTTTGTCTTTGTTCGTATCAAAATTAATAATGAATTTAATTAAAGCGATTCAAATTTATAAATTTTAATATTAGTAAGACATAAATTAGTTCATTGGGAACAATATGAAAGACAATTCAGAATTATTTATTCATGAATTCACCGTCAAACGAATAAATTATATACTCGTAATATAAAATATTTGAACAAGATGATTATTTTTAATAAATTAAATGTATTGAGCTTCGTTACAATTTTTCTAAATCAAATACCTAACTTAACACAATCTCATAGGAGTGAACCTTCATTTCAATCCCACTTTATTAACCGCTTAACTTTATCTCGCGCCAACACAAAGAATCGAATCGAAAATTTCCCGACGCCAACTCCAGTCTGGCAAAAAACGAAAAAGTCAACCGGAGGGAACCGAACGGAAGCAAAACAAAAAATTCAGATAGCGAAAGTGAAACTTTCCACTACACGGCGACTAAGTGAATTCCGAAAGTAATTTCACCTGCCGAGTTGGGCGCCCCTGCCTCCTGTCGCCGAAGGGCTTTTATAATAAGTATTAGGGCGACCGTAGAAGCTTCAATAATTCAATTGTAGAGACCTTTCCAATGTACATGTGTGTGTGTCCGAACACACACATCCACGTCCTCTGATTACTATGTATCAGGGCCACCGAATTCTGGGCATGAACTGCGCACAATGGAACTAAAAACGACATAATTAAGCCCAATTCAAAACATCTTCATATTTCACGTGTATAATATGGAATTAAAAAATTGTAGTATTCGTTATGAAACGGAAGGGAGTTGATTTTTGTTTGTTTTTAATCAAAATTGAGGTTATTTTTGAGGTCAGGTTTGAGGTTATGCTTTGACTTGTAGGGTTTTATTATGAGATTATAATATGAGGTTGTGTTGTGACTGGTAAGGGTATTTTCATTTTGTGAGGTTTAATTATGAAATTATGATTTAAGTTTACCTGTGAAGTCATATATTATAAAATTGTATTGTACTCGTATGTTTATATTGTGATGTTATTTTGTTAAATTAAATTCGAGGTTATATTGTGGCTTATAATATAATAAGATTATCATACGAGGTTATGTTACATCACAGAAAAAATCCTCAAATTGTTCTTAAAACTTTCTTAATTAATTCAACTATTTATTTATAACAATTAGCAAAAATTTTGTGATCATGACATTGTATAATATGTATTAGTACATAAAAAAACGATTTCCTTACATTCTTTACAAAAACTACCCTAATTTGATGGTTCATTAAATTATTTATTTAGAGTAATTATCGTTGTTTAAAGGTCAATTGCCACTAGCACTAAACGAATTCCAACCCTTTTCACCCCCGAACGATAATTAGCGATCGACGCACGTTCGACACGCGGGTGATGGCCGACTTGTGCGCGCTCGTGGCCAAATCGGCGTTTGATTAGCGCGCCAAAATTTGACACGTATTAATTCAAAAGCAATTATCAATTTGAATGTGTGTATCCCTTTGAGCGCCCACATATCAATTATTTTGAAACAACCTTAATTATCCTGAAATTAATTTTGATTGAACGAGTTAACGAGATTTGAAAGAAAAATGTCTGTTGTTTCGTGCTTTGATTTAATTTCGAATTTGTGTGAGAGTCCCTGAAATGGACGTTCTAAAATTGGGGTAGTTTAGCGATGGGGTGGTATAATTTGAATCGCATGCAATTGTTAATTGTACTGTTAGATGAAAAGAATTTTCGATGCATCCATTGCGCAATTTCAATTATGCACTCAATATTAGGTTCAGTGCATTAATTGAACTAAATTTCTAACTGCGTATTGATATTAAATTTTCGAGCTTTGATTATTCTCATTATTGCGAATGTGAAAATTATTTGTTTAGTAGTGGATTCGCATAAAAAATGTTTTAATTTTATAAAATTGCTGAATCAACATATATAAAACTATTATAGTTTTGTCTATAAATCAATTTAGAAAAATTTATTACATGTACCATTTTGATTATTTTAAGAGAATTATATTGAAAAAAGTATGCTAAAACTGTCTTGTCTAATTCATTTGAATTTGAGAAAAATATATTTACATTGCAAATGTTAATATTGAATCCAATTTCATTTTTTATATATCATAAAATTTTATATTTTATCATAACGGCCTCGTTCACATTCAATTTAATACTCAAATTTAGAAAAGTTCCTCATTTCGAGTAAACACTGGCGAGGCATATAAATAAACTTTCAATCGTAAATATGACATTGCGTCTAAAAACTTTTTTTTTTATAATTTACAAGTTCCGAACACTCGACATAAATTCAATATGTACGCGATTCCGCAACGGCACACTTTAATATAAAATAGAGAAGGGCTCATCTGGAAGTCTCGCATTATAATAAGTAGTACTTATTGCGGTTTATTGCCAACACGTTGGCCACAAGCCAGCCATTTTATTTCGGTACATTTGCAGAGATACGATTTCGCGGAATATCACGAGTGAACCTTTCGTAAAAATTCCAAAACATTCGCATTTCTAAATAAGCCCGAGGGCTTTCTTTTCAATAGAAACCGTACCCGTGTACTAGATTTCTATTCTTCCAGTGAATTGCAAACTTTTTTCCAGGGTGAAACTTCTTATTTTGCTATGGCGAATTCGCTTGATCATTGTTAAAATGTGAAAAGCTTATAAGAAAAATATATATAGTCATCTGTACTATTATTATATATTTAATTCGATTTCGTTAATACATTATAAATCATTCGTATTTGAGAATGCTATTCCGAAACTCATTCATATTGAAAAAAAACATACAAAATCGCAACCAAAGTACGTCAAACTTTCACGTTTTTAATTTCGAATTTTAATCCGATTCGAATTTTCTCCCACCTGTGGCACATTAGCGTCATTTTTCTTCATGCAATATTCGTCTTGTTTCCGAAGAAATAATTGAATTTGAAACACTCGGATTTAGGGCCCGCAAATGGTTTTGTTTTTTCTCCGGCGAGGAAGTTAATCTGTTTTGAATTGTGTCCACGTTTTCCCTTAATCGAATCGAAAAACGGATATATCTGATTATGAACCACGCCACGAATCAATTATGTCCGGCCCTCGTAGGGTTCCGGCCCGCCCCTGGAAAATATGAGGGTTGGTTTCCTCGGAAAAGCTGCGTGAAATGTAAATCCTTGATTTTGTATATCAAAGGAAAATTGCATGCAGGTTTGTATGTAAGTCGAATGCGCTTATGAGGTGTATAAATGGGGTTAAACGTATGAAATGAAATTTTGATCGTACGAGTATAAAGGTGTTTTTTTTTTTTATGTTAGTTATTTTTATTTTATACGTTAATTGCTATAATCTGTTTTTGTCGAAAAACGAAGGAGGTATCTAGACGATTTTGCATATTTTTCGTATATTTCACAACCCCTTTCTAATAAATCATAATTCAGTTGAAAAGTTTTGTATTATGCGGCTATGATTTATTGCATCAACGAATCGTTATAGCTTTTGATTTACACCGCGTTTTTTTACAAAAATTCAAAACCGTATTGTTAACACAGTCAAAAATTTATTATCTTTATTAAAATATATTACCCGAATACATTACATATTCGAACAAACTCAATTAAAAGCTTGTTTACAACTTTATATAAATCAAAATTTTCACTGTCAAAAAAATTTATATTTTAGTTTAGTCTTATATAAATTCACTGATTATTGAAGTTGAACAAAAAAATACTTAGAAAATAGATAAACATGAATATTGGCACTTAAATTACTTTAGAGTCATCTTCCTTTTATCGTTACATACATAGATAAAGAAAATTTTATATGAAAAGGCATTATTTTATATTATACAAGTTGAAAATGATGATGATAATAAAATTTTGAGCAATCTATCCGTAAAATTATATACATATAAGAAAAAAAAATTATATATAAAAGATCTAACATTGAAGCAAACATTATATAAACTACAAATGACGATGATGATACACTTCCCAAAACCGAAAAGAAAAGTTTGAGCATCCTAGCCGCTTTCGATGAGTGAACGGACATTTCGGCGTATTGTTTCAAAGGTTTCCCGAATCACATCCTTACACGCCTCAAAACATATTTTCTCACAAAACACAATCGTCGTCTCGGAGGGAAAAGCGATTTTCCATCTGTTTTTCTTTGTTCGCCGCAATTTTCCCTTTCCCGCTCGCGCCTTCCACTTCTCCACCCGTACACTACCACGGTGCGCTTTCTATCGGCGCTTTTTTTCCCGTTCGTATATATTTTTTTTGTTCCTCCTTACTTTCCCGGTTTAGAAGAAAGTGGCGCGGCGAGAAATCAAAGCGCCTTTTGTTATTGTACGCATCAAAGGAGAGAGGCGCTAAGGGATGAGGGTGGCAAGTGACTTTGTCGAAAAGTGGCGAAATTCACGCGCACAATGAAACGAATTCGTATTTTTTTGCTTTTGATATTTTTTTTGCGATATTAGCACGTGACGCCACTGTGCGCCGTTGCAGTTCCGCTGCATGAAAATATCGAACGCTATATGCAAAGTAGATACTCGTTTTATATAATATTAGTTAAAATTTTCAATATTATATCTGAAAAAAAATTTCAGTTGAACTTTTTACTCGGTAACTAAAAGTTTTACTTATTGGATATTTTTTTTCATACAGTTTTAAGCCACGCTTGTTACGTATAAAGCTCGACTTATTGGAGATTAAAATTAATACAATTTATTTTACTCTGGTTATTTTGTCATAAAACCGCAAATTACTAAAACAAAATAGTAAAATTCTTTATAAAAATAGGCTGTCTATAGTAAAAAAAATTGAGATATGTTTTTTTTGCGATATTGATCGTTTTCGACAAAAAATAATACCATAAAAAGCTTTTTATTATGTCATTTTTTATAGATGTTAGATATAATTATTAATCGGTTGAATGCGGATGAGTGTTTTTGTGCTCCTTTGTCATACGAATTTAATGCTTTCAGCACAAAGATAGTTGAAACATTTTATTTTATTACGTTATATTCACTCAATTTACTGACCGTATTACTGTCAAATATTCTGAAAGTTATCCTCGTTAAGAATAATTTAAAAAAAATTCATATAATATTTGATGAAATTAATGAACTGTAGTTTCGTTTTCGCGAAACATATTTTTAGATGCGTATTTGATTATAATTAAATTTAACAAAACCGAAACCACTATACATAATTCAAATATTTTCAAAAATCCTCATTTTCAATACAACCACAATTCAACACGTAAGCAATTTAATTATTCAACCCCTGTCACAACGATAAATAATTTGATCCCACTTTAATTAAGCAAATTTTGAAACTGGAGCAAGGACCAAATTAAACAGAACAAAACTTGAATTCTTCCACCCTTATATATTAGAAACTCTCCTCCCCCCTCACCACCCACACAGCCGTTCAATTTAAATAGTTTCCCGAAGAATTTTGAACGGTTAGTGGTCGAGAAGAATCGACGGGGTGAACGTGGGGGCCGCACAAGTTGTCTGGAAACAGTTTAAAGCCGTACAAAGGACTAATTGCCCCGGTCTTAGTGGGCCTTTGTTGCCTTATTAAGCTGCGCCTTTGTTCCCTTCCCCTGATAGCAGTCTGCGCTGGTACAGTTCCAGTCTTCAGTACACACTTGCGTTATCCTGCTGATGAAACTATGTAATTCGAAGGCCCATTATGGGCCGGGTTCCAGAACTGACTTGTCTTGTGAAGCCGATGATAATAAAACTTGTACCGTTGTCGAACAATGGTCATAATAATTTTATGTGATGATGCACTAATGATTTGTTTTACAGGAATTTCAGATTTGTTTTCTTTGCTTGGGAATAAGCTTTTTTTGCTTTTTTTTCATTGTAACTTGTATCTCACTTGTTTTACCCTTCATTTTAATAGAATTTTCTGTCATTTAATAGCATGAAAACATAACTAGTGTTATTAACAATGTTCCACCTTAATAGTTATTAACAATATAAGATATTTTCTTGGTTGACAAAAAAATTTAATGATTCAATATGATCTTTGTAGAGACCTTAGTCACAATCAACTGAACGTCATGGGAAAGAAAACTTTGCGAGGACTATCTTCATTGAGAAATATTCAATTAGACAACAACAAATTGACTTGCATAGATGATCAACTTTTGAAAACGTTCAAAGATTTAGAAATCCTGTAAGCATTGATTCTGAAGTTTTTTTCTAATAAATTGTTGATATTTAACAATTCAGTAATAATTTTAACTTCAATTTCAGCACACTTAACAACAATAATTTTACACTGCTACACCTGGAGGGTCTTGGTGGTACTGGAGGAGCTAAACTGCGTACATTACGACTCGGAGACAATCCGTTCCATTGTGGGTGTGGAGCTGCACGTCTCGTTGCAGGTTTACGAAGTGCTTCCCGCTTAGCAGGAGCTGGTGCCCGTTGTCGTACACCCAGCACCTTAGCTGGAGTACCACTTCAACGCCTTCCAGCTCATCATCTCAATTGTGATGGTGGGTTTCTTTCTTTAAAGAAAATTTTATATTTGAATATGAAATTCCTGATTTTGATTGGTTTTTATATTTTTAGGACAAGTTATCCCGAATATGCATGAGTGTGCCATGGAAGTTCAATGTCCAGCTCCATGTCGTTGTTCAGAAGGATCGATTGATTGCAGAGAACGTGCTTTAGAACGACTACCTTTAGCACTTCCTGAACATTCTACAGAACTGTAAATATTTTAAACGCATCAATTCATATTATTTTTTTTTATTTTACTTGTATTAAATTTTGACAACTTTTTCAGACGCCTTGAACAAAACTTATTAACTGAAATACCACCGAAAGCCTTTACAACATACAAAAAACTAAGAAGAATTGATTTGAGTAATAATAAAATAGTTAAAATAGCAGCTGATGCATTCACTGGACTCAGGGGTCTCACTTCATTGTTAGATTTTTTATATATTTCTTTTAATTTATTACTTATTAAACTTATTACTTAAATATAATATATATATATATATATTTCAATGATTTTTTCAGAGTACTCTATGGCAATAAAATCAAAGATTTACCATCTGGAATATTCCATGGACTGAGTTCTCTACAATTACTGTAAGTTTTCATTATCGAATAGCTTTTATCCTTTTTCAATACTACATTAAAATATCGAAATTTTATTCCAGCCTTCTGAATTCTAATGAAATATCATGTATCAGAAAAGATACGTTTAAAGACTTGCATAGTCTCAATTTGCTGTAAGTTAATTTTCATAAATATTATTTCATTATTTCATTATAACAAAGATATTATGAATGATATATTCTTTCAGATCTCTTTATGATAACAATATTCAAACCTTGGCAAATGGAACGTTTGATTCCCTAAGTAGTATTCAAACTTTGTATGTCTTATTTTTTCACAATAAAATTTTATTTTGTTTTTCGAAATTTGCCCTAACAATTTCTTTTTTCACATTAGACACTTGGCTCGAAATCCTTTTGTATGTGATTGTCGTCTACGTTGGGTATCTGAATACTTACAGAAAAATCCTATTGAAACTTCTGGTGCACGTTGTGATGGTCCTAAAAGAATGCATCGTAGAAGACTTGAAGCTCTCCGTGATGATTCACTTAAATGTAAAGGTATAAATTATATAAATCTATTTATAAATTTAAAAATTTTCATTAAATTAATTTTTATTATAGGTGGAGAAGAATTAGCTTTAGGGGATGGTTGTCCAACAGAAGCACCTTGTCCAGCAGCGTGTTCATGCAGAGGATCAATTGTAAACTGTGCCACATTGGGACTCACAGAAATTCCTAGAGATATTCCAATACATACAACTCAGTTGTTAGTACAATTTATGATAATTTTTTTTTTTTTTTTCATATTTATAACAAAGTATGTCATTACAGAATCTTGAATGATAACCATTTGGGAGTGGTAAAATCTGATGGTTTGATGGGTAGACTTCCTTCCTTGACAAGACTAGACCTCAGAAGAGCTGGAATAAAAAATATTGAAGAAAACGCATTTGAAGGAGCTTCTAAATTGCAAGAATTGCTTCTAGATGACAATGCCTTAAAATCCATCACTAACAAAATGTTTTTGGGACTTCATAGTCTCCGTGTATTGTATGTATTGGCCACATTAAAAGAAAAAGAATGTTTATTTATTCTGTATGCCTAATGAGTATAATTTTTTAGATCTTTAAATGAAAATGAAATAGGATGTGTCATGCCAGGGTCCTTTGATCACTTGACTGCTCTTCACACATTGTAAAATATTTTACTATTTTAATAAATATTTTCAACAAACATTTACAAATAAATTTGAATATTTAATTTCAATAAGGTCATTGGATGGAAACCCTTTCAACTGTAACTGCCATCTAGCTTGGCTCAGTTCTTGGTTACGTACAAGTGGTTTAGCTAGCGGTGCTACTTGTAAAGAGCCTCAAAAATTGAGAGGATCACTTCTAAGAGATTTACCTCATCATGAATTTAAATGTAGCAGTGAGTCAAATTTATTTTCTTTGCAAAAGCAGAAAATCTTTTTTCTAAGAATATACATTGATTTTCTACAAATATTTTAGGTGATTCAGAAGAAGGCTGTTTAGTTGGTGGTTACTGTCCAGCTCCTTGCAAATGTGCCGGAACTGTTGTTAGATGTTCAAGATCTTCTTTAACAACTGTCCCAACTAATATTCCATCTGAAACGACTGAATTGTATGTAAAATATTTTTATAGAATTTTTATTTCATATTTATACTCACTAATAATAATAATAATAATAATATTTACAGATATTTGGAGTCTAACAATATATCATCTATTAATCGAGATCAATTAAAACATCTTCGATCTCTAACACGATTGGATCTTAGCAATAATCGAATAGCTGTATTAGCCAACAATACCTTCAGCGGTTTAAATAAATTGTCAACTTTAATTGTTGGCTATAATCGCTTACGATGTGTACAGCGTGAAGCCCTTAGGGGATTAACTGCTTTGAGAGTATTATCTCTTCATGGAAATCAATTGTCAACTTTACCTGATGGCTTATTTGAAGATCTTCAATCAATTACTCACATGTGAATAGAATTTCACATTATCAAATAAGTCTACAATGTATCTATTATTTACTCATGTGATTAATATTTTTTTAGTGCACTTGGTTCAAATCCTTTATATTGCGATTGTTCACTAAAATGGCTCGCAGAATGGGTTAAAGTCGATTATGTAGAGCCTGGAATAGCTCGGTGTGCAGAGCCTCTATATATGAAAGATAAACTTTTGTTGAGTACCGCATCAACTGCTTTCCAATGCAAAAGTACAATCTATTTTTTAAATTTTATATTGTAATTTCATCAATTATACAATAATTTTAATTTAATTACAGCAAAAATACCTAATGAAATATTGAGCAAATGTGACGCATGCTACACATTACCTTGTATGAATAATGGCGCTTGTTCTGCATCATCTGATGGTGGATTTACTTGCAAATGTCGACCAGGTTATCATGGAGAAAAATGTCAGTACATGATCGATGCCTGTTATGGAAGTCCTTGTGCTAATAATGCTACATGCACAGTTTTAGAAGAAGGAAGATTCAGGTACATACCATCATTCATAAATTTTAAATTTTTATTTGTATTTCTTCAATAAACATTTGCCTTTTTATTTTAGCTGTGATTGTATACCTGGATTTACTGGAATGAGATGCGAAACTAACATCGATGATTGTACCGGACATGAATGCCAAAATAATGCAACTTGCATTGACCAACTCAATTCATATAAATGTCAATGCCAACCCGGATATATGGGTAACACAATTTTTAAAAAATTATTAAATATCTAAAAATAATCACAATTTAATTTTGACTATTCAAATTTTAGGTAACCGTTGCGAATCAAAAATTCCATTTTGTGCAGCCGAGTTCAATCCTTGTGGTACGGGCGGACGTTGTGTTGATCATTTCACTCATTATACTTGTGAATGTATACCGGGATACACAGGTGATAACTGCACAACTAACGTAGATGACTGTGCTAATCACATGTGCCAAGTGAATATATTTTATAATTTCTTTAACTGGATAAATTCTTTGGACAATTCTTCAATAATTTATTTTATAACAGAATGGTGCTGTTTGTACTGATGGACTTAATGATTATTCATGTACATGTCCCGATGGTTTTTCGGGCAAGTTTTGTGAAGTTGGTCCAAGAGCTGGACCTGCGTTGTATCCTCAAACATCACCATGTGCTCACCATGAATGCGTTCATGGTGTATGTTACACACCACAATCTAATTCTGATTCATCATCTTCAAATGATTATCTATGCAAATGTGCACCAGGATATTCAGGTAATAATAATAATAATTATTATTATTATTATTATATTATTATTTTAGAAAATTTTAATATTTTTTTATCGATTAACTAGGAAAGCTCTGTGAGTATTTGACATCTTTAACATTTGTACATAACAATTCATATGTGGAAATGGAGCCACTACGGACAAGACCTGAAGCCAATATTACAATGATATTCAGTTCATCTCAGCAAGATGGCGTTCTTATGTATTTTGGAGCTCAAGATCATTTGGCTGTTGAATTATTCAATGGTAGAATTCGAGTTAGTTATGATGTAGGCAATCATCCAGTTTCTACAATGTATAGGTAATTAATTCATCTAACTAAAATTCGGATTTTTTTTTTCTTCTTTATTAATAATTTTTATCAAATCTATTTAAAGCTTTGAAATGGTATCAGACAGCAGCTATCATAAAGCTGAATTATTAGCAATAAAAAAGAATTTCACTTTACGTGTCGATGGAGGACCAGCCAGATCAATCGTCAATGAAGGACCTAAAGAATATTTACGCCTATCTAAACCATTGTATCTTGGAGGACTTCCTGATGATGCTGGGAAAGAAGCATTCAACAAATGGCATCTAAGAAATCTAACTAGTTTCAGAGGCAAAAATTCTATTTGTTGCAAATGAAGATATTACATTAAAAATTTCACACAAATGAGTTTTTAATTTTGCATTATTTATAGGCTGTTTCAAAGAAGTTTGGATAAATCATAAACCTGTTGATTTTACGAATGCTGCTAGACAGGTACGTGTCACTCCAGGATGTGCTTTATTAGAAGAAATGGAAGTCGAAGCACCTCCTCCAAGTGGAATGTTAGGAGATCCTCGAGATACACAAGTAACTAATAATAATACGAATAATTTAAGTCATGGACCATTATAAATTGTTATATCAAGTTTATTGTTTTAAAGGACCCATGTATTCCTAATCCTTGCAAACGCGGGGGAAAATGCATTCAAGAAGGAGATTCTAAAAGTGATTACACATGTCGATGCAAACAGGGAACTAGAGGACCTCAATGTGAACTATTAGCTTCCATAGGTATATAAAATTGACTACCGAACAATCAAAATTTGAAAATCAAACCATTCAATTTAATATTTTTCATTTAACTCTCAGGAGGTTCTACTATATTGGGTCATACGAAAAATAATGCATTTAAACCAAAACAGCATGTAAGTGATTCAGCCTCAGGAGTAGGACAAGGTATATTTCTATTTTTCAGTAATAATTTAATTATGAATTCAGAATTATTTACATTTTAAGCATTTCATAAAGATAATATATCACATTATTTTCTCAGGTGGATCACGTCCAGGAAACGCTGGTTCGACAACTGTTGGGGCAACTTGTCGAAAAGAAGCTTCGAGAGAATTTTATAGTGAAGGTTCTTGCAAAAGTCGTCGTCCATTAAGAACAGCACGGTGCAAGGCATCTGCTGCATGCGGTGCTCATGCTTGCTGCACACCTCGTAACACAAAACGCAGAAAAGTACTGTTTCATCATGAGAAAATATGATTTCCTAACGTTTATCGACTATATTCCATACTTTTGTCGTTTCGGCAGGTGCGACTAATATGCAGTGATGGCACTCGATACACCAAAGATGTGGACGTCGTCCGCAAATGCACATGTTCTAGAAAATGTTCTAGAGGAAGCCATGGCTCCAACTGACTGGGCACGGCGACCAACAGCGACTTTAACACCGACCAGCCTACCACCAATTTACTGCAAATAATTGCAGTTTCTCAGGACTTACCTTTAGTTAAGAATAGTAATAATAGTATTATCTTTAATTCTAGTGATAGTAGTAAAAATAGTTATCATAATAATTATAGTGTTAATTATGTAAAGAATCATTCAAATTATACAAATTATAAAGATTTAAGCTATATGTTCAATTATAACAGCACAGGCCATATTAATAATTATGATTTCCGTTATCAAAACAGTGCTGACTATGAAGATTTTTCAGAGGAAGCAGAACAGAATATTTACAACAAAAAGAGTAAAGAAGAAAAACTCGTGATTGTTCCAGGTGTGATAGAAATAGAAGACAAATTTGATAATGAAAAAGATTCATATCTTGACAAAGATGAATCTTATTTTGATAATAATGAAGAAATTAATTTAAATCAAAAAGTCACTCTACTTTATCCTGTGACTAAATTCCATGACAATGTTACTAAAGTAATTTTTAATGCTTCAGAGGCTTATTCAACATCAGGCCTTTACAATAATGTTTTCATTGATGAATTAGTGGAATATTTTGCAGACATAATTCCACATACGACCAATGATTTTATAATAGATAATTTGTATCAATTAACTAAAGTAGACTATGAAAAAAAATATAATGCAACTTATTTTCAAAAAAGTGATTTTGAAGAGCTTATATCTAATATATATGAAAAGGGAGTTGAAGCCAAGCTTCAATTCAAAAAATATCTTATGCATTTAGTAAAAAACAAATCAGGTATTGATGATAGTTTTGATATTGTCGAGGATAATAATGACAATGCATTCATCCAAAATGATCAAGTCTACGAAAAATATTCTACAAACGACAACTATGGAGATACAGAAGAAATCATAAAGAATTTTATGAACGAAAAACAATTATCTCAAAAACTTGAGAACGACGATCGAATAATATTTTCCGACGATGATTTCACTCAGTACATGTGGGGAGATGATGGAAATGTTGGAGAAGAAAAAATTGAAACTAAAACAAAGATTGATACTTCTTTTGATAGTAAAAACAAACCTTTAGAAAAAGCAATCAAAACATTTGATACACCTAGTGGTAGAGTGAAAATTCTATTTCAGGTAGATGAAAATGAAAGTTCCATCAATAAAATAAAATCAGTAACAAACGACCGTTTTTCCAACAAAGTGGAACACAAAAACACAAATAGTTTTTATCAAGAATCTGAAAAAAATAAAGTATCGGCTGTAATGACACCTGATGGTAAAATAGCCCTTTTAGTAAAATCAAAAAATAAGGAATCATTAGACAATGATAAATATGAAAAAAATAGTAAATCTAAATGGACTCCAAATCAAAGTGACATCAAAACAACATTTTTGCAACCTGTACCAAGTTCAAATCCCAAACAAGAGATTGAAAAAACAATGTTACAACCTATTGGAGCTAATGTATGGACAACTAAAGGTATGGTTCAATCTCCTATTGAAAAGGTTCATTCTAAACTTGATGATTTACCTTATGATGACGATTACTATGACAGTGAAGACGAGTTCAATCCAGAAGAGTTTGCTAAAATTACTACCATTTCTATTGAGTTACAACCTACCACAACTCCAACGACAATAACCATTTTCACTGAAACAACAACAGTAAAAAATGTTGAAACAACTCAATCACATGAACATATCAAAATACCAGAGCGTTTCGATAAATCTGGATATGAACCCAATAAGAGTGATATACTCGAAGAGAATAGAAAAACCAGTACGTGGAATCAAACAATGAGAAATGAAAATAGTTCTACAGATGCTAATAGAAACAGAAACTCAGATTATGCTAAAAATCATGTTAAAAGTGTTTACATGAATATATTGGATATTCTCGGACCTGATTCTAAAGACGTTATTCAATTATTAAATGATGTAAAAAAAGAAGACAAGCCTGCAAGACGCACAAATAAACAATATAATGATGACAACAAAACTGTTTTTGAAAAAGGTCCAGAATCAAAAGAAAATATACCGATTTTTCACAAAGTTGAAAATAATGGTAAAAAACTAACTGATAGTGAAGTTGTAGATCAACAAACCCAAACGAATAACGATGTGTTTATTGAACATTCAAATTCAAATGACGTCTGGAAACAAAAATCAGGAAAAGAGTTAGATGATCTTTGGGCAATCGATGAAGATGATTTAACAGAAGAATCCGGAGTAAGAATTATTCCTGTTGTAGATACACGACATACTATTTTGGAGAAGATCGATTCAAATAGACCAAAAGACTCTTTTCTTGATAAGTCTATCACTCAAGATAGATCTGATCAAGATCTTTTCTCATCTAAGTTTGATATCAAAAATAATATGGGTTTTGGAACTAGCTCAGGTAACCATCAAATTGATTCTTCTAAAACATTTATTTTTTCAATTATTTCGATTTTAGGTTTCGGAACATATACTATCTCAACATGGTTAGTATTCAAATTGGAACATTTGCTTTCAAAGCAATGATGATTAAACATCGAATGACAATTCCTATGTATTCTGTATAGGAATGCACTGTATTTATTTATTTCATTTCTCATCATGAAACATTCCTTACACAAAAAAAGTAAATATTTTTGTATAGTAAATATCAGATGAATTTTATTTATTTCTTAAAAAGTGTAATATAATGATGGCCGAATTGTAATTAATTAATATAAACACCAAACAAAGCTATATAAATACATATATTATATAATTATTGTTGTAATTTGTTAGTATGTATACATACATGTAAACGTATGTGTATAAAAATGTGCATAAGAATGTGTATAAGATTGTGCATGCGTGAGGATCCATAAAAGTGGCTATGCATGATCCAAAGCCTTTGTGCGGTTCTACTAAAAGTCGTACAGGCATCTAATGAAGTTGTACAATTGCATAAATCTTGTTTATTTGTTGACTTTTAGATACATGTTCAAAACTTCTTAAATACTCGGACTACTGCATTGGATCATGTGTAGCCTCATTGAGAAAGATGTGTGTTGAATGTTAATATGAAAAAATGCATTTATTTATGTATCTTACTTGTTATATTATAAATTATTAGGTATTTATATGTAAACATGTGTACATTAATTGTATTTTTACAATACAATATCATATGAAGTCTCAGAAGAAGATGGCCAGTTTTTGTATATTTTTAATATTTTATTATTGACTGTTGATTGATTTTAATATTTGATTAAAAAAATATATAAAAACAGCCATTCTTTTAACGATGGTCTAACATGTACATGTCATATGATATGAAATTATTAGGTTAATGACAAATACGTATTAATACTCTATAAGGTCGGTAGTGTCGCAGTTGGTCGCAAAGCCATGATTATAACTTTATATGCATTATAAAGTGTAATTCTTATATTATAATTATTGTATAATAAGTTTTATATTGTATCACTATTTATCATTTCATGCAACATTTTCAGCCATCGATTTTCATATCACCGTCATGCGATGCATTCATATGTAGATTTTCACTTTGTCCACATCATAATCTCATGAGCACTCTTCAGATTTTTCACAGTTTTATCGTATATCATAATTGAAATGTATCCAAAACTGACAAATATAATTTTATTAATAAAATTGAATATTTATTAGGTTGTAAGTTTTGTTTTTAAAGTTATGAATTTTTTTAACTTATATTCAAACTAATGACAATAGGGATTAGAAAAATAACCAATATCCTTTGAAATTAATCGGTGGTTTGAAACTGGTTGTATTACGATTGTTCAGTGTATATTATTTAAAAGTGAGAGTATATGGAACTGATCTTATTTTCAATTTATTCTGTTATGATTATTTGTTTTATTTAATTTGAAAAACATTGATATATGAATATTGTTCAATAGTAATATGGTGATGAATTTTTACCATATTAATATTTTCTTCGATTTATATTGAGGAAAAATCTTATATACTCTCCTTTTCGTTGTATTTTTTTTTTTCCTCAAAATCATTTATAAGGACCGACTTGCCAAATATCTTTCTAGTTATTCCTTCTTTATATACAAATTATATATTATAAATAAACTGTGTACAGTAAAAATAACATTAATAAAGTTTTGCTTTACAGAAATATTCTGAGGTTCTAAATATATATTTCAATTGCAATTTCTTGCCAAACAACGTTATGCTTCAAAGACATAATAACTCGATACTTAAAATTTTCAAACCATTATTTAACCTACTCAAAATAACTATCAGTTCATTATTATAAAAACTTATATTTTATATATCTAATAAGACATAATAAAAATCTCTTAACTCTGTCGTTTTTGCTTTTTACCAAACAAATAATTTATTATAATTTTCGTATGTGTCAATTAAAGGATTTTCATATTTAGAATAAAAACTATTTTTTATATCAAGTGAAGAATCATATTAATACATTACATTTTTCATTTACAGCACACAATCATTACGTTTAAGATACCACCGTTAGGTATAAGTTAATGATTCTGTACTAAAATAAAATTCATTGTGATTTTTGTCATCAGATCAAAATGACTCTTATACCTCAAAACAAATCGAATAAGCCTACACTTTTTCAATCCTTTTATGTAATCCTTGTTTTATGTAAAATATTCAGAAGTTCGCATGTTTCTATAATTTTTGAAATATTTATAATTTTATCAAAGAAAATATACATTATTTAGTTTATTTATATATTATAATTGTAGAAACTGTACCTAAATTGTTTTACATTTTTGTAGCAATGTTATATGAAAAAATAATATATTTATATTAAGAGATTTTGACATAGACATCATACTGTCATGTGTGTATCCAGAAAAATAAATATCTGGTTTATTTAATAATGGCATTTTTCTTTATTCCTTTTTGATCTCTACAAACGAATATTTGAATTTGCATATTTTCGTATTTTTCAAGCTTTTTATTATATTAAAGATAAAGACTTAAATTTCGAAAACAGTCAGAAGCTACAACAAACTACATCAGATGAATAAACAAGATCATCTATTTGTTAACCAATTATCTAGGCAAAATCTCTCCTGCAATTATTGCACCAAACCTTGATGGGATTGTTATGAGTAGAAATGTTTTTGGCGCTCTTGGCAAACATTAAATTTGGCGCCCCTCTATTATTTCTTTTTTTATTAGATCGAAAGAGTATATTTCATTTAAAATTACCAGGAGTGCATATGATTTAAAAAAGTAAAAACGGTTACGCAATTAATTTTTTTTATTTCGAATTCTTGGACAGTGCAGTTTGAACAAAATTACCAGGAGTACATATGATTTAAGAAAGTATAATAGAAATAATTTTTTTAATTTTAATTTCGAATTCTTGAACAGTGCAGTTTGAACAAAACTACCAGGAGTACATATGATTTAAGAAAGTATAATAGAAATGGTTACTCCAATAATTTTTTTAATTTCAGATTCTTAGACGGTAAAGTTTGAACGAAATGACCAGGAATGCATGTGATTTAAGAAAGTAAATATTTTTTCATCATTTATTTTTTTAAATCTTAAATCTTACACCCTTGGCAATTGCCCATTTTCCAATTTTGATACGGTACTGGTTATGACGAATGATCCATTTGTCATACTGTAATTTAAGTCTTTCCATATCCCACAAATATTAATTGAAATAAAACAAAAACAAATTAAACAACAATAAACTATATGATTTTAATTAAACCATCACACAAGTAATACTATGCGACCGTTCCAAGAATTAAAACACCTTATATCAAAACGCTATCTTTGCTTTAATAAAACAGATATATTCGTATCAATAAATTCGATTAATAAATTTTCAAATTTCTGTTTATAAAAGTATTTTTGAATGAGCTTTTGGTGAAACTGGCAACTTTCACATGAAAATAGAACGATCTGTCAGTCTTGAAAGCTTTCAGTTTTCCCGAATTTTCATAAGTCGTAGTGATATTTGCGACAGAATATCTGTCTATGTGAGCATTACTTAATTTAAAAAGCTTTCTTTGTTTATAGATTTAACTGAAAATCTGAAAGATTTCGTAAATTTTTCATTCGTTTTTCGCTATTTTATCGATCGCAAACATAACCTATGCTATGTTTACAATTCTAAGCTTTTTTTAATCTAATCGAAATTGCTTATATACAGTTACGAATTTTTCATTTAATTTTCAGTATACGAATTTAACTACCTAACGTTTGACAAAAATATTGTTTCTAAATAAAAATAAAAATGTTAGCAAATGTCCGAGCTGCAGCTCCTCTTTTGGAAGCTGAACATTTTCAATCAGATGAACTCAGTCATGGTGAAAAAGCTATGGTTTCTAAAAGCCCACCTGGACGAGTTCATGGCTTTATAAATAGTTCAGGTTTGGGTAAATTATTATATTATTTTTCTTCTTCAAATTTCAATGTATCCTTTAGATATATTTTTATTTACTCAGGTTATACAGGTATTGGTAAAAGTCCTGATGAAGATCAGCCCAAAGCAGGATTGAGAGGTAGAAAAACATTTGCATTTTGGACATTAGTTGGATTGCTGCTCATATTAGCGGCTGGAAACCTATTACTTACTGTCACTATACTCAGCGTACTACATCTTGGACAAGGTATGACCAAATAAAATGAAATTTATTTAGAAATGATAGTAATATATAATGTTTGATTCAGGTATGGAAAGTATTGAACTAGTACCTGATGCATCTATAATCCGTCTCTCAGGAAATGTTGAATTAGAACATGTTTATCAGAGAGCTGGTAAATTAAGAGGCTTTCGCGATGCTCCAGTCACTCTACAGAGTGACAATGGAGGAAGTGTTCGTGTAACATTAGCTAATCGAGGTCCTCGAACAGCTCCACATCAAGTATTATCAGTTTCTCCATCAGGTGTTTATTTTGATGGTGTAACATCATTTACGGTTGCACATCCAACATCCGAAAAGATGGTATTTTCTACATCCAGTCCAGAATACAACATGCCTTCTCCAAGCAAAAGCCTTTCAGTCAAAGTAAACTTTATATTCATTTAAATCAATTTTATTATTCATTTTTTTTTATTTTAATCATAATATATATGTTTCAGATGGCATTAACGAATCGTATAGTATCTCCAATTGGCCAAAACTTGACTCTTCGCTCCGACACCATTGCCAGTATAAGAGGAACTGAAGGCACTCATATGGAGAGCAAAGAAATGGTGTGGTCAGCAGATCAAGACATTTATTTGAAATCTGTGAATGGCTCGGTCATTCTTAGTGGTAAAGAAGGGGTTTTTATCGACATTAAAAATATACCTTTAGCTAAATCTCATGATGATGCAGGAAACCTATATAATGATGCCAGAGGTCAATTCAAAATATGTGTATGTATGCCTCAGGGGAAGCTTTTCAGGTTGCCTATTCCGTCGGGACAAGTTGCAAAAATTAGTTGCAGTCATATCAATATGACTCCAAAATATAATCCATGTGCGTAAAGTTAAGAATTATTAACTGAGAATTAGAAAATAATTTTTTATTGTTAGTGAGCTTAAATGTTAATAAATTATTTGAATGTGTCATTACCAAAATAAACAATATCATTGAGATTATCAAAATCAATATAATATCAGTATTATTGAGATTATTAATATCAATAATATAAACTTTTCATGTTAGTATTACAATGTAGCAATTTGAAATAATAGCTTGTTTACATAACATTAATTAGTATTACATTTGTATTTAGAAAATAATACAGAATATATCCTATGTTTATGTTTATAATAATCATTTAACAATTTTAATTGTAGTTAATAAATGGAATATAATCAAAACAGAATTTTTAATTTGAGTTTATTCATTGTTATAATATGAATTTATATATTTTTTTGACAAACTCAAGAAATAAATTAGAAAGTCAGCATTTCAGTCAAAATAAATGTGAATGGTGAGTCGTTTATAAAATCAAGGTCAACTCATGACTTTTTTCAAATAAAACCATTTTTTTTATGATTAGCTCAGTTTTTGAAAATGGTACAAATCTAATTTTGAAATCACTAAAAACTATAAATTATTTCAGTTACTAGAAAATGAATTTAAGTACAAGTTGAACTATGATTTCAAAGTATAATATTTACCAAAATGTTTATGGCTTGATTTTGATTCTGTTTTTCAATTTCCTGTTGCGGTTTTTTTCCTTTTCATAATATACAAGTATTTATTCGGAAATGAATAAGGAAAAAAACATAATTGTTGAAATAAAATTATGTAATGATATTCAATTCACAATGAGTAAACATTTTTATTCTAAAGGAACGTAAAAATATTATATTATTTCTGATTTTTCAAGCTTTTTATTAGCTTGCTCTGAGGCATAGGTTTGTTAGTTTGTTATTCTAATAATAAAAAAAAAAAAGATCGATCTCGATCTCAAATACTACACCTCCGATCGATTTGAAACCTTCATAAACAGACTAATAATACGCAATTATACTATATTATTATTAGAATATTCCAAACATCGAAAATTACTTTTTGGGACTGAGCTTTCAGAAAATATTTCTATTTCGTCACAGATTGATTTTGAAAAAAAATAGCCAAATACTACAAGAAACTAATTTAAAAAAAAAGGAAGATGATATAACTTGGCAATCAATATTTCGGCTAGAAATTTACACAGACTATGCATTTATCAAATAAAAAATCAGATTTTTTTTCTCCGAACAGAATCTCATAGAGAAATTACCAGAATACTACAATTCCGAGAATTAAATTATCATAATGTATTGGATTTCCTGAACGGAAAAAAAAGCTATCAAGATTTTTATATCACTCAAAATAATTGTTAAATTAGTATTGATTATAAACCAAATCAATAAGACACAATTTCAAACTCATTTAAATAACAAATGTCTGTCTTAAACCACATCCAAAATTAATAAATTCATATTTCGAACTTCCATCGAATATCATGTGAGAATATTTTTACTAAAATACGATCGTGACGAAGGAAAAGCCTCCATTGTTACTTTTTTTCCGCATACCGCTCGATCCGATTAAAAAACCTTATTATATTTTCGAAACGTCGGCATTCCGAAAATTCGAATACGAATTTTTCGATCTTTGTACGCCGGGCCGCATTCAAATTCGAAAAAAACACTCGTTTTTTCGAAACTCAAACAAAACGAGTTTCAGGTGAAACGGTACCGTTAACGATAACAAAAAAGTAAATATTCCAAAGGCTGCGATAAAAATCTTTTTCGTATTTTTTTTGTCGAAATCGGCGAGGCGAATTTCGGAACCGATCGAAAACGTTAGATTATTATTTATTCGATTAAGATCCGTTGATATAATATATTAAAAGAGCCCTTTTTGTAAAAATGTATTTGTGGAAATATTCGAAAAATTGCTCTATATTACTATAACAATTTAATTGTTGAATGATGATCAGAGTGGAATTTTAATGTGAGCGAAATTTGCGCAAACAATACAGGTTTTGATAGATGAGTAATTGAAATTTGAAATGACATGCTGATAGGTATCAAATCTTGTGTGAAAATTTACCAAATTATTATTGAAATTTTAACTGAATTTTTTTGATAAAAAATAATGGTAAATTACGAATCTAAAAGATGGATAGGTAAAAACAAAAATCACTGAACCGAGAAAATAATGAACTTATTGAATAAAACGGTTGAGCAATAGTGCTGAAAAAATTTTGAGATTCTGTTCCAAGGAAAATACGCGATTTTTAATGGATCATATTTCATGTATCACAACAATGCGCCAAGCTTTAGTATGTTCCTTTCGAAAGAATTTCTATTCAACATACCGATCATCAAATCAGATTAATCTGCTTATTTATCCGACTATAATTTCAGGTTGCTTTCGAAATTAAAATTGAAAACAAAAACAGTCGATATTCAAACAATCTGGAAAAAAACTCATGAATGTTCCGAAAAAGTTGTTCGTAAAAATGGAAGCACTATCTAAATCTAAATCAATATATATTTGTACATAAGACAAGAATAGTCACTAATATGCAATTTCGAAAGCATATTTTTTCAGATGTGTTCCTGAAATCAAATTGTCGCGATATAGAATAAACTCATAATTTATATAGAAGGGAATTTTGTATAAATTCTATACTTATATGTTCGAACTGAAACAAAAATACACATACAGAATGTGGCAGTTATCTGTATGAAAATTCTATAATAATTGTGTTTGTAGTACATGTTCAAAAAATAAACTATTTTCAGTTCATTGCACTCGTTTATACAAAATTGCGAAGGTTTCTTTGCACTTTCAATTATGCTGAAAATCGATTTGTGAAGTTGTAAAGTCGATTTGTGTATTTTCACTTTCTACGTTTGAATACGAGTACATTTTATTCAAGATGACGTCATAGTATCGATTGTTTATCGTTTTCCGTAAATTACTGACGAAAAATGAATGGAGAATTGTTAATTTTTACAATATGTAGCTTGTTTTGTCGATTCGATAATACATTTCCTTCCATGAATTTATCGAAATGCGTTATCCGACATTCTGAAAACTGATTTGCATATCAAATTCATATCGTAAAAATTTTATAGAAATAATAATTTTTCGAAGAAATTAAATTTCGTGATCAAAAATTTTCAAAATACAAGGAAAACGATTTAAGATTCATATAAAAACTTAAGCGAATCAATTTTTTTTATTAATACAATAAAAAAACGGATCCAAAAAAACCAAACAACATTTCCTATTGAAAACGTCGAAACGACCAAACTGAAACCCCACCAAGATTCGAAACACGAAAAAAAATCAATACAACGCAAATCCGGCCATAAAAAACCAATAATTCCGACCAGCGCGCATCGCAAATCCGGATCGATACCGCCGAAACGGCCCCAACTACAAAACAATCCCCGACCATTCCCCCGACACATTCTATCAATTCGAGCGCGGAACAATCCCCGCAGGACGCGCGCGTACATGTTTTTACTTTCGCTAATGTTTTTTATCGACCGATCCGAGGAGGCGGAGGAGGAAGAACTTCTTTGTTCTCGTCCCGCTTGCTCCTTTCGCGCTTTCCCGCTTTGGCCGCGTTTTTTGCTGCTAGGACCCGCGGCAAGCATTTTCGCTCCAAAACCGCAGGGAAAAAAAGCCGATCGAAAAAAGACGTTGCGAAAAGAAACGAGGCGGTGGAGGGAAAAAATGAAAAAAAAAACACGGCGTCGCCGCGTTCGCCCGCCGATGACGTCACATAAATTAAAATAAACCAAATTTTTAGTAGATTATTGATTTGGGAGACGCGCGGCGAGACTCAAAAAAACACTGTTGCCAGATCTACCCGCCAAATGAAAAACTACTCGAAGGAAATGTGGGGTGTGCAATCTTTGGATGTGGGAAATGTTGTGTTTTTTAGGGGCGTAAATTTTGATACATGTGATCATTGTAAAATAGATACTCATATGAATATTTTTCCACTTTATAATTACTATTGTTTATGAAACTGAGTTTTCAAAATGTTATTTTATTATGAACGATTTTTTCTTATACGAAAAAGGTATATATTGTACCATAAAAGCTTGGACGGTTCGTGAAAAAATATTAGATTCATATTACTGATTGCGTTTAATAAAATTTACGATCCATTCAAAAAAACTTCGACCATTTTTTAAATAAACCAAATAATCAAACGATACACATTGAAAATATCACATCGAATCGACAATTCTTCAAAAATTTATAAGAATCGAACATGGATGGACATATCCAAAATGTGCTGCACAATAAAAGCGTCGTATCGGATGGCGTATCTAGTCTCCGTTCATTTTTACGATTTTGCTTTATCTGAAAGGCGATGCGGATTCGTTTCCGCTGAAATGTTTACGACGCCTCACTTCGAAGACAATGTTGACCGTGCGTCGAAAACGGCGTGAAATTCGAAAACAACGCAAGTTCAACGTCAAAGTAACTGTTGCCGCACTTCCTTCTTTAGTTTTTTTTATTTATTTTTTGTTTGATTTTTTTTCTAACTGTGCGGAACAGGGACGCCGATTACCAGAAGCGAACTTCGAATTTTTGGCATTATAATTAAATATTATCAGATTATAGATTTCCTTTTACTCGCATATTTTTTGAATTAGCAAATTATTATCGATTCACATTTACGACCACTTTTGAAAACCCATCATAAACTCAAGCTTTGCTTCTTATTAAGGTATATTTGAATAATTTCTATTGAAATTTTCCTCAAAAGAAAATATTTTTGATAATAGAACTTATTGTTAGTCAAATGATAAAGATTCAGCATATTCAATTAGAGGGAGAATTTAGCACAAATGATTTATCATTCACTTTTTTTGAATACTTCTATCATTGATTCAAAATTCTAAGAAAATAGTTTTGCATGATTAAAAAACAAAACGGAATGAATCAAAATTTTCTCAGAAACAACATGAATACGCCCATCAAAATAATTTCGGAAATTGCGAAATTCATGACGACGCTTCGAATTTTGATTTTTCGAAACGTTTATTCAATATTGATTTTGATTCGAATGTGTTTGTGTATTGATTCACAAAGGATAACGCATCGAGATGTTTCGCAGAATCAAATTGTGTATCGACGTACGAGGCGGCCCTGTCGCGTTCTCCCCACCGTCTCCGATACAAACCGAATGATCCAAATTTTTCAAAAAATATATAAACCAGTGGTATTCAATAAGATATTGAAAAGTTATTAATTAATTTTCATATTAAATAATTTTTATTTTTTTAATAATTACATAATTGAATGTTGATTATGTTATCGAATATGTTGTTAGTTGAAAAATATGTGAATCTTGTATTAAATTTATATGAATAATCAATATTAGTCATAATTATGTTTTTGAATACATTAATTTTAAATCTTCGGTAATTCTGAAATTTGGGTGCGTAAATTATTTGTTGAAAATTTTCAATTTTCATTTGCATTGTAGGTGCTTAAAATAAATTTATTAATATTTTTTCCGGTTAATTTATGAATTACAAGCACAAGTACAATTCGTACTGTATCTTTGAAGTTTGTACCTATTATACTTGTACATGTTGTAGGGAGGTTATGTTTGTCAGTTTTTTACAAATAATTTTCCTTTGCAATTGATGGTACGTGTCAACAGTTAGATGGTGGTAAATTTGTACGTGTCAACAGTTCGGATGGCATAAGGTGCTTCTGAACAACGTGTAAATTCAAAACTCGTTAAAATATGGTTAAAAATTGACAAACATAACCTCTAAATTAGGCGTCAAATTCGTTAAAAAAAAATTAATATACGCCCTAATAATACATGAATTACGTTAGGAATCTGAATTTTAAGCACTCATAATACATTTTCGCTAATATTAAAATGCAAATCTGTCAATACATAACTTATTCACCTAAAGCGCAGGATTACCTAAATCTCGATAACATTAAGCATATCACAAAATATCTAATACAAAAATGTACGAATTCGCAACATTTCGCCCTTCGGCCGTCCGACGTCGTTCGCGCCTCGCATACGAACACCGTAAACATCACAAATCCCGCAAAACCGAACCGAAACCGAAAAATTCCCCCTCAAAAGCCGAACCCGCACAAAACCCTTAGCGGAAATAAATCCAAAAAGGGCCATAAATCGGCCGCGGCCCTTCGATTCGCAGTCCACATTTTGAGTGTCGCCAATTCATCGGGCGAACGTCGACCGTAACCCGCGGCGCGATACGGTCGCGAATCGCGCGCCGAACTCGCCGCCGCACTCAAAATTCGAATTTGCGCTCGGGCCGCGCGGCTCGATCAATTCGCCGACGGAGCGCCGCCGCGAGGACTCCCCGCGGGACGGGAGACTCCGCCCCTCAACCGAGGGCCCCCATCGAGACCCTATAGAAGCGCCTACGCCCCCCGACCGACTCCGCGCCAGCTCTTCGCCCCCCGCCGAACCGCAGTGAGCATTCGCCCCCCGAGCGTGCGCCCCCCGAGCGCGCGCCCCCGTAAATATGTATATATCCACCTGTGTTCGAACATGTTGGGTTTCGCGGCGCCGGTTGACAGGGCGCGTTGAGGTTATGTGCGACGCCGTCGCCCCCTGCGCCCCCCGCCGGGTTTTCGCCACCCCCCCGCTGAGGTGTGCGCGCTCGTCGGTAACATATGGCCGGCATGGGCATCGATTTGTTTCGAGTCAAAATTCAAAAAAATGTCGGTTTTTTTATTATGGTTCGTACTACGCAACAAAGGTGACGGTTTTTCTGTGCGCGTTTCGGTGTCGTTGTCGATTTTTGGTGTTTGGGAATGTTTTGGAAAAAAATTGCGGTTTTGGTGTTTAAAATTCTGTTTTAGACCTTGATGATTACGCGCGAAAACATGCACTTATTTTTGTTTGAATTGTTATGAAAATCTTTAAATGTGTAGAAAAATCTAGAACTATTAAACTATCCAAATTTATTACAAAAAAATGCAAGAAAAACTTACAATACAAAAACTAGTCAACTAATATAATTTCACGATTTCACAAATATTTTTTTTTATACTTTCAGATATATCGTAGTCTGAAAAAATTATGATCAGCGATTGATTCAAAAATGGTTTCACAACAATATTGTTTGAAATGGAAACACCACAATACTAACATTCAGTCGACATTTTCTGTTTTGAGAGATAAAGGTTTGCATTCGACATAAAAAAGATCTCCACAATTTCAAAAAACTTATACTGTATCAACTATTTTCAGCTTGCTATTGCGATGTTACGATTTGGTGCGATGGATCCGCTATGCGAGCCCACCGCGCCGTGCTCGCGGCCTGCTCGGATTTGTTTGCAGAACTTTTGGCAGCGCACGACATATCGCTCGGGGACCCCGCCATCGTTCTCACGGATGCCGTGCACGCTCAAAATTTACGACACCTTCTTTCTTTTATGTACACCGGAGAAGTGAGAGTTCATCATGTATGTGTTCGGTTTTGAATAGTAAATTATCGCTTACCCACGTGGAGATTTGAGGTTTTAACGTTCTTTACAGGGTGAACTAGCCGGATTGTTGAAAACCGCAGAAGAGCTTAGAATTAAAGGATTGGCAGACGTTTCATGGTCGGAACCTAATATATCGCTGGAGACTTCGTGTTCGGTTTCCACCGAACCGAATTCGAGGCCTCAGAGCCCGATCGAATCTCGTTCGTTTTCGATCACGACCAAATCCGAAGATGAATCCGGCAAAAATACCGATGACAATTTATCTACAGGATCAGTCGTCGTTACAAATACTCCTGTTAATGGTAAAATTATATTTATTATTTATTGTTTTTAGTCAACTCTATTTGTGAAATTGTCTTATCGATTGTAGGTTCAATAATTTTACCACCGTTACAATCTGAACCTGAAAAGAAAAGAAAAAGTCAACCTTTGTATGAATTTTTTTATCATATTTAATATTTTATTATTTATTTAGTTCTAATAATCATATACTTTTAGGGAGACTGCAATTTATGATCCACCGAAAAGACCTAAATTAAGTTCTATGCCTAATATCTTACGAAAATCTAAAACAGTGGAACACAGGAATGATGTGTATGTTTAAATCAAAATATTGATGAATTTCTTAGATCATATATGTCTGCATATTAAAATTTATGCAATTTTTCAGAATGTTGGATGTTCCTACAGATTGGCCATCAGCCTCCAGAAATGTCGACCCTGTATGTGAACATTAAATTTTTCTCCTTATTTTTATCAGAATTTTTTATTTATTTATTTATTTTTTAATTTAGGACAATGAAGATGCTTTATCAGAGTATTCTGAAGCTTCGCTCGATGGTCGGGATATATCTCAATTTTTGGATACACAGATGGAAGAAGAACCAATGGATGGTTCATCTAAATTCCCCACAAAATCACTAATTCCATTTTCCACAGATAATTGTAAGAATTGTTTTTGTATAATTATCATTTCATTTCACGTATTCTTAACAATTCATATTTTCAGCTATGACCGCAGAAATTGATTTGAGTGGAAATCCCAAAAACAATCCCATGTTTGCAGATGTCGTAAAATTATCTGACTATTTACTTTCTGGTAGGCGAACTCAATTCTGGACAGAAGACTATGTAAAAAGGGTACTAAAAAATTACTAAAAAAAATTATTGATACTTTTCTGATGACATACATGTTTATATGTTATTTCTTTATTTATTAGGTTATGGAAGCTGTATTTTGTAGGGAATTGGAGATGAAACAAGCTGCTGAAATATTAGGTGTTTCGTACGGCACACTTTATGGTCGTTACCGAGATACATTTGGCTGTATTAATAGGCCATATAGGTTTGTTGTGATAATATTTATTTATACATAATAATATAATATTTAACTCAAAGGTACTAAAATATAATCACTATAAAAATTTCAGGGCACGTGAATTTTGGGCTGAAAACTCGGAAATATTAGCTAAACTTATTCGTAAACAAATAACTTTTGTAGAGGCATCAGAAATGTTAAATATATCACCACAAATGCTGTTTAGTTATGTTAGTGCATTTGAATCGGCGATAACACAAAAAGAACTCTTTGAAATAACTCAAGATAAAAATAACACTCTCGGGTTTGCCAAAAACAAATTGACAATAAAACCAAGATTGAGCGGAGAGCTACCTGGTGAAGATGACTCCGTAATTGATTTGGATAAAGGTTTCACAGAATCATACAACAGACTGTCAGAAATATTAAGAAAACACCATGATCTGCAAGAGGCAAAGGCTAACGAGGCTAAAACGGAGGTCGATCCGATCGTTATCGACCATCCTCCTGAAATTAAACCGATTATATCCGAAGCTATTATAGAAAATAAACAAGAAGACTTCAAAAATGTAAAAGATGATGCCAGTCAAAAGACTTTTGACGAACCGAGTTCTTCTAATTCTATATCCATACCTAAAAAATTACCCATGATACGGGTTGCTAATCTCAAGTTCCTCAAAGGTGAATCACCTGGACCTGTTAATTTGTACGATATTGGAGAAAAAATTAATACGAACACACCCATAGTGTTAAAAACAGTGTCGTCGAAAAAAAAAGTAACTTTTCAAGAGATCGAATCGTCTTTGAAACTTTCGAATATCAATATCATAAAGAAAAGTCCCACTGCCACTACGTCTGCAACAACCAGTGTTAAACCACCCGCCTCAGTTACGTGATAAGTATAATTCAAATAGTGAAGTGTTGAGTCAAGGTTTAGTTTATTAGTTTATTCCATTGACATTATAGATAGTCTGTATATATATTTAATGTCCGAAAGCCATTTTGAATTTTATTTTTTAAATGAATTGCACCTGGAGTATTTAATCGGTGTTGTCCAAATGTTTCTCATTTAACGTAATCGCATAAAGTTTATGCACGGATGATATTGGAATATGTATATTTACATTTATCTAATGCATATTACATATATGACCCTTTTATATTACGATCTATGTATTTAATAGTATTCGTTTTATTTAATGTATGGATATGATTTCATAAGTTAAGCATAACATGTTCACTTACATTACTGTCTAGATTTTAGTAATAGTTTGCGAATAGATCTGTTTTTTATGTATGTACCTCAATTTTCGTGTATGACATTTGAAATCCTATTTCTTATACCAAATTATACCATACGTACGTTTATTTACCTGGTAAGTAGAGGCCAAAATTATCATTAGAAAATTTATTTTAAGCTTTCAAAATATGTTAGACGCATCAGCACTGACTGTATCAATCGATTACTAATTTTTTTATAATAATTTTTTTTTTTTGAAACCTCATACGAGGGACAGATTTGTCGCTATATAATGATAGCTTTACATTCATGATCTATTATTGAATGTAACATCCCACATGGGTAATCGAACAATCATCAATTCGGAAAATGTGTCGTTTTGTCATAACATAAAAGTTATAACAAAAAAAAATTAAACAGATGACAACTGTCTCATTGATAATTTCTAATAGGAATGACTGCTCGTAATCATTGTTAGTAAATTCCAATGGCTGGTGATCGCTGAGATCGACGGCATGTGAACTGTATATAGATTTCTTGTATTATGGTGAAAAGTCTCATGTGAGTTTAATCTGAAGTGTATATTTTCATTTGACTTGCTGTTATGATAACAGTTAAAAAAATTTTTGTTATTATGCATGAAACTACTACTTTCCCCAAAATCAGTGACTTATGCAGTGTGTTATTTATTGTAAATTAAGTGATTATTATATATAATATGTAATTATAGCATAGTTCATTTGGGATAAAGCATTATACAACTAATGAAATTTATCATTTTGGATAAAGTATGTGTTATATTTGATTTGGAAAAGATCAAAGTATTTGTTCATAGTTTTGAAAATTGAAATGTCAGTTACGATTCAAATAAAAAGATCATAACAAAATTTCGCTAGTCATTTTACAATGCTTCGACATTCACAATATAAGTTTGTAACTTTTTCTGAACATTAATTAATATAATATTCTACAAAGTTGTCGATAATCGGTTTATTATCGTAACAAAATGTCCTATTGAATAGAC
This sequence comes from Hydropsyche tenuis, assembly GCA_009617725.1. NCBI lineage: Eukaryota > Metazoa > Arthropoda > Insecta > Trichoptera > Hydropsychidae > Hydropsyche > Hydropsyche tenuis. Next base: position 1,303,644 of record VTON01000028.1, read on the forward strand.
GTAAAAAATAATATATCTTGACTCGATGTTTTCATACATTCTTTTGAATAAACAGATCGTATAATTTTCAATCAATTACAAATAAATTACCTGACTTAGAAACAAAAAAAAATATTTCCAGTATGTGCATCGAGCTCGATAATATAATGTCTTTTAAAATATATGTGATATAATAACAAAGTTCCACATACATTAAAAATTGTACATATAAAAAAGATTTATGTATTTTGAATATGTGTCATTTATTATAACTAACATATAAAATGTAGCATTGAATTATATACCATGTTATATAGAGAATGTTATTTTTTTGTACGGAGGCTATTTTGAATATTGGCAACATTTTTATGGAACTTTGGTTTGTAATATTGCCTTAAGGAGGCTACATACGATCCAGTGCCACAGTACGATTTTGTCAAACGCTAGTGATTTTTTTTCTTGCTCTTGAAATAAGTTTTGATATTTGAAATAACCTACAATTTATTTTTATTTAACAAAATTGTGCTGTGGTATATGATTGCAAGTGACCCCCCCCCTATCCCCCTATACAATAATCATTGTGTATAAATCCTTTAATATTGATGTGTCTACAGTTGTGCATTCTTATTTATTTGTGTGCAGAAATTATTTTTGCATTTTAATAGTTTATGTTTACAAGACTTGGATTAATTGCTCTTTGACGAATTTATGTTCAAAATTTAATTTATGTATTTAAACTGGACCTTTATACTCAATAGTTATTTTTAATCGTTATACATATTCAACTAGTTTTACCAATTATTACATTGAAAATGTATTAATTGTTTTCAGCATGCGTACATGTTTAGTTTTTTGAAGAAAAAAGTATTAATGTGTTTTATGTATATGTAATTTATTATATTTTTATACATGCCCATATATATTTTATGCCCGAATTTCATGTTCCATATATGATTAGTTTTCATTTTGAAATTTTCTACAATAATCGAGTGAAAATTTGTAATGTGGTGGAGTCGATATTAGAATAATAGTAATTATATAACATTTTACCGAGTTGAATTTTTTTATTGGAAAATTCAAATAGTTTTGTATTTATATATTGTATGATTTGATTCTTTAAATGTGCCTTCGTTCTGCTAAAACATCCAATCGATCATTCGCCACAAGATCATCACCAATCATTGCCCTTTTTTAATATTTAAAACTCATTATCGTTTTACCTTTCCATCAATAGGAAAATATAATTTTTTGAAAGTTTTAGCAGATTGAATTTTTCAAATCAGTTTGTTTGGTGTAGTACCGATTTCTCATGACTTTTTGAGTATGTAGCATTTATTTTTCTTGAGTTAATGTGATTTATTTTGAAATGTTTAGATTTTATCAAAGATGTAAATGCATCAATCAATGTAATGATGTAACATACATCAACGGACTGGATAATAAAAAAATGAGTATTACAAATCTAAATTTTTGTTTTATTGTACTTCACAGTTTCAGTTACTACAATAAAATAAAAGAATGTACAACTTAAAAATAAAATAATACAAAAAAATTATAATAAATAAACTGACCCAATGATTATTTTATAATTTATCATCATCATCATTAGCAGCCTATAAGTTATCCACTGCAGGACAAGGCCTTACCAGACAAATGCGGCAGTCTAGGCTATACCTCACCGCGCTAGCCCAAGTCGTATTTCGGTGAGGGACATGTACCATAAGAACCAGTCCGCCCATGCCAGCGAAGGAGGTTCTCAGACCAACGATACGCGTGTCTATGTGCTAGACTCTGTGGTCGCTGTCTTCTGGGCGGATCGCAATGACCACCAGCGGGACAGACGAGTTAGAGACTAAGCAGACTGCGCCCTCGCTGCCCACTTTGCGATCGTAATGATCACCAGTTTGATAGACGAGGCGAGACCGTTGGTCCTACATGGTTCAGACCTCGGTAGAACACACGTCATTGGTCTTTACCATTACCAAAGAGTTTTGTTTGTTAATTAATTAAATGATCATGCAAGTTATTCTTTTTGGTTTTTTCATGCCTTCATCTCGTTAGGTGTATCTCTGTATATTGTTTGGAAGTGAGTTAGTTATTGTTAGTTGATTAATATTTATGTCTCAGTTGTTTCAATTTAGACTAATTACAAGAGCATGCGGTTAATTTTTAATTAGTATGACATAGGGCATGACATTAACCAAATATGTTAATAGATATTAGTTAATTTAAAATAAGTGAGGATATCTATGATTTTAGTCGGATTCACAGTTGGTCCATTATTTATGGGTTATGTGTTAGGTTTTACTACAATAGAATCATGGTAGCGTAATTACTCTAGTCCTATGATGGTTAGTATTATATTGTATAATTGTTAGGGATTATAAAATAATTGAGTAAGTATGCAATATACTATTCTGCTATGGGATATAGTAGTGATAAAAGGGCTTATAAATAAAATAATATTGATGACACTTTTACAGGATAAGGGTCACATTAAGGTATTATTTTGAATTGGGCACCTACACAAGTTTACCTGAAAGATACGATTATAGTAAACTGGCGAATGGTTGATCGTGAATTAAAGAAAAGGCGGTCGCTATTTATTCGTAACGTCAGCATCGTCGTGTATATTACGTATAACAATTTAATGATGAATTATTACTATTATTATTATTATTATTATTAACTAAATGATCATGCAAGTTATTTATTGTTAGTCAGTTAATATTCATCATCAAAGAAAAGCTTTTAAGTTTGCTAAATGAACATATGTTATGGTACAATCGCAATTTTATGAGTCCGGGAGTGTATTTCTCGTAAAACCATTCCACATTCGTTTGTTTTGTGCAACTATTGTCAATATCCTTATTTATACCAGAACTTGCCAACGAGGATGGTTTAGCGCAGGCTTGCCCAAAGGGCCACTACGGTGCCAAGCTGGCCCCCAGTGCTCGCGCTACTGGCTCCCAATTTTCATACATAATAATTTACGAATTTTGTTCTAATTCGAAGAAAATTTTTATTATTTTCGAATTATTAAAAATCAATTTTTTTTTTTTTTTCAAGTATGTACATTCTAATCAAAATATATGTATTTTATCGTTAAATTAAAAGAAAAAATGCAAATCGACGACGTTCGTGAATGTCCCGTGTTTTGGCCAAAGTGGCCCTCGCAAACCGAAATTCTGGACAAGCCTTATCTAGCGCATCTTGGCGCGCGGGAATTTGATGCGCCGACGCGACGGCCGCCTTTCGCGCAAGCGCCGGTGTTGCGCGCGGGTGGCTGTCGGGGAGAAACTAGTAAAACGGACTATTTTATAAAATGACGAAAAACAAAAAATTGATTTTAAATGTGTTCTCTCAATCTATTTATTTAATGGATAGATTAATAAATATGCGTGTAGCTTACGAGCGAATAGATGTACGTTTAATAAAAATCGACAACGAAATAAAGATGAAGTAATTAATACTAATTTGAATTTCAATTTGACAGAAAATTATAAAAATTGGAAAAAATATTGAATGGTTACCGCCCTTCGGAGGCTGAAGTGTTCCAGGACACTAAAGGTTGTCGCGCATTGAACCACGCGAGGACCGCCCGCGGACCGCCCAATTTTCGAAAATTATTCAAATATAGGTTTTAATGTGTATTCCATAAAACGCAAAATCGTATTTAAGTGAAGGCCGAAAAAAGGCGGTCCTCGCGCGGAACTCACGCGCCGATCTCGTTCGCGGAATCAATCCAACCAGAGATAAATATTGCGTTTTATGGAATACGAATTAAAACCTATATTTGTATACCTTTTAAACAGCGGACTGTGGAGTGCAAATATAGGCTTTAATTCGTATTCCATAAAGCACAATATTGTATTTCAGTAAAACTCGAAAAAATCGCCCGAGCGGTACCGCGGGCGGACCGCGCGAGGACGCCGCTCCGCGAACCCATTGCGAAGCTTATTATCGGGGGGAAATAGATAAGCATAACGAAAACGTAAAAAAAAAAAATCGGAATGATTTATCTAAAATTATTGATTACTTACATTGAATTTTGCAGTAATTTGAAATGCCAATGAGGGGACACAATGAAACAAATATAATAGTTCCAAAAATCCAGGAGTTTTTCGGAGGATTTTAGAATATTCATAAAATTTGGACGATTCTTTAAAAAAACATTTTCAAACTTCTTCGGTTTTTTTTAAATTATCAATGCAGCCCCGCCACTACAAATTGTCACGAGCCGCCACTGTTCGCAGCTATATTTAAATAGGTGATGTTAAACCGGTTTTTTTTTTATTAAAAATTTTTTTAAACTCTAGTTCATTTAAACCAGTGTTTCTTAACCATATTTAAAGAATCGCCCCCTTTACCACAGTAAAATTATCCAGCGTCCCCTCCCCCTACAAAAAAAATTACTCTCTTTTCTATGTGTGTATTTTATGCAATGATTTTCTTTACAAATAAAAAAATATCATCATCATCATCATTGTCGACCGGTTTAGTGCCCACTGCAGGACAAGGTCTCCCCATCAAATATTGGGGGTCTAGGCTATATACCTTATCCGAGAGCCAACCTCGTAGCGATAAGGGACATGTACCATAAGATCCAATCCGCCCATGCCAACGGAAGAGGTTCTCAGACCCACGGTACGCAAGCCTATGTGCTAGTCTTTGTGGTCGCTGACTCTCCACTAAGCAAATCGCAATGATCACCCGCGGGGCAGACGAGGTAAAGACTGAGCAGACTGCGTCCTCGCTGACCACTTTTGCGATCGCAATGACCACCAGTTTGTCAAACGAGGCAAGACCGTTGGTCCTACTTGGCTTCGACCTCCGTAAAACACACGTCATCGGTCTTCGCCATTACCAAAGAAAGATTTTAACTAGGTGGACATGCAGTGTATTCTAATTGAACGACAAAGTTTTAGTCCTGCAAACACCCCACCAAATGCATTACTGCGTTCTGTTCGTAAAAGAGTTAGTTGATATTAGACGGTTAGTAGGGTTAGTAAATAGTTAGTAATAAGATAGAATAAGTTATAACTTAACTATTATATTCTAAAAATTTTACTTTGATCGTACGCTACTTGTTATTTAGTCATTGAATGACGTTTATAATGTATGTTAGTTGAAATTAGATAGTTATTTAAATTATGTCGTAGTTAACTATGATTATGAACAGATTTACAAGTTAGTTAGTTAATTGGATAGCAAGCATGTTAGTTTGAGACTAGTATTATCCCTTATTTTGTAGTAAAATTAAGAAGAATTAATTATTTACAGTAGGGCGATGGATTCTAATAGGAATTTCTTGAGGTTCAAAAACGTTCTAATTAAATGATTCTGTTATACGATATATATTTTCCTATTGTGGAATTTGAATATGTTCGAAGACGTTATAAGTAAATCAGGATGCTAGGACTTAGTAGAGAGGGAATCTAATAACCGGTAGTTTGATTGAGCGGCCAGCAGTGGCGGCTTGTGAAAATTTGTATTGGGGGGGAATTAGAAATGCGCACGCGGTTGGAAAGTCGGGCGCTCCGCCTTAGCGGGCGGGCGGGATCGCGGGGTCCGCGGATCGGGCGGACGAGCGATCCGGGCACCTTAGCAGCGCTGTGCCGTCGTTCGTGTGGCGGCAGTGAGAGGGCGTACTGTTAATGAGACTCGGGCACGAACAAAAAATGGAACAATTAATGAGATTAATTTAAATTCAGTTGAGCACAGAAAAGAAAATGAAAAAGATTGAATTGAATTGTTACCGTCTTTTGAAGGTCGTGTTGTTTCTGGCACTGTAAAATCGAATTTTCACCCGCGAAACGAGATATAAGCACTTCGATTAAGATCGTGTCAATTTAAATACGCGCACAAAACAAACCAGATATAATGGAATATGACACAAGTTATACGTGCGTAAATTAAAGATTGTTTTACAGGCGTTGGGGAAACCCGAATGGCGTTATAAAAAAAGGTTTTAGTTAAGTGTTTCTATGGAACGAAAAGGTCTGCACAGATGTTAAAAACACATGCGGATGGATAGAATCGTAGATTTAGAAATTAAACGAGTAAGTTAGATCGAGCGTTATACTTTAAATTGATATCACGAATATTGAGAGAGGGAACGGAGGTTGTGGTTGACAAAATAATCGCGGGAAACGAGTAACGATCCACAATGCAGGCGAAGTGTCACGTGTGCGTTCCTGAAGGCGACAAAAAAAAAAAAAAAAAACATGATTATTTTTATAAACATTATGTATTAAAAATTTACCATAATACCATAATACATACATAGGTACATACATATATAAAATCGACAATTGCATGATTCAAATTCTCGAATTATCTCTTGATATAATTTGTAAGTACGCCATTATGATCATACTATTTTGAAATTTTTCAAAAATTGTGCGCCAACGTCATTGCGCTAGTGTCTTTTCCGCTAGCGTCGTACCTATACGCCAGGGTGGTTTGAGCAAACGTCTGGGAATTCAAAAATTATGTTTAATTTTTGTACGTAGATAGGTAGTTGAATGAAAACATGGCCGCAACTTGTTATATTTTCGACCAGCTGTCAGTGCGTTGACAGTTGTGGGCGTCGTTGTTTTCGTGTTGAGATGTCCGAATCTGAAGACGAGGTCGATATACTTGGAGACACTCCACCAGCGTCGACGTAATTTTTCATTCGTTTTCATCAGGTTTCGTAGTACGTAAAAACAATATAACTTTATGTCATTACTTTTTCAGAATCAACTATTCGGATCCCCATGGGTCGTCTTGGCTGTTAGATTCTTCGACGGCTCCCAGTTGGTGCGATAACATTCAACAGGATTACGGAAATATGTAATTTGATTGTTGTTAAATTACAATTTTATGTATGTGTATATATTGTTGTTCGTTTTTTTGCAGATTCGATTTGCCTAATAATTGTTTAGTGTCTGACGACGATCAGCAACCGTCGACTAGCAGCGATGTTTTCTCCAAATGGACCGATTCTGAAAAGCAATTACTTCAAGAAGGAATTGTAATCACCGCATTGTTAATTGTAATATTTTTGATAAAACTTTTTTCAATGATTTGTATATTGTAGGATATATACGATATGGATTTTCAAAAACTTTCAAATTTTGTGGGATCAAAGTCATTTTCTGAAATAAAAATGTTCATAGAATCTGATAATGGATTGAATTTAAAAGCTAAATCTAATTCTAATAAAAACCATATATACAAGGAACTTTTGACTGAAAACGATATTCCAGCTTCTATAGAAGAAGTCATAAGCTTGGTTACAACAGCTGAAACGACCGTAGAAAAAAATTATAAAAATTCACATCATCATTTGCCAAAAGAAGGTTTAAAAAACAATTTTTCTTCAGTTAATACTAGTGTTCTGACAGAAAAAGAAGAAACGTCTCATGATTCTGACGAACTTTATATTCGAAGCATACTGAGAAATAACATTTCTTCGTTAAATAAAAAAAATTCTAAAGGATTCAGTAAAAATTTCAAAACAAACAGTAAAAATAAATTAATTGATAAAGAAGATATATGTAATCATAATATCAATTTATCTCCGAATAAAGGAAAAAAATCGAATACTTCTTACAAGAAAAGATTGAAAAATAAAAACCTGAAAACAAAATCAACTTCAGACATTTTGAAATCCAATACTGGTCATTCCTCTTCGATGCATATTCTTACTGGATCCGGTCAGATGCTTCCGTTGAGTGAAGGAGAACAAGTTGTATGTTAAATCTATGTTTTAAGTATTATTTTTTATTTCACAGAATAGTAATATGTATGTTTTTGCAGATCAAAATTGAAAAAAAGAACCTGTCCGATGCTGAAAGCGATATAGAAATAGAAATTGATGACGATTCGCATGTTACTGAGCAAAAAATTCCTAAAAATGAATTTTCAGTATCAGGCTCCACGACACAAAATTTGAACAGTGAATTATCAAAAGCGAAACATTTGGATCTTCTAAATTATATGCAGCCAACTTTAGAAAGTATGTCGCTACCGACTGAAGAGTTCGTAATTCAAAATAACACTATAAGTGATTTGGAAAAAGCTCTAAATCCTGATTTTTTTAAAGGTTTTTTAAATAGTATTCTTCATTTTTAATCAAGCTTTTCAAAAAATTGATATCAATTTTGATTCTAAATAGATAAAAGTATGAAAACCCCTGAAAGATATTTGATTATAAGATCGCATATGATCAAAACATGGCAAGAAATACGTCCCCAATACTTGACGAAAACCATAGCAAGAAACGGTTTGAAAAATTGTGGTGATGTGAACAGTATTGGTAAAGTCCATTCAGTTCTAGAACAAATCGGTGCAATCAATTTTGGATGTGGTACGAATTACAATCATTCATTTAGTCGCTATATTTGAAATGAATATCAACTAGCAATTTTTTTATAGATCAAACCTCGTATATAAGACCCTTGACCAATTTGATTAAAAAATTTGAAAATAACGATGTTATAAAAACTGAAAATCAATCATTGCACAATTTTGTCAATGATACAGTGCGCCAAAGGAAGAAAAAAATAATAATCGATGGTGACGGTGGTTACACAATAACGCACAGTGAAAACGGAGAATTTTATGAAGCCATCCCTGAACCAAAACCATTTCGTCCAAAGAAAAAACCAACAAATCTTCTTTATTGCAGATCGTTTAATAGTGACATAACAGTAATATTTATTTTTTGTGAATTCCAAATCATAATTTAGAACCTAACTATTGATTATTTGTGTTATTTTAGGCTCCGTATTCTGTTAATTTATCTTTGTCTACTCTGATATTGATGGATATACACAGTTATATGTCGCGTGCTGAAGTTATGGGTCTCTTAGGGGGTAAATTTTCGATCGAAGAGAATTCAATATCAATTAAAAAGTATGTACCTTGTGAGAGCTTGGAGAATAGTGGAACACATTGTGATATGTGTCCGGGTAAGTTGATATAAAATTTTATAGAAACTGAATTGAACTTTTGTTTCATTTATATATTTTTTATTTAGTATCTCAAAGCAGAGCTTCGGATTATTTATCCCAGATTGATTTGGAAACTGTAGGATGGTATCACAGCCACCCACTTTTTCCACCTCAACCTTCTTCTCAGGATATTCTTTCTCAAGCCGATTTGCAAGTGGCGTTCTCGCCTCGTCCATTTCTAGCTGTAATCGTTTCTCCCTTTTGGCCGCCTGGAAGAACGTATTCCCAATACAAGTATGTACTATTATCATCCGTCAAAATATTTTTTATTAAAATATTTTTTACTATTATATTTTTCCAGGTGTTTTATTACAAAACAATCATCCGACAATCTTAATATTGCGTATGAATTCAAAATTAAATTGTATTGTGATATCAATGACGAAACCGATATAAACAATTTGTTAAATGAAATAGAAAATTTGCACATGCAACAAAATGGATCTCTTGTAATAAATTTGAAAACTGACGTGTGCAGAAGTACCAATTTGTTTTATTTGAAAAAGGTATTTTTTTTGTTTAGTTTTTCATCACCTTTAATGGACTATTGTTGATTTTTTGTGTATTCCGTAGTGTTTATCCAGTATTACGCATCATTTGCATGCGTGTATTCCGAAAATAAAAGAAGAATTGTTTGAGAAAGTTATAAATGGCATTAGTAAAATATTCAATACAAATTAGATATTTAAGAAGATATTTATTCAAGTGAATATTTGTATTTTTTATAAATTTTGTTATGATAGATATAATATATTATTTTATATTATTTATTATAAAAATATAGGTATTTTTACATACTTTTTTTATTTATTTAACTATTATATTATAATTAACATTGTTCTTTTTAAAAGAGTGCATAATTTGTCATGCCAAAATAATGCTTTGGTAAAAGTTTTTCCTTTATAAAACCGATATATTTGTATAATAAGCTTTATGAATTAACAATTTTTTGATATTGTCGAAATTATAAAATTAATTGAAAATCAAAAATTTTGTGCAATGGCAACATTGAAGCCCGAATTTTAACTACATATTTTTCGCATTGACAACTCAGTCAGTACTGCATTTAGTTCTTTACATATCGGTACAGAGGAAATACGAATGTATACCTGTTGGTGACCTCAGTTTGACCACAAATTTCCTCGTATAACTTTGAACAATTCATAAACTTTTAAATAAAAATGGCCTTAAACACAGCTACGCGTTTTCTCAAATTGAAATATTCATCACAATTCCTTATACGAAATTTTTCTGTAACAAGTACGAGATTTGACAATTATAAGTAAGTTATTAACATTCTTCATTTATGGATTTGCTTATGATTTCGTCATATTTACAACATAATTAGAATGTGTGTATTTTTATTTGCTCAAATTTTCCTGGAATTTATATATCAATTGTTCGACCGGTTTACCTTGATGTTTTAATAACGATAACTGATAAAATAACAAAAATTTCCATTTTTGTATTGCAATTGCTTCACACTTTGTGTGTGCATAAATGTCTCTAAATATTTTAATATTCATTGATATTTCATCATAAGAATAAAAATTTTTTTTCCATTTTATAGTTGTAAATTCTTAGTAATCGGAGGTGGTACTGCAGGTTGCGCCATTGCCTCAAAAATTACAAATAATTATGGATCTGATGGTGTGATTATTCTAGAACCTAACGATGTATTTATTTTATATTAAAAGATATGTTTGTTTTTATTTTTTTCTATAAAAGTAAATTATTACGTTATAGCTACATTATTATCAACCGTTATTTACGTTGATTGGTGCTGGTATTAAAAAAGTCGATGATTCATATAAGAAAATGAAGGATGTACTTCCCAAGAAAGCAAAATGGATTAAAGATTCTGTTAGTACTTTTGAACCGGAAAGTAATAAAATTATTTCAAACGAAGGTCACATTATAAATTATGAATACATGATTATATCTACAGGACTTCAACTTAATTTTGATGCAGTATATAAAATTTTTATCGAATATACATTAAATTCTTATTGGCATTTTCTGAAAACTCATTTGATAGATTCCAGGTCTTCTCGATGCATTACATAAGGATAATTCGAATGTTTGTTCAATTTATTCTCCTAAATATGTGACAAAAACATGGAATTCATTAAAAGAATTGAAAAGTGGTAATTTGATATTCACATATCCAAATACTCCTGTTAAATGTCCTGGTGCCCCGCAAAAAATTATGTATTTAGCTGAAGACTTTTTCCGATCGGTTTGTTTGCGTCCAAAATATTCGATCTTTTTATGAAAATTGTTTTAACGTCTATTTTTTTTATGTTCAGAAAACTGATAAACGAAGTAAGGTGAATATTACTTACAATTCATCACTTGGTGTGATATTTGGAGTGAAAAAATATGCAGATGCATTGTGGAAAGTTGTAAAAGCAAGAGATATTAACGTAAATCTACGAAGAAATTTAATATCAATCAATTCTGATGCGAAAGAAGCGATTTTTCAAAATTTGGATAATTTAGATGAAAAAATAACTGTGAATGTAAGATTACAAGAAAATGAGTTGTTTTTTTTTTTCGAAATAGTTAAACTTTTCATAATTTTCAGTATGATTTCATGCATGTAACACCGCCTATGGGTCCACCTAAAGCTTTATTAAATGCAAAATCACTAACTAATGCTGGTGGATTTGTAGAAGTCAATAAATCTACTATGCAACACGTTAAATTTCCCAACGTATTTGCATTAGGTGACTGTGCTGATAGTCCCAATTCTAAAACAGCCGCTGCTGCTGGTATGTATCATTACATTGATCGAAATATCAAAAAGCTTCATTTAAATTTAACAATATGATTTTAGCTGCTCAGTCAAATGTAGTTATGTGCAATTTGAAAAGTTTGATAGAAAAGAAATCTTTGGATGCTAATTACAATGGATATGCTTCATGTCCTTTGGTGACTTCTTATAACAAGTGTATTCTGGCGGAGTTTGATTATAATTTGAATCCAATGGAAACGTTCCCTATCAATCAGGTTTGTTTTCTTGAAGTGCTTTGTTGATGAATATTAGATGATTAATATATTTTTTTTTGTAGGCAAAAGAAAGAATGTCCATGTTTATTATGAAGAAAGATGCCATGCCTATTTTGTATTGGACTCTGATGACCAAAGGATATTGGAATGGTCCCCAGTTTATGAGGACAATATTAAACCCTTTAAAACTTTGAGGAATATTTATATGTACTTACATGTCTTTTTATTTCATATCAAAAGTATTATGTATGAACAAAAAATATTATAAATTATATGTTAAATTTAAAAAAAGTTTATATTGAAAGTTTTAACAATTGTTTCAAATTTAAAAAATGTTAATCATTGCTAACTTGTTAATGTTCTTAAATAAAATGTATTTTTATACAAAATATTTCAATTTAATTTTGTTAAAATATTATTTATACAAATAACATATTAGTCGAACGTGTCATTATTCACTGACATTAAGTAGCAAGTAGTGTGGTCATTAGACGGCTGTAATCACATTTAATCAGTGTGAAACCATTTGAAAGGGATGGCTTTTTTTAATCTTCATATTATCACTAAACGATGGAAAAAAATCCAAATCTAATGGTAAATATATCATACAAGGTTTATTTGAATATTTTAAATTGGTATTTGGTAAAATAGCAAATAATTTTACCTTTTGAAATGAAATTAAAGGGTGGTATAAAAGAAACAAAAATGGGGTAACAAGCTAATTATTTTTCATAAAAAAAATCAATTAAAATAAATAACTATTTTTTAACACAAAAAAGTTTCCTATTATAAATTTTTGTCACTTAAAAAAAAATTGTTTTTGGTAACTTTTCATGATCGCGCTAGGAATCTGTTCATCAACACCCTTATTTTAGAATACTATCATTTTTACAAAGAAAAATAAAGCTTCATACCCTTAGGATATAACAATAAAAAAATAATCGAGACATCACCATTTCGAACCATGAAAAAATCAACTCATAATTTTGAGCGCTTTGCTGAAAAATGTCAAAGAGTTGTTAACACATTGTATTCCCCGTTGTTCGTCTCTTTTTTCTTGTCGACAGCGGCCTGTCGTCTCCTCGCGACTTTTATTTGCTCCAATCTTTGACGATGTCTCCATCTACCTCTTAACAGATATGTAATTAGAGCTCCAACTACTATAGCTAACACCACAATTGCCACGAACAACAAGATCACCATCATATCTTCGTTCGATGACGAATCAGAAGATTCTGCAATCTAAAAGAATCGATTAAGATAAAATTCGTATTAAAATTATGTTAGCGTAATATTTTATGCATACCATATAATTTACGGCTTTTCTAGCTTTAGCATCGCTGCAAAAAGCTCTTTCTCCCCATTGGTAAAAGTGAACGAAGCGTATTCCCATGAAATGTCTCGGCGCTTCACAACTGTTGTAAAAATAAATACATTGTTTATGTCGCATTTTCGTATTTTTCATACTATGGAGTTTCATATTACCGCAATTCGTGCAAATACAACGGATGTTTTTCGTATAATTGTTCAAGAAGGTCGTCCAACACCCATTGCAATTCACAAGTGCAAGCCCAAGGGTTGCCTTGCAAATTAATTCCTATCGTTTTGAACTTTTCGCTTTTAGACAAAGTTTTCAGTTTGTTGAAGCTCAAATCTAGCTGAAATTGATATTATTCATAGTAAAATGTATATATATATATATTTTTTTTTTTTTTTTTTAATATTTAAATATTTACATGACACAGTGGCAAATCGTCGAAAGCGCTCGATTCGACATTTTTCAAATTTTGGCAATGAGATATATAAATATCGATACATTCTTCTTTGTTTTCTGAAGATATAGGACTTTTGGCTTTCAATTTGAGATTTGACTTCTTAATTTCTGTTATCTTATTCAAATACCTAGCTGAAAATCTTTTTAAAAACAAAGTGTTTTCAAATACTAATTCTTTGATTGGGTTTCCATCTATGCTCAAATCTTCTATGGACGGAAATAGGTTCGAATCAAAGTTTTTAGGGAATATTTCAAAATTATTGTATGAAATATCGAGAATTATAAGCTGTGGTAATGGTCTTGTAATATCAAAGCTTTGTAAATGGTTTTTGGATATGTTTAAAAACTGAAAAATTGATCAAATATATATATATTAATAATAAACAATATATCGACATCGAATAAAATACAAACCTCGATATTTTTGAAGTTTATGTCGTTTTCATTAAACACAGATAAAATATTGTTTTCCGAAATATCTAAAATATTTACGGTTTCAGGAAATTGTGGCCACTCGCTCAGTGAATTTTTATTCAACAATATAGTTTTTATGACTGGGGCGAAGGTCGATAGTGATTTAATATCGTTCGACGATAAATCAATAGTTTGCAATGATTCACATTTTATGAACGCATCAGCTTCAATATTTTTTATATTATTATTCGAAAGATTTAGATATTCCCTGAAATATAAAATCGTTTTTTTAACATGACAAAAGTTCTCTAAAATTTTTTATTAAATATGAAACTCACAACTTTTGGTTCCGTTGAAACGTCTCTTTTGTGATAATTGTTAATTTGTTGAAACTAAAATCAAATTTTTTAATTTCTCCTACTCTTGCCCAAGATTCGGAGACTTCTTCGAATTTCAGCAAGAATATTTCGTTCCGACTCAAATACAACTTTTCCAACGAACGGATGCCATTCAAAGCGTTAATTGGTACGCGTTCCAATTTGTTTCCGCTCAAAATGAACGTGTCCAAAGATTCCAAATGTTCAAAATCCAGCTTGTTGAATACGCTAAGCTCGTTATCGGAAAGATCCAATTCCTTCAACAGCTTTAGATTTTCAAACATATCCGGCATGATTTCATTCAAATTGTTGTTAGCGAGGGACAACATTTTCAAATTTGGGACATTTTCAAATGCTTTAGGCCACATTGTTCTTATTGTGTTGTTGTTCAGCGATATCGACATTACATATTCGCTTTTCGGTAATCTGAAAAAACAAACGTTTATTTACTGGTTCGTGCTGATGCTCTTATAGATTTTTTTTCTTACAATTAGTCAGCCGTATCTTTGAATGTTTGATTAATTTTTGAATCATAAGAACGATAAGATTATATCGGATGGATTCAAAAGAAATATTGTTATAAATTATTTATAGTATTGCTCGCGTGGTGGCTTGATTGAGAACACATAAATAATTATATTTATGCGAGTAAAATTAAGGATAATGTATGTACTTACATATATTGAATTTCGAGAAAACATATCCGATATTTTTATCTATTATAATTTTTTTCAGTAAAAATATTATATTTAATAAAAACGGAAATAAATCGACATAGCTGATTTCTAACATTGTATGACAAATAAACTAAAGAGTGTTCCATTCTAAAAAAAAACTAGTTCCAGGACTGTTTCCAAAAATAGGTATACAATTGAAACTAGTATACAAATGCACAAGAATAATACTTTTGAAATAAGTGTAGCATAATATTCACAGCTACAAACCACGAACTTAATTGTCACAGAAATACAATCATATCCGAAGTATTTAGATAATAACACGAACATAAAGTTAATATACAAAAACTGAATTAAAACAAACTCAAATTCAATTTTCTCACTCACTTCTGCGCGGAAATCATTTGGAACCCTTGTACAGACAAGACAATATCTTCTTTACTTTCAGGCCACTTCACAGAAGAAAGAGAAATGTTTTCAGTATTTTTGTTGTGGACACACTCGATCCTCAAGAAAGACTCTATATCCGGATCCAAAGACTCCACATTGGAGCACTTGCAATGATCGCAAATACCTAATCTGGCGTCAGGGTTCTCTTCCAAACAAGAAGTCCAAGAAACTGCCATCAGCAGCAGTAACACTATAAAAACCGAATACGAATAGCGCTTCCTCTTCATTGTTGCGATTTTAGAGGTGAAAACACATTACAAATGTCGTCAACTATGTCGTTAATACAGGTTTTACAAATTATCGCCTAAGGCCCTGCCTTCGCTTATCACGTTTTCATTGCAGATAGATAAAAAAAAATTAGATTATTTTCCCCATGTGCTGATAGTAACCAGGGTTTCTAGTACCGGTAATTTTATAAAAATCGACTTTCAATAATACTTACCATGTTATACATGTTGTCCAAAAAAAAAAATCGACAGTAAACTGTAATGAAATCAACCAAATCAAAAAGAAGATTGATAAATATTGTCGAGTTTCGGTTTATTGTTAGGTAATATTGCTATACTAATTGTAAATTGTTTTTTTTTTATTATTATTGATTATATAAATTTACTTTAGTAATATCGGTAATGACAGATGACGGTAATTTTAGAATCCCTAACGTCAAGTGTGATTCGTCATAATGATTAATCGTTTTCAACGAAATGTTTATTCGTCGAAAGGAGTGTCATTTTTAATCATGTGTAAAGTCGTTTCATTGTAAAAAAAATACTATCAGGCATGTTTGTATATTCAATAGGTTTATTTAGTGATTTTTTATATCCTTTGAATATACGTTTTTAGTTTTTGTAATTGTTGTTAATAATCCAATTTAAAAATGGGTATATTTTATTCGGTATGTTATGAAATATTGAATTTACAAAAAAAAAATTATTTGAAGTTCCATTTAAATCCCTTAGCTACCACATATTATATTTTACCAAGTAATTAAAGTTCAATTTGAAAATTATTAAATTGCAAAAATCACCAAATTTGACGGTTTTATGGTTTGAAGAAAAAAATAAAATATTGATATCATTCATATTTATATAAACAGTTAAGAAATATATATATACAAACACGAGATGTTAACAATATACATAAATGCTACATATACATATTAAAAATGTAATGAATTTAGAATATATTTAATATTAAATAAATTGTGAATGGAGAGTATTTGTTGCAAATATTAAATGCTTAATAAACTATTATATTTAATAATAAAAATTTTATCATCCAATTAATAAACACAGTCACAATATAAGAGAAAAATTACAAAACAAACTATTACGATACAAATACAGTAAGAAAATATCATGCTTAATTTTAACTGTTAAAATATCAAAATAGGCAATAAAACACTAGATATATAAAAAGCTCATTTATAGAATACAAAAGTACAAAAAAATTAATATAGAAAATGCACCTACAGCTTTTTCATTGTTTGAGAAAATTAATATTAATACTGACCGTTTAAAATTTGTGAAATACGATTACATGGCTACGAAATATGGCAGTTTTTATAATGAGAAACTAAAAACTGAGAATATCAAAAGGTTACTTTGAAAAACTAACAATGATAGAATGTAATATTCGAACGATTGTGAAGTTACATACATCTATAAGTCTTGTGTAATGTGCTAGTAAAATCTAAAATGCATAACTACATCTGAATGAAACACCTTATTTTAATATGGGAACTTTGTGAATTTGTTTAGAATACAAAAAAAAATTCTGAATGCTGATTTTCGTTATGTACATCAATATAAAATTCATTACAGGCAAATGATTGTAATTCACAAAATCCCAGTTATGAGCATCTATTAATAAAGCCAGTTATACACAATTCAATGCTATCAAAATCCAGATGATCATCCGGCTGCCATAAAACTTTCATAGGCTGTTGTTAAAATTAGATCAGTTGAATTTTTTTTATTATTGTAACATCCAACAGAATTGCACAACAGCATTGTATTATGTATAATTTGCACAACATAACTGACACATAATCGATTAACTATATTTATCATTTAAACGTTTCATAAAAAAGATCTACATAATATAACGAAGACACAAAATTTTGGTAGATATTTCTGAAAAAAATTGTTGTTGACATATACTGGCAAATGCCATTAGAAAACAATATATTTAAGTTGGCACATTATAAAGATTAGGGATGTATCTTAAATAGGTTATTGAATTTTTATTTAGAACACTTAAATTGTCGATGTTCGTAATGAAAACGCTTGTTTTACATTACTATTTTATATTGGATAAATTAATGGATTCAATTCAAACAAATAGGTACGATTATTTGTGTTTTGAAAGAATAGTAAGTAGTGATTAAATTAAAATTAGTTTTTTATATGCAAATACAATAATAAAATTATATAAATTTGGCACTAAATTATTAGTTGATCTTAGGTTAACAATTGACGATATATCTTATGTTATAAAACTGTCACTGTTGAAAACACAACGTGGCAATTAGCATATCAGAGATCAGACTTAAATATATGACGATTTGTATTTGAGAAGTTGAAAACAGAGGCACACACTTCAATATTTCGAATCTACTTTATACTATTTATAAAACTCAAATAGATGCAGGAAAAATGCGACATTCACACGATACATTTTCTCAGAATGTTTGTATAAAATCAACTATGAGTCGTGAAAAAGAAAATATACATGTGGTTTTTAAATATCATATTCAAAATTTCAATGAGCAAAATTAATATAAATATATATTGCAAATTACAGACGAATATTCTTGTCAGTTATATTTCAATAGAAATAAAAATTGTTTCAATAATTTCTACCCTGTAAATGTCTCGTGATTATACTTAAAATTGCATTTTTTTTTGTTTAATATAAATTTAAATAATTGTAATTGTTGAAAAATTAAGTAACTACGTATTCTATCTGATCATCTCCAAATATTTATGCTTGTGCTTCGTCAGCATATCCGTAACCGTAACTAACTTCTTGATAGCAGGTTGAGATTTAGCCAACGTTTGCAGTTCATTCAAATGAGATACACAAATGTGATGTAAAGTTGCCAATTCTTTGCCTATAAAGAAAAATAAAATTTCTACAAGATATAATTGTGAAATACTCAATTTTCTTACAAAAATGTTTTATACCAGTATCAATATTAGCCAAATTTGAACTGCTACTGGTCGGGAAATGTAGAGAGTTTGTGTGATTATTTCCGGGATCTCCGATTGCACTTAATTGATCCAAGTAAACAACCATACGTTCTTTGTTTTTAAGAATAAATGGATTGACGACTTCCATATATGGTTCCTGAAATAAAATTAAATATGATGTTTTATTCTTATGAAATAGAATTTATCATAAGACAAAATTATATAACTAAATGTTTACTTTGCCCCCAAATTCGACAAGGTTAGCTAAATTTTGCAAACACTTAGCCACCATTATAAGAGATCTTGTTGCTGTTGGTGGAAGAGGTTCAGCTACTAATCCCCAAGATCTTGGAGATAACAATGCTGGGCAAATCAATCTCAAAAATATGAAACCTAAAATAAAGTAAGAGCATTTTCAGCTTATTTCAATACGGGAATTGCAATCATAAATAAATGTAAACCGACCTGAAACAACTCTTGTTCTAACAAAGCGCTCATTAGGCCACTTTGCAATAACTCCACGCTGCAAACAACCACAAAGATAACGAACAGAGCGTGGACAAACATCCGCAGTTAAAAAAATAGAATGGGTAATCTGAAAACGAGAAACGTTTATGAAGGATGAGCATTAAGAAAGTAAAAACAAACAAAAAAAAACCGTACTTCATCCAATATAAGAAGAAGAAATTCAGCATTGCTGCAAGCATCATCCGGAGAATCCATCTTTGTCGGATTTAACTCAGCTGACTGCTTGGTTTCCATCAATTTTTGCACAATCTCAGACACAGCTGCCTGCGCACGTTCAAAATTATTATGAATTGAGTATTTTAATCAAATATTTCAATTTACATAATTAACGTTTTTCATACTTGTAGGAAATTGTGGCATTCAGCCTTCATGTAAATATCCATAAGAGTTGTACATAACGTAGTGGCTCTAAACAATGTTGGTGTATCGGCTTCTCGTGCAACTTCAGCTTGAAGAAGTTCCCGTATGAGTTCTGGAGCACGATTTTCATGACGAAACACTCGTAATAAAGCTGTGCATGGAACATAGTTATATCATTGTTTAAATGTATTAAAAAACAAAAAATAGAATTAGATAAGTACCTGTAGCTAAAGGCATGCGATCAGCGTGGCATAAATCGGCTAAAGCTCTAACTACTAAAAGACCAGGTTCCAAAATCAGTTGCTGCAATGGGCTATATTCTTCACTTGGCATTACAAGATCATGCATATATCTGAAAAAATTATATGATGAAAAAATAATACATAAAAATTGTGATAATTACTATGTAGAATCCAAAAATACCTTGTTCTCAATCGAATAGAACCCCATTCACCAATAGGTGTAATTCCCGATAAAGGATACCATTCTTCGACTTCTTCACCATTAGCTAGAGTCGAAAGATCAACTGTGAGTTCTGCCATCTATAAATTAAATTTTCATAAATAACCACTCATATTTATTGAAATAGAAAAATATTGAAACGTTACCTCTGTGTCTTTCCCTCTTTTTCCTTTATTATGAACTGTCAATGTGAATGAAACTATATCTGGAGGAACATCACTAAAAAAAAAATCCTTTAAGAAAATAATAAAAAGAATATATAACAAATTTTGTAAAAAAACTTACTCCAAAACGAATTCTTCATCCCAAAGTGGATCTGGTCCAGATTTCTGTCTGGTACGAGCAACTTTAACTTGATTGAGTTGCAATGAACAATATGGCTGTGGTACTAATTTATATGGCAACCGATGAGCGTCCAAAACATGGAGCGTTAAGCATCTAAGAGAACGTAGTTTTGGAACTTTGCATTGAGCTCTAGAGAGCTGTGGAACACAGAGTGGTTTTAAAGCATTCACCCACTCCTGACAAGAATCGTTTGTAGAAGCAGACAAATATGTTATAGTTGAAAGACACGGTAAGGCTCGTTCAACGAGCTGAAGGCAATTAGACTTTTCCCAAAGTGAATCGTGAACCTATAATATAAACAATAAACATTAATTTGAATCTTAACAAAAAATAAGAGAAAAATGAAAACTAACCTGATACAAATAAGCACACGAAAGATCAATTAATCCTTTTGGTTTTGTTCGTTTGGGACTATCATAAAAATACAAATGAGTGTCTGTGCCTTCAACCAATAAAACGAAGTAAAGCAATTTCCATTTTTTCATAACTTTATCTGATTTTTTATGTAAATATCCTTGATGTTTGATTCCTTTCATTTTTTTTAGCCCTATTTGGTCTCTGCATTCTCTGAGCGTAGCATATATTTTTTCAGCAGCTGCACCAGAAGCTGACATTTGTGTTGTGTGAGGTTCAGACTGGTGTCCTTCAGTAACTAACTGTAAAATTAATAAAATGTAAGGAAATTAAATAATAATAAAACAAATTGAATTTAAAAGACATCTCAAAATGAAATATACCGGTTGAACCAGAGTATGACCTTCTACAATTTGTTCTTTTCGATATCGATTAATAACAGCATCTAAGCATTCGAATGTACGACCACCCATGAAATAGCGAACCCCTTTTTTCTCTATACGAAATCTTTGTATTTGATTGTTTATGTGAAAAAAGAGTGAGTAATCTCCAGGAGAGTTGTCGGAAGGCCTAACCAAAAAACTTCCAGGCCCAGCTGATATTGAAATTAAATTAGTACTTTGATGATTTACAATAAATTTTATACACACAAAATTATACCTTTCACGAGCATATCAACAGCTTCACTTTTAGTGCAATTGGGATGAAACCAAGAAAACACAGTATTGGGGTCGATAGACACATCGAGATCTTCTACCAATTCTCTGAATATCATACCTTGTTCACCAGTTCTGTAATACAAATAGTTTTTAATGAATATAAATACGATAAAAATTCAAAAAATGTATGTTAAATTTTAGTACCTATGAGCAGTAACCCACAACCATCCATCACCCATATCATTGTGACAGAAAAATATATCCCCTTTTTGAAAAGTTAGTTCATCTGTATCGGGCATTTTTGTATATGGTAAAATAGCAACTACCCTCTAGAAATAATTGAAAATCAGTAAATTTCTTTAAAAATTATAAAAATAAGATAAATATAATATACCTTTTTATCGTTGACTGGTTCAGGTGGAGGAGATGGTTCTAAAAGTCTTTCTCTCTTCAACAGATCTGAACAATGACTATAAAAACCCACAAGATCGCTAAGAGAATCGAATTGACGACCTCCTATATAATAGTCTCCACATACGGCAGTTATTCTAAAATTAAATCAAATAAAATTAGTATCGAAATCTAAACGAAAAATATTATCGTTTACTTTACCTGAAATGATTGATGCCAGTGCGGCCCAAATAACTCAAGACATAAGAACCCGGCTTGCGATCGCTCTCTCGAACTGCAAGAGAAAACAGCAAATTAAACACATTAAAATAGCTCTATTTTACCATTATTATTGTTAAAACTGTAAATATGACTAATACTGTGTGGAAATAGAGATAAAATATGCTTTGTTCATATAATTGCAGTGAGATAATTCCCACGCACTAATTTTCGAGGAAAACATTCATTGTGATATATCGAGTGTCAAATAACAAAGGAAAATACCAAGGTAACTTCCCAGCTTTGCCGCAGAACATAATCTTTCTTCGGCCGTATACCGATCTAGTCGGCCGTGGTACCATTCTGATTCGGGCGGCGCTAATATTGCTTGACGTTCACCTAAAAGTGAAACAATAAATAAAAATAAAAATAATTTTATAAAATGTTTATGAGAACATGGATATGAATATGATGTACCATTGGTGCTCGGTCCGTCGACTTCGTCTAAATCTAAGTCGACAGTCAGATCAGCCAAGTCGTTACCGCCTCCGTCTTCAGATCCTGTTGATGGTGATCCCAGTTTGTCTTTAAAAAGACCACCCATCGGCAGAGGTGCCGGACGTATTAATTCACCCATTTTTGATATATTTTTGAAAATACTGTTACATTGTCTCCTACAAGGTAAAATTCTATTATTGTATCACATAACTCACAGGACATGTCGTTGCGGTTTTTTGTTCAATTTTTGATATTTGGAACGAAAATAACTTCTATTAAGTATAACAATTTAAGTTGAAAGGTGATTAAAAAAATAATTTCGGAAGTTTTTTTTTTTTATAAATTTAAAATTGCCAGTGTTTGTTATTAAATAGTTAGAACGCGCCAACATTTATTGAACGAATCCAAAAAGATAAACGCTGACAGTGACGGGAAAAACACTGATTATTTCAACGAACATACAAAGTTCTTCGAACTGTAATAGGGCGGGGGTAATAAGTAGAATTCGACAAACGAAAATAATAAGACAAAAATCCGAACCTGATCGAAAGAAGCCTGCTTTACGCTTCGTACACAACAAAGACGAGTCCGCCCCTGCAAACTCGAAGCCTTATTTTCTGAATCACCCTCAAATCCTGATCTTCTGATGCAGCAGAAGTATGCAACTACACGCCCGGCCCCGACCAAACACGACAACCACACAGACGCAACTAAATGAACAACACACAATTGCACAGTGAAATATACTATTTTCAGATTTACGTATTATTTATTTTACGCGTTTGAGTAAAATGTTTTTTTTTCAATGGAAGTATTTTGAATTTTTATGTTATTAATTAATTACAATGTTACAAAACCTTATTTATTTAATGCTAAAACCAACTGCCATACACGCGTGCCATTTTAAAGGCAACAATGATCATTTACCCTTCCCGTTCCTTTTACCTCCTTGTAGTTCATATCATTAATTTATTAGTATGAAATTATTAATAGTTGTTTAAGTGAGTCGCAGTTTTTTCTCGCTTGATTTAAAAAAAAATGCTTATATATTATGTGTTTTAACCATTTATTTATTTTTGTACAAAATGTTAAGATTATTTTAATTTTAGAACCTATTTAATTTTTTGTATGGATTCATAGTTTTTTTATAAGTGATTTTCATTTATCGCGGAACGTATTTACTACGTAAGTTGAGAGATTAGTGTACTTGATAGCATGCTCTTCCAAATTTATTGCACAAAATATTATCTTTAAAAACCTTAAATATAAAGCTCATATTTGTATACACAATATATAAAACTTTTGTAACTTAAAAATAGTTCTTAAAATCAACGTATATAAGATCGTTTATGCTGTACACATATCACAAAGAGAGCACTGAAACGGCAACGTTGTAATACTCCCACACGTGAAACCTTACACACATGTGCGCCAACTGTACGTGCATACACATTACTCACACATTCGCCATGCACACATACGTCGGCTTTTACTGAATGGCCGCTCGTCTGCTCCGCCCGTCTGCTCTTCGTATTGATCCGTCACCGCATCATCTTCAAATGTTCGACTAGAAAACATGACTTTCGTTTTCTGTAACGTTTATCCGATGTCCGGTTCGAGTCTTATTAGTTTCAGTCGGATGTATGAATCGATAAAGATCGAATAAGTTTCGAAAGTTCTTATTGATCTACGAATTGCGCGAAATCGATTTATTATTATTAAAATTTGTTAGGAGTTGATCAAGATGTTGAACTGTTGATTAATATGGATTCGTAAATTGCGCAATTTTGTTGTTTGTGAATTTCTGAAATTGATCGAATCGTTAAATGAAGTACAAACAATAAATAAATTGATAATTCTCACTTTAGGTGTGAAAATTTTTAATTGACATTTTTATTTTGTATTTTAATGAATAAAAATGCATTATAGATGCTTAAATTAAATTTCTTAATGTATTTCATGCGTTATTTATGCATTACAAGTCCGCAAATTAGGGTTCTTAACGAATTTCGCGTGTAGTTTGTATTATACATACTTGTACGTGTTGTAAGAAGGTTATGTTTGTCAGTTTTTACAAATCGTTTTCCTTTAGATCGTGTAAATTTTCAAGTGTCAATAGTTCAGACGGCAAAAGGTACTCTAATACAACATGTAAACCTTAACCTTAAAATTATGCGCAAAATTCGTTACAAAAATAATTTACACACTTGTAATTCATAAATTACGCATTCTTAAATACATTAAAAATTTTAATTTAAACATTTTTATTCATACAAAAATGCAAATTCATCAATAAATAATTTACGCACCTAAAGTGCAGAATCACCAATAAATTAATCATAAAAAAAACGAATTTCGGAGATAAAAACATATAAACCGAAGAACTATCAAAATCATTCTATAATTTGACATAACGTCATAGGTTGGTAGCGTGCGTTCTATAGTTTGAGCATCGTATATGGGGTTGAGTGTTGAAGACTTTCATAATTTCATGTGTGATAATGAGTCTTCGTGGATAATTTTACGATAGAATTAAAATGGGGGGCGGGACGCCTTTGAGTACGAGATGGGCTCAAATGGATCAGCAAAGACGCGAGCTGGAGCGCAGGAAACAATTATATCTTCAGCGGCAGCAGCATCAGGCAACAGCTCCGCCGGCGAGTTCTCAGTTAGTTCAACATTTTTAGTCTAATTTCTATTTCGTTTCATGTTGTGATCCGATTTTTATGTGTAAATGTTGCTTAGGAATACTGCGGTAGATAGTACTCCATCCTTGAATGCATTCTCGAATGATGGTTCGTTTTTGGACAAGTTCAAACAATTGTCTGGTAACAAGACTGCTCCCAAACTTTTGAAGACTAATAAAATATTTCCCAAACACGATGCGTCTAAGAAAAACGATAAATTTAATGAAAAAGATGGGAAGAGTTCTCATCAAGATAAGCATAAACGAGATTCTAATTATCATCACAATAGAGATAGAAGTAGAAGTTCTAGTCGGGGCAGAGACAAGAAACACGACAGGAAGTTCAAAAATGACAAAAACAATTTTAGGTATGTGTTTAATTTTACATTGCATTTTTCCAGTATCTGTCACTTTTCAGTTATCTTTTTTTTTTCAGAGATCACAAGTATAACAGATGGGAATCTAATAATCGTGGTTCTCGACGGCGATCCTTTTCTCCGTGCACTCCTGTAGTCGAGGATATGCCTCATCGTAAATCCTCGAAATTCGCCAACATATTACCCACCTCTGTTTCTAAGTCTTCTTCTTTTCCTGCTACTGTGAGCGCACCTAATTTGTCCAATAATTTAAATAATTATCAACAACATTCAAATCCCCAAATAAATTTACCTGCTTTCCCTGACCAAGTGTTGAACAGTGTAGCGCCGAAGCAAATAAATCTCAATTTACCACCTATAACAAATCCCATTATTAATGTTCAAGTACCTCCTCCGATAACTGTCCCTCCGCCCAATTTAATTCCAGTGCCGAACAATCCAAACTTTAACAATCCTTTAATTCCACCAAACTTACCAAACACGAGTCAAAATAATGTTCATTATCCATCTTATAACGAAGTCATGCCCATTAATAATACATATTTGCCACCTCCGAATGTCCCGAACCCTATTTTTAACATAGGAAACACAGCAGTTCCACCTCCGAATTTGAACGACAGAATACCTCATTTACCTCCACCAATCACAAATGTAGATAATCTGGTCGCTCATATCCCCCTACATGCAATACCCGAACCCAAACCTATAGATATGATATCTATTCCACCTCCAAAGCCGCTAGATACTATAGCTATTCCTCCTCCGAAGCCATTGGACGCTGTAACTATTCCTCCTCCTAAACCGATGAATTTGCATACGATTCCTCCACCGTTACCTATTTGTTTAACCCAGATTCCTAAGCCGAAAGAATTGGATCTGCACTCTATACCCCACCCACCTATGTCAGGTAGGAAAAAAGGTTTTCTTCTCGAAAGATTGTATTGTTTTACACCGTAAGACAACATATTTCGAAAATGTTTGCAAATATTAAATAACGGTCGACTGCATTCCCCCTCAAATAATTCGTATTTCAAACAATTTCTTACGAGCTTTTCGTAAAATTATAGAAACTATGTAAAACCGAGGGCCCGTTTGTTGATAAGTGTTGTGTAGTTCTTTCAACAGATGGTTGTTTGTCGGCGTCAATGGAAGCTACTGCCAAACAGGTGGCTCAAAACGGAGATGCCTGGGAGCTTACGCTGAAAGCACAGAATGCAAAAGCTGACACGTGGTAATATGGCTACTGCGACTTACAACCAATTCCCAAATGTTATCAGTGTTGCAGGAGATTTTTTTTAATTCAAGTTCATTTTACAATACTAGATTTTCAGATATGTATTAATACTTGATTTCGTTGTTGAAACCTGATCTTTTCATTTTATTTAACGAGTAAATTGTGATCAAATAGCATGTCTATAAATCGATGAGTGAAAGCAGGTGATGTTTCATAATGATTTATTCGATTTTCCTATTTATATTTTCACATCTTATTAAAAACTTTTCCCTCATACTAATCAACGAAATATGTTTATACATATCGTGTTACAGGTATCAATAGTTTGATGAACCTATTAGTGTTCTGAATTTCTACTTTTTCTTTTCCTATTTTTAATTTCAAAATATGATGTTTTGATTTATAGGTTTCTCCATGATATCAAAAGCGAAGAATACAAATTGTTTAGAAGTTTGGTGTTGAAATATCGTAATGAAAACGATTCTAAATATAACGAAAAAGAAACGTCTAATGATGATAAATATGAGCCTGAATTTAGTTTACGTGATGATTCTAGTTCAGAAGATGAAAAGATAGAAAAGGCACCTATTAACAAAGAAAACCAAAGTAATTCCACATCATACCCAATAAGATTACATTTTGAAAAAAGTAAAAATGAACAGAAAGATCTCAGTGCTTTGAATAAGTTTAAAAATGATTTGGATAATGATTCTGACTCTGATAACTCAGTGAAAAAGAAAAAAAAAGATTCAGGAAAGAAGAAAAAATCTAGGTGGGGAGATTCAACAGTTCAGCCACCCGCTGTTACCCTCGGATTGCCAGGAGTTGCAGCTGTTACTACTTTAGGAGGTATATTTAATCCATATACAGATTTTAAAGAAGAGTGTACGAGTGTAAAGTAAATTTTCTTAAATTGAATATAATTTTAGGTGTAATTAATGTCAATGTACCAACATTACCTCCTAAAGCTCAACCTCAGCTAACTAGAATTACAAGACAAGATCCAGGCTTGCTTCAATATGCCATAAAAACGTATGGAACAATTAATTTAGA
The DNA here is from genome assembly GCA_009617725.1 of Hydropsyche tenuis. Classification (NCBI taxonomy): domain Eukaryota; kingdom Metazoa; phylum Arthropoda; class Insecta; order Trichoptera; family Hydropsychidae; genus Hydropsyche; species Hydropsyche tenuis. The sequence goes on from VTON01000028.1 coordinate 1,331,688, forward strand.
CGAAGAAGATTGGAAAAAATGCGAAGATCATTACAAAATAAGTATTTTATATCAAGAAATGTTAACAAAAAGACGTGAAATTGAGAAATTGACTGCTTCGGGCCGTTTTAAATATGAATATGATTCAGACGAAGAAATCGATGAAAATGGTACTTGGGAGCATAGATTGCGTCAGCAAGAAATGGAAGCTACTCAACGCTGGGCATGCGAATTGACAAGACAAGCCAGTGGTAAACACCATATTGGCGATTTTTTGCCTCCGGATGAACTTAAAAAGTAACCATTTTTCTATACATATTTACTTTTTTCTTAAGAACAATTATTTTATATTACTTTTTCAAGGTTTATGGAGAAATATTCATCAGTGAAAAGTGGTAAAGAACCAGATCTCAGCGATTACAAAGAGTATAAATTAAAAGAAGATAATATTGGTAAAAATTTAGAAACAATTAAAAAAAATTTGTGTAACAAGGTCGTTTTTATAATTTAATTGAATTCTAGGTTTTAAAATGCTACAGAAACTAGGCTGGAGCGAAGGAGAAGGTCTCGGTGCAGACCGGTCAGGCATTGTTGATCCTGTCAATAAGTTTGTGGTTTTTAATGTTTCTTTTTTTACGTTTTGAATTTTGTTCTTAAATTTTTTTTTTAATTATTAGAGCAACACAAAGAGATTCTAATCACGGATTAGGCGTGGAAAGGGCAGATAATGTAGCAGAAGGAGATGATGAATTTGATGCCTACCGCAAACGAATGATGTTGGCATATAGATTTAGGCCAAACCCTCTGGTAAATACGATTACGTTAGTTAATCAAAATGAATTTTGAAGTTATTAAATATTTGCTTCACATTTTTCTAGAACAATCCTAGAAGACCATATTATTAAGAGAATTTCTTTATAACTATCATTTTATATGTTTTATGTATATCTATGCAAATAAGAACTCTAATATAAATCTTGTAGTTTTATTTCATAAATAATGCATTGATTATATCATATCATAATTAACAAAAGCAAATTCTAAATGCTGGAATCGTAAGTAATAATTTAAAATCTTAAGGTTTGCACCTTTCTAAAAATCTCGGATACAAACAGACGTCCCTTATATGATAACGGTTGAGCAACCAACAGAGAAGTCGTTCTAATCCGAGCCCGTAACCTCCATGGGGACATGTGCCGAATTTGCGTTGATCTGTGTACCAATAATATGGAGTTGGATCTATGTTTTCACGTTCATAGCCTTTAATTAATTCTTCGTAATCCCAAATCCTCATTGAGCCTCCAATAATTTCTCCAACACCAGGTAAAAGTACGTCTACTGATTCGGTCAGCTCAGGGTTTTCAGGACAACGCTGCATGTAAAACGATTTGATTTTTACTGGAAAACGGCACAGCATAATTGGCTCATTAATTTTATCAGTCATTTTGCGCTCTGGCATTTCAGGAATGTCCTAGAATGAACAAATTCATCATAAAAGTTAAAATCATTAGAAATAATTTTCGATTCGAGCATCGTCATGTAGATATATATACCTCGCCGAATTCATAAAATGAACCGTCTTCTTTTGTAATATTGTTATCTTTTAAATATTTGATTGCATCAGTATAGTCCATTCTCTTGAAAGGTTTTTTCGGCACCTTAAAATCTGGATTCAGCTCATATACCAAGCTTCCTAGAGGAGAAGCGAGAACTCTCTCCACAACGTCGACTACTAAATCTTCCAACCTGTTAAGCAGTTCATCAAAACTAATAAATGGACATTCCGCTTCAACATGGCTGTATCTAAAAAAATTATGCACAAATCAATACAATTTCAAATAGTACAATTAGTACTTTTTTTAAATCAATTAAAATTACTCTGCGAGATGTCTCCTAGTTCTACTTTGTTCAGCACGATAGCTTTGAGCTATACAATAAACATCTCCAAGAGCCGGTAAACATGTTTCCAAATACAATTGAGAACTTTGAGTAAGATAAGCTTCTTCACTAAAATACATTTAAATTGTTAGAAATAATTATGATTTAAACAAAGTATTTTGAGTATATCTTACCCGAAATAATCAAGTTTGAATAGAGTAGAACCACCTTCAACTTGAGTTTGTACTAAAGTCGGAGGGCAAACTTCAACATAACCACGAGATTCATAATGCTGACGGAAAGCAGATGTAAGTGCACCACGAACTCTCAATACACGAGATGTGTTTTCTCCACGAATCATAATATGCCTGTTGGTGGAATTGAATTGTTGAAAAATTAAAAGAAATTATGTGAAAGGGTTTTTATCATGTTAAATTTTGAGGGTTGGAAGATGTCTTTACAGTGATAAATAATGCCGTATAAATATCATAATAAGAAATAGACCTGTTATCAAGTTGAACATCTGGAAGAGCATCCTCATTCAAAATAGTATCGGCACCACCAGGAGGAGCCAATCCTATAACTTCCCAAAAATCGACCACCAATTCGTGACCGCCAGGAGCCTGTGAATGTAAAATGAAATTATTGTTTTTATTAAATTTTATGGGTGTATTTCATGTGTGTTATTGTTTCTTGTGATTTTTTTTACATTCTTTCCGTCGGGAACAGGAACAAGTTTTCCATACAATTGAACAGTGGATTCTGTAGTCAAAGTCACTGCGTCATAACACTGACAAAGTTTATCAGTTAGAACGCATTGTAAAAACCCAGTTCCATCTCGAAGAGATAAAAACATAAGAGCTTTTCCTTGACGACGCAATCGATGAACCCAACCGAAAATTCTTACTCGTTGATCACGATGATTCATACCTTAAATTATTTATCAAATCATTAAACAATTCATTAAAAGAATATTACAAGTATGCTCTTTAAAATACCATCGACAATTTTAATAAGTTTAGCTTCAGGTAAGCTGGAATCTTGTGAAACCACAATTTTTTTTGCATCTTCTAAATTCTGCTGGTGTTTTTCAATATTCTTCTCTTCTCTTTTGGCCTTATCATCAGCTTGATATTGTTCACGAACCCAAATTTTATGGTACTTTTTCAATTGAGATTTAGAAGCAACTTCATATTTCAAACTATCTTCCTTATCATCCATGTAGATAGTCGGGAATGGTTCCTTACCAGCTTTTCGCATCGCCCTCAGTATAGTTTTGAAAGGTTTATCTTTCGATCCATCTCCTGCAGCGTCATCGCCACGTCTATCAGAAGTATAAATTTCACCTGAAAAAAAACACACCAATGCATTATCAGTAAGTACTTACAATTATAATTATTTTTCGGCTGATGCAATATGCAATTGTTTTTACGATTTCACAAAATTCACTCGCATACTTCTTTATGTGTGATCTTTAGTTATATTAGAAAGCATAAAGTTTAGCAAAATTAGTGTGCGAAAATAATTGTACAAACATGTACAAAATATCGAATTAAAAACCGGCAAGTTATTCATAGAATATTTTGAAAAAATAATTACTCATAGAAAGCGCAGCCAGGGAACCTTCGACCTCAGCCATCTTCGCTTATGATGTTCGAGGCAAAAGTCTGAAATTTAGCTGAAATTCCGAGATCGATAACTTTAATGGACCTCTGGTGAATGCGCGCACGTGTCAGATGTGGAAAGCCGCATTGAATGTTGCCATTCAGATGAACGCTCGAGCCGAACTGTCGTGTCTTTTGAAAGTGTACGTACACCATGGCGTGAAAGTGTGCAATTCGTCATATCGCGGTGTCATTTTATACTTACCTGATAAATACCGATTTGATAAATGTATTTAAATTTTCAGTTTCATATTGAATACATCATCGTATAGCTCAGGCTTGTCCAAAAGGCCACTACGGTGCCAAGTGGCCCCTACTTTTCACACAAAAACAAACATTACAAGCAGCATTTATTCCGAAATGTAATAATCGAAATAGTTTTATAATGGAAATAAGTAACTTTATCAATATTTTAATACTTATTACGTTTTTAATCTACAACAATTGAAATTTTGAGATTTGAAATTTGAAAGTGGTCCCCGCATACTGAAATTTTGGACAAGCCTGGTATAGCTGATGTATTCTATTGTAAAACATTACGTTTCTGATGTATTATTGGAGATTTGTACAATTTTCTGCGTGATTATAAGGAAATGGTAATTTCAGGAGTTTGGATACTAAAAATTGTTCTTTTCAAATGAAAATCCATTCCATAAAATTATCCATTGCAGGATAAGATTTACCCGATAGTGTTACAGTGTAAACTTTACGTCGAATGTATATAAAAGTGGCGCTAATTTTGAACGCAGCCAATCTGTTTTTATTACGGGTAAGATGTCTATTAATAAGAATTGAAAAAGTTTTTTTTTCATTTATTTATTTTTTCCTAAAAATGCATAATCCGGACGGCATTTTTTACAATGTTTTGAATGGGTTTTTAAAGCATGATTTAAGACAGCCACTGTAAAATCTGCGTCTTCTTTAGTAATACACATTGGAGGTTTGATTCGAAGTATCTGAAAAAAGAAAATCACAAATTAATTGATAGAATTTAAAAACATTTATAAAACGTATTTAATTTATGAAAATACTTACATTTCCATTCATTCCACCTTTACCTAAAAGCAAGCCCATATCCTTACAATGTTCATAAATATTGGCCATAAATGGAACTCCTAGTGGAATGCGTTGTCCTTCTTCAACCAATTCGACTCCTATCATTAGACCCTTCCCTCTAACATCGCCGATCACAGGCCACTTACTTTTCAATTTTTCTAATTCTTTTAACAAATAAGTACCTACGTTCTTGCAATTTTCTTGAGTTTTTTCTTTTTCCATCACCTACAAGAGTACAGATAGTTTCACAGTTTCAAATCATATGTGTAATTTTTTTATTATTATTTACCTCCAGTACTGTATTGCCGACAGCGCAAGCAATCGGATTTCCGCCAAAGGTGTTAAAATGTAATGCTTTTGATAAGCATTCAGCTATTTTTGGAGTAGTGACTACAGCACCTAGAGGAAATCCGTTACCTATACCTTTGGCCATTGTTACAATGTCGGGTATAATTCCATGGGTTTCGAAACCCCAAAAATGATCACCCGTGCGACCGAATCCTGTTTGTACCTACAAATTTTACAATTAGAATTTACAAGCACAATTTTTTTTTATTAATAATTAACTATCGATTTTACCTCGTCAGCAATAAATATTCCACCATTGGTATGAATTAGTTCGACAGCTTTTTTAAGATAATTTTTTGTATATTGAACTGTTCCTCCTACACCTTGAATAGATTCTGCAAACATTCCAGCTATTCTACCTCTTGGTATTGAATATTTGAATATCTTGAACAAAATAGGATGAAAATTATAATGTTATTTCGGATAAAATACATAATACCTTGTCAACCGATTTATTATAATATTGTGCAAGAAATCAGTAATATGAACCAATTAATCGGTAAAGATTTACTATCGAAATTTTAAGAAGAAGAAAAACATAAATCATTCGAAAATACGTTTCGATAGTTGATCTTCATCAATTAAAGAGAAATTTTCCGATTTCACATTAATATATGAAAAACTTTAAAATTTCATAAATCAGTATATCACCTCTTCTAATTGATCATAATACATATCCGAAGCTTTACAATCATCGCCTTCACAATCACATTTTCTATCTGTTTGCACTGGAGAATCTCTACATTTACTTCCTCCCCATAAACCTCTATAAGGATCTGGATTCATCGCCTGCAATTTTCATACATCAAAATATTAATTTCAATGAAAACTCTAACGAAAACCATTATTGAATCTAATTAATTACATGATGGATTCCATTGTTAGCCGGGACATGGTACCTCCAGGTGGATTGAGCCGTTACTCCCATGGTGTGGTTAGTCATCCCATGGTATCCATTCCTCAAGGATATTATATCGAAATTTCCTGTATGCAGTCTCGCCATTAACATAGCCAAATCGTTCGCTTCGGATCCACTGTTTACGAAATAAACAACCTGAAATTGAACATATCGAGATCAGTCTGTGATTGCTCTTTTTCGCTGGAGGCTCTTCGTGATGAGAATCCAGCTTTCACCGAATATTTACATGATCTCAATAACATATTGTGCATATAACGTACTTTCAAATCGCCGGGAAGTTTCGACGTTAAATTTTCGGCATATTCGTGTATGTTTGGGTGCATGTAAATATTTGTTGTGTGCCATAATTTTTTTAATTGTTTAGACGCGGCTTCCACTATTTCCCTAAAATATTCAAAAATTCGATCATATACATATTTAAAATTCGATGTAAATCGTATGCTCATTTGACATACTGCATACAATCAACATCGACCTTTGTAGTTCGGAGTTATTTGGAAATTTACAATTCAAACGTTAAATTTTAATAACGGACGATTGAAATTTTCGTAAAAAGGCTCTTTCTGTAATACGTACGGGTGGCAATGACCCACGGAAACAGTGACGATTCCACCGAACATGTCTAGGTATCTTTTTCCGGTGTGGTCAAACAGCCATTGCATATGACCCTGATGGACGAGGATCGGTTTCTTGTAGACGGCCGTGATGCATGGAGCCAGATGACGTTGACGAACTTCTTGTGTTTTCGCATAGTCTTTTCCCTGGAAAATCGGTATTGTGAAAAGTTTTGTTATGGTAATAACAATTTAAATGTTTTTGGTTTGTCAAATATACTGGTAATGATTATCGTGGTTGAGTAATTAATTGATAATGGATGTGACGTTGTATCATCGATCTGATACTGAGATTTTTTGGTTCTGAATGATTTTTTTAAATTTAAATTAATTTGTGACTACAAATATTATTTATTAATCGATCGAATTATCGATTTACTTCGATGATCGGCGGGTTCAATAAAAATAAAAACATTATGGTAGTATTTGATATGATCTTTATAAATTTACATCTATTTCAAGAGTTCAATGGGTTAATTATGAAAATAAATTCGTAAATGACTTTCGGTTATGAAAAGGAATTCAAATTATCTTGAATTTTCAATTCATAACATTGATAATACAAAAAATAATTTATCTTATTCTAATTGTAAGCCAAGTAATAAGTAGTTAGTGTTTTTATTAAGTCGCTCTAAACACGATTTATTTTTATTTTTTTATAAATTTTATCTAGTTTAACCTACGTGTTTCGAAACATTGTTGGGTCATTGACATATAAACAAAGTATAAATATATTTTTAGCAATATAAAAGGTAATTTAATGACAAAATTGATACATACATTATATTTTTCCGGTACAAAGTTGCATGGTGGCATCTCTGGTACATCACTAGAAATATTTCTGTACCATTTCAAACTTGTTCTATAACCTGCAAATTCTAATAAAATTCAAGGTTTTGCTTTAGGAAATTAAAAGTGTATGAATTTTTAAACAAAAATCCAATATTCGGTTTTATAAAAATAAGAATCAGAGAACTATTTTACCAAATAGGCAAATAACTTAAAAACATTCAAATGTTAATGTAATATTTGGAAAAAATACGATAACGAATTTCAATAACAAAAATTATCGTATTATTTTGTTCAATAGTTTATAACTACATAGTTTCAAAATAAAAGTTTTATTTTCAACATTTATAAACAAAAATAGTCAATCAATGACGAAAAAATAATCAGCATAATTCAAAGTTTACATTGCGCGAACAAAAATTACATCGTATACTTGAAAAATCACAAAATATATGCAAAAATAATCGAGCCATTCATGGAAACTCGTTATAACTACGTATCGAATCAATAAAGGACATCAAACATACAACAAAACATGAAAAATCTTACAACATTCTCTAAAAATTCGAATCCAATCAAATTCACACTCAAAAAGATTCAGGACTATCAAACAAAACTTACTGATTTTCTTGAACATCGTCCGCTTTGTTATTGTTATTGTTTGCGTCGCAATGTGATATGTACGCAACTACGTCCGATCACAACGACCTGATGGTCTCTAATCAGGCTCAATTGGTCTCTTGGAATCTTTAGGTACGTTCGCCGTTTATTCGCTCTATGTTACTACTGAAAACTCTGACGCTCGTTTATGTTAATTTGTTTTAAAAAACGTATATCTGTAACTCCACAGGTCACCGGTTGGCATATATTTACATCGTGCGTGTTCAACGGTCTGTTGCGTCGAAAAGGAGGAATATATTGATAAAAAAAGTGCTTCATTTAAGTTTTAAAACCTCACAATGTTATTTCAGAAAGAAATAATAAATTTAAAAATGAAGAACGTTTAATTTTAATTGAAAAAAGAGGACATTGCCTTTTTTGGATATCATTTAGTGACTCAAATTATGTTCGAGAAGGAAATTTGTATGGAATCAATTTTATATTGATATGATTGGTTTTTTTTATCTATGTATCAATTTTTATGTATTTGCTGAATATTGTTTATAGAAGAATCTTCTTGATATTGTTGTGTAATGATTCTATATATACTTAATACTTTATATAATACACATCGACAATTGTAATTATAGTAGTTAAATATGTAAATGTTCAATGGAATTACGTTAGAACAGTGAAACAGAGATCGAGATATAAATATTTATTGTTTTGATCATTTGTATGCTGGGTTATTAAAAAAAAGTCATTTTTTAAAAGAAAAAAATAATTTTTGATAGGATACAATAAAAAAAAATTTTGTAGAAAAACTATCAAATTTCAATATACAAAAAACATCATGCTCAACCGGCTTCTATTTTTCTACAAAATTACGACATGATTTTAACTTTGAAAATAATAATCGTTCATTGATGTTACCAAAAATAAAACCTAGTAACTACTATCAAACTTTCACTTTCCGATAGAACCTAAAACTTATAGTAACTCAAATTATAAATTAAGCATTTTTCCGCTGTATTTCTTCGAGTTTCATCGATTCAACTAAAAATCCGGTGACTAAAATATTTTCGTTTAAAAAACAGAAAAATACATCTGGTTTCGAATCACCCACCAGTAGGCTTCAAGAAACCAATTGCATAATCTAACGGCATGCAACGTGATTGATCACCATAGCTGTTTGTTCATTTAAATACTGAATGTGGTTGTGATTTCGATGTTGATTTTTTATTTCGAGTAGGCTGCAATGAGATACGAAGGAAGGAACGTGTAAACGCTAAATTCGGATTTTTAAATATTTAATGGAACATGTATTATACCTATTTGAAATTGACAAGATTGAATTGTTGGAAATTTATAATATAAAATCAACGAATTTATTTTGCGGCATACGAACAAAAGAAGGAGAAAAAATGAATGAGGTTTATTTTTTGATCTAAAAATCGTTAGGATTTATAAGTTCCATCAATAAAGTGGTTTCCATATGTTTGCTCAAACGACATTAGAACATACTGACAGTAGAACACATCCGAAAAAAATTCGAAATAGCACGATTGAAATGAATCATAATGCATTCATTGGATAATACAACCATCATGTAGTCCTCTAATTGTCAGTTATCAGTGTGTTCTAGTGTCGTTAGAACGAAAATCTGATCGTCGAATAAAGTCAAAATATATTAATTTATTTATAGATGAATTTCAAATTTGAAATTCAAAAAAAATCACTTCCAATCACAAACACAAAAAACAAATCAAACATCCCAAAATAAAAGCGCAATTTGATCGAGCACAACCATGGTAGTGAATCGCCATCGGTCGACCTAAGAAAATATTTAAAACGCGTTTCAAAACGAACGTCGAACGCTGAAGATGTGTTGGTGATGGCGCAGGGGGGCGAAGCGAGCCCTCGGGAGGCTCCGTCGACGTGCGTCGAAGGGGCCCCCGTCGAGGGAGTCTCCGCCGACGGGGCTCAGCCCCCCGTCCCGGCGGACTCGCCCGCGGACGGCGTCGGGGGCCGAAGTGTCCCCGAAGTCGTCGAGGGCCTCCAGCTCCTGGACGTCTCCGCGAGCAACGGCGCTCCGCTGCCCGGGGCCCCCATTTCCGAAACGACCAGTGAGTTCTTTGTTCCAAAGTGACGTTTGTTCGTGTAAACGTCAAACGTTTTTTTTTGTATGAAATCATGGATGTATAGTGTGCTCTCGATTGTCTGGCTTTGGATCGTTTAGTTCGCGAATTATCCGTATCTGAAAAATATTCAATTATTTTTTTTTTTTAATTTTTAATTTTTTTTTTTTTTTTTTTTTTTTTTTTTTTTTTTTTTTATTGAGGACACGTCGCCGATGCGACATATGAAACTAATGGCGTGTATAATAATGTGTTGTATAGGTATCCCTCGTTTTATGCAGTAGATACGTTCCGAGAAAATCCGCGTAAAAAAAGTGTATGTACCCATACAAAAAAATGAGATCGGTTCCAGAGCAAACAAAAAACCTGTAAATTGAGACATGAAGTCTATACTAAATGGGAAGATTGGTTCAGGAAATCGCGTAAAAAAGTCTAACAAAAAATCAAATTAAATTAAAAACAAAATAAAGTCTCATCTCATAAGCTTTATTTAACAACAGATGATATGTTTTCTCCTTTTTGTAAGTGATCTAAAATTTCGATCTTTGTTTGTAATGATATGACTTTTCTCTTAACCGGCAGCTTTTAAACTTTGTTTGACATTGTAAGGCTGTATTAAAAATATGTTTTCGTGAAAATATACTATAAATGAAAAAAAAAAACAAATAATATGTAAGTATTTTTACCATTTGTATTAATATTAATTAATAAATAAAAAATTGTTTGCGCGATCGCATTAAAGTGAAATCGCGTAAAACAAGTACCGCGTAAATCGGGGGATACCGTACTTACTTTTCATTTGAATATTTACAACCCAAAAAAGTAAAACTTCCGAGATACAGATCAATTTATGTGCCACGAGTCGATTTGTCAGGAATTCTTTATTTTACTGCGAAAATTTTATTTATCCTTATGCGTATGAGTTAGAAATTCTAAAGACTCGAGTTAAAATATCGAGGAAATCAAAATCGAAAAAAACGTTAGTTTGGATTATCCGGGCATTAGCACGGATAATCGAGAGTATACTGTATTTCATTATGTGAATCGTTAATGACTTACAATTAGTTTTCGTTCTGTTATATTTGTTTTGTACGTTGATGTCTCATTGTTTATTTTTCGTTTCAGAAATTAATCATTCTCGTAAGGAGGAGAGTCCTTTTTCGTTCAAACATTTTTTGAAGCGTGATCTGTCATTGCCTGCTGCCGCGAGTTCGTACGAAAGCACCGGAGCCAAGCCGAAGACTTTCAATGAATATCGCCCGTCGCCAGCGAAGACCAACTTTCACCAAGGTCACCGTAGAGATACTAAAGTTAGAGAGAGCTGGGCCGGTCCCAGCAATGCCTCTTCAGATAGTTCCATAGAATTAATCGTCAACACTAACAACTCGTCCGATTCGAAGAGTAACATTTTAGAAATTGAGGATTGTGACTTGTCGTCGTTCAGAAGATCTCATACGTCTAACGATGCTTTAGGCATGCCGTCGTTGCCGGATTTCGTTCAAGATCATCTTTTAGTGGAGCAGACATATCTCGGATCTAACGGGCCGTTCGCCACCGACTTCAACAATCTGCCGGATTTCACTTCGAACTTTAATTTTAACTATGACGATCCAGATTCTACTGCGTGCAATGCGAACAGTTCGAAGATTGGTAGTTGCCGATCTGTTCCTTTAGATTTACCGAGTTTTGTCGAAGACAGATTAGAAATTAATGAAATAACCGAAAGAAGGTGTAGACCTTCTCCGTTAGATTTACCTAATAATCTCTCGTTAGATTTGACCGATTCTTTGAATCATACGAATCATCGAGACTCAAACCAAAGATTGCCGTTTCCGCTAGATCTTCCACGAAATGAAAATCAAAATGGTAACATGTTTTCCAATGATAATTTAACTAAATAATGATTTAGTAATTGAAACTTTGTTCATATCAGTCGGTGAACCTCTTCGCTTACCCGACTTTCTGCCTACCCAAGTCGGGGCCTGTTCTGGGTCTTCAGGGATCATTTCTTCAAATACCAACGATTTAGCAGAAGAGCAAATGCGACGTGTTGGAGTTGAAAGAGAACTACGTTCAGCCCTTCAGGTATGTTATTCTTTTTAATTTTATACAATTTCGTTATGTGAATTTTGTTTTATATTTTCATGTAGACGACGACGCAATTACGCAGAGAATTAAAAGCAGCAAAAAGTGCTGAAGAAAGTGCTCGCAGGGAACTATTAGAAGCTAGATCTAATAATGCTATTTTAGCGCACCGATTGAACAAAATGGGTCGATCGAATCCAAAAGTACAAAAAGGTGCAAATTCTGGACCTTCATCCTCCGCTTCTCACTCACCGACATTATTAGAAGATGACAAAAATGCTTCCGTACGTATTTTACTTACTTATAATCAATTTTTACTTACGAAAATTTTTCTAATTATATTTTACTGTTGATTTTTTCAGGCATCTTATACAAATGAAAAAATGATTAGGTTGAATACACAAATTTCCTCATTAAAGGTATTGTATTATTGTTTAGAATTAATTAATTATATTGTAAGATCATATTACTGATAAATGTTTATTTTTTATGTAGGATGAATTAGCTGCAGCGCATAGAGAAATTGAAGAATTACGTGGTGGTAGAAGAGGAGTAGCAGAATCTTTACATCTCGCTGCAAATGCAGCAGAAAGTTCCCTTAGGTATATTCATTTCTAAAATTACCAATTAAATAAAATTTTAATTTTATTTGATTCCATTTTTGTTTTTCAGAGAATTATTAACTGGTTTGGAGCAGCTTAGAGGTCTCGCATCTTCGTTAGATCCCCCATGATGTTGAATTTTTAGCACTCGAGTGCTCAGTGCCTAGTGATATATTTGCAATCAGCGCGGCCTGTTTAAACTTAGACGTATACATCTGTATTTCTACAACGTCAACAGTGCCTATTGTGTTTTGGAACGTTTTAACCAATTTTATTTGTACAATTTAGTAGTGTGGTATATATTTTAAATGTATGTATGTAATAGATGATATTAAGATAATTCCAAAAAAATATCGAATATTCATTTGCACATATGTACTCTGACTACTCGTAGTGTTTTATTTTTCATCTGTAAGAATTGTTTGCATATGATTAAAACGAATATTCACTTTTTTATTTATGTATAATTCGGCGAGATTGAATATTGTTTTAAATTATGAATTTAATGTATAAACTAATTCAATAACAATAATATAAATATTATATTTATTATAAATAAACTGATTATATCACAAAATGAGTATATATATATTATGCACTTAAATTTTTTAACAAAAAATTTCAATTATATACACAATTTTCTAATGGAATAATTAAAAAAATATTAGCATCAATATGTTTCATCAATTTCTATGAAGTAGGTGGGATATTGCAAATCAAACCCTTGTCAAGATCTTCCCATTGGTTGGGACTTTGCAAAAAGTATTTCTTCATCGCGTTACAAAATCGAGCTTTATATTGTTCTGGCGAAACAATTGTTGGCAGTCCAGAACCCAGTCCTTTTTTTACAATGTGCTCTAGTTTCTTATCCCAAGTAAAAGTTCTTATATAATCTACAAAATTAATCAATAAATTAAAATTACTTGTGAAATCTTCGATATGAATGGTAAACAGTATAATAACCTATTATTCCCAAAACTAGTTCGTGACTTTCTTCATCTAAACCGACTAATAAAGAATAATCCATGACGTGATGTGATGATAGGAAGTTTGTATCGCGTTCAACCGCTGCCCATAACACTCCAGCAGAATGCGATTGCAGATAAATTGGACTTTCCCATCGCACTACAATTCAGCATTAGGAAATTATCAAAACATTTTCAAAAATTATTATTTTGACGTTATACTGAAAAATTTACAGTTTAATAAATTTTCATCAAGTAGAACTACGTCTGGAGGTCCTTGCTCAGCTAATCGATTTCTCTGAGCACCTTTTAAATCAAAACGGTGGGCCAACTCTGCTCGGCCATGCCATAAGTTTTCCATCACAAGTACACCACCTCCTACACCTTCAACTCCGCTAACTCTATAAACTCCAACAATTCTTCCTGAAATATTAATACAATAATGAGAAATAGTAAAAAAAAACTAATGAAAAATTGTATTATAGACGATTTCACTACCTAACAAAGTAGGGTAATTATTTTGAAGGCAAGATTGGATATAACTAAAGTAATGAGGTGCAAGATCAACAAATAATTGAAGTTCAAGCTTTGACATTTCTTTCAGTATGTAACGATCGTCTGAAATCAAAGAGAACAAACATGTAAGTAAATGTGAAAAAAAGATATATGATTAAAAAAAATATTGATATACCTTTGGTTTTACAAAACGTAGAACCTGATTTACCACCTCGAGCAGCCCATGGTACGCATCTAGTTAATGATCTAATAAATGCCTCTTCAATTCCATTGAATGATTCGGCATTCAGCAATTTTGAATGACTGTCTCTACCAATTCTTTTTAATTTGTCTTCAGAAGATTTTTTCATACCCAAAATTGGTGAAGCTTCAACAGAACTTTCTCGTTCACTTGTAGAGACTTGGTAATGCTCAATATCAGTTTCTTTATGTACTGACGGGAAATAATCTGAATTCACACTAGATGTTTCGTCTCTGTTTTTAAGATCCGATTGTTCGTTAGATTTGATTTCAAAATCATTTATGATATTGGTATTTGATTGCAGCGGACAAATTAACAAAGATCTCAATTTTAAAAATCTATAAGGATAATATATACGACAAAACAAACCATCCTAAAATGTCAAATACTTCATTAGATTTTGAATATGAAAAAAGAATGTTTGAAAACAGTTAAGATTACATACCCTTAATTGTACATCGATATGTTCTAGGGGGGCATTTTTTGATTTTCCGTCATTTTCAGGTTTATCTTTGTTATTTGAAGAATCTTTTTCTTCTAAATCGACGCGTACTCTATTCAAATTCAATGGAAGTTAACTCAAATTTCTCAAAAAATAATGAATATTAATGATAAAAAAATACCCTTTAGTTTGTGATAATAAATGTAGTTGTTGATGATATTGGGAAGATGCTAAAGCTGCTGCAACTACTGAGCTTATTTCTCCCGCCATTACTATGACTGGTACTAATCCACTGCAAAATACTATTCCATTCTGAAAAAAAAAACAAGATATTGATTTGAAGTTTTAAATAATATACAAATTGAAATCTAGCTAATGAAAAAAATATAACTTGATTTGCTGGTTGTGAGTTATTTAATAATTGTGAGAGAATAGTTCTTAGGCCACGACGATCAGTTTTGTCTTCTTCCTCACCTAAAAAAAAACCATTTTTTTAGTTTAAAATATAATGGTGAAAATTAAAAAAATAATTGTAACTTACTTTGGTTTTCAATTTCACAGGAATTTCCTGACAATGATTTATCTATGAAGAAAATATAACAAAAAGTTAGGACTACAGTAAATACAATTTTGAATTTGTTTATTTCATTTGTAGTAACATTATTCATATCTTACCTGGTACACATTCGACGGTACTATAATCTGCTTGAGATGAATCGTCTGATTCTATTTTACCATCAACTGAAATAATACTTATTTTAATTTATGTCAAAAAAGTGCTTACATATATACTAATATATAAGGGTTTTGTATACTAATGCTTTCTTGAGTTATTCTAAAGCTTCCTTTAGGATTTGTCTGGGCAGTCCATTTTTCAATACAATCTCGAAGAAGTTTTTCTCCATTAACTAATGCATCAGATATACTCCAAAGCCACCGGACAATACCTTGAACACAATCGAGCATTGAAATTACTATACATTCAATCAAAATATGTATTTATGTGGTTAATATTAAATAGAATATTACCAGCATCACTGGCCTGTTCTTGCAGTATTGAAGATGTTAAATTTACTTGAATTTGATCAATGTGTTGTTTGAATATTGCTTGTTCTTTTTCTTGTTCATTTTCTCCAATGTGGGAGAAAAAGTCATGACCTGAAGAATTTAGTTTTACAATGATATTTTTCAATTTATTTATGAGAAAAGTTTTAGATCTAAATTATACCTTTTAAAACAAATTCATTAACTTGGTTTATAAGAAATTCTCTCATCGCACGAGTATTATAATGTGTGGTTATTCTAGAAGGTGGCAAGCATATGTCCCAAGACTTGATTTTGTTATACCTTAAATTGAGTTTTAAATCATGGTGAAATATTTTCAAAGAATTTTGATATATTTACATACAAAAATATATGTATATTACCTGAAGCATGCAGTCACATTACCACATGCAAAATAATGTGCATAATGGTGGTTTAGAGAATGATGACATGTACAGTTTCTGGTGTAGCGTGGTGCATGAAGACGGAGTTCTAAATATTTTGCAAGAGATATTGCAAGAGAAACTGGTCTCAGGCAAGAACTTCCGCCACCACCTCCTTTTTCTCCACAACCCATACATCGACACCACCACATTATGCTCTAAAAAAAAATTTAAATATGAATATGTATGTATCATAAAGGATAAAAAATATAATATTAATAAAAAAAATACTTGTTTTCCTTCATCATCTACTAAAATTTTTGTTTGATTTCCAACAGTTGAGCTATTGTCTACAGAAACACATGTTACAGTCACACATCCATCTCCATGTACAAACCTGTAATAAAAATTAAATGTTTTTAATTCTTATATTTTTATAATCAATGGTTAAAAAACCAAAAATACATACTTTCTAACGTGTTGCATTAACGGAATCTGACAAGTAGTGGATGGGCAAGTGAATTGCTGGGCAAAACAATGGCGCTCAAGAAATTGTCCTAATGATATATCATTTAAGCCATACATATCCATTCGGACAATTCTAAAATTATTGAAGATCAAATATTAATTATATAATATTCAATAACATGCTATATGAAGAATATTTTAAAATTTGAAATCATACGATGGGTTTATACAAAAATCAGGTGCATTAGCTGATCTAGGACTATAACTATAAAAAAGCAAACACATTCTTTGATGTTCTTCTGGATCTAAAGGATCTGACTTATTGGAGATAGTCTTGATAATATCTACTGTATCTGTTTTATTTTCAATATTTCTAATACACTGAGGTTTTTTAGTTATACTTCCTGTGAATAACAACAACATAATAATTGACTATTCTTTTTTGTGACACAAATAAAAATCTACAGTACCATTTAGAAGTCGTCCACCAGTTGCTCGGTAATTGGCTAATAAAGTGCGTATTTGTATACCATCGACAGTTTGAGTTAAAGGTTTAGTAACAAAATCGTGAGCTTCCTAACATCAAATAAAAACTACATGTTTTAAAAATTTAAAATAAAATAATTATAATGAAAAAACATATAATATGTTAACCTTTGCATACAAATTGTTGGGTTCAATTTTTGTATCTTGCTTTTTTAGCCGATGATTTGCTCTTGGAGTAGATGGAGCTACAGGCACTGGGGTATGAAATAAAGGAGAACAAAAATAGTGCCTCAACGAACACTGCTGACCTATTTCACTTTCTAAGTAAGGAGCACAAATTCGAACATGTGGCGACATAGAAAGAACCGTTTCATCAACACTCCACCTAAAATATTTATAATATAATTGCAAGGCAATATTAAAATACTAAAATGCAATTTATGGATCTACCGATTTCTTAAAGTATCTGAATGTGAATCATATTGAGACATTTCAGGTATGGTAGCTTGTTGAGGAAGAAATACATCATCATCGATTGAAATTCTTCTTGAACGCAGGGGATCGCTAAAATCGTCAACTGCTATTCCACAGCTCATAGCTGGACCTTTATCTACATCAATTTTCTTACTAGAGTTTATTGGTGTCATTGTAAGAGGATCAGTTACAGCTATTGAACTGAAAAAAAGAGTTGAAATAAAAGTATTTAAAATTACTATTTCAGGAAATTCATACTTACAGTTTAGATTCTTTGGAAGCATCGTTAGAACTACTTATTTCTTCTGGTTTCTCATTCTCAATTATATTATCAACATCACTAATGCTAATATCCAAAAATTCGTTTAAGTATTCCATTGTTTCTTCGGTTGCATTACGATCTTTTTCAGGAGAATTATCTTTAGAGTTATCAATAAACATAAGTGAAGCACTTGAAATAGGTAGAGTCGCCCCCATATCTTTTAGCAAAGAACTTTCTAAACGCCAGTTATAAGCTGCTAGTAATACAAGGCCTATTACGTTTTTTACTCGAGCCAACTCATCGAGCGGAGCACCTCGTAATATTATACTGCATCCCCTCAAGTCGTTATCATGACCTTCTATTACCATGAGAGTTTTAGATTCAACTGCAAAAATAATCAAATCAAATTATGAATATGATCCTTTTAAGCTTGACCGTAAAATGACCCGAAATCCCACTTACAAATTTTCATATAAAATGCTTTGCAAGTTCCTAAACGAGGTGCACCAACTCTGGCATCAACACTGGTGAGAATATCAGCATGTGTACAACGGGCAAGTCTTTGCAGTGTCGGAGCGCGAACTCCGATGACTAAAACTTTGCCATGGTGGAGCAATTCTTCTTGTGCTATACGAGATACGCTACCTTGAACTATCACAACATCTGGTTTTAAAGCTAGTATTCTAGCACAACAGTTACGAAGATACTCTTGTTCCTAAGAAAAATTTAAACAAATATATTTACATATATTTGATGTAGATATCAGTATAAATATAGGTTTAAAGATAATACTCACTTGCATAATGACAGGTTCAAGTGATATAAGCTTTCCTTCTACCCTTTGATAAACCAGAGAGCATCGCAATAAAAGTATTCTCGGAGATGAAAGAGATGTAGGCATGCCTTTATGAGCAATATTTTTCGAAAAAACTATTCCACCCACAGCACATGATTCTCGCATCAATCCTCCAGCTACACGTTTAACACGAACACATCGTCGAATGTCCCATTCAGGACTAGTTGTATCTAAAGCATCAAATTTGAAGGATTGTAGTTGCATGTAAATTATTATGTACAATTAATATAGAAATATGGTGGAACCAGGAATTATCATGTTGGCGACTTGTTGACACAATGGTAATAATATTGGTGCCCAAGCTAGATTAAGACCACCTCTTGTTAATCCTTGTGCCAATAAAAGTCGCAAATGTTCTAGCCCAGAAGCTTCAACACTTTCACAGCAAGATTTTGAATCTTCAATGCCTGAAAATGAAATATATTATGAAATGTTTAAGCTTGTTAATTAATTTTTATAATCAACTACACAAATTACCATCAGTGTGGGAAGGAACTTGGTTGTCATTTTCTCCGATAATGTCATGACTATTATCTGAAAAATAATAAATAAAAAAGGGGAATGACAGATACTTGAATGTTTCTGAAATAAATCAAATCAAGTGACTATTACCTGTTCTTTGTCCACGTACCAAATGAGCAGAATTTTCAGTGAGATTTAGGTTTAAGCAATATGATGACGCACTTCCTGACATAATGTTTTCATCTTTAAAAAAATTAACGTAAGTAACGAAAGTATTTTATTAAAAAAATTTAATTTATACCTGAATCTGGTGCAGCTAAAATTGGAGGATTTATAGGTCTGTACAATGCATAGTCGGTGAATGTTTGATGTTCTGTTACACATTCAATTAAACCTTCTTTCATAAGTGACTGACATAAATCACTCGCCTGAACTCTGCAAAAAAATAATAATAATAATAATTTAGCTATAAAAATGCCAACAAGCGATATTAAGTAAGACAAAATAAAGTAATTAACCTAGTCGGGATATTTCCATGTTCTATCAGCCATTGTAAGATGTCTCCACCTCTCCATACACCAGTATATCGTATTAAACGATATCTTGGGAAAAAGTAAGTATTTTAGTTGATGAATGACTTTACAAAAAAATTATGTATCAAATACCTTTGTAATTGCAACGGAAGAGATAAACATAAGTGTCTGTATGTATCTTGAAGTGATATAGGACGTAAAAATCCATGATCACTATTGATATCACCAACTACAGATCCTTCTTTGATTGATTCACCACCACTGCCACCAAGTAAAAATCCCTGATCAGGTATCTGAATATCATCTTTTAAATTTTTTTCCTAAAACATACTTTAACATTAACATGTGACTAATAAAAGTGAAAGTAATTTAGGAAATAAATTACTTTTAGATTTTCTTGCAAAGCTTTCAAATCTGCAGATAAAACTGAACCACTATCTACAGATTGTAAATAGCTCAAAACTATCCTGCAGCAATATGTACAAACTCTAAGACCACCCGCACATCCACAAACGTGGCCAGGAACGCGATGAGAACAACAACGAGCACAAAATATTTGTCCGCACACACGACAATGGTGTCTTCGACGAAATGCGCTAAAACGGATGCCACACTCGTAACATTCTCTAGAGACATAGTCTGGCATCCAATAGCGAGCTTGTTCAGTATCAGCATATCTTGTACCGCTCTTAAATAAAAAAATATGATTTATTAATTGAAATACGTATCAAGTATTTTTAGAATTATTTATATTTTTATTGTAAATGATAAAAAACGTGCATAGCAATTTTATGGAAAATATTATTAAGTATAATCAGCACAGCAGGTTGAAGATTTCTTTTAAAAGTCATTTATAGCAAACAAGCAATAAAAGTATGGTTTTTCAATAAGGTGTGCTTATTGAATTTTAGTGATCGATTGAAAAAGAAATAAGATATTGTATGTATAGTCGAAATGCACATTTTGTGTCAGTTCCAATATATACTAATTTGTTTATTGAATAAAGTGTTAATATAACAAAAAGAAAGCGGTGTTAATATTACAAACCGAAGTCCGCAAAGCAACCAAGCTACTTATTCTCTTGAGTACTTTTTGTAGGCTGCGTCCTTCCGACAAATCATCAGAATATTGAGAAGAGTTTCCGGCGTCAGTGTTTACAGAGTCTTCTTTAACAAGTTCATCTTGTTTTTCCTCTTGCACTTCTGGGGGTGGCGTTACAACATTACTGTCACCTGAAGATCGGCCGAATTTGAAAAGTTTCGATAATAAAACTGAAACGCCAGTTTCGTTTTCTTCTGGACTGAGAACTGGGAAACTCGTGATTTGAGAAACGAATTCAGATGACTTATCCATTTTTCTGAAACCTTCATGAGATTGTACAAAACGAAAAATAACTGACAGCAAAGCTATGCTGTCATTTTTGACGTTTACGAAAAATCATTGCCAGAGTAGCATAAACATTATGACTGGCAAGATTCGTTTCTTTAATTTTGATTTTCTTATTGTTAGTACATTTCTATTAATAAAATTGTTTACAATTATGATAATGGTATTGTCACATGTTAGAATACACGTACACAGCCACGAAGTGATGAAAATTTAATTATTTTTTTTTAAAATAAACTTATCGATATTTCAAAGTATATACATTTGCGTATAGATGACTCTGTAAAACATAAATACTTCAGTATTTTTTTAATTTCTTAAAATATAATAAGAAAATACATACAAATTGCACATTAATACATTTTATATTTTATTTTCATTTCAATAAATTTGTAGAATATTTCTTATATTACATATTTCAAATTTTATCCGAAATAAATATAAAAAAAATTTAGGGTTGCCAATTACAATCGTGCCGCAATAAAGGACACTGACAATGAAACATAATATTGTTATTTATATAATTTTGAATTATCGGAATAAAATTTTACAATTAGTATTTATGTGAACGAACAACTTCTTAAAACTTTATAAACCAATCGTCAATCGAAAAAGTTTTACTTTAGTAATTTAGGTAATTATTTGTTGACTCATTAAATATAAAGATGTATTATAAGAATAATAATTAGAATTCAATAAAAAAAATGTAGGGAAACTTAAAAATTATTTGAAATTTTAAAACTAAAGTTATTGTAAAAAAAAAAATTATTTGTATTGTCAATTATTCAAATTAGAACGTTAAAAGTAATCATTTATCCGCAAGAAATTTTTAATTTCGAACTAAATGACAATTATCATTTTTTTATAAATTACAAAAAAGACAAGAACAGGAAAGCCATTTTGAAGGATTATCCTCTTCAACAAAAGACGATTCACAACCCTAAATAGATCAATTTTCCAATTACAAGAAAATTAATAGATTTTTTCCCACGATCACACAACAGTCATCCCTTTCAACAACACATAACAACTAACGAAAACAAGATTAGAATCAAACCGACGTTTGATCGACGTACAAAACGAAGCCCAAACATCAAAACGGCACAACCGCGACACGTCGATTTTCGACACCTGCGGAAGGTCAAAACCACGACAATCCTCAACCGAAACGGTCCACGATTTCTGAACCAGGAGTTCAGAGGCCAGAATGCCGGCAGCGCGGGTTAATTCGGAGCCATTCAACAACCAGGCGTGTTCACAACTCGACGAGCGTTCGTCGCGTTCGGTCGTTTCGTCCGTCTGTTTGGCGTTTCGCATTCACGTTTTTCAATCTTTATTTGATGCTCAGTGTTTGGAAGAATATATAAGATTTGTACCATGTAAATACGTAATTGATTTCAATGTTATTTTAAGAGTTTTATGGGAATCGGAACGGATTGTTATTTGCCGGAGATTTGACGTTTGATCAATGCGTTAGTTAGTCAAATTTTTTAATTATCAATTTTTTATATCACATCTTTCAACAAATCAATTAATATAAATAAATCAAATATTCTTAAAAAATATAAATTGGATTTTTTTTTCAGATAAATGCGATATCGTTTGAGATAATTAGCCGAAACGAGTGATAGCAGTTGATGAAATTAAATTTCTGAAATTTTGATTGTAATTGGCACGGCGAGGATAATTGTGGTCGAAGTTATATAGCCTTTGGTTGAATTCGTCTTTCATTAGGGGACATAAAAATAAATTTTACGAGTGTTTCGTGCGTTTATTATTGGAAAGTGGAAGAAAAGGATATTCGAAATTGGCGCTTCGAGCATGAAAGGACCAACCTGGCTTTCCCGTTCGAGACACTTTGGTGAGTGGTCCAGTAATTTATTTTTTTATTGTCGTACATAACCAAGCATTTCGCAACTTGTATATAATATTATATATTAAGTATATGATGATATGGTGACCCGATTTTTTGAGAAATCGGTTTGTCATAAGCTTATCCCTTCCAAACGAATTCTGCATTCGTTTTCGTTTTCGAGAAATTTTTTTAGTCGGATTATTTTGTATATATATTTTTTCAATTTGTGTACTGTCGCTTTTCATTGATAGTGTCAAAATTGATCTGCACAATTGTATCTTGCTCGAGAGGTGCATAGAAGGACATTTTTCAATTGGGATCAATCACCATTGTGTACAAGTACGAGTATATCCTTCTTGAACAGCAAGTGTTTCAACATTGTCTTTGGTGTGATCGTCACACAAAGGTCATCTGATTATTGAATTTATTTAATTAAGACATAATCGAATACATCATTCAATTTAAAAAAATATATATTGAAAGAATTTTTTAATTTATAATATACTGGTATTCTATAATATTTATTCTGAAATAGAAAAAAAACTGGAATTTTTCTTATTTCATAGAGGTGCCCTTATATTTTGATGAATTAACAATAAATCACGTTTGACATAGTTTCATAAATTGCTGATTTCTCAATTTCAATTTCCTATACGACAATTATCGAGATGAAAACAAACTGGTACACTTTAAAATCATTTAAATTTAATGTTCACTATTATAAGATTATGTTCAAAGAAAAATCAGATAAGATCAAATTTTATTCAGTTCGAATATAATAAATAAAGACATGTTCATTGGCATTTCGATTTTATGCTAATTTAAATAAAAACGTCTAAAAAGTATTTTAACGTAATCTTACTGGTTCTTTTTTATAATTAGTCATACCTGAAAATCAATGAAGACCTATTGGATAATATATATATATGTCTCTTAAAATGAGAATTTGAATATTTTAAGATCACTTGACGACCGTGGTAATCCGAAATGTCACTTGTCTCAAATGTACCACATATAACAATGGAGATTTGAACTAGCGTATGGAGACGCGCGAGTTGTTGATTGAATAATTGATTTTTTATTATGTTTGGGTGTAATTTAGAGCAACTAAGATACGTCTCTTATATACTTAGCCACATTATCTGTTTTTTTTGTGTATCGATGAGAAAAAAAACAAAAGTTAATTTTTTTAGGCAGCTTCTTTTTAAGAATGTACATATACCTACATATATGTATAATATAACGTGCTTAAGTTTTTTTGTTCTTTTCGTAATACAGAAGTCATCGCGAAATAAAGTGTTCGAAAAAACGATCCTTGTTACCTATAAGAGAACCAGTTTCTGTCGAATCGACAACAAATAATAAATTAATTTCGTCCGGAATCACCTCTATTATAAAAAAG
Source organism: Hydropsyche tenuis (assembly GCA_009617725.1). NCBI lineage: Eukaryota > Metazoa > Arthropoda > Insecta > Trichoptera > Hydropsychidae > Hydropsyche > Hydropsyche tenuis. The sequence continues at coordinate 1,356,135 of VTON01000028.1, forward strand.
ATTATTTTTTTATCTGACATAATATGATAATTTCAGAAATTTACATACAATTTAATTTAATTCGAGTATCGATATTAAATATTATATCTTCACGATCATATGTGATCTACATAATGTCCACTGAATTTACAAGTTTTTTTTATACTATAAAGTTCAGGGATTTTTAAACAAAAACACCAGAATACTGAAAACTCCAGACAAAACGACATATAATCACATCCACCTAATAATCACACCATTTATCGCTCAACTTCACCGATCGGTGGGAACCGGCACTTTTGCCATAACAAAACTGTCGACACTAATAACAAACAACGAAAAGAAAATATTATGACAAATTTACCCATTAAATTTTATTATTCGTTCTCCGCTCGCTCCTCCGCCGCCATTTGACAAAATCGACAACGAAAACAAACACGAGCCGTTTCGATTTAATTCATTCCATTGCGGCTTTTGCGGTCATCTCGTGCATTCGCGAAATTGAATTTCGCACGAAAGCGGACGCGCAAATTCAATTTTCAGAATTCAAATTTTCGATTCGGAAAGCGAAAACCCACCACGCACATCGCACACATATCGGAATATGGAGCGAATCGGCAATCTAGCGGTACTCGGGTGTTAATGATTGGCAATGTCGTGCTGCAAAGTCACTTCGCGCCAATAAACGCGAAGATGGATCGCTTTCGAATTACCGGCGAATTATATGCGTGTGCTGGTAGCAATTATCGGTGGCCGATTGAAGAATTGGTCGGAGGTTTTGAGGGTGTTGTGAAAATTGGCGTTTGTTTTGTCGAAATAGTGTCTGTGATGGTTCAAAAGTACACGCAATCCTTTTTTTTTTACACGGCGGATACGTTCTAGAGACTACCGTGTAAAAAAAATGTATGGTGACCATATAAAAATTAGAGATAGGTTCCGTTAGTATTTTTATACTTTGATAGAACTTCCATTCAAATGTACTTTATAAAAAATGTGTAATGTGAAAAAATTTCGCCATGTAAACTCATCAAGAAACATCGAAATTTTTTATTTAATAATTATAATTACATACATATAATTATAACAGTATATTAGACTGCACTGAATCTTACCATTGGGGCATAATACATATTTTTTTTATATCGTGTTAAAGTAAAAAAAAACCGTGTAAAAAAAGTAATTGGTTTTTCTTCCTTGAACCGTGTTATTTCGGAACCGTGTAAAAAGAGGATTGCGTGTACATGGGTGTATATGGATGTTTTTGAATGAGCTAAGCTATGAATTCGGTGGTTTGTTAATAGATTTTTTTGCTTGAGATTATTTGTTTTGGTTTTCAAGAATTTGAATTTTTTTTGGTGAAAAAATGGTCAAACTTTCAATGGTGAATCGGAAGAGTGGATGTAATTTGGGCTAAATATAATATAACGATGGTGGTATATTTTGCACTAATTGAGATAAATGGATAGTGCGGTTGGTAAATTAATGTTTTTGATTTATAATAAAACCATTCGGAAAGAATGATTGTCAGTACTAATAAAACCGTTTAATAAACTAAAACAGTTAATTCCATTGAAAAAAAAGAAAATCAATTTAAATGTCTCTGAAATTACTATACAATGTATTAAGAAAATAATTTTAATTTTAAAAGATAAGAGTTATTTTAAATTTTAGTTAATTGCTAAAATTTAGTATAATAAAATATATTGGAAGCATCTTGTTCAATAATGGACGCTATATAAACTAAATATTTCGATGATGATGGTATATTTTTTTAAAGTAGACCAGATGATGAATCGATCGATTTCGCTCAATCAGATAGTGAAAATATAATGAAAAGAAACCATAATTTAAAATATTTTGATCAATATAATTCGAGAACATGTGTTTTAAAATAAACGTTTAAATTTGTAAACGTTCTATACAAAGATGGTAGTTTAAACTGAAAATCAATTACCAAATTTAATCGCATACGGATGTGTTTTGACTGAAAGCAAATGAGTAGATCGAAATTATTGCCCAAGGCTGCGGATGCAATCTTTGTTTTTTTTCAATTATTCGATATCGTATGCGGTTTTTATTCAATTTTAGTGAGACAATGTAAAATTTTAAAGTGCCGTTATACAAAGAGTACAATAAAAACAATGGGGCTTTTTTATGCGTAATTGTCATCTAAGCAAATGTTTAAACGGTGTAAAATATGTGGGAATCGAGTTCAATTGTAGTCATAGTAGTTTTAAATATGTATTTTAGTGAACGAATCTATGAGTCAAATACATATGTAAATTCAATTTATCGTAAGCATTCATGAGTATTTCGAAATACGAAACATTTTCACACGGATAAATTTTTAAGAGCAGAAAACGAAAATTTAACATAGTTTTTTTCTCATCATACGACATATAATATTTCATTATCATCATATGGTGACTGTACATCCCGTTTCGGCTGTCCAGTACCGTTTTTTTTAATCGTGCTTTGCGTTCGTCCCGTCGTTTTCGTAAAATTCTTAAAGTAGTTCTTGTATACAAAATAAGATAGCTTTAATTACCTATTTAACTACGAATATAAAATTGGTAAATTTTAATATCACAAATAAAATTAAATAATTCAAATATTTTCTATAGCCAATTTAACTAATGTAAATCTCAACAAATTTTAACTTTAAAAATATAATGAAAATAGCAGCAATAACATAGGTATTTCATTATAAATTTTAATTTTAATTAGGTATCTAAATAATTCAAATTTGGAAATTAATAATATAAAATAAAGAGAATATACCTATGTAATGTCCTAAAACAAATTATATTTGACGATACTAATGGTTATTTGAGAGAAAAATTGTAATTTCTTCTTAACGTGGTGATAATGGGAAGATAACTAGGTATGAATGACTTCGAATACTAAAAACCATCCCTTTCAAATAATAACAAAGCATAGTAATAATTATATTATTTATGCATTTAACAACATTACCATTGAAATAACACATTTAATTAATGCGAATATTTCCATTATATCAATAACTCTGCAATGCATTTCGAAGACCCATGCAAGTTGCAAAGTCAAATCGCACATTTCCCATAAAGCAAACGCGCTTGTAGGCAAACGAGCTTTTGCCTCTTTTATTAATTTAACAGTGAAAAGAAGTCGAGGCGACGCCCCCGGTTCATACTGTGTCGATAATTCGCATTGTGCATGCGCAATTAGCCTTATTAATAACCGTTCTCATTGTTTAATTGAAACGTTGCGGCAACACCGTGGGCCCTCTAATGAGCGGACGATTTGAAATTTGAATAAATAACCGATCGAGCACATCGTCAATTAAAGGTTTATGTTGCGTTTTCAAGGCTCCGGGATTGAAAAATGAGGTGTTGAACCCATTTCGCATGTCGTTCTATGTAAATAACATTTTGCGGCGGTATCGTCAGCCAAGGCGAACGCGGTTGGGAAATTGTTCTTCTTGTGATTGATTTCGTTTGAGGGCTTAATTGATTATGGTTGTTATCGAGGCGGTTGATATATTGTGATAATATTGATTTGATATTCAGAAAAATTTATGCGATTTAGCTGCGTAGGTACTCATGGAAGATGTGATTGATTGGGGTTTTTTTCGTATTTTTTTACATGAATTAAAAAATTATAATTGAATCAGATAACAACCATTAGTTTCTTTTAATTGACGTTCATAAATCATAGTCTATTTTTTGTCTTAAAAACAAATTTTTTTTAGTGACAAAAATAAAAAAAACCCGATTAATTTTCATACTTTAATTTTCTTCAACTTTCTAAGGATTGATTTATAATATATCAATAACGATAATTTGGTGACGAAAAAAAACTTTATTCTAAATAATATTATTGATGAATTTACACATAAATTTAATCAATTGATTAGTTCCATAGTACAAAAAAACCGATGGTATAAATCTTTAAAATGTGATCAAAAACTGAAATTCGTATACATTTTTTTGTCATTTTACAATAGTGAGCTCAATTAATGTAAATATTAAAAGCTAAATATCATTTATCACTTTGATATTAAATAAAAATAATTAAACTATTGCGAAAAATTGAAATATTGCTTATTGTAATTGAATATGACTAAATACGACATCGGATCCTGTGCACCGTTCGTGCGAAGCGTCGGCGAAGCCTCATTAGTTTCAAAGGCATCGTAAACTTTTCAACGGTTAACCCACCGTCATTTAATTTATTATCCTTCGTGGGCACACGAAAAAATGGTAAATATAGAAATAATTGATTTATCCAATTATAACCGATGATGCGCGGATAGACTCGTCAACTGTAATAATATGCAGTTTCGTAACATTTCATCTTGCACGAGGAAAACAATGGATGTTACACTTGAACGATCATTATTGCGATTCTGTTAACTGTAACGAGGTCCACCAGTTATTTGTGCATTTATTTTCTTGTGATAAAGTTTATATTTTATTTGAAAAATTCAAAATTAATTGAACGAAACACTTACTAATGCGTAACACTTACCCGAATACGGTTTTGCAGAAAATCATATTAATAATTAAAAAAAATATATGTTATCAGCATAATATAAAATATAATTAATACAAATGAACATTTATATTCAACAACATATTTTTTTGAAGATGTATATATTTCCCAAATATAGTGTGATAAATATAATATTTAAATAAGCAATTGAAATTATAATATAAAATATTATTTCAATTAATATATAACATGAGCAGTACAATTCCATTAGTGTGATCTGATTAATACCGTGATTTACAACTGTGACGGTAACAACAGCGTACAAATACATCACACAATGCATTCGCACTCAGTTACCATTTTAAGACGCCAATTTAAACACATCACTGCTATTTATTCATTTGTAAATCGATGTACAGTTTGTATTTAACAAAAAAATAGGGGCAATTGTGCGGTAAATGCGTGGCGAGAAGATGTGCGCTACGCGTAAAATTAGCCTTTTTGTCCTCGACTACAATTGTCCGAAACGTGACCGAAAAGAAAGTGTGCCGGTCACTTTTGGCTCTAATTTTAATTCACGGTGTGATAAAATTGTAGAAGAGTCAAAAGTAGAAGTAAAACGGCAGGTCTTCGCGAACTGGAGGAATTCACGTGCCAACGAAACGGTCCGTAAAATAAATAGAGTTTTGGTATTTCTCATTGAATCTATTGATAGATCGAATTAGTTGTGGAATTAATTGAAAATTCAAGCTTGTTTGCCGTTCGAATTTTGAATCGATTATTTTGTAGATCAATTGGTCGTACGTGTACGAAAAGAAATTTATAATATAGTTTATTTTCATTAAAATATATGTTAGAAAATGACAATGTGCTTAAACAAAACTATTTTTAGCAATCTAAAAATTGAACTTGGCACAATAATAAAAAAAGCTTGAAAAAAAAAATCAACATACATATTTATATTTTCTATTGTGAAAAAAATACGAACAATTTCTGATTAAATAATTTTCATTAAAATTAGTTCGATGGCAATATTATTTTCAATTGTTAATTATTCGACCATTTGAAAGCTTAAAATTCTTTAACCGTCAACGTAATGCGTTCCGACATACGCCTGTGCCGTTAGTCGGTCCTTTTTTACAACTATCGAATAGGAATTCGCTCAGTATTAAATGTTAATCATTGCGTTACGGTATTGCTCGACACGTACGACGTAATTGTATTCTAATAACAATCTCTGAATTGGGATCCTGAAAATGCTTATCTGGTTTTATTAATTCAATGTTAATGTCGAATTTTGGTGAAACGTGATACTCGTGTTGGACAATTTGCATGAGCCATATAAAAATTTTCGCTCGTCTCTTATAATGGTCTAATACAAAATAGAGGACGCAGAGCAATGCGATTTCTAATGGTCTATTTTTTCTTATTAGAGGCATCCTCTAAATTGAGTTATTGGAGTGCCGTATAAAGAAGTAATTGATTGCTTTCGAAAAATATTGCTGTATTCCGTGAAAAAGTGAATCAATCTCGTGTTTCTCAACATGTGAATTGTGTATTTTTCTAAATTAAAGTTATTGGTGAGTAGAGATAGTTGTGAAAATAAATAGAATTTATTTTCATAACTTACAATACTCAAAAATATTTTTTTGTACATGAGAAATATATAATTTTAATCGTAATATTATTTTAATTGATGAAAATAAAAAATAATATAACAACTAACTAACCATCTAACATAACTTTTTTTCACCACGTACATTTAAACGTCAAGACAAATACATGAAACGCGGCATCTTAATGATTTTGAATATTTCAAATTCTCAAAACATATCTTCGCACAGACAAAAGATTGAGAAAAACCGACCTAAACGATTCGATCGGACGTGTATTTTGCGCGTAATGAGCGTATCCCTCGTTATTTTCCCCTCCTCCATTATCAAGATTAATGCGGGTTATCCGCACACTGTTCATTGCAGCGTTTTATGGACGAGCCTATCGGCGATCTCGTGGCGAAAAAATATGTTTATGGCATACGTAAGACATAAACTGTAACAGAGATCCACTCTCTCTCCGCCTTCCTCTTCATACCGCGGTGCATTCTCTCGTTTGTGTTTGCTCTTACGTGCTTGTTAGCTCGCTTAATTGAAGGCGCCATCGTTTGCGCGACGTTTTCATCGAATTGCTTATCTTTTCATCGGTGAGTTATTGTTTTAGTCATGCATTATTCAATTGTGTTGTAAACTTTCTGTGGAAAACTGTATTTTTTATTGGGTTTTGTGTGTACCCGATCGTTGATGTCTTTTGTGCAGAACTTTTTCTAGATCGTTAAATTTTTTTATGTTTTCATGTGATTGACGATCAGAACATAAATTCAATAATATATAATATAATAATATAATTTTTATAAATATTACAAATCTAGTGCTTTTAAATATTTATAATATTTTAATATTTATTTTTCAGATAAAGTATTCATATGCAATACACAAGTCTATCTTTCACGTTTTTTTCCCCAATGCAAATTCCGTTTTTTTTCATAATAATTAAAATGATTGATTCATAAAAAATACCGACATGGAATAATAAATCATACATGATTAATCGGTTCAAAAAATATATCGTTTCGTTTCGATGTTGACAGTTCTGTTTCCGTTTTAAAAGAATCGTCCATAACAAATCGTTGTTTTTTTTCTTCTCATCTCCACTTCTCTCGTGCGAGTGACAATTCATGTTAATGAACATTGCTTTACGAGATGATTAATTTGAGGATTGTCATTTTTCAAAGCAAACTTTTTCCATGTATGACATGCTGTCACATTTTCAGCATCGGCTCAATTTTGCACACTTGTCGGCCGACCATTATAAAAGAAAAGCCGTATAAAATCCATACTTTGGCGTGATTTTTTTGTCCGCGATGCGGAAATTGATTTTTGGTGGTTAATATTGATATTTAAAATGATTTGCGTAACGCATTGAGTCAATATGTTACGTATCGATCATGTGTTTGATTAAAGTCAACGAAATCGAGTTGTGTTCGAGAGGGTCGTTAAACTTGTTAACAAAGGTGTATTTTTTATTAAAACCATACGTGTACGATGAAGACATTTCGCATTAGACAACCATTGTCGAAAATTTTTCGAAACGAAAAAAAAGGTTTAACGGCCAGCACTGTATAGAAGTCGTTAGATTTCTTACAATAACGAATTAACGTTTGTTATTCAACGGTTGCGCGGTAAACATGACCATCATCATCATTGGCACTACGAAAACGCTTCTTCACACATGTCAAATCGAGTGTACATTTTGAAATATCGAAAATACAATGCCCCATTTAAATACGTGGATGCAATATGTATTATAGTTAAGTCGATATAAGAACGTTTGCTATGTTCCATCTTCAAATTTCAATTTCACGTACACAGTCTCGTTCTAATGTGCCAATTTGCCACACAATACGCGGATTTCATTCAGTTTATTTTCAGTTACAGATCATTTTTTCGATGAGATGAAGTCGCCTTTTTTTAATGAGAAACGTCTATGGACTTTTCACTAGAATTTATAACCGGATTTTTTTTCAATGAGATTTTTCTAAGAATATTATTCTCTCTAAAAAAATAGCGCGAAAAAATCACCGTTCGAATGATAGAAGTTTAGAGATTCCACCGTTCACCAAAAATAAATTAACATAGCGCGAATCTGGACCAAATTGTTTCTTTTGCCGTTCATTGTCGACGAACGAATAAAACGAGTGTCATCGGACATTTAATGGCCATGTACCGAAAGCAGTTTTATTTTTAACTAGACCGAAATTGCGTTTTGACGGAAGAAATAGAAGAAGCGTTCCGCCACACTTGATTGACGCTAGTGTTGTCTTGTATTGGAGTGAAAAGCGTCTGACTGACGGAACTGCGTAATTTTCTCCAGTTTTAGTTTTTACTGAGGTTTTCGGTAAAATTGAACTTTCGAAATCGTAGGGAAAAAACGTCGTGTCAATTACGCATCGAATCATTGAGGGGAATCAAACGGTATCGGGAAATAGTTTATTACATTTTGATTCATGTTAATGCATTTCGGACAAGTCATAAAAGGCCGCAAAGTGAGTATATGTGTATCATAAAACAGAAGTACGTTTCAATATATAAATGAATAAAATTTTTGAATTAAGACATATATTTCAAAATTTCAAAGATAGTTGTTGTGCGTGGTAAGCGAAATTTCCAGGATGTAGTATCATATCAGATTCACGTCGTGTGTAGTGTCAAATGAATTTCATAAAAACATTTTCTCATTTAGAAAATTGTACGTGATGATACGTCAATTTGTTTGAAAATAAAATATATCAGTACTCGTAATATTTAAATTTTGCAATTGAATTTTCAAATACGAGTTTCGCAAGACAAACGATTCATCTCCTAAATCAACATTATCCAACTCAAACCACACGTGTTACACAATTTTCAAAAGATCAAACAAACAAGAAAAAATCATAAGTCATCCATAATAAAAATCATACAACAAAAGGCCACATTTTTCCATATAACAAAAAAACAACAACAACGAAACGACAGTCATCATGAGCGCCCAGAACTCTCATGCACACAATGGCTGTCGCATACGATAATTAAAACACGTGGGCCACGAAAACTGGTCGAATTAACATTTCTTCGCCACGCCAACAATTTGTCAGACGTCCTTCTAAGGTCGCCATCGGGACCGTGGGCGGCTCGGGGACACCCCTTTTACCACCACTCATTACAATACAATGCAACGCATTAACAATGTGGACAAAAAGCGGCGGCCGTTCGGCGTATAATTTCATCCGTGAACATGGGCGTAGTTCGAGTTTAACACCTGGGTTATCTCCGGTGGATGCTTTTTGTCGATCGTAGACACCTGCCACACGTTCGTACTATTGATTGTCGATGAATGGTTGAGAAAAAATTGGCGAAGAATGCACTCTTAATGAGGGTCTTGTTAGGATGTTTTTGCAGCTGTGGCGTTTAGGTATGTTTAAGTGCTTTTGATAGTTTGGAAGCCATTGGTTGAAATTGTAACGTTTTCCGTTGTGGTGGTTTAAGAGGTGATTAATTGTGTTTTTGACGTGACTTTTATATGATTGTCCTGATTTTTTTATTACAAATTACTTTTATTTTATCTTTGTAAATCATACATTTTTAATTCATTCTCGAAGATTTACCATTTTGGAATATTTTTAATTTTACTATCAATAAAAATTGATTGAACTAATTTTATCGAAAATGATCAATCACTCATATTATTTACATTTTTTCTATATTAACAAAGTACTGAATTTATCATTTCTTGTATGTCATGATTGATCACTTTATGCAAGCGTCGTCTCTTGTCCGTGTGAATAGCATTCATCTATACTTTCTATAATATTTTATATTATATAAATATTGAATCTCTCATATTGTCGATGTAATTTGACTTAAATATTATATGAAATTCGAAAAAAATATAACAATTGATTATATAACATATACCATCTTCAATAAATATATGTAAAAAACTGATGGCTATGACACTTTGACTACGTAAATCATGATTAGAATTTATGATCAAGACATTTTCACATTCTGAATATTCATCTTCAACACAAATAGTTTTATTAGCATGAACTGGACGTGTGACAATCACATTCGTCATAAATAATGCAAAAGTGTAATGCAAAGGATATGAAACGCCTCTGCTTATAAGTTACGTGCGATACAGTTGCATTCTTATGCACATTTTTATGACGCCCACATATTATTGAATTTCCTGATTGGTTACCTGCGGTATAACTGCAGTTTTTTCCTTTCAAATAAGTATTGAAAACAATTTAATATAATCTTCACTTCGATCGTTGTAAAATGTTTAATATAAATAAATGTCACCGACACGAACTCGATTTTTGTATATAATGGCGGTTTTTCTTAGTGTATTTTGCACAGAACCGGTAATCTTAAAATTTTAACGCACTTATGTCGGTTTTTTTTCATGTGCGAAATGAGAAAATTATGTGACAAAAGATCGAGGTTTTAATTATTCTAGGATGAATAGCGGTTTTGCGTTGCGAATTGTAAATAATGAAATTGAACAATAAAATAGAATGTAGTACATTTTTTGTGGAATAGTTATAAAACAATGAGGTCAATTGAATTTTGTTTTAGGAACACATTAGAGTTACAATTTCCAAAAATGGAATATTGTCTCGAAATTTCGTGCAAATATGATTAATAAAACTAACTTCTTAAATATCAATTTCGTACGTATCGGTGATGAGCGCTTCAACTACAATATGATACTATCGTTCTAAATGATAAATCACCAATCGAATCATACACATTAATACGATGCGTAACGATATTTCAAAGTAACCCATAATTACCGATAATGTAATTTAACTCTGCCCCGGGCCAATGTTTTTTGTCTATAGAACGGTAATTTTTGATAACTTTTTCCTAAGATCACGTATGCGAGATCGATCTATCAAGATTCAATCAACACTTACATATTCTAAGATGCCTTGAATGTCATTATTTTACTAGCAAATCTTTTTTTTTTTCCTTCATATCAAGTCACGAATATGACGTTGAGGATTTGCTTTGAAGACTCATTTAATTTTTTCTCTTACATCAAACACAATAGATCAGGTTTCCGTTCAAGAGCCATCTTCATTCAATGATTTTATTTGCCACTTATAATGAATTATTATATCAATGCAAGCTCACGTTGTCGATACGATCTAACTTAACCCAACTTGCGTCGAGTAAGTGAACGTAGACAGCCTGCGGCCGAAACTGACGTCTACCAACTCCGTATTGATAACATACACACACGTAACTGATAACAGAGAAAATAACACCTCGGCCATAACTAATGCACCGCTGCGAGCGAACTTAACTGCAACGTCGATGCATTGATGATGGAAACATGGACTTGGCTGTCCCGAGTGTATTAGATTAATGTGCGGCGATTGCAAACCTACCCCGATTAACGCACTTACACGATCGCCAATTTGCCTATCTCGTTTCGAAATTCTATTAAGAGACTTTGTATGTATAAAATAATCGTAAGTTTTAGAATTATCGAAAAAATGCAATTCCACGTCGATTCGAATTATTATTGTGATTTCGCTTATGCGGCGACGTTGATTTACAATCGATTCCGTTCGCAGGCTTCGAATTAAATAACCGATGTAATAAACATTTCGTCCTACGTGTAATAAATTTATTTTCAGTAATATTTAAGTAAAGTGAACTGAAATAGGAAATTTCCCATTAAACCGGCGGCAAGCCGTACACGCTGAAATAATAAGCCTGTCATCGAATTGTAAATTGTGCAGAAACGACTAAAGATTTTATAGAGACATATAGAAATATTTGCGGATAAAATGGCGATTTTATTGTCATATATATGTCACGGAGTTAGTTGACAGTTGTCAACTGTATTATGACATTTCGATAAGGAGATAAACGACATCGTAATCAAACAACCCGTCGGCAATGCGTGTAAGTAAATACTTCATAACATATAAATGTGCGACACACTTAAGGCGAGCCAGTGTGTGGCAATTTCTATGTATACTTAACCCTCGATTCGTATGATAGATATGCAAATATGCAACGTGGAAAAGCTCGTTCGTGCAATCTCCGAAAGCTTTTCCACATTTTCGCGCGTTCCACATATAAAACTGATGAGATTAAACTCACGTTTTCGCTGTCGCCACGGGCTGCTAAAATGTTTCGATCGACGAAATAATACTTAAATATTGGTAATTTCCTGTACGAGCTTCCTTCGTGTCTCGTTCAAAACAATTTGCTTGTCGTCGATTTAATAACAATGAAACATGATAATAATCGGAAAGATATTGATTAACTGTAAAGTTCAGAATCGACTATGACCCAGACAAAAATAAATCGATAACTGGCGTGGCTCTAATGACCATTTTGTATTCGTCATCTTATTATAAGTATGCACTTTTGTATTTTTATCGCTTATGATAAGATGAATCTAACTAAAACGAATTAGTATGAGATAAAGTCTGAACTTATTGTTAGATTGCGAATCAAAGAAATTGCATTGTGCTAGTTAATCGAATGACCATTACGTGTTCATATCAAAACCAATGATATAAATTTATGTATCGAAACTGTTTTTACTTTTCTAATCGTGTTTGATAAAAATAGAGAGTATTTTAAATATCTCATTTATTAATTAATTAGATGCGAAATCATTTCCGGATTTACGATCCAGATTCTAACCGCAACCTAAGGTCGATCAACCTTCTAACTTTCACAGCAACATATGCGCATAATTTATACGAACTTCGGTGGAATAACGAGGTGGACACTTTGCCTCGCTTCGGTTCCACATATCCTACCTCGGGGTAGTTTCCACTTTTACCAGTGGACAGTTGACAATGCGTGTACCACTTGCGAACGCAGCACTGCCCCAGGCCAATTGTTCGCTAGTGCACTGTCAATTATGGTAAATACCAAACCACGTAGCTATCATGACGAATGTCGAAGGTGCCACTGCTGACATGTCAGAGGTAACGTCTAATTAAAAAATTAAAAATAAAAATGATATTGGTTCGTGTCGCGTCTCATTAGCGTCAAATGCGGCTCGTCTTATTGAGACGTCAACGGCGAGTCGGCAGTGATTTGAGTTGCCAAAATACAATCTGGTCTTTGTGTGAATATCAACAAACGTGTGGGCTTATCAAGTTGGATCGGTAATTTGATTTTGTGTGTTTAGAGCAAAAAATTATATAGAATTTATACTTTATGAACGTCATTAGATGTATTCCGAATTATGTAGGATGATCATTTTCAATACGTATTATATGATGAATATTAATTTGATTTATAAGTTTAGATAATTGCTACCATTTCTATTTGAATTGCTTTATTTTTTGACGGATGAAAGTTTGTATCGTGCTATATTAATTCGATATAAATCTCACTTCAACGGTATTAGTACGCTTTGTTTCGTAAGAAATGCCAAATTAACGATTTTAGACGTCGGATACTATACGTGAATAAGATTTACCGTTCAAGTGTGACATCACTGGAGCTAGCATAAAATTGCAACGTCAAAGCTTTTTTTATTGTGTCCAATCGAATTTCAAATCAAACAATTTTCACCTTTCAATCGAATTTCGACAAACATACGCCAACGCACGTTGGAACGTTAAATAAACACGAAACGCACACTGAGCTATTCTTTCACAATTTAGACAAACTTTTACTATCTCTTAAATTCAATACAACTAATAATTGAAGAGTACTCGACGAATCTGTGGTCCTCGAAACTAAAAGAGTGAAGTCGAAAACTAGCACCTGACACGAATATTTCTGAATATTTTTTCATTAAACCTTAAGTTTAATATTCAATAAAGCCAGATACGATCGAAAAGTTCAAACATTGCATCGATTATTGAATCAATAACAGAATTTTTCACTTAGCACTCAAGACCAGTGGCCATTTCTTTGATATCATTCATGGATATCGTCGAAGAACTTTTAGGTCAAACGATGAACTCACACGTGCGATTTTTCGTGTGAAATTTTTGTTTGTTTGCTTACGTTTTTAGAAACTCCTACTTCAAGTCGCATAAGTTCTTATTGGCCTGATTTGTGAACGTATCGTGCTGTCGCACTTACCGGAAAGTAGACATATTCGTGTAAGATATCATCATGACACCTTTTCTTCCTATTGAAAAAAGAAACTGGCTTCCGTGCACGGTACTCAAGATTCGTCATAAAAAAATTGTCAAAAATCTTTAGATGTTGGATAAGTACTGTAAAGTGATTTTTTATAAGTATACAAAAATGAGAACGACGTAAATGAAAACTTATATTTTTTACAAAATCACTATATTTCATTTGTATTTGATAAATTTTAGTATTCATCGTTTAAAATACGTATTAGATTACAAAGCATTTACTTATCATATTTGAACGATTTTAAATTTAAAATTCATGTTTTTTTCACGTATGCACATCGATATGGTGACATTCTTTTCGAACACGAAATATAAAAAAATGTATTTTCATATTTTGGGCGTCTGAAGTCAGTTCGTGTAAATGCAAAAAATAAAGTCTAATGCAAATACTGTCTATTCACAATAGACGAGTTCTCCGTTAAGTATACACAAATCTTTATTTGCATAAAAATTATTTTCGAAAAAAAATTCCGCGTAAAATATTTACTCAGCCATTTTAATAAAAATGAACCGTGTTTGCAGTCCCCGATATGTATGCCGAATTGTAAAAATATAGAAAAAAAAATGTATAGAGACTTTCTTCAGTCATTACTATAATTTTGTTTTTGTAAGTGAATAAAATCGAGACAAAATTGTTTGCGAGATGCATTGTGTAGGAAATGTTAAAAGTCACTAAGCAATTTGGAAATGAATTCAAAGGGATAGAACAGTATGAATGTACGTGACCTTTTTAGGATCGAAAAATTTCGATTTGAGTTCTTGGTCAGAAGAATAAAATTTTGACTTAATCAAATGATTTATATCATATGATATATATTTTTTTCATAATAATTTATCAAACAATTTCATCTCTTCGATGTTAATTTATTGAATCCATTTTTAATTTATTTATAATATTTTTTTAACCGTTATACACCGTTGAAATTTTTCATGTCAAACTGATACGATAACGAATATTCGATGGCATTTATGTTAAAACCGAAGATTATTTTTGATTAAAGCGTATACTTCAATCGAGTTGACCCTTTTCAACAACAATTATCAATCATTTGCGAAATAATCATTAAATTGATCACCACCAATATGGAAAATCAATCTCCTATCAGCCGATCAACTTGATTTAATAGGATATCGATCATGAATATGATTGATGCAATTATTTCGAACAGTTCACACGGTATGGTGTTACTTTACGCATTTATACTCAATTTTCAATTAATATAAAATCATATATTAAATTGTCCATATTTTTATCCATACTATGGAATTTTAATCAAATTTGACCTATTTTTCATATAAAATTTATGATGAAGAATCACATATACCATTCAAAATCACATCTGTGATCTAGATGGGCATTCAGTTCAGTTTCCCACAGTATCTTCGACACGTAAAACCCTTTCGACCCACATAATAGGTACACTTCTAGCTCGTAAAATACCTAGGCGCGTTTTATGCGCTCGCGTGAATCTAAATTATTAACGAAAATAAAAACGGCTTGTTGATTTTACAAACCTGATAGGCTGGATCGATTCTTCCAATTCGTACCTCCCATCGAGTTTTAGATGGCCCTTGAGGGCATCGACAAAGGCGTACAGACGAATCTGACAATCGACAATCGTCTGTGTATGAATGTTTAGAAATTCTTATCAGACGGACCGTAAACAGATTCATCACGGTGCTCTTTAACAATTTATACAGATTTTTTTTATGTGTAGTACGTGTATGGTTCGAGGTGTCAGTGGTCGTTATGACTGTCGTGAAATTTCAATTTGATGCGATTTTGCATAATCTTGATCTACGGTTGAGAGGAAATTGATTTTTCATGTTGACGTGATTGAAATAAAGGTTGTCTATATTGGATGTCAGTTATGTTATTTATCAAAGGAAATTGGATGAAATTCTGAAAGCATGTGTTTATAAAATTTGTATGCAAATTTTACGACAGCTTACTGTATTTTGGAAAACTTTCGTGTTCTTCTTATTTATTTCGCATATAAGTACATACTGTAATATAAATTTTGTATTTTATATGTTTCAACGTCCAGTAAACGTCATTCTTGCAAGAAAAAAAAATTATATTTTTGTCGTATATTATACAAATTTTTACATCATGAAAATAATGTTCAGTAATAAAAATGCAAACTTCTTGTATTTAAAGGGTCATATATACAAAATAAATTGATTTAATACATCATATCACACTAGCTAAAATACACAAGATACACTTTTACACTTTTGAAAACCAACCATCAAAACATTCCAAACTTAAATTTCGAACACTCAAATTAAGCACCAAGCATTTGCAACGCACGATTCACTTAGCCGAAGCATTCCACTCCGACCAATACTGTCATCGATCGTCATCTCGAAAATCACACATCCGACCTCGAAATCAACCTATAAACCATCTGACCATCAAAGTTTTCTAGAGACCCTTTTCACTCATTCCATCGTGATGCACACGCCGTAAAAGCACCTTCACGAGCCATCACACACGCAAACCACTTTTTGGCAAAAACCGCGTTTACGAACGTTCTCCAATCAATCGAAACAGTTATGTTCTTGACGACAATTCCTACCGCGTATGAAATTCATATGTTACACGCGCGCTTTTTTCTTTTATTTTAAGGTCACAGACGGTTCGCGCGTGCGGCAATTCGGTTTGTTTGGCCGTAGAGTTAGACGTTCGTTTTCACCTGGTCGGCCAAATATGTTGGAAATTGGGTACTAGATTAAAAAGCGGGCTTCCATTTAATGCATAACGTGTCGTCGGTTGCTGGAACGTACCGTGTTTATGGCGTTTTCTTTGTGGGGTCTCCGACGCGAAGAGCATACCCGAATTTGTGGTCGAGTTTTTTCGGTAGGCGCCGATCGTTTTGTGATTTTTAATTTTCGAAATATTCACGTTGTCATAAATTGCGGTTCGCTTTGGATCTTTTTGAATTCAAAGTAGGTTAGTGAATTCAATGGTGTTTTTTCTCGATTAATTGAAATGTTTGTCCATCTTGTTTGCTTATGATTCGTGTGTATAATATATAATTTTTTTCTGTTACTGTATTTGATAGACATAGATATGTGCATAAGTAGAAGTGTCAATATTTCTGAAAATCACGATGCATACTATTCTCGGTTGTACATAAACTATTTACAGTGCATTTGAAAAATATAGAAAATATTTGTTCAATTTTGATTTCAGAACACTTAAAATGTAAGATTAATGAGTAAAATTATCATTTAAATATTCTTTTGAAAGTTGAAACAGTTATGTATCACCATGTAATTATTTCAATTTAAAAGAGAACGTCGAAATAATTACATGAAAACCTCATGTGACATTTCGACGACTTCTGCATTAATTTGTTCTCGAAATGTCATAAACCCAATAAAATAAAAATAAATTAATATATAAATAAATATTTTGCATTCCAACGCACATTACGTCGGATCATTGCACTTCCGATGCAAATCTTCACAGATTTCCAACTAGGGTTGCCGCTTTAAATATGGCCTATACCATTTATGAAACCGCATCTATTTATTTGTCTATAGAATAGAATTCATTATGTTTCAATAAAGCCTGAGAGATTTTTTTAACTATTCAGAAACGCACATTGTATTGCGACTGTTGAGTTGTCGAGTCGGCTCAGCTTTGAAAGCCAGTTTTTACTATAGTCAATATGAAAAAAATGTAATGAATTAATCGAACATTACTAATAGAAAATTTATACGTTTCTTGTGAAAGCCTTTAATTGAATGCATTAAGATTGTAGTCATAAGTACGAATTTGCTATTAGATTCGGTCATGTTTTAAATTGATTATATTCAAAACGGAATTTAATAGTATTATTTTTGTATAGTAATTATTCACGAGAAGTATGTTGCATTTTGAAATTAATTATATGAAACATTCACTGTTGTATATAAAATTATATATTAGCTACATTAGTTTTTATACAAGTAACACATTTAAATTGTACAAAGCAATTTTATACTTTCATTCAAAAAATAGGTGAGAAATACCTAAGTATCAATTCACTATTGTTATTTTTTTTGCATTTTCAAGATTTCGTGGAATTAAGGTGTGAAGTCTGTTCTTTTATATTTTGTATAAAAAAATTAAACGGATTAACGGATCTTACCTTGGTCAATTTACGTATATAAAGAAAATGAAAATATCGTCGGTATTGTTTAGAAAATTGCCAGTGTTTTCACACGATTAAGAAAAATTATTTTAACGCATAAATCATACTTAATAGTACCCCGAGAAAACAATAGGAAAGCACTTGAGTTTTATATATTATATAAATAAATAAATAAATAAATAAATTTATCTGTGAGTAGCAGCGATTTGTTTCAGTCAATCGGCATTCATATTTTTTCCTTATAACTTCGCATCAACAATCTTTTAGATAGTACCGGAATTGAATGTGATTTTTTATAAATAAATTTTAGACAATGTTACACATCCAAAATAAAACTAATCAAACGATCAAACGGAAAGCATTACTCCTTTTTATCAGCATGTGTAACTTGTTCTAATTTTTTCCCTTAATAATTCGCGCATTTCAAATGTAATTGCGATTTTAATTAAATCTGAATACTTCATCAGGAAAAGTACCACCACAAAAAAGTTTTAAAGCCTCTTACTGTATATATACAGCAACGGTACATGTCTCAAAACTTTGGCAAGTGATCATCGAGTCTGTGTGAACTATTAGATTATCACCATAACGGTATGTACCCACAGTTCGAAAGTTAGGATTAAGTCGATCCGTGAATCGCATTTCTCCCGTTATTGCGTTGCCGCAACTTTAATAAGGAATTGAGTCACGTATTCGACCGCAAACGTACGCAGGACAGCTCGCTTGGCTCTCCAATGCGAATCCGAGGAAATTTTCCAATGAATCAGAGATTTAGATGATCAAACTAATCCCATTAAAGTTTGGTTTCGTTTTTGCTTGCAGAATCGCGAAGCTGACGACCATGGAGGAGATGGTAATCGGACGCTGGTTGTCCGAAGCGGTTCTATCCAGGAGGTGGTGCGACGTCAGTATCCTGTGTGGAGGAAGGCATTTCTGGGCTCATAGATTGGTTTTGTCTACTGCTAGTCCTTTCATAAGGGTGATTGGTTTGAATATAATATAATTAAATTATTTTAATTGGTTTTTTTTAAACAAATTTATCATATTTTTTAGGGTCTCTTGTTGTCGAGGCCGTCTGATGATATTCCGACGACAATAGTATTCGCTGATGTGTCTCATCATATAGTCGAAGCTTTATTGCAATACATTTACAGTGGGGAAGTTAGTGTTTTGCCGGAGCATGTGGATGATTTTTTAGCGTTAACTCAAGTTTTGAAAATCCACGTAGATTTGAATAGTGTGGGCGATTCTATGTTGAATGTTAAAGAAACTGAGCCGATAGTCAAAGACGAAGAAATTTTTTCGAATAATATAAAAAATAATGAGTTTAAGAATTCGAATAATTTAGGTGCGCTGTTGAATAGCGATAAAAAAGTCTTGTCATATGATAGTTTTATGAAAACAAAAAGTGCCTTATCGTATAATTATAATAAAGCGTATTTAGAAAAAATTATAGTCGATCGACAAAAGTTTTTAATGCAAAAGTTGGACAAGAACCCGTCTAAAGATACAATATTACAAAATTTGTTAGACTACAATTGCATACCGTCAATTCGTACAACGATAAACGGTACCAAGAACACTTTCGATACCGAAAAATCAATTATCACCAATTCTAATATTTTAGAATCTAGAACCATGAATGAAGCCATTGCGAAAAACGAAAAATTAGTAAGACCGATACCGTCTTTAATGCCGATAGACCGTTTAATTCAGACCCAAATACCAGAAAAGATAAAACAAACAACAGACATATTAGACCTTTCATCATTGAATGGAAGTAGGAAGAGGAACAGCGCATTCGAGTTGGTCAACTCGGGCAGAAATTTGTCACAAAATCACAACAATCATCAACACCCTGATAGAAGAATTTATAGGAAAATTCCGCAAAACAGAGTATTGGACAGTCCATGGTCCACAAAGGGCCCGATATTTTACCGTCGCACGGTCAAGAAGTGTGACGAAACAGCAAGAGATGAAGATTCCAGTCAGGTGAGACCCGAATTCATTGTTTTGTCTATCCGTTAGACCCGAATTTTCGAAACGGTGCCATCAACAATTCACGTTTACGTATCGACTCGTACTTTAAAGTAGCTTTTTATTTTACGACCTTGTCCCGAAAAGGTCGGAAAATGCACACCCAGATCATTACGTTTCGAAGTCTGTACTTTGAAGTAATAGCAATTTTTTTTTATTATGTTCGAATTTTAATGTGCAATAATTTCGTACAGATGATGATTATGCGAAATTTAAATTTAGGCATCAAGTGCATTCCCACAGTTGAAAAGTTCTATAAGATGTAAATGGAAAGTCTGATTGGTATATCGATGGTTTACTTTTGTTTTAGTGTGTGTTATCGCATGTCGAAATGATACGCATAAATTAAATTATAGTAATTACTTTTATGTGTAAAAAAGTACATATGGATATAATAGATTGATTTTCATAGGTAATAACTTTTTCATTACAGGAATTTTTGTTTGATATGAATTTTCATGAGTATATTAAAAATAAAATAATAAAAATTAAAAACAAATTTACATCGAAATCGATTCATTTTTTTTCACTTGAATTACTTCCATAACAATTTTCCAACAACTTCAAAAGGTGCAAACATGAAACGTACACCACAAAAAAAAAAACCATTCAAATCGGCCACGTGTGAAACGCACCGCCCCAATAAAGCGCAAAGCTCTCCGCTTTTCTTTTTTCCATGTTGATTTTTTTTTACACAAATGTGAGCACGTAAAAGAAGTAAACGACCGGTTTCGTTTCGTTGTTAAAAAAGCGATGCGACCGGTTTTATTATCACGGTCGAAATGTGCAATGAACATTTCCCATGCAAGAGAGATCAAATGCGTCGTTCTTGCTGAAATGCGCATCGCGAATTTCCGGCATTTTAACTGTAACAAGACTCGAGATGCATCTTATGAGTACCTTTTTTTCGTGGAAGCCTTCTAGAAAGTGTGGTAAACGTCACGTATCGGGTGGCCAATTAAGTTTGTTCGCTATCCACAGTTGAATTGGTTGTAAATTAGTGTACTTGTGTTGTTGAAGATGGATTCTGCTTTTTTTGATTTATTAATTTAAAAAAATATGTTCTCGATATATAATAAATTATAAAAGTTGATGTGAGGAACTGAAATATTTCACCAATTAATTAAATTGCAATAAAATGAATTAAGTTTTTATGAAGAGGAAAAGATCAAATATGGTTTGGGCGAATTTTTGGCGTGTCCAAAAGCAGAACAGTTAAAGTTTAATTGTGCGGTCGAAAAACGAGTCGAAAGTCGAATAAAATAAAAAGTTAATCACCTGTCGACAGATAATTACGATTTTTTTTCAAAATAATTAAATTTAAATGGTACTTTACTTGCATGTGCGTTCTTGGTAAATTGGAAGAAGGTACCTTTATGTTTTAAGCATTTTCATATCGTGTTACTTATGTTCATAATAAAATGGAAATGAATAAGCGCTGCTCATTATTGGATCATATATCATAGAACGCCCTACGAATTAATCACAAAAACTAGTTTTTGATTAAAAATTACAAATCGAGAATCAGTGTAAATCCGACAGAGATAAGATTTACAATCTGAAAATTGACCACCGTTGAAATGTCGTTCAATTAAAAATATAATTTTTCATCAAAAAGTATAACGAGCAAACGTTCCCGTTATGTTTCAGGATTTTTCGCTACGAAAACGAAAAACATGTTTTTAATTGAATCTGTTTTCGATATCTGGAACTGGAGCAGTGCTCTATATATTTATTTTTTTCAATGTAAAAAAACTCAATTTACTTGCCGAAAATTTCATATCAATTATAATGCAATTAAATTTATCGTATAACTTATGAAAAATAACTTATTGAATTGAGTCGATTTGTTGCGAATTAAAATGGGTGTGTTTGCACGCCGTTGGTTACGCCTTTCATTATTGAGATATGAGCAATTTTATGATCGTTCTGCGAGACGCACAGAGTTTTTTATTGGCATTATAACGAGCCGTTAAAATTACAAATTGCCTACATCGACAAATTATCGGTTAATGATGAGCCTATCATAGGATGAATCAGACAAAAAAGTGGGCGTTCATATACTTGGATATGTATCAAGCCAATTACATTTGTAAAAATAGGTCATTAGAAATTTAGTTTAATTCATAGAATTATTTTTTTTCAGTCGACTTCATCTACGACAATACAAAATCCTATTAACGAATCATCAAACCACGATGTACCGAGAACGCCTCCGATCAACGATAATAACAATAACACATTCGAAACGGCAACAAAAACTATTGAAGACAGGCTACCACCGCCTATAAAAGACATCGTAATTAAAGACACTAGCCCTCGAAAGGAAACTCCGACTAAAGAATCCGCAACACCAGCAACCGTCGTAAACCAGGACGACGACGCTTGCGCATCGAAATGTCCATCCTGTTCGAAAATGTTCACCTCGCGTTCAACACTAGCTGCACATGTGGCTACCCATTCATCCAGAGCCAGGTACAGGTGTGACCAGTGTGACAAGTCTTTTTCGCAGTTGAGAAATTACAAATACCACGTGTCGGTCCATAAGGGAACAAAGGAGTTCGCCGCCACGTGCAATGTTTGCGGTAAATATTTCAACGACAGAGGATATCTGAGCAGCCATATGAAGATACATCGGTGAGTTGTGTTTATTTTGCTAAAATTTAGTATTGTTTATACAGTTTAGTTTAATCAGCTGTACTTATTTTCATCGATTACCGAAGCTATGTGATAATTGATGCAGTCAGAAGACTCATGTGAATGTTTACCGTTAACGTGAGACTAATTGGCAAGAGATGTTTTTTTGGTACTTGAATTCCTTACGAAAGTATTCTGAAAAGCCTTTTACAATTTAGGCTGAATTTAACGATGCTTATCTTAATTTTATATTAATATTCAGTTCAAGTAGAAAACAATGAAAATTTCAATTTTTATCTCAAAACGAGTGTAGTTGGCGATTCAATTATGTTTTCAATGTTCTTTTTTTCATGCCGTTTATGTCAATATTTTTTTTTGTTTTGACGTAAAACCTATTATACTAAAGATTTATCAAAATTAAAATAGAGAAGTGCGAGAGACTCTGAAAATTTTTTTTTTGGATTTTATTATATTCCAATGCAAATCGCATATATGTATAATATGTTATTCAAAGGTATTTATGACCGATGTATAATCTTATCTAATGTCATCAGCTTATTGTGCTTTTTTGTATTTCGTATAAAGTATAGACTGATTGACCCTTACACGTGGGAGCCGCACGTGCCGTTACACGTGGAACTTTGACCGACAGCTTAATTAATCTTGTACATGTACGCGGAGTCGGCTCAATCATACTTTATCATTATTTTCAAACTACTGACGAGTCATTCTATGCATTTTTAGACCGGACATAATCGAAACGCTAATGCGCCAAAATTACAAAACGAATTAAAAAATAGAACGTAACAACAAACACGCATCGATCGACAAATACGCCTTAGAAACGAAGTCGACGAAATGAAAAGTGATTTTTTTTTTACATTTTACGTTTGACCGGTTTCATCAATATCAATTGGCCGTCGTCGGTTTTGACGTATTGACGCGGGCAATTTTTCAATCTGGCGCCCTTTTCGACGGTCCCTCGTTATGTTGGTGAAATGACGCCCTATCCGACATGAAACTGTGGCCAAACGCCGACAATTAACACGTCATGTATGTTAAATTATTTTTAGTCGTACTCATTACGGTGCGGAAAATAAAAAATGGCTTTTCTTTTAATTTGTGTGTTGAATAAAATGAGCGACGTGTGTTGTCATGATTGAATGTGGCGGACGTTTATTTTAGAAAATGAAGTATGGGTGTGTATTATTTTTGGAAATATAGGAAATTGATTGATTGTTTGAGTGATTATTTATTATTGTGATTCAGTCAATGGTCTGACCTTGTTAAATGCAATGGTTTCCACTGATTGATGAAGATAAGCGACAAGTAGTGCAGCCAGTAGGAGGTTGTATATGTGTATTTACATACGCATATATATGTACGTATTTATATACGCATATTTATGCGTAAAAAAAATAAACTTCAACGCACTGGAATTTTCCTCAATTAAATTAAGAACCCAAAACTAAAAATTTGATTGGAACGAAAACTTAAATCGATTGTCCTATGAATCTAAAATTTTATATCTTTACTTTCATTATTTAAGTATTTAATTAAAAGGAATGATTTTTTTGGTATATAAAAAAAGTCTTGTTCCGCAGCGGACATTATAAATATTGCATATGATGATACAAACGATTCTATATAAGATGTTCTTGTGTTACAAAGAATTTCGCTTAAGAAACTTGTCTTCTAATTGTTCGTCTGCGTATAGTTTTACGATGATTTTCCGGCAATTTTTCTCTAGTAAATGTGAGCAATTTCTCGAAAAATGTCGCGCGGAGAAATCTTACAATTAGACTTTTTTCATTTTATTTTATATATTTTTTCGCTCGTAAGTGGCTGGGAACTGAGCAAGATTCGCGACAGATAAACCGTTTTTGCGATACAATCGACAATTATAACGGTATTTTTTCGAGCAAAATTGTATTCGAAATGATAATAACGAAAAAATATATATTTATGCTTTGCACGAAAAAAAAATCGAAAATGGTTATGGATACGCCTTTCAACAGTCAAACCGGACGAGGAAAATTGGCAATATTTTTTTATTATTGTAATTGCATTTTCAACGGAGAAAAAGTGAGGACATGTTGTACTTTTACGATTAACGTAAATCAAATCTCAACTCCGAAAACCGCATAAAATATTCCCAATCACGCAATGACCACTTTTTTGTAACGAAGCATAATCGAGATGTCATGATAGTACGCACAATGATTAATAGGCAACATTAATTGTAGGGCTATTTGAGTAAGATATAAAAATGTTTTGACTTACAAACGGATTTTAGATAATTCATACAAATCAACAAGAACAATTTTTTATATCACTTGCGCAAGCGCGAAAATATTTTTAAAAATTTCCACGAAACTCACATTTATATTAATGATGGCGATATTTCATGACAAATTATGCGATATTATGATATTTCGAAAACCTGATTTAAAAAACATGCCGACTACATGAATTTCAAAAATATGTTTTACTTATTATAATTTGAAAATTGAACATACACGAATGATACTTAAGCTTTTATTTTTCGCTCATTTCCAGCGGCTAAAATATTATCACGAAAAAAACTTTTGAACCTTTTAAACATCAATTAAAGAAATCACCTCATTTCGTGCGATTTTTTATCATTATTATCAACATTTTCAGTCTATATGACATACATTTCAAACGGTATTTTTCTGGTATAATCGAAAATGAGAGCATTTATTATATATATTTTATGTATACTCACTGTGACAGTAATGGAAGCTACCGAAGCTTCTCAAGAGATGAATATTAAAATTAATTTGAATCAATAAAACTTATATATTAGAAATATTTGCTTTTTGTTGTATATGGAAACACGGAAGATACACAAATGAATATGCCGAAATCTGAATGTTTTTCTATCTAATTAGGTCAACTATTCAACAACTGATTGCACTTATTGTCGTTTTATTTTTATCTTTAAGAACTGATTAATTCAACAAAATCATTTTGATTTATTTCAAAATCATATATATTTTTTATTATTTTCAGAAACCGTAAAGAATACCAATGTCCTCACTGTCCGAAGTCGTTCAACCAACGCGTGGCCTACAACATGCATGTGAGGATACACACGGGTACGTTTCGCACTACAATATTACACGCGTTCATTTGCAAACGCACATAATTCATTTTATCGGTGATAAAATTATAAAGTGCTGTCGTAAAAGAGAAGAATTCACGAGAGAGCTTTAACGGCGGCCACCGGGCGACGCGTAAATTTTCCGCATTCGCAAATTGATGTGTCTTCTATCCATTGTGTTCAAGAATTGCATTCGGCACGGATAATGATTTATTTGCGGATTGAATTGGTGTTTGTTGATATGGTATACGAAAGATGTATGTGGATTAAAGGTGTGCATAGTATTTATTGATATGAAATAAATGATACCGTTTTTGTTATGAAAATTCGGTCGTATTTTAATTAAATTTATGATTCGGTTTATATATTTTATAATTTTCGTAAGGTGAACCAAAATGTTTTATTTTTGATGCGTATAATAAATAATTTTTTATCTTTAAGGAAATTTTATAAGTACGCTTGTGCACGCTTACGATCAAGTTGATGTTTTTACGAGTGACATATGTAGAGAGATATTTATCGAAGTGTATGCAATTTCGTTTCTGAAAACGACATTACTTAAATCCATCATTGTATCATAAATCATCGAGACACGCATGAAAAACATTATAAGAAAACCCGCCGATATTCGGTGTCGAGCTTTCTAATAAACTCCACCGGATTATTCAAAATCGATAGGATACCCCGTGTTTGCTAATAAAATTTCATTTGAACGATGTTATTACGAGTTTAACGGCATCGTAAACTGTCTAATTGGAACAGCGTTAAACCGCTGATTTTCATTGGAATCGTTTAACGATGCAATATACACGTAAGATCCACAATCCGGTAATTCGGCAGTTTTAATCGAAATAATTTCGCTATATTAAATTACAAATGATTCACACGGTGAAAATTGAGCCGCGATCTCTGTTATTTTATGTCGGTTTATAAAATGTTTGTTCGCTAAACGACTGCAATAATTCAATGTCTCAAGACAAGAAATGTTGGCGATTCGCCGTTGCGACATTTAATTCCTCTAGACATATCTCGGAAGGGATAGTGTTACTTTTTGACATGGCGAATGCAGCAAGAAAGTGGCGTATATACAAAAACGCACAGAATGCACACTTTCAAATAAAACACAAACGAGCGGTCTCTTTACAAACGCGACTTAACCATTGCATACCTCCCAAGCTCATAAAAGCGCATAGAAAAAGGCCGTATAATTAAATTCAAATCAGCTCTGTAATTATATGAACATTTTTCATTTGTTAAGTAACGAGTTCGTTAATTTGACGGCATGCACGCCCACAAAACGCCCCAGATTTGGCATAATGAAGCGCTCTTCGATTCAATCGATCATATTTTTGAAAAGTCGTCGTTTTCAGGTGTCAAACCACATCAGTGCGAGTCTTGCGGAAAAGCTTTTTCGAGAAAGATGCTTTTGAAACAACATGCTCGGACTCACAGCGGAGAAAAGCCTTATGCTTGTACTTCTTGTGGAAAACGTTTTGCGGACAGATCGAACATGACATTGCATATGCGGCTGCACTCTGGTAAGTCAAAGTCATTTTATAATATTTTAATGTTAATAAAAAAAATATAACGCTTTTGTATTTTCAGGTGTTAAGCCTTTCTCTTGTACGCTATGTCCGAAATCTTTCACGAAAAAGCATCATCTTAAAACCCATCTGAATTACCATACAGGTGATAAACCATACGCTTGTGCCAAATGCGGTTTGACTTTCAGTCAGAGCAGCAACATGAGGACTCATATGAAAAAGTGTTCGGCTTCCACTAGTCCGGAAACTTCTGAGACGTCTTCAGTTCAAGATATC
Organism: Hydropsyche tenuis; assembly: GCA_009617725.1. Lineage (NCBI taxonomy): Eukaryota > Metazoa > Arthropoda > Insecta > Trichoptera > Hydropsychidae > Hydropsyche > Hydropsyche tenuis. Next base: position 1,384,095 of record VTON01000028.1, read on the forward strand.
AAATTCATTGAGAATTAATTGTGGATTTAATACGCTGTCAAAATATGAAGGTCTCATCCTAATGTTTAAGGTTGAATTCTTTCGATGCTAGTTGTATAATTAGATGTGGCATTACCGTGTAAGTTTGTATAAATCGATCGTAATTTGTAATAAAGTTGATACTTTATGTATTATTCGCCTTCATGCATATTGATGAAGTCAATTGAATTTGCCATGACTCATAATTTATTAATTTTACATATTGTAGAAAATCGTAGATTTAAATATTCATATAAGGTATTTTGGAATAGAAAGGGAATGCGAGTATCGTTTAGATATTGGGGAAATTTAAATATTTTGAAAATACAATTTTTGTGTCGAATATATCTTTTATAATTTTCTAAATATTGGCTGATGAAATTTGACTGTCAATTTATATCTGTGATATGTGGTTGTATTTTTTAATTGGCAACGTATTTAAAATATGAATTTTCGTTTTCTTGTCTATTAATAAAATAATACATAAATGTTTTAGTTTAATAATAACTTTAAAGATATTTAAATTGTGTTACTAACTAAAATATATATATTTTTCTCATATCTAATATTTATATTTTTGTGTTTTGTATAGTAGCTTATTATTATTATTGAAAATAAATATTTATTTGAAAAAATAACTTTCATACTTACTTAAAATGTGTATATTTAAACCACATGCAATGTACCGACAGCGAAGTATATTATTAAACTATAAATTTTCCAATCATCAAGAAAAAAAGCGACCACATTAAATTGAAACATCATAAAGCGAGTCTAGTCGTTCTATAAAAATGCCATATGAAATAGCACACAGTAAAACGAAACAATAAAATAATAAAAACCAGATTTTCTGCTCTGACAGCTACTGAAATCTGCCCATGGGCTCTCAGACGCCAATAAAGGGCCGAACCGAACTGTCCGTCGAAAAGTACGAATCAGTTAAAACCAGTTGGTAAATCAAACAAAGCAAAACTCGTATCCATAAAGAAGTAGGCTTTGTTCGGAATATTTTCGGATTGCATTATAAATAGGTAGGGCACTCTTATTCACTCTTTATCTATGATAATTTTTCTTACTTTTCCTTTTTCATTAATCAATTGGATAAGTATCTTGAATTTATTATGAAGTTTTGTCAGATTCCATTATATTATGCTCAATAAAAAAATCATATGATAAAGATAATTCAACTAAAGGTATTATGATCTATTTTTGGGTCGATAATAGTTTAGAATCTCTGATTTGAGTACATCACTTACTTTCGGGTACTTTTATGATCCCGACCTCTTTATGTCAATCAGATACTTCCAAAATATCGCACGATCAAAAAAAACGACGATTTTGATCGTTTGAGATTTATAACGTATCGCCCTGCAAGTTTTCTTTTTCGAAAATCAAGATGGTTTTACGAACATGATTCGAAATATACCACTGATGTAGGTGTAAGTTTCTGATCATATCAAAACGTTGACCCTTTTATTTTTCCAACTTATTTCAACTCACAGCACGTTTTGATTAACATTTCATGAGCGATTTACATCAAAAGATATAAAGGCTATATTGAAAAAATTAATATGTTGAAGATTCGTAATTGTATCTCATGATGGGCTTTCCTTTCCTCAACATTGTATCTTATGATCAATCCAATATCAACAAGCCATTAACTTTACAAGATATTTTAAAAATCAAATTGAACCAAAATTTTCTAAATCATATTGTATTTTCAACAACAATCGGCGGATTTCGTTTCCTCCAGTAGCATCTTTATTGGAAAAGGGCCCACTCGAGCGAACTTCCTAGAAAGTCCGACATTTTCACCTAAAGCATTCGACCTTTGTCTATAATCGTGACGGATCCACCAAATCGTAAATATAACGGAGAAACCGTTTATGCATCTCGTATACGAGAAAAGCCGAAAATGCACAACTTGCTACAAACGAGTTGGGTGAATCGAGAATTTCCAATAGGGCACCATGTCTCGGGGTCAGGGCCATTTCGGTTTTCGAAAAAGGCAAAGGAGGGCCATGTCGGTCGTGATGGCAGTATTTTGTCCGAAAATTTTCAAACGATTCGTGTTCGAGGAAATTTACGACAGTGCGGAAGAGTCTCGTAGGGCCCGTTAGAATCAATGAAGGCCCTTTATTAGTGGATCTAACGATACGTTGATGACAATTTAACCGGTGGTTCTCGTGCAGACGATACAATATCACGTTTTCGATGTTAAAATTTATTGGTTTGCGTGATTTTTTGTATTTGAGGTGTATGTTTATGAAACGAGTGTCAATTATGGCGGAAAAATATCTTTCGTGTTCTTGCAATCGTAAAAAGTTGATTGGTGGTAAAAGAATTGGTCGGAAGATTTTGGTACATAAAGGATTGTTTTTTTTTCTTTCATGAAATTATAATATATAATTCGTTTTTTTTATAAACGAAAATTACTTTAATTCAATAATTTGAATTGTGAAAAAGATTGATTCGGTTCATATATGACAATTGTGAAGGAAATGTATTTTTTTGTCTTTGTACTTTTACTTTTCAACAGTAATTGAATTCTATTGAATAAGTACGAAAAAGATTCTTCACGAAAAGTATGAGTTTTTTATGAAGATGAATCAATTTTTTTCATATCGAAAAAATGCATTTTCAGTATTTTTCATTTGAATGAATTTTTCAATGCTTTGAATCACAAAAGATACAAATTTTCACCATAGAAAATTTTCAAAGCATGTTATGCCATTCGCCCACTTTCATTCCTCATCCGTTTCGACTATCTTTTAGGTTTGTATATAAATTACAATAAAGCATTAATTTTTTTCTGTGTCAGGTGTATTTGCCGAAACGGGAAAAACGCATAAAGTCTGTCCAACAGTCACATGCGTGCACTTAATTACTATTGATATATGTTTTGTGCCGTACTAATGTGAATACTGGTTGGATTTTTCGAATAACTAATTCAAAGGGCTCGCTTCTTGGATGACCCGAATAACGGAAATCATTTTCTACTTTGTATAATATAAATCGTATAAGAAAATGCATATTTTAGCGGGAACGATTTGCATAAGACGGTGCCGTTTCCACATTTCTGTCGGTTTTTCTTATCCAACACACACGTTGGACTTTTAATTGCAGTGTTATTTAAATTTTGTGCTCTAACAGAAAAGTTACGATAAGATGTGAATTAGTTTTAGATTTCGTGGTACTAAATATTCTTACGAGGCGAATGTCTTGTAAATTGTAATTTATAATGACTAAATAACGCGTTGGCATTTGATAGAAATTCAGATCACTCTTACTCTTATTAGACACACGTTTGTCGATCAATGTATTAATATTTCAAAACTGAGTGAGGTTTATTCAATCTAAAAATTGATTTCTACAAAAACTTTTATACCATAATGTAATACATTGTTAAATATTGAAATATGAAAGTTCTACTCCCAAACGGTGTGTATATAAATTCTCTTGACGATTTCGCAGGATGTTGCTAATGACAATTTGCGCATCGATATTCACACAAAATAAAGCAAATATGTTTTTATCTCACGCATCAGGTTTGTCCGATTTTCCAGTCGTTTATTGAGTCATTAAATTTATACACGGATAACGGAAGATGTCGGTGTGCTTTGGAAAATTTGTGAAATGAACTTGTATAAATACATAAAATGGTACGTTCAATGCAAGTACCTTTTGTTTGGTTTTAATTATTGGTAACACATATGCGGAAGTATGAAGTCCCTTTCATGCGTTGAACACATTTTGAATACATATACGAAATGTGTCACCTTATTGTGTCACAATTTTTGTGGGTGTGCTTGTCCATAAAAACAGTAGGAAATCAATTTGTTCAATTTATAAACTCATAAGCCGATCTATTAGCGTCCCGAAAACATGTAGTTTGTTTTAAATGTGAACCAGATTTTGGCATTGACGACACGAACGGAACGTCCGCAAAATGTCACTTGTTCCAAGGATCCACTTTTGCAATCGTCCTGCACGACTTTATAAAAGCAAACGACTTGCCATTTATAAACAAAAAAATTAGAGCAAAAAGTTTCCATCGCGATTTATTAAGCTTGGCGTATTTTGCATATATAAAGGATGATCGAACATTTCGTACATTATATAAGCATTATTTTATTACATCAGATACCAAGAACCTGATATATAATCATATGGATTTATTTCAAGACTAATTGAATCAATCGAATTAATTGCCAAATGAAAGTTATATGAACTGAATTCTAACGTGTAGCCCTTCAATCAAAAACTAACATAAATACTATGAAAGCGAAAAACTGGCTAAACTAAGGCAGAGATTCGGATAAGAAGATAAGAGTTCACATTTTACCACATACAACCGATATCGGTCACTACTTTCTACCATAATTTTCCGAAATAAAAAATGCACCAGTACTCGTATGCCAACCGAGCTAGACAACCCGGGAAAGCCATATAACGAGTTTTCGCCGTATGGTTATTAATTGGAGTCTCCGGTGCCATATCGTGTCTTTATATATTTTATACAAGCTCGTATAATGCATTAGAGGAAATGGCAGTGAGAAAGGGCCGCGCCTAGAGCCTAAACTATCCCACGTGTCAACGGTATGTGGGTTGACAAATGTAGGCAATCGGCGAAGACAACCAAAAATGCATAATTTATCATATGGGCTTTTTTATTTTACTGTTTAGTGTTTGCGACTCATGTGCGAACCGAGAGTGATTCAAAAGGGTTTTTATCTCGTTGCATAAATTTCGGACTGGATGGATACATTAACGGGTGCTGTTTATTGCCAAGGGTTTTTGGGTGTGTTGGATTTTTATGTAGCCGGAAGAACCGGAGTTTAAACTTTTGCTTCGATGGTGGTATGTTAAAATGTGTTTTGCAGGTTTGCTTTGCGATGTGTGTATGTTGTCATTTTTATGAGCTTGTAAAGGAAAATTTATTTGTTTTACTTTAAAAAATTGAAATGTTTATATAAAAAGAAATTGCAGATCATTAAAACGTTCGAATTTTATTTCAGATAATTAAATTGAATTACAAAACGATTTTGATATAAAATATATATGTTTTTAACGACATCTATGTATAAATTATTGAAGACGTTTGCATTTTCAGTTATTAATTTAAATTAAAGAAAAGTCCGATAGAGCACCATCAATTTTCGCAATGTAGTAAATATTTTGTGAAAATTTTTACATTACGATTGGAAACAAGAAGTAAATTGAATGTCATGAAAAATGTGAATGATTGGTACTATACTAATGAACAGAATATTTTCTCAGTATCATACGAAAAAAAATGTAAAGGATAACGTCAAATAATCTTATCAACAATTCATTAATTTTGAAGTAAAAAAGTCGGGCAAATGAAAGATTGATTATTTCTCAATGTGTTTATTTCTTAAATTTGGTCTAATCTTTTTGATTTTTACACGAATATTACAAAGTTGTTTTTGTAAGTATACATTATACCAAATGTAATAATAATAATAATAATAATCATCATAATCATAATAATAGTTAATTACACGAGGAAGATACAAGTAGAGGAAAACATACGAATCACATCGTCGAGGAGTAATGATTATTTTACATTTATATTATATAATTTGCACAAAAAAATTACTCATCAAACCTATATAAAAATAAATAATTAAATAATCTATCGAATGCAACAACAAATAAAGATTTTTTTACAGTTTTTATTTTATTTTAATGTTAAAAAAATATATACACACAATGAAAAAAAATAACAAGTTTCTTGACGCGTTGTTTTGTATTGTACATTTGTTTTATATTAAAAAAATAGCAAAAATCGCAAAAAAAAATGGAAGATATCATTTCAAATCGAGATGAATGTGAGATGAGCATTTTGTCCGTAATAAAAAATGTTCTTAAAAATATTTACATTCATCTCTTATATGAAAGTAATAAGTATAAAAATGATCAAAAATTTCTAACATTGTTACATCATTTGTTATAAAACTGTACATAATTCAGTCAAATAAAAATTTAACTTTAAATACATACAAATATGCAATTTTTCTATACATCTATTTAATCTTTCGTATGTCTGTTTTTTTTACAAGGCACCATATATTCGCTCTCAATAAATTATTTATTTTAACAAGAAAACAGCCGGGAAATTCAATAAAGAAGACATAGCTTTAGCCGATAGAATATTTACATTTTTTTTTCATATATGAAAATGAGCATTCGATAGAAAAGCAGAATAAAAATTACGACAACACAAACATTCAGGCTAGTCCTTCTGAATGTGTCAGCGTTAACGATGAATACTCCGTTACAGTAATTGACGAAATCAGCGATCACAAAAAAGTCAAGAAATCATAAAACAGATGTACACAGTACATACTAATTAATTAATAATTAAAAATTAAAAGCTTTCGTAAAATATTCAACCATTTGTAATTTATCGCCGAAGGTTCGGTGGGATGATTTTAATTAAAAGAGAACTTATCAAATAACTATTCAAAAGAAGTAATATTATTATAAAAAAAAAACGAATTCAATCTGTGTTATTTGTGTGTATATGGCAAAATTACCTTTTCGAACTATTCTATTTTATAATTGGGCGATATTTCAAGAGACATCTATTCGAAAATTGGTTAAGTAAATGTGATACATATAAAAATTATATTTATATATATTTCAGCACCATACGATTTTCACGTGTTTATTTTTTCATGTATAAGATATAAATTGCCTTACATTTATATAATCAAAGATAAAATCTCTGGAATTAGAGAGAATACACAAGAGTAAACGAGAAATGTAAATTTTCAGTTAACTAGGTCGAAAACTTTGCAAATAGCATTGAATATGTGGGAAAAATCACTGGAATATTATTTTTATAGACCTAAATGTAAATATTAATTGAAGTTTAATCCATGTTTTTTTTGCACTTTCAAATAAAAATGTTTGATTATTACAAAAAAAGTGGAAAAACGATTTTTTTCATACATCTACATTGTTTGTTTGGATTACCATCTATGTATTATATATTATTTTGATCAATTTTCTTAACGCATATTTAAATGAGTACGTTATATATACAAATATTTATAAAGGTACGCTGTATCATGCTGTATAAACATAAAAATTATAATGTTTACAGATTATACAAATATATTTTATGAAAATCGTACGGTTCATAAAAAAAACACTGGAATTACATTACATAGAAATGCACATCTTTGGACTAAGAATCTTATATTTGGTTATTAAGAAAAAAGTTACAGTTACCACAAATTGAACAAACAAAAAAAAACAATAAACACTAAACATTTGAAAACGTACAATTATTACTACATATAAAAAAAATATATTAAACAGTCTAATCGATATTTACACATTTAGGTACAACATTTAATTAACCCTATATACAGCCTTAGTACAGGATGAAATTTACGCGAAAGTTCAATTTTGCCAATTGGGATCACTCGATTTGTTTCAAAAAAAATTTCAGAATTCAAATCTACTTTGGTGGGCTCACGAGTTTTTAAAATACGTTTTTTTCTTCAATAATTGTTAAATTTACATTATTGCTATGGCGAATCAAAACTTTTTTTCTTCCGTTTCAAATTCGAGATCATTAATAAATCAGTTTCACTTGATAATACTTAAATTAACATAAAAACGAAACCATTTCAAGTAAATATTAACAAATAAATTATATAGTTTATACATAAATCGATTGTGTGACTGACAAACGCGAGCCAAAAACAAACAATGAGTCCTGTTTACCACCTTATAATAATTTTTAACTATTCAGTTATAAGCAAAGAAACTCAAACCTTTTTTTAATACAGGACATTTCAACTCGAAATTTTTACAACAATTATATACAATTATAATAAATTTAAATCAGGAGATCCTCGCGACCGCTCGTCAGAATCGAGATATCACATTTTAGGAAAACGCATTCGAAACCGAATGCTTAAGTGCATTCGATGATGAGCGGCTGATTGGATTCTATAACACTCGGCCTCGTCTCTTCATTGCCTCTCGGAGGAGTGAACCTGTGGTCTTGAGGCTGTCCAGGATTGTGTCCTTGATTTTGAGGAGGCTCCGAAGAACGCATCTGGTGTTCTTGGCCTCCATTCTGGTGTTGCTGGTAATCGAGGTGATGTTGAGGAACCATTTGAGGAGGACGTGGAAGGAATCCAGAGCCCAAAATCATCGGAAGAGGACGCATGTCAAATGATTCCTCGGGATTTTCTTTGCCGGATGGACCTGGGAACAATTTTAACATGCTGTAAAATTGATATATTATATGATGCACGTCAGATGTTGTATTGAAGTGTCAATAATTGTGTATTGTAAACTATTGTGTTTTATTGAAGTTTTTTGTTATAGAAACCGATGAGTAGGTGTTAGTTGTATAGCTTATTTTTAGTAATAAAGAAGTCAATGTCAAGATCATGTTTGTTATTCATCGAATTGTTTATTGTAGTGGGAGAACTTGTTTTTTTTTTAATTGATACAGAAATAAAAAAAATCGTTTGCAATAAATGGTAAACAGAGCAGATTTGGGAAATTTATAGATTCAAATAAACGTTTCATCATCAACAGCAAGTTCAAAGACCACTGATCTTAGTAGGTCATCATTTGTACGACATATAAGCGACGGATGCAGACGGCAACTTTCAATCTGCTCTCGCGAACCTTCGTACGGGAGAAAGTTCTCCCGAAGAATTATTGACCCCAAGTTGGTTTGTTAAAGGTCGTCGACTCGAAGGCACTTTCACCGGCCACTTTTGCAAGATCGGCAATGGTACTACCACCACCCGTAGTATTTGGAATGGAAAGTTGACAAGCGAAAGTGGCAGTGCATAAGTTCACTCCGGGCCGATCGGTTGTGTGGTGTAAGTGTTAAGTGTGAAATTAATAAGTGTCCTTACCCAAGTATTCAGTGTTGGCAGCGTTCGCCATGGCAAGTTCTTCCTCGATGTTGTTCGGCTTGCAACTGGTCGTTTTCCAGTGCGTCCTCAACCCTGATGCACTGATGTACTTCTTGTCACATCCTTGGCAAACGTAAGGACGGTCATTGGTATGCAGTCTCTTGTGCAACTTCAGATGGACGAACTGGGTGAACTTCTGCATGCAGAGATCACAAGCGTACGGCTTTTGACCAGAATGTAACCTCAGGTGAGTCTTAAGATTCGATGTAGACGAGAAACGCTTTTTACATATATCGCATTGGTGAGGTTTTTCACCCGTATGTACCAAATGGTGTTTTTGTAGATGCGCCAACTGAGTGAAAGATTTTGTGCAAACGTTACACTTGAACGGACGCTCTCCGGAGTGCGTCCTCAGGTGCACTTTGAGATTGGATAATTGTCCGAAAGTTTTGCAACAAACATTGCATTCGTAATGCATTTTTCCGTCTTTCTTCTTTAATGGGTATGGTAGGCTTCTATAGCCTCTCGATCCTTGTGAATTTGGACTTAGAGGACTACAGCTGCGCGTACAAGACCCACCATCGGGACTTAAACTTCCGTGTGGTGATGGTCTCGACGGCGACAAATGTTGCAATGGTGGAAGGGGTTGCAATAAATTACTGTTTTGTAGCATACTGAATTGTGAACAATTCTTTATTGTAATAACGCTCGATGACGATGGATATTGTGGATGGTGTCCATTTCTATCATAATGATAGTGACTCGATGAGATCGGCGGTGAATTAGTTATTGGTGGCGATCCATTTATTTGTGTGATCGTTGTTGAATTAGGAGGGGAATACATTCCATACGGATAAGGCGGAGAAGGATGACTTTCATATCGTGTTTCTCTAATTTCTCTTATTTCTCTAATTTCTCTTATCTCAGTCGTATGAGGAACTATCTGATGAGATGGTGATGCGTACATTAGCGCCGGTGGTTGTGGAGAAGGCGCTTGATGATTGTTGCGTGGAATTATAATTTGTGGTCCCAACGGTAGTATACTAGGCAATGGGCTAGCCAGATTTGAACTCGAGTCTGGACTGCAAACGTTGCCGTATCTTTGGCTTTTCTTGTACGAATACGCCATTTCCGTTGGTGATGTTGGAGGTGGGGTCGCATTCGGTTGTCTTCTATTTGAATCATTGTTATTTGTATCCAATCGATTTCCAGTCAAAATTGTTTCTAAAATACTCGAACTGGGAGGTGTGTATCTCAAGAAAGTGGCAGGTGGTGGTGACGTGCTTTCTGCCTCGTAATATGGTTTCGATAATGTGTGTTGTGACGATTCAAGTACTATTACCGTAGATGAAGCTGGATCTCTTCTAGGTGGAGACAAAGGCATTTCCTCGATTGGATCTTCAGCAATAATTAACTCTTTTTCACTATCACAATCTGCGTCTTTGTTGTTCTGATAATGGTATGCTCTAGGCATTTTAATTTTTACTTTTCTGAACTCATTTCTATGCATTTCTGCCATATCTACACCTTTTTGGACAATAACAGTTGTCTCTTTAGGTGCATTCGTTTTTTTAGAGCAATCTAATACATAATTGTTTTCTGAGTCTGAATCACTGGAATCTTCAGGTGGTGTGAAACCATCATCGTGATATCCGTTGCTGTGGTAGCCTTCGTCAGATCTTACAGATCCATCGGCAGGTGTTAATTGATGATGGTCGTATGGTGCTGGAGGTGCTACAGCTACGGATTCTACCTGTCCAGGAACATGGGGAGGACTATCTTTTTGTTGTTGAACTATTATCGTGGTGCTCTCTCTATGATGTATCCTCAAAGGTGATTCTTGCCTTTGGTGCATGACTTCCGGAGACAATTCTCGCTGATCAACCATCATAGGTGATTGTTGCGTTTTGTATACTAACACTGGTGAGTTGTCTCTCTTCAGGAGATGTCGAGCTGTCGGAGACGTTCTCCTATTTATCACTCGAACGTTTTGAGGCTCACATGCCCTAAGAGGTGATCTTTCGACAATGTGGTTGGGTGCCGGTGAAGATTGATGGGCCCGTGGTGAATGAGGTCTCGTGTTAGGTGCAGGGGAATCCGGCCTCAGCATGTCTTTTGGATTAGATAATCCTAAAACGTATTTCATGTGATTGAAAGCTATTTCCGGATGAACCGGTGCTGGAGGAAGTCCATAAGCTTTTTTAATAGTTTCTTCTTTGCCTAATAGAATTAAATTATTTATTAGTGAATTGAAAATAAATTAATATAAATTATTATGTAATTCGTAAAGATTAAGCTTACATATTGAATATGTTGCTCTTTCTGGGTCAGTGTCATAACCTAACCGTTTAGCGAAGTCTTTGCAATACCATACCATCAATTCTTCATTTGGCATTATGTCCCTAAACATAAAAAAAAATTACTTTTTCAGTTTGGAACATACATATGTATGTATACAACTATACGATTTTAAATCGTTCTAAGGCCTACCTAATAGTATAAAAATAAATATGTTCTCCATGCTGGCAAGCGGCTAAGTTCATAACTGAAAACGAATAGGCTGATGCGACATATCTCATCCAATTGGCCATACTTGTATCTGAACCATCCAAATAATAATAGTCGTTTTCTTTGAATATCTGCAAAAAAATACAATTTCGTTAATTTGAAAGTTTTTTTAAAGATTATTTTATGTTTTTAGTGAAAATTAGTACGATATTTAGTTTATTTACAATACAAGCATTTTGAGTTGGTTATTTATAAAATTCAAAAGTTTTTAATAAACATTTCGAATTATAATATTAATGTGTATTAATATTTTATTCAAATGTGCATGTGAAAATTTAGATTAGATAGGGTGGTTACAATGAAATGAATCTGTTTTTAGTAATGTGTTATTGATTGTATGTACACGACAAATAATATTGCTCACCATAATATTTCCATAAGTATGATGTCTAACAGTTTCCTGCACCTAAACCAAAAAAAAAGAAAATAGAAGAATGGGTATAGAGAACAGTATAGAAAGGCAGTAGATAAATTCAGTATTTTACATTAAAAAATACCAAAACCACCAAAAGCAAAAAAAAATTAAAGCAATTAATGTTAATCAATCTATATATACAAAAGGATAAATAATAATAATAAACGCACCCTCCAATAATATCTCCACGAAACTTTATTATCAGGATAATTAGGGGTTCTTGTACCCTCAAAAGGTCCAAATCTGGTCCCTCTTGGTATTACTCCGGTGCTCCAAACACCTTCAGTCTGCAAAAAAAAAATTTTTATTTAATAAATAAAAGAACCCAAGCTTTTGTGTCAAAAAGCTTATAAAAAAAAACTTACCGGAGTATTCGGCGTCGACAGTACCCCAGAAGGCTTTAAAGTCAGACTCCGAGGAAGTGTTTTTTCAGCCCTATCTGGCGTGCCTTGAGAACATGGCACGTCAGGGACAATATAAACAGTCAACCGCTCATAGTCAGATTCCCTCAAGTTACACATTTCGGGAACTTGCTGTTGCTGCTGTTGGGACTGCTGCGATTGCTGTTGTGGTTGTTGTTGCGGTTGTTGCTGCTGGTGCTGCTGCTGTTGCTGCTGCTGCTGATGATGATGATGATGCCCGCTCCGCTCCATATTTGACTGCAAATAAATATTTATACCAATTAACATAAATTGCATTATATAATTATGCATTATGATTAAATTATCACCGATGTATTATTAAAAAAATCGTTTTATACGGAAATAAATCTGAGAAGAATTAACACATATGCCGCAACAATGTATACAAATAATGCCTTTTAATATGCAAGTACACACATCGAGTACATCGAACTGGACCAAACCGGTTACTAACCAGTTAACACTTTAATGTCACCTGTTTCTCCTTATTGATAGTCATTTTTAATGACATTGATGATAACTGTCATATGAAAATACAAAGCTCACGCGAGAGTTTTAACGACATTTTAGCAATACGCATTAATCATCTCATCGATTTATCACCAATCAGACAGTTAATACGAAGGCCACAGACTGAACAACGACTTTTAAACGACCTAATACATCTTCAACGTCATCCACGATAATGCAGACTAGATATAGATCAAAAACATCGAAGACCGATCCCATATAAAGAGAGGCCAACAGCATAGCGCCATCTTCAACGCTTCCCTAAACATCGAACAGAAACGTCTTCAGCCCCACCGACGAATTGAACAGGGACCATTTAGCCACAAGCAGTTTCAGTTTCCACACACGGAGGGGGCTCGGTGGGTGGTTGGGAGCCGGTGCAAGCGTGGGTCGATATGAGGGGCGTCAACTTACACCGGTGACCCAGTTCGGGGCCGAGTGCGCGCGCACGCAGCATCCGCCTCTTCGAAGAGGATTCTCATGGACCATGGGCCCTACATGCCCCCGTAGGCGTGGGCCCCTGGGGCCTCGTTGACAATCGATAAGGAATTACGTGTGGGGCGCAAGGACCGTTATCTGCTCGCTATGGCCGTCGGAAATTGTATTGCAAACCACATGATGACTTAATTCTGTCTGTCACGTGTATGTTTATATCGAAGTGCGGTCGGGTTTCATTTTCGTATCGAATCGATTTGCCGCATGCCGCACGAGACTTTCAATTGTTTAGTCGTTTTCTAAATGCGGATTTGTTTGCGATTTGTATTGATTAGTACTTCGAAGAAATTTATCTGATTTAAAATTTCATCTCATTAAATTAATAGATTGAATTGATTAGTTCGTCGATATCGATGAATATTCAATTCGCATATGAGCGAGAAAGAGGGAATCCAGTTTTTTTCGAGCTCGAAAGTGAACTGGCAGGAAAAGCGCATACAATGCACCTAGAGAAGTGCATCCGGTCGCATATATGCGCGGTTACGTAAAATGCGCAAAGGTCAAGCGTGGGCGAGCGTCCCGTGACGTCAGGGGCCACTGCTTGTCAAGGTGAAACCGACACCACGTGTACAAATATATAAATATTTGACTGTTCAAATATGATCTATAGATCATCTACTTTGGATGTATGCTAAAAAAAATGACAAATTCGTTCAGAATATTTGAATAGACACGTGAGTCGTTTATATCGTCAATAAGCAATTAAAAAAATATGTTTTGATTTTTACTCACCATTATCATGTTCAACTTTAGAAGATTTTTGTTGAAATGGTAGCGGCAGTAGTGCGCTGCGGAATCATAACGTGCGGCCGATGCGATGCAACTGCAATTCAAAAAGAACATTCGCGTTATTATAAATACCTTTTATACGTCGTAAATACGTTAATAATTCGATAAAGAAATTTTTCCAGTGACAATATAATATTGCAAAATCAGTTTAGATATATCAATCCCGAATAAATACAATTTATAAATAATACTTATTGTTAGTACTCAGAGAAATTCAAAACTAAAAACGAGCTATTTCTCACTCCGCGGATTAACAGAGCGTCAAGACCGAAGAATTATAGCGGAAGTTTTAGCAAAAAGTGCATTCTTGAACGTTCGATTTTCACCTTCCCGCCGTCGGAAAATCGGCGCCAACTTGGCCGAAGACCAAGCGCGTGTCGGCTATGACTTGGCTAGCGTCAACGACACGACCCATCGATCTCGATCGGTAATTTTCCGGTACATATCAATGTCGCGAAATCGGTAAAATTCACAATGGACATATTTGCGTGGACGGGGCGCAACCACCGTTTCGAGGAAAACTCTTATCGATTTTCTCGAGCTTCTCGAGAAAACCTTGAGAGTTTTCCTCTTGCGCCGACGTGGAATTGGTTTGCCTTTTGTTAGATTGCGTCATTCGGCTGCATATTGACAATTGGTTAATTGTTTGGACGTTGGAAGTAATTACGAGTATGTTACGGTTTTAAGTATTTTGTGGATATCAGTGGTCTGTTTTCAAACGAAACTATGATCAGTTTTAAAGTTTATATTATCATATATTTTTACATAAAAAAATATATTTAATTATCCTCGTTTTGAAACGTATAAACTTTTATTTCATAGATATGATTGATAATACAAATGAATATAATTTCAAGTGTGTTTGATATATATTAGGAAATTCATTGGGGAATATTAGGAAATTAAATATTCAACCAAAAATAAATTAATTTCACCATAAAATGATTCATATCAAAATCTCGATCGTTACAAATTATATAAAACCTGATTTTCATACATATTATAATATATTATATCACCCTTCATACTTGAAATTGTTCGATCAATGGCAACGACGTCATCTTCACAATTAAAATCCACTTTACATAAACGGCATAACAATACGTAATGAATCGAGCAATCCATCTGCAAACATATACACTCGCAAATACAACCAACTTGCATTTTTCCAGACAATCATTCACAATATTATCTTTCTTTTCCCCCTAATATATCGATTACTGATATTATACAATTCTAAGGATGGAATCGTACAATCGACGCATTATTGCAGCGTACTTCACTTTCGATTGCATTCTTAACCTTCGTCATTGCTGCACTTGTGCGATATCCGTTATCAATATGCATACAACAGTCGACCATGGCAATGTAAAACAATAAGTGCAATTGCGATTGTGCGCAATTATAGCATATGTGTTATGTGGGGGCGTAAATTATAATGTTTCATTCATTTTTTTTAATTAAATTCACGTTTGGTTCAATGCGAAAGTTTCATTTGAATAAGTTCCAATTGATCGCTGTATGTATAATTTATTTTTAAAATCGTTGAAACTGCGGAAAAACATTTATTTGTTTGAATTCCTTGACATTGATCCGCAATTAATATGTGATGTGACCTTAGAGAGCAAGGGCGTGTAAAAACTCGATAATAACTTTGATATTCCATGACAAAATATGTCGATGCTGCTTATATGATGATGCAATGAATAATTTAACAATTCGGTTTTTGTTCGTTTATATTCCAAAATAGACAATTAGCACATCATAAAAAAGCGAAAGTGTCTTCACTAAAACACCGTGTATTTGATGTTAAAAAATCATTAATAATATTTATTTATAATTTTTACTTCGAACGTCTACATTATAATAAATAACTCAAACAATAATCATATATTCAATAGCAAAATTTATAAATTGAAGTAAATTGATGTCGAAAATGATCAGTTGTCAAAATATACAGCATAAATCAACTATTCGGACCCAGCATTGCGCAGATGTCGAAATTACTAAACGGTAACCCACACATCCACAAATAAAGCCAAAGTTCATTGCGAAGGATATTTTTTGACCGACCTTCACCACGGCAATTATGAAACCAGCAAATTCACGTGACGCGCAAATGCGTTGCGGAACAGCCTCGATGGCGCAACATCGCCCGGATTAGATAACACATTTTTCCGAAGAGAAAACCGAGCAGATTCCAATTTTGCCTCCATGTTTATTTATTAATTACAAATATGTGTTTGTTTTTGTACGCTCGACTTACTAAATCTTCCGAGAACGATAAAGGGAAGGTCAAAATAGTACAGCGCATAAGGAAGTCGTGAAATTTTCCGATTCGGTTTCGAAATGTCGTGAAAATTTTCCGACATCGCATGATGTTGGATAATTTTTAGCGCGTGTCGCAATTTCAAACACTTTTTCGAATCGCGATGACCTCAGATTTATCGTTTCAAAATGGCACATGCTTTGCGCTTATCAAGAAAATTATGGCTATATAATTTTCCTATGCCAATATAAATAATAGTGCTGAATGCGTTCTATATATTTTAAAACTGTAAACAAATTCCAGACATTTCGATTATTTTTTCGTATTAGTTAAATTATTTTGTCAATGTTATGTCAATTGATTATTAAAATGTATCGTGTGTATATAAATAAAACGAATAATAGAACACAAGGTCGTGGGTTAATTAATAAATGCATTCAATGTTTTTGTATGTACTTTAAACTGGAATTAAATGAAAATGGAAACTATGTCAAAGAAAATAAAATAGCTAACATCAATGTTGATAGGTCAAAATGAATTATGAATATATAATATCTGTGCAAATAAATTTGAAAAAAAAATCATTTTCAATGTCATGACTTATGTTGTTAAATTGTTATAAGTGTAGTTAGATCATAATAGATTGAGTCATATATTGTATTATTAATATATCGTTATATTGAGTGTCACGTTTTATAGAATTTTCTGGTTTTTGCTATCAATTTATAGATGTTTTTATCTATCAAGGAAGAAAAATCTTTTGAGTACACTCGTAAAAATATCATAACTACGCAATTGTGAAAAAATATTTCTATACAACATCGAATAAATTTATACTCAAATTATTTTTTTTTAAATCATCGATCACCTCAGCAGATTAGCTTACATAAAAAACAAACATAAACGATTACAAAACGTCGACCATAAGGCGACACAAAGTCAGCAGCACATCGCGAGGCCACAGCGGCCGCAATGTCAAGTGCAAGAACGAACACATAATGCAATATGCAAGTGCGCACGCACACCCACACGTATGCAGTTTCTGTTGCACACGGTATCTAAATTTAACCAATTGACCGTAAGCCAAGGAGCTGCAAGGCCAGCAACGCGGAACATACAAACGGAAGACCAGAAACAGAAATGGTGCAGCTGCTGCGGCACTCTGAGGTGCAACGATGATGACTATGGCGACCTTCGTCTAATTATACGGTGGTCGAGACTTATCGGTTGCCAGTTCGGCAGCGTTTCGTAACAGTTTCGATTTTTATACGACGATAGGGAAATTCGGGAAAATTCAACGTCTGTGCCAATGTCTGATTAATAATCGTCAGTGAAAATCTGTTTATTATTGATCGGATTTTTCGTTGTGCATATTCATTATGAAAATGTAATCGATAAGAATATAAGTTAATACTTTATTATCTATATAAATTAAAGGTGAATAGTGTATATAGAACATATGCATTGATAGCATTGTTGCAGCATAAGAAAAATTTGTCGTAAATACATCATTGTAAATTTTACAATGTTGTCCAATTGGCTTACGCAAGTTTACTTAAACGATTAGATCCGGTTAAATCTCGATTCCTGAATAATGAATTATTCATAAAAATGTCGTATCAGTACTTTATAAGATTAAATAGTATTATTGTTGGGACGGCAAAGGTGAAAATTTATGTCTGTTGCATCTTTTCATGTGATAATGAAAATTAAGAACGTTTTATTACGCCGCAAGCGAAAACATACTCGACGCAATATGATTCGATTCAGTGCGATTTAATTCGATTTTAAAATAATGGTGACATATAATCCGGTGTTATATATCGGGAAAATGTTGGGTTTACTAACGGATGAAATGGCCTTCATCCGACGCTGGATCAATAAGATGTGCATACAGTGTTATTGTACGTATATTTCAGTATTTTGCTCTTTAACCTTTTCCACTATGATTTTTCATTAGAAATGACACGAGTTCGATGCTTATCAACTATTTTATTTCGAGAAATAATTTTCTGAGAAAAATTATGAGAACGCTTTCTTTACTAATAATGATCTCATTTATATGTCGAATAATGTGTGAACTCATCTAATTTCTAAAATAATACAGAGCGATAAAATCATATCTATTTAAACATTATAAACCAAAACAATAAGGCTATATTAAAATCTTCATAAAATCAATATAAACATAATATAGCTCATACTTTTCACATTTCATACTACAGAAAAGATTATCACAAACTGAAAACGCGACACCCCATCGAACCTTCAAATACATACATTTTAGCATCAACCTCAAATTGAAATATCCAATTCTTACGACCGTCCGCATAACATGACGACCTTCCACCGAAGAGTCAACAATAACAATTTTCCGACGCTTCTAGCGACCTCAAGAGTGCCATGAAACACGCGACCGGCTCGCACGTGGCCATCACCGTCGCACATCTCCATCGGACACAGACACTGTTAGCGTTGTCGTGCATGTGCATATGCGGTCGCGATACGTCCGTTTTTATTTTCATTTCAATGTCAGCCCGATGCATATTGCACTTGCGCGCACACTGGAGTGTTGCGCAATCGGTTTTTCGATATGTCGGGTCGGCTAATTGGACGTTGTGGGTTTCGAAATGCGGCTGTTTGTGGAAAATCTTAAACGGTTGTCGATAAGGTTTGAAAAAACATCGGATAATGCGATGTTTGGAATGGGGAATTATGTGTTGATTGGCCAATTAACCTTTGGCTTGGGTGGTTTTGAGATTGCAATTGTTTCGAAATATGGTTGGATGGGATGATCTTTATAGTGAAGTTCATGGGTTTTATTAAATTTAGTGTTGAATAGTGCGTAATTGTTATCAATACGGAAGTACTGTTCGTTTGTAAGATAATGGAAACTTGTGATGCATTTATTATAGCGAAAGTATATTAAAATCGTCATTTATAATGTTCATCAAAAAATTTTAGCGAAAAAGGATCGTAATATGTTATGTAATACTAAATTTAAATGCGCATAATATTTTGGTAATTTTTAGGCGTAAAATTTTTTTTTTTTTTGAAAAAATATATTATCAATGAGAGTCTATAAAGAAACATTATAAAAATAGTCAATTTTAATATGTTTATTTGAAAATCCGGCAGCCATATTGAATTTTTGGTTTCGTTGGCGTATACAACTTATTAAAAATATTTGTTTTCCAAAAATTGTGAATCAGGAAATCAAACGTGTAGATTCTGAATTGAATAATAGTAGAAAATAAATTCACAATAAATTATTGACTAAAAAATAATTATGGCCTACAAGTTTGATGGAATAAATTACGATTCATCTTCATATTTACATTAAAAATAAACCGTTTTAATAAATAAGAAGTAATTTTTTTTATAATACTGTTTTCGACATGTAAATACATATGTAAGTATAATATAATAATTACATAAGTTTCCAAAATATTAATGATTTTTTAAACGGAGACACGATTAATTAAACAAATAAATAAAAAAGAAGCGAAAGTGTTTTTTTAATGCAAACAATTCATAATATTTCATTAAATAATTAACATCAGAAAACACTTGACTAGCAAAAAACAAACAGCTCAAACGCATATAAAAAAACACACAACAAAAAAACATCGATCGATCGGGGAAAAATCCGGAAAAACAACACACAACTACAAAACGACCGAGATTAATCATTCATAAAAAACGCACATTTTTCCGAATTTCCCACCACCCCTCTGGAACGTAAACACAAAACTCAATACCGAACCATCGACCACATCCAAAACGCACCATCAAACCGGCCTCGTTCGCCCGGAAAACCCCGAAAAGCCCCTCCCCGCTTCCTGCGAGCCCAGTGGCGTAGGCCCAGCGATCCCACGCTCCTCTGGCACGTCCTGTGTGTATGTTACGGGGTCGGGGCAGTGGTCTCGCCGCCACTGACCTTCCCCAAGTGGCGGCCGACTGTGCACCGACTGCATTTGTGCGGGTGCAACTGCAGCGGGGAGGGGAGCCGCGGGGTCTGTACGGTGCGGCCGGAAAATTGCACGGTTTTCGCGCGTTGGTGATGTGTTAGATTGATGATGATGTGATAATTGTTATTGATGATTTGATCTTGTATGTTATTATGGATGTTGTTATTCGAGAATGCAATCATAGGAACTTGAATGAAAGTTCGATCTCAAAATCTCTGGATTTATTACAAAGATGACTAATATAACTATATGATATAGTAATTTGAAGATTTTGATATGATTAATTCATAGATTTTGGATACAATTTTCGACTAATGTTTCTGGTATTGATTTACTTTGATTCTATCTCAATTGGAATTCATTTTAATATATAAAAAATGATATTTACGAAATTTTATTGAAACAAGACCTATCCCAACGCGGTACCGTATCGATTTTCTGGATACCAAGAGTCGCACGTTCTTTGAGCCACCATGTACCGCGAGTTGCGCGCGCAGTTCGCGCAGACGAGTACCACTGCACACTGCACTCTGCACTGCACACACAGATTCAAGTTCATTATTTCTGGTCCGACGACCGCCACGGACACACATGCAACCGAGATTGCAACTGCAATTGCAATTGCCGCATACCGCAGCTACTTCCTTCGGGATGGATACCGCAGGACGTCCACGAAATATACTTTTTCCTTTTCGAAATAACGGTGATTTTCGCAAACAAAATTTCGATCAATACTATTTTTTTTATTTATTTAAAATATATATTTTTTAAATTGATTAAAAACGTAATCACAATGAATGAAAAACGATGAATTAAGTCGACAATAGATTTTGCTTTTTGTCTCAACTAATAATCAATGAAAATATAAATATTCGATTAGAAAAGGGTATGATATAAATAAAGATGAATCGTGTGATGTTTTATGTGTTCCATTTCGTCATTTAAGAGCCGTCATCTGTCATCATCGTCAACAACCTTGGCGACAGTCAGCAAGGTTAACGCGCAGGAAAACAGAAATCTTTTCATATGAAAATTCGTATTCGAGCTACGAAGAGGATTTACATGACAATCAGTCGCATTGTATGTTATATGCATTGCGAAATATGTTAATTTTCATTTAACGTTTTATTATATAATACGAGCTCGAATCTCTAGCGTATTTTTATGAAATGTAGTAAAGATATGGTAGCTGGAAAAAAACTGAATATTAATACTTTTTTATATTTACAGAGTTATAATTACATTTTTAATGAGATTTTTTTATATAATTTATGTTATCCAATTGAAAGTTAATTAATATTTATAATTATCTAATCACAATAAAGGTTACAATATATGTATTACTAGACTTCTACGCAGTTCCTGAAAATTAATCACTTGAATAATTAGACTCATCGTTTCAAGTCTCTGATAAATTTATCATCAAACATATTGTATTTATAAAACGAATAAATCATCCATTAATATTATCATCCATTTCTACAATGTAACAAAACTATAAAAAAATCAAAACATCGATTACCAACGCACCCTATTGACCTAAAACACGTGATGTTGTCTAACCCAAATACACCCATCAAAAAACAAATCTTCCCAATAACATTCACCAATTTTTCCGATACTATTCACGATCAAGACCTACATAATTTCCCACATAGAACAAGCCAGTTTCGATACAGGGAATAAAAAACCCTTCGACACTATGTACAAAGTTGGGGTGGGTCGTACTCTGGCCCGACTTGCCCACAGGTGGGGTCGGTTGGGTTCAGTTTAGAAAGAGAGAGTGAAAGGGTGGGCGGGCGTGGGCGGCGAGAGTTCTGGGCGAGAGTACACAGCATTTATATATTGCTGTATAGTTGCCGTATATTGCGCTTCGGTGGCGGTACATCGCGTATAGATCACGATTCATTTATGTTCGAAAGCGATACAAGTTCGATTTTAATAAGATTTTGATGGAATATAGATTATCTTATTTTTTCTTCACAATATCATTTTTTGCTGGTAAATATATTTTTAAATTGATTGGTAGTTTTTAAATTTTTATTTGATATGAGTAGATAGTTTTTAAGGAATTTGATTTGCTTGCAATAGAAAATGCAGTTCTGATATTTTTTCAGAATTTCTATTCACAGTAATAATAGAATGGTAACTCGTAAAGAATTTAATATTGAAAATTTATTTCTTTAGACAGTCCCGGATCAAAGTGCATTCACACCTATCTATTCAAATCGATTTACTTCAAAATGCACATTCAATAAAATTAAACTATAGATAAAAATTTTCATACTAAATATTTTTTTAATATCATTTACAAAAAATGATTAAATAAAATAATAATTCAAAAATATGCAATGAAAGTGCAATTGTATGCATAATAAATGAAGACTTTATACCTCTTTCGTATGCGACTGCACTGATGTTAGTGTGCAAAATGCAGCTTTCTCTACGTAAGTAGTAGTGATGTGGCACAGACACTAGCAAATGGCCGCCCCATGGAGTCGAGGGTGTTTTTGGAGTCGTCGACCCCGGGCCGATTTATTCGTTACGCGATCGTAAATGGCGTTCGTTGTTCGTGTTTACGTCCGCACAATAGGAAAAATTCGACGGTGGAAATTGTCCATTCGATGTGCTTGTTAAGGTTTCCGTCAGCAGTTGCTCACTGAAGGCTCCTTGACGATTTTCAATAGTATTTGAGTCTTTTTGGTATCGAGAATATGTTTGATTGTGAGATTAGTTAGAACGATGTACATTTAAATTTATATTGAAATTTTCCACACATGGTAAATGTAGACTTTGCGTAAATAAATCTTGTTTATAAAGTGAGTTGCATAGATACGAATAATAAGAAAGATTAAAAAAATATCGTTAATTTTCTTCTAAGAAAACAAATTCGATAACGAACAAACAGAACAATCTTCCATCCGCAAAATTACCATCGAAGCCTACACGTACACACATATGTGTAAGCTATACGGGAATGTTGCGTGCGAGTATTGGTGTGTGGACGATCGATATCTGACGAAGACGCAAGTCCTGACCCACCGCAACCGTTCAGACCATGCGGAAGGAAAATTCTGTCCAGACGGTCGGAAAAGTGGAAAACCTCCAGGAAACGTTTTTATAATTCGAAATGTCACGGAAAGAATCACGGCTGAAATCGACGTTTACGATCTGACATGCGATAATAGTGTGTGATGCAAATTTTATTCTTTTCAAATTATTTTTTAGACAGTTAATTTATCTATTTTATTTTGGGAATGTATTTTTTTTAATATATTTTATTATTAAAAATTGTAATAACGTTCTGTCTACGTGGACTCGGTATGAAAACATTGAATCGACGAGTTCGACGACCGACCCGTGAATCTCCGTACATTCACACACAGCCCTCGTCAACTTTCAGAAAAGTACGAGAAAAAAATTTTTGAACTCGGTCCAAATAGAATATTCTGCAATTTTGTACGACGGTGAGCTTTTTGGCTGCAAATTTCGAATTTCGTAATACTTCCGCTCCACAGCCGGATATTTAACAATTCACCAAGACGAAATCGTTCATAATATTTACTTCATATTAAAAATATTACTCGTATATAGGTATATTCATATTACAATTTTACAGTAAAATATCGAAAATTTTCAACCGATTATATTTATTATAAAATAATATTTTAACATTTTCTTATATAGTAACAATACCATTGATAGAATACGAAGCAATCAACCCTTCATGGTGAATACGAAACCCCTGAACTCCAGACGGGGTAGTGGGTGGCTCGAAGCCACCCCGTCTGGCCGGGCTAACCTACCCCAATGCGACGAATTTTGCGTAAGGTTATTGTCCTCCGGTCCTAGGCCAACCGGGCCTCGCTTGGGCTGAAGCCTGGCTTCCCCATTTACGCGATATAATACAGTTGTGTGGGACAGGGGTAGACGGGGGTCGAAAGCCCACTGCGCCATATAAACGGAGACGGAGCGAAAGGGGATGCGAAATCGATGTCGTTTTCGGTCAGGAGGGGCGAAATGTCGCCGAACTCTTCTATGGGAAATTTTTCACGAGAGTTTGATGAACTTTTTTAATGTGATTTTTTTTATTGAATAAAATATTTGTTTTTTTTATTTATTTTTTCTATTATGATAGGATCTAAAAGGATAGTTTTCATGAAGTTAAAATATAAAATTAGCATTATAATATTTTAAATTAATATTCCGATGATTTATTTTTTAAAAATATTGAATTTAATATTGACTAGATGTATCATATTAATAATACAATAAGGGAATATTTTATTATTCAATCGTCAATACATAAATAATTAATGAAAACGGAAGGTATTTATAGATTTTTTATAGTAATACGTGAATATTTTTATAATATTTAATTCTTTAATTTCATCGCCCACACACGTATTACATTAAAAATATACAAAGCAACGTACCGTCATTAAATTAACGGTTTCCAAGCAACACATATAGCCTCTAACAGACGACCATAATATAACACCATGAAAGTTACAATAATACAACAGTCTACTATCCCATTGAAACATCAACGTAACAAGCTTCCAATCTAACCCATAATTAAATTCGTTAAAAAACGATGATCGTGCGTATCGAAGCGACCATAACATGCAAATTTTTCTATAACAATAAATAATAAGCCGAAATGTAGAACACGCTCTATATGGGAAACGATCGTAGAGAACGCCCCGTAGGCGGGTCGTTGACTCTTCCAACACTAGCGTACTATAAAGCCACCATGAAAAGCCTTCCGACTAATACGCAGAAGCGAAATTCAACCCCCCGCGAACACTCACATTGGCAAGCTTTCATGTGTGTATGTTACATGCACGCGAGTGTTAGTGGAAAAACTCGTGCATCGCACTGCGGAAAATGAAAGGGAGTGGCGCTTTCACCGTTGGACCTCCACAACCCCCCGTGTTCCGTGGAAAACTACTGTGGGGGGGTGGGCGGCGAGGGGTGGATAGTGAAAATCATTTTCCATTTTCATCAGGAAAAACGCGAGCGAATGCGACGGGGAAAAACGTAAACGATCCCGGTACGAAGTTTTGTACGTGGACGTGAAATACGATACGTTTCGTTGTGTGTGCATGTGTGTTGATATTGTTTTTGTTGTTGTTGTATAAATATTGTATTGAATAATAAATCAGTATTGAAGTTTTAATCTAAAATATTTACATAGGAATTTAATTTATACTGTATTTTTTAGTTGATCAAAATACGAATTAACGATTAAAAAATTGATTTATAGGTATTTCAATATTTTTTAATTATAAACTTGCAATTTTTCCTCGAAATGCCTTTCACTATTGAAAAAAATGTAACCGTTAACTGTTATTCGTGATCCTTTTATTCTCTATTGAATAATTTCTAAAGTGCTTTGTTGTGGTCAAGGGGTGGACTACCGGTCGACAACAAACTAGCATATCTATTTTTCAAACGTTTCTGAAAGGGTTACCAATAATAATAATGACAATGCATTAGAGATTTCTCTGGACGATTGTGCATTTTCCGCATAAGCAGGAAAAAAATTATACAAGAAAGCATTCACAGGTATATCACCGTTGGAAAGCTGACGAAGGTGCACCAGACTGTTATTTATTTTGTACTCGAAGATGGTCACGCGCTCAAAGTGGCAGATGCATACAATACAAATAACAAATAATGCACTACCTCATACGAGAAATGGTCAAAACTTTTACCGAATAAGAACGCCACCAATGCAAAATGTAACAGTTTATGAATTCATCGCTTTTAAGAGTATCGCAAATAAATATTTTACATATACATTTTTAGTATATGGAACTAACTTGCAAATATGATATGACATTTATAAAATTTCTATATATGATCCAACAAAATACAGTTTTAACGGATCTCATATAAGGAGGCGATCGATCCGATTACCTATTGTTGCATTTTTTCCACAATGGACCGCAACTCAAGGTGCACACCCATGCATATGGGTTTATAAGAAATATACAGAGTGGTCGTCTTCTGTTGTCCGATTGTCGGCAATAGAGCAGGTGAAAACCAGCACAAAGAACCCGAAGAAGACGACCTAACGGTACCGCGTTCCGACGCATCCAACACCTACATACACCGATTCGTGTACCCATACAAGAGTGCATCCGATGCACCGATGCGATTGAAAAAATAAGCTCGAAAAGCACGTTCGCTCTCGACGTGTTTTCAAAATTTGAGGTGTGTCAAATGTGTTTTTGGAATTTTTAATACGCCGAGTTTCGCTGGAAGAAAATTCGCAGTATTTTATTTCGGATATACGGTCAAAAAGAATTAAATAAATTTTCTTATAAAAGTACGAAAAATATATTCATTATCTAATTCGGTTTAATATAATCGGATAGTTACAATTTATTAATAATTATACCGATTTTTTTTAATAACTTATGGAGTACATATACAAAAATGATTAATTGGATCAATATTTCAATATTGATCGCTTTCAAAATCGTATGATTTCCATTAAATATTTGAAAACTATTTATGATCTTGACATAAGTAAGTTTAGTATTTGATATCAATAAGCTTTTAAAGTCAAATAAATATAATTATCAAGATTTAATAAATATATAACATCCATATTGAGCGGGTGCAAAATTTGAAGTATGTCTAGGAACTGTTATGTCGGTTGCTTTGATTTGTCGCACGCGTACCATTGTTGAAAAAACTAGGTTACAACATGTTCGAATAATCGAATCTCTTTCGAATAAAAAATAAACCCTAAACAACCTTAAGAAATATAATCATAATCAATCAAAACGCGCTCTCAAATAAAAGATGCATCTGCCACAGCATATGGTTCGATTTTTATTGATAAATCTGATTGCAACCCTCGAACAGTTATGGATTCAATCCGTGACCCAAATATTAAAAATGGTCTCTGAAAAAATTAAAAAATAAACAAAAGCTCCGTATACCATCTGCTTCCTACTAAAGCGCGTGCTTAGGGTTAAATTATGGGTTACATTTTGTCCTATGCATCGTGTCATATTGTACTCTCAAAAAAACACCTTGCTTCTAAGTAACGGTGTTATTTTTTGTAATAAAAATGTGTTCAGATTAATATCTGTAACGGGATCATTTTTTTAATCTGTTAGGAAATTTTATTTATCATTTTATACGGCAAATATTATTATTAAATCGATAAGTTTGAAAGGAAATTTAATCGTAAAACAAATAATTTCAAGATTTCCACGTAACATGGTTATTGGAAAATAAATCGAATTGTATTGTATATTTATTTAATTATTCTACGAATGTTAATATCGACATCCCGTTTCGATGAAAAACCATTTTATAAATTGCACTTTCTAAGGAATAAGCGATCACTATTTTCTATGAAAAATCTTGAAAACCTGCTATTTTCGTACTATGAATCGACAATGAGTAAAAAATGAATATATACACATTACAATTAGATTATGCAATAAATTTTTACATAGTCTTCCTTCTGTCGGCACTGCGGACGCCTTCATACATTTTAATGGTGTCATTTAAAATGGTCTGCGTAAGAGTTTATTGATTCGACACACTTTGACAATATCGGGTCATCGTATTACTATGTTTATAAAAATATATAATATAATGGGAATTATCTTGATTTGTTTGATAAATATTCGAATATAATAATTTCTATTTTTTTTTAAAATATAATATTTATGGATGATCTTTATTCACTAATAAATAAATTTCAGATATCTTTTTTACCGAATATAAAAACAGTTAACAAGTTTAGATTTAATATTCATGATTAAAATTATGCTTGTAGAGCAATATTTTGTAGATTGATGTTAAAATTTAAATATTACATAGTTACTGATTTACATAAATTATTAAATAAATTAACTGTATTGTTGAATCATATCATATTATGCTTCATAAAGCTAATAAGCTTTATGAAGTCAGTTTATTCAAGTAATAGTATTGAGTATGCATTATTATTTATCAGGGTAATTACAAAAATTATCACTAAGTATCATTACTAATTGTAAGATTCTAGAAATCAAGTACTATTCATATGTTTAATATGCATTAAGTCAAAACTATTATGTACATACTCCGAAATTTACATATTATCAGTATTTGAGTCAATCGTAATTCGAAATAAAGACAATTGATTATATTATAGTTATCAAATTTCTGCTAGTTCAAAAAAAAAATGTATTTAATATCAATTTCATATACGAAACGCCTAATATTAACTTAAAAATTCTAAATTAACCAAATATTATTAAAAAAAAATCTTCGACATATACCATAAATTTTCGCAACATTTCAAGCAGAAACGCCCCGAATTTTCACATCACCCGCAACACCAATCTGTCGACAATGTCCTGCGGCCTCTCGTTTGGAATTTGCTCTGAAATTCGAAGTCTTCTATCGCCGAGAAGCCTCGGTGAGCGGCCGAAGAGAGATGGTATTGAGTCCACGCGAGTTCATCGGCCTTTGACCACCGAAAACGAACAGCGCAAGTAGTGCGGTCGAAGACGCCGGAAGCGCACATACCACTCACGAGTTGAACATGCTTCCTCTTGGGGAACATTGCGAAAGGAAAATCCACCGTTTGATGTGTCACATCTACTTAAGATACTAAGCAATGTGTGTTGGAGGAAAACTTCGATGAATTTTCCAGTAATGATAGTTAAAATCGAACGAATCATGATGAATTATATTTTCAAGAATTTAAAATTCAAACTACTTTGTTTATTGTATAATACGCTCGAAATAAATTTTTGAACTTATTGTTAGTCTATAATAATAATTTGAATATAAAAAACAGGATTATAAAATTTTATGCATACAACTAAAATTAATGAAAATATTCTTATAAAATTTTTCTCTGATCATTTTAGAAAAAGCATTAGAAAATGTAATAGTTAAATCATTATAGAGAATATTCTTCGAGCATGTTCGATATTCAGATAGAAAAGATTTATTTGACTTTATAAAGGAATATGTTTCTTATTGTATACCCGTTTATAATTTAACGTAAGGTGCATTCCGAGTGGGAGAGGTTTATATTGTTGCACGTTAGTTTTACGACTGATTGTTGTAAGTGCTACGATATGTAACTAAGTACCTCAAAGACCTGTCCTCTTGGTCGTGGTATGAGTCTCAAGGACGGAACGAGAGGGTGTGTCTTTCTGAAGCTCGGCCAGACTACATGCCTTAGTGAACTTAATTCGAATACTTTCAATGTGTTATTAAAAAAATTCTTACAAGATTTTATATATGATTTTATAATGGAAGATTTTCGAATCTTAAATGATTGTGAAATAAATATAAATTTACTTTTGAACGAAGAGCGAAATCGTTTTACAATTAGTTTTTAAATAATCTATTTATATTTTGTATTCGACAAGTTTTAAAAACGACTTCTCAGTAATACATCTAAAAATAACACAAACAATACGATGCTTCTTGAAAAAAAGGAAACAATATTGCGCAGCGAATTTGCTTTTTTTACAACAAAGATCTCCGAAAACGATGTTACGTAGGAAGAAAATCATCGCATATAAAACATTATCATTTATCTGTATCAACCATGAAACGATCGTTATCAATTACAAATCATGACATAAGTTTGATCAATTATCACAAGACAAATATTTTCATATAAGATTCCGATTTTTACCATTTTAACCACAAACAATCCGATTGAATTTAAAGTCACACCCAATCTACCGTTTCATTTTAATTCATCGGCATCCAAGCACAATGGGAGCTTTTTTTACTAAACCTTATACCCCTCAAAATCGGGAAGCGAGCATCAGGAGTGCGTAGTGAGGTCGAATACCAAAAAAGAACCGTTGTACGACGAAGGTGGTATAACTGGTTCTCGTGCGAAGGCTCTCTCTCTTGCTCTCCGAAGATTTTTCACCTCGAGAGTGGAGAGCCTTCGGTGGTGCGATCGGAATGTTGATGATCGCACACGCGTTCGACTTAACCCGGAGTTAATCATCTCGGAAGTGGACCAATAAAAGCGAAGATGGTCTGCCGATTCGCGGTGACGTATATTGGCGGCGGTGTGTGTGTTATGAAGTTGATGAGGTTCAAGTGCAGTTTGGATGCGGTGCGAGTATGTGGTGGGTATTGTAATTTTTGGTTTTGTTGTGATTTTTAAAATTGTGTGGTGGTGAGTGGGTGAATTATGTAAGATCGTGAATTTAGTTTTTATTAAATGATTGTTGTAAAAAAATTCAAGTGTTTAAGAAAAGTTTGAATCAAACCATTTTTTGTGTAAAACTTTTTAGATCCTGAAATGAATTTGCAGTAATATGTTGCTAGTTGATTTATGATGACGTTCTTTTCCTCTTATAACGGAGTTTTTGTCATCGCTTGATACATTCTAATAGTGAGTAAATATTCTTAGAAACTTCTGGGAAAGATTGAACATTTCATTTCTGCTGAAGAATGCTTTCTCTCGCCAATGACTCGTTAGATTTTCGTCGAAGTCAAATAATTGAATAAAGAAATGGGTCATCGACCCCAAACAAATATTGAAATCGAATTAATAGCAACAAACAGTTGAAACACTAATTACTCAAACACTAGACTATTACGTGCGTGACGGCCATAATCAATTTCGATTCTCGAATCCACGAATGGTAATTAATTATTCTTCCAACGCCTCCCACCACGCAAAGATCATCTTCGCCTAGAAGAGTAACGTCCAACGATGGCGATGCTAGTTTGCAAATCGTCCAAGAAAAAAATCGAACAAACTACAATTTGATGCAAGCGACAATAGACCTTATACCGAGATTAAATAGCAACCGAATTTTTACATCGCCCCGAAGGAGGCTATCGCGCTGCTGCTTCGGTTCAACGACCGACTTTTTCGAGAGTTTGATGCCACCACAGCAAATATTGTTATATCACATTGAAAAAAAGTGACTCTCGTGTCATTGCCGAAAATAACAATCGACCGGACCAAGGTCACACTTCTGTGCATTTTGCATTTCATTCTGCATGATAATCGGACGGATATCGTTTTGTGTATGTAGTTCGCACCGGAAAAGCCGAAGCGCCTGCAAGAATTGATAAAGTGATGTAAACGAAAAAAGAAAATGTTAGTGTGTATGTGAGTGAAAAAAGTAAAGAACGAACGAAGGCCTCTATGCGAACGAACACGAGCAAAAAACTTGGCCTTACAAGTTCAAGGCTTTTTTGGCATTGATGATGATGCTGTTTTTGATACGTCGTATATATTATACACTGTGTACACGTATTGTTATTACATTATAATATACACAGTGAAAACAAAATGATCCGTGTGGGTTTCGCGTTTTCAACGCGTTTTTGTGCGTCGTTATTTGTTAGTTTTTTTACGAGATCGTTTTTATTTAGATCTACACTTTGTGTACGTAAGCGTTATTAGCGTTTATAAATGTGTAATTATTCAAATTAGATTAGTGTTGAGATATTTGAAGCGAAAATGGAAGTGACGTACACACATGGGTTTCTTTCTTATCCGTGCGGTGAAGTCTTTTAGATTTTGAAATGCATTTACAGTGATTTGATTGATTTCTTTTTATTTAAATTTTGAAAACTATATTTGATGAATTGGAAATTAAAGGATCTGATTACGTTATCATGTTTTGTTTTGCATGAGATAAATAAAAGGAATTGAATTTAAAAAAAAACATTACATGTGATAGTTTTTTTTGGTGAAAAAAAGTTTTCGGGGAAAATTCAAAATTTTCATACATGACTAAAATAATTTGATTCTTATAATATGTAATAAATTACATACATAAGCATTTTATGTAGAAAATTTTCTTATTATATAATAGATACTTTAAATTTTCCTTGATGTTCGTGATATGCACATGTTGATAATTCTTCTCAAATATTAAATACAAATTATTTAAGTATACATACTGCATAATTGTTCACGTTGTTAAAAAAATCGATAACAAAGTTAGAGACTTCGAATTGATAATATAAACATCGGTAAAAATCGACTATAATCAAACATTACAAGACGTTGAATTCCATTTATTCATGTTTCGATATTTCAAGATGTTCATGAAATATTAAATCATGTATCACTTTGATATCAGCCAACAGACTGAGAAGCGATAAATCATGTATCAATCTAAATATCAAATAGGTATACAAATCGGTGGTTTTCGCTGAAAAAATACAATTGTAGAGTTCAAAACAAATATCTGAAAATGCTCACCATCAACTCCTGAACTCGGTCCACTGCACAATCCTAGATTAATCCATTGCCAATAATCCAAAACGAGCACCACACAGCCAACATCAAAATCATATCCACACAAAAATACAAGCACTGATCACACGTGTACGAAATGCCAAATCCAAGAGTACAAAACGCGCGTCAGGTGCGACAACACTTCAAGTTCAACGCTCCCGGCTCACTTCCGGCAACAAACCGCGATAAACCACTCTAATAGAGAAGAAACGCATGCAAGCCTCCTCCAAGAAGTGTTGGACACGAGCACAGAGGTGCTTCCTCGATGGCTCACCGTGCCCGACTGGCGGTGGCCGTTGAATGGGTCGTCGTCGACGACGCGATGGGTGAACGAACTGTTGTTGCCTGTTCGGTTCGGTTCGTTCTGTGCGGCTGTGGTTGTGTGGATGGGATGGAAGTTACGTGGTTGGGTGTGTGTGAGTATGGTTTTGTTCGCCGGTGTTACATGAGGACGCCGTTACGTGTGCGAGGACTTCCTCTTGCCGTTGTTGAGGTGGTTGGGGTTCAAGGACGTGGGGTTGGTTTTCGGGTGGTTGGTTAAAAATAAAAAAGTCGTTATTACGTTTTGATTTTATTATGGTGATCGAAGTGTTATACAATTTTTTTTCATACCGAATGGAACATTTAATCTTGAATTTTTATTTGTTAAATTAAATTTGAATTGTATCTAAAATATAAGTATTATTTATAAGTACCTATATTCATTTTAATTGATTTTTAATCATGAAAAATAATCATAATTAAAAACATTTAAATCCATCGCATAATTACAAGATAAACGCATAATTTTAAATCTTTTTTTTAATGCATTTGAAATATAAAATTATGCGTAAATATTCAAAATTGAATATTCTTAAAATGGATTTTTTTTTGGATTCTTCCATTTATTTTTTCATCAATACAAATATAAAAAAAACCACATTGCTGATCATGTTCCTACTGATCTTTTAAATCACATTATAAATAATATAATATTATGATTATACAACTTAACACTGTATCCCATTATACCGATTACAATAAATGGACCCTGCAATCACGCAACAAGAACTAAGCGAAACGTTTCGACCTTGAACCCTACAGAGTACACCCTAGCCGTAATTAAGTAATGGCTTCGGAGGGTACCATTGAAGATAATCACCATTCGAAACAAAGACAACATAAATTTACTTTTTTTTTTTAAAATAAGTATCTAATATTTATTTAACAAAAAAAGATAATCTCACTTTTCAATTAGTGTATTGGGACATTTTTATCATTGTTTTATAGTTCTATGCCGTATTTGAATATTTATTTTCATAGTAAGAAAAAAATCGGACTAAAAAAGTAAAATCAGCTTGGCATACGAAAATATTGATTCAACGATATTTATATAGTCACCCATATTATTTCTCGTTCAATTCACATTATACAATCACGTAATATTATTCAATTCGACCTTCCGAAAAAACGACTTTGCACATCGACCTTTGTCACGCTATTGCAAGTTGATATCATATAAAATAATAAAAAGTATTCGACTTGTTCGCAGATGAGAGCCGAGAGAGTGAGTCATTTGGGACAATGCGTGTGTCCAATACCTGAGCTCTGACGTGGGATGCTTCATGGACCCTTCCAATAACAGATTGTGTTCACCGGTTCTAGATATAACGGTAAAAACTTATACTTTTACCTGTTGTTAAGGCTTCGTGTTCTTGGAGAAGAAGTCTCATCTGTGGACCTTTTCTCGCTTAGGGACGCGAGATTTTTTTTGGATTATGTTTCTTTTCTATGCTGTATTTCAATCAAAATAATAGAACTATAGTTTTCAGGGAATATTGGGTTTATTATGTAATAAAAAAATAATTTGTAAAAGGGTTTCAAATTCACTCGCTCGTTGGTGTTTTTTTTTGTTTACAAAATCATATCACACATATGTACATATTAACAGAAAATGATAACACCAATTTTAATAGTTGCAAATAACCATCTTTCGAGAGTTGAAAATGTCGAATATAGTTTAACAATATAATTTGTTGATGTAATGGATATACAAATAAAAAGTAATGTGCGTGTAAAAAAAGCAACAGTCCTTAACAATGTGAAGTTTTTTTCACATACGAAATACCAATATTTATATTGAACTCTCGTATCGAAATTTAAAATAATGATTTATTGGGTGTATTGCGAAGAAAAAAATGGATATTTTCGCAATTTGCTAAATCAAGTGGGATGTGATAAATTGTTGCGATTATGTGATATTTCAAGCGATGAGCGAGCAAAGATCATTGCTCTGGAGTTCTTAGATCATTATACAATACAAAAAACGCATTTTATTTACGATCAATTAAAAGAGACATCAACGAAACCAAACAGATTTAATAAGTATGTATGTACTACAAAAAATATATTTATAATACAATAAAAAGGTATTTTTTCATTCATAATTTAAGCAGAAATAATTAAAATATTTCTTAATCTTCGAAACATTTGAAAAAGGAAGACGATGTTTTTTCTAACAGCGGGCTCAATTTTTCAACAAAAATGTCCAATCTATCAATGCCAGAAGAGAATACACACATACAAAATACAATAAAAAGAAACGTGAATTCATAGAAACGGATAGTCGCAATTATCCGATCGGCCGCCGTATAAAACGAGAGTTTCATACACTTTATATTCTTTCGTAATTGGCCGCTAATTGCATATAATCCATTTAATTTTCACGAAGCCATCCATCGACAAACGAACATCGCATCTTACATTTCATTTTATTCACATACACACACACACACACACACACACACACACATTTGTATATTCGGTTCCGAAACACTAATTCGAATCTCGAAGCGAACGCGCCGCGTCGTCGTCTCCGAGGCCAAAACACTTTTGTCCGCAGGTTCATTCACTTTTAAACTTGGCATTCCACCGACTATGCTGTAATCGAAAGCCTTTTTTTTCCAACCCATAGTATAGTTGCAAATCGTCCTCGGTCCGAGAGATCAGCTCGATCTAAAACCCACCAGAGTGGCAAGTTTTTCCAAGCAGGAAAACGTCAGCGATCGAAACGTGCTTCGAGTCCGTCGCACGAAAAAATAGTCAATCCATCTAGGCGAAGAGAAACAGATATCTAATTGTAAATCTAAACGAAGATTGATGGAATTCCGCGAAAGATGAATAATACCGATGACGTATTGAATTTATGTGGTTTCGGATAAAATTCGGCACATGTGAGTCACTCACTCTCTGCGGGAAGATCCCAAAACAAACATACTGCGTGAATCACTTTCACAATTTCTCCACGGAAGGCTTCTTTGAATCGCAAATGTTATAACGAGACCACTGTTGTTTTTTCTTCAGTTCGGTTTTTCTGGTTGTGTGTTAATGGAACCGGAAAGGATTTTATCACATTTGATATGTGTATTCGTGCAAAATCCGCGTTGCGCAATTGAATTCTCTCTGTACCGTTAGCCTTTCATCCCTATGCGTTTGTGCTTTGTGCGTTTGAGAAAAGAACAGTTTCTAACTTTTGTTTGAACAAAAGAGTACCGTGGTTGGAGGTTATTTATGGCTATAGTTGTACAACTTGTGAGAAAGGGTTCGTTTTCGGGGGAAAAAAATTCAGACAAACAGGAAGCCACATCCCTCGCATAACAGTAAATTTTATTCTAATCTTTGTCTGTTTGCCTTTATTGTTTGAGGAAATTGGAAATTGACAAGCGTGACGCAAAAATATAAAAAATCAATTTTACGAGACAGTTGCGTACAGTGAATTTTTTTATGTAAAAAAGCCGATAAACAAGAATTTTTGGATAATGATATTTAATTTTTAAAATATTGAGATAATTTGAGTGAAAGAATTTTCTGTCATCAGCATTAATTTAAGCCAATTTTCAAAAATTAAAAAATATCATTAATTTTTTTCTTGTTCGGAAAAAAGAATTCTCACACAAGTCACTAAAATTTATTATCTGCATAATGATCATAATATAATTTACAACGGTAGCTTAACAACGACATAAAAGGACTGTCGTAAAACTTTCTTCTCTCCTTTGGAATTTATTCTATGCATCCATAACTTCTATGCAGTACACACCAATTTCTGTTAACAATACTGCATAGCATTTCTGGAAAATTATAAGACTACCGTTTCGACAACGAACAGCACCACATCATAAATCACTTTCCTGGAGAGGACAATGTTCGTATTTACAATTAGAGATTTTACGAAATATAAAGAAATACTTAATTTGTGTGTAGTTTTCATATCAAATAACGTAATAAATTATATTTCAATAATAATTTTGTAAGTAGGTGTCGATTTTTTTCGAATATTCAAGTTTATTTAAAATTTTATACCTCATAAAACTCAAAATTTATTCCATTATTAACAAGCCACAATGCATTTATCCCACATGAAACATTTGCATATCATCTAAATACATCTAAAAACACCCGAGGAATTTCTCGATCCAAAACAAGAATCTCCAATCAAAACATTTCGCATCATCAGCCACCTCCGAAACAAAACAATTTTGTCAACAACCCATTGGACATCCGACCTCGCGCGGAAGGAGCCCCCGTCTAAAAGTTTGACTACACGTACACAGGCACACATCTAAACAGGTTCATCATCTTCGTCTCCGTCGTCATCATCATCATCATCACCGTCTTCGTAGATAGGTATGGCGGATTGTGCGCGGGGTTCGACAACCGAAACGCCTTGAAGCGGCCATTGGCACAGGCACAGGCCGCTGCGCATGCCGCTTCCCCGAGATGTGCCTGAGATTAGCGACTGTCTATTATGTTATTCGAAATGGCTGAAGTGCTTTTTTGCACTTTGTCGTCTTCGATACGACCGCGGGATGACGGGTTTTGTTGAGGGATTAGCGAGGTCGGTGCGGGGGTTGATGGGCATGATGGTTTGGTTCGCGTGTGGGTTTTCGTGCTTGTTTTAACGCGTAGACAAATATTGGTTTCATGCAAAATAATAAGTTTTTGAAAAATTTGTGAGGCTGTAATGTAATGCTTGAATATGTAGGCGTGTGGATATTGAAAATTGTCGGTATTAGAATAGAATTTTGTATGCGTCTTCATTTCTTGATATGTGTGTTTGCTATATGACTCTTCAGATTTTGACAAATATTGACTCTATAGAAAACAAAAGCTCGAGTTTAATTTTCCTTTTGTATTGAGTATATTTTTTAAAAACAATACATTTATTTAATTTATAACTCAACAAACACTTTCGTATGGATTCTATTTGCAATTAATTTTGATGGAAATAATAATTTATCATTATATTTAAAGGCAAAAGAAACATTTTCAGTATGAGATTTTAATAGTTTGAATATTAAGCTCGAATAAAATTAAGTATAACACTTAAAAATTGATATTGCATATAATTTTTTGATACTAAATATGGTGATTTAAATTTCATATGATAATAAACATGCAATACTTCGAGCCGTAGAATTGAGAAATATTTGTTTATTTAACACTGATATTTATTTCAAGACCAGTGTTACGAGTTTGAGAGTTGTTGTATTATATTATATTACCTACATATGTATATTATAAATGTATACAATTTTAAATTCGAGGTCTGAAAATAGCGATGCATAAGTACATTGCAATGAGATTTCAAATAAATTCATGTAGCATTTTCTGATATATGATATACTCGTAAAATAAACTAAATTAATACAAAGATTTTAATCTTGTATGTCTGACAATAGATTAGTGGTTCTGAGTTATAAACACAAAAAAAAATTATGGTCGTGCAATTTCGAACAATTTCAATTCAGAATTGTAAATTTAAATAAAATGCTCCAAATTTATTTTTTTCTAGATGGAATAATTTGAATTAGAATAATAGTACTTAAATTCGATATACTTTTTTTTTATTCAAATGTACCTAGATGCCAAAACCATTGTTCGTAGTTCTTTTGCGCGCCTCTCGATGATTGTAGTCATTTGGATTCGTACAACGATTCCATCATGATACAAAAATGTTTTGAATAATAACATATTTTTTAGTCACGCTTCGTATTATCCGAATAATTTATTACCGTATCGCCCATTATATTCATTGTCATTGCCGATCGAGATGACTCGAATTATGTTACCTTGAAAACTCGCCCGATGATTTGATTATGCGATCAGAAAAAAAACCACTGATACTAATTCGATTTACACGAATTTTTTCTCCAATTTACATCATATCATAGCGAGCTTCCAATTTTGAAAAACCGGCATTGGGAGATTTGATTTATTGGTATATTGTTGAAGCGCGAGAAGATAACAAACAAGATCACGAAACGTAAATTATATTATTCGAAAACAAATTATAATATAATGATACGTTTATTCTTTTGCGTTTCGCATTTAGTAATTAGATAGATAAATTTTCAACTAATTATAAGTGCATGGTTGATGAAAGTGATTCCGTTTGATTGGAAAAAAATCAATGTTTTTGATAGAAATGCTTTGAAAGACTGTAATAAAAAAATATAGGTTTATACTTTAAATTCAATCTTTTGAACATAAAATTTAATCTTTTAGAATGCAAATTTTATTAAATAATATAACAATGGTCTTAATATAATACTTTTAACACATGTATCTATCCTTTTATTAATCGTAAATTTGCAATATTTTCTTTAACATAATCCCATAATAATAATGGCACAATAGCAAAGAATCCACTTCAGATCAAAATAGTGTTACAAACCAATTTATTCACGTATTACACCTCCATACAAAAACACAATGTTTTGGACAATTAAAATTTTTCGACCATTTTATAAAAGCGAAGCCTGCTCTGTGGGAAACTTTCGACCCGAAAACGTCCAAACGCACTCAAGCACGGCAACCATAGCGAACAACTAACACAGAGGTGGGCTTTAAATCTAATCGATATGCAATTATATGCGAATCGGAGTGACATAAGTCAGACGAGTGACATAGTTAATTAAGAAGCGGTTCAACGGGCGAATGTGGAACGATTTCAATTTTTCCATATAAAATGTGTGTTAGGTTGTTGAGAGGGCCTCGGCCAACAACCTCGATGGCCGTGACGTCTATCGCCAACACCTCACTTTTTATCGGACGACACCATTTTTGCGCTTTTTTTGTGGATGAGCTATTGTATGAATTTGCGGTTTTTGTGTGTTGGTGTTTTTGAGTTGTTATGATCGTGTATGTAATGTGTGTAGTGTTTAATCGATTTTTTTCGTATTATAATGATTTTATGTAGGCTGACAATTTTTTTTTGCAAGAACATTAAAAATTATCTGATTGTGAGTACTAAAATGAATATCGATAATGACGTTGATGCAGATATAGTAAATATTTAAAAATATATAAGATTGATAATAGTTACGTAGTAACTAAGTACATGCTTTTAAATGAATAAAATTTAAATTTTTTATTTGTTATAAAGACGTAGTATTATAACTGCACTTGCTCCGTTCTAAATTACAATGTAAATTTCACTCGTCCTTTTAATGTGAGCCTTCTAATGTATCTATTTTAATCGAATTATCATAAATTTCACTAATTTTTAAGAATTCTTACATAGTTTGATATACTTATGAATAAAACTGCGATTACGCGACGTTTAACTCATTCAAATGCTAGGGCTTACGAATTAAAGTTGATGATTTCGTTTATTGAAAATGTAACAAAATAGAAAACAAATATTTGCATGATGTTGGAAATTCGATGATTTATATAAGGTAAAGTACAGTAAGATAAATTATACAAATTTTGAACTAAATTCATAAAATGAATACAAAGGTTTTGTTGATTATTTTCGTTGAACAATTGTTGCACAACTTTGCGCCGTGACATAATCGATTATGTATGACAAAAATAAACGAAACTGATTAAGCTTTCTAATTTTCACATTTTATTGTCAGTTAAATAATAATTTTTTAATAAAATTCCTTGGAAAATTTTTATTCAAAGAGCGATAAAATATAACTCATGTGACTAACAATAAGGTTTTTTTGTAAAAAAAAAAGAGAAATCAGAAAAAAGAAAAAGAAAACATTAAAATGACAATAAATAAAAAAAAGAAAAGCATAACTATATTTTTAATTTTGCTAAATGAAAATTTTTCATGGAATTGCTCATCCACAAAATCATAAAAATATTTTTACTAGATTTTTTCTTGTTCAATTTTCAATTTTTATGTTTTCGTCAATACAAAAACGAATAGAAGATTGAAAAATTTCCCAACTCATGAAACATTCCATTTAGGAAATGTTGCACAATCGACGTTGCGACGATGAAGATGTCAACGTCAAGTTCAACGACATCAACGATTCATATACAGATTGGACATCTCTTCGAGCGATTGCTTCCTACATATTGTGGCGTATTGGAAACCACAAGTTTCTTCAACTTTTCGATTATCCACATTAATATTGTAACCGAAAACACATCAATTTCCAAAAGATTACATCTGACCACACATCATTCCAAAACCCAAAATACTATGATTGATTTTCTATGAACAAAAGAGGAAAATTTACATCTATAATCAGAATTAAATTGGAAAACCCAATTAGCAACTTTACCGTTTCGTTGACGCATTACTAGGTAGTTTGTGTCACAAGTTTCTTCTACTTCGGATTTCCTCTTCGTTATCGTGAACATTCTGAACGATGATTTATATGGAGGATGATCCAAATCGATGGCACGTACGTATAATTCGATTAGTTTGTAGAGAGAAGAGAGTCGTCCGTCTCTAGTCGTATCTAGGTGGAGTCGCAACTCTCTATGTAGGCGAAAGAGAGTTCGTTGCCCGACCTCGTGCTGTTTAACTGGTTAACAATAATCGCGGCGATTACCTTTCTTTTCGGATTCGCAACGTCGCATTTCTTTCTTGTCACATACTAAATCCACCTGAAAGATTCGAATCCATAATAACAAAAAAGCGACACAAACATTTCATGAACTTACAAAATTTTCTTCGAAAAATAATTTTTAAAATTTTCCTATGCACCAAATAAGTTTCTTAAATCTCAAGTTTTTTCCGAGAAACGACAACCCATTTAGTGGAGCTTTCAAAAGCTCCGGTTACGTGAACAAACATCGACCACACACTGACTCCGACACCCAAAAAAATAAAGTCCTTTGTCATCCAAGATTCTAACGGTCCCCATAACCAATATTATCTTTCGCCATACGAGTGCGTAATGGCAAACGACCGACGGGGAAAAAAACTCAAAATCGCCTCTTTAGCATTTTCGATTCGGCGTGTGCGTTCGATTAAAATGGCAAAGTCAACGACCACTGTAACCAACCAACTAACGGTACTTCGGCAGTGGAAGTAATAAACGCGTTGAACGTTCACTTCTCGTGTTGGCTGTTGTGTTTCGAGCTTTTAATTTCTTTGGTTCATTTGCATGCACGTGTGTCGAAAAGCGATTTCGGCGAATAATCGAAATATATTCTGAATCGTTTGAAATTCGCCGAAAATTAAAAGTGTGACGGTGGCCCGGCTGTCGAAACGGTCGATTGCTTTTTTGTTGTTTTACAAGCGGAATTAATATGTTGGTGATTATATTATGTGCGTATTGTTTAATGTTAATGCGCCTCGCGCATAACAGTAATTTCTAATGACATCGACTTTAATGTAATCGATGACTGTTCATATATGTTAAATTTTATACGTCGTTTCTTGTGTCGTTTGTCATGGTTCAAATTTTTTCAATAATACACTGTAAATTCACGTTATAGCTATTAGTTTTTAATAAAACCATTTAAATTTCTGAATATTAGAATTCCCTAATTTAAAAATTTACATACAAATCGATTAACAGCATATGGAAACACAAAATTTTCCGTCACTATTTTGATCAAATCGAAAATTTGATTATTCAAAACATCATATACTACTTATTCCTCACAATAAAACAAAAAATGAAAGAAAAAAAAACACTCGACTTAATCAACTACCATTTCTAATGCACGCTTCTACGAAACCGACAAAGCGTAAAACGGGAACATCACTCTCGAGCAAAGTGAACCGCTCGTCGTTTCTGACTACGAAATAAGCCTTTATACCAATTTACGCTTAAGAGCTATTATAGAGAAACCTTGAACTGGGCTGATGAGCCTTTACGGCGTCGACGAATCCGTTCGCGTGACGTATGCGAAAGTTTAACGAACTTGGGAGGCTGGCCGCGAAGTGTTACGAGAGAATATGCATAAACAAGAGTAAGAACTCGATGCCCGGAAAGTAAGCAGGTGGTTCTCGTACGCGATATGCCATAAATATATGGTTAAACGTATGATAAATATAGGGGAGCCTCGGCTAATTTTGCGGTGTTGAAAATTGATCGAGAAAACTCGAGCGAATATAGGCAAATCGTATATACTTTTCTTATAAATCATCGATTCTGTTGTTAAGTTTGTCTTCAGATTTATATTGGTTATAAATTAAACAATGTGTTAATAGCTTGTAATATTCTCGTTAAATATTATTTGTCTATTCAATTTTATAAGTCGATTATATTATACATTAATAGAATTCGATTAACATTCATTATATGTATCTTATAATAAATATCTATAAATAAGCAATTTATAATTGTATTGCTAAATAAAAAAAAATAATAACAGACATTTCCTTAATGATATCAGAAAAATCAATTCTTTTGCAAAGATTTCGAAAATCACAAACAAACTCTCCTCCGAATCATCGGCACGAAGATGCGTTTACAATCGAAAAAGCGGGCCGCCGAAATGTTATTATTGCCTTGCTACATTTATAATGCATATATGTATGTGTGTACGTCTGCGTTTGAGGCTTCGTTTCATATGAGAACGTTTGGTCACTCTCTCGTATCGGTTCATATTTCTCTTTCGATTTCAGTGAAATCGACCGTGTTTTGAATCGCAGACGCGCGAAAATTCAATCGAAAATGGCCGGTTTCGATTTATGGATGGTCGCACGATTGAATCGCTCGAAACAAAAACCGTGAATGGATTTGTTTCGATTATCATCATCATCGACATGTATAGTCTATATTACGTTATTTGTGAATTTCTGTATTATTATAAATTCGTTCTTGAAGCGTTTTTGATGAGTTTGAATAATAAAAAAAAATTGTGATCCTATATGATACGAAATCATATTTATCTATTGACTTTGAAATTGTCGCTTAACTTTGATGATCGGTGGAAACGGAGTATTTGGAAAGGTCAACTGTTAGAATGTAAATTTTATATTTTAATCAAATTAAAGCGATTATTTTATATACATGTAATTCGCATTAACTATGAAGAATGTGCAAATGTTTAATTTTCACAGTTCGTTTTATAAGTCAATTGTTAAGTAAATAAATGATAATACCATTATTCAGTTAGATGATAATTTAGCTCTTATTTTCAATCCAGATTTGAATAAATATTTAGTCATTGAAAACTAGATTAATTTTTAACTATGAGTTTTAATGCTTATTACTTAAATACAATAGGAGAAAATGTAACATGTATTATCAATTACAATCTGAAAGTAAATGTTTTAACACGCAATATATCAAACGTTTATATTAAAATTATATTATTATATAGGTACAAATATTTATTCAATCGAACAAATCTTATTTTAAAACCATTGCAGTTTCGAAAGGTGTTCGAAACAAAAAAAAATGCCATAAAATTTAATACCTGTGCCATTTAAGCGCACGCACGGTCACAATGACTATGAATGGAAATTGTACGTCGCGGGGAAAATCCGGAAATGATGCAAGACAGTCGTCGACACTGACATTGATTAAATGTAAAAAAAGTACCGACCAACACCAGAGATAAGCAATCGCATTGTTATTCAACGCTCAGGCCCGGCGTTATGCAATTGACATTGAATGCACGCGGTATAAATAGTGTAGTACACGAATTGCGCAAACAGAATGTGTTTATGCATTTCGTGGTGTCCGTTGGTTTTTAATTGTAT
Organism: Hydropsyche tenuis; assembly: GCA_009617725.1. Classification (NCBI taxonomy): domain Eukaryota; kingdom Metazoa; phylum Arthropoda; class Insecta; order Trichoptera; family Hydropsychidae; genus Hydropsyche; species Hydropsyche tenuis. Next base: position 1,428,691 of record VTON01000028.1, read on the forward strand.
TTTTTTTTTGTTATATGTTACGAAAGTTTCAGGAAAGTTGTAGTAATAGTTTTCGGTTGGTGATTTTTGTTGGTGTTTAATGTGTACGTGTTGAAATATCTAAACATAAAATTAGTGATTTTGTTATTAAATAAATTTAGTAATATAATTTAATTTAATTCAATTGAATATATTATTTGAACCAAATGCGTCACTATGAAATTTCATGAATTTCCTTTTATTATAATATTTCAATTATGATTTTGAATAGGCTGTGAAAATAGAAATTAATGATAATGTTTGATTTCAGATACAATGTTGACGATCAATGGCTTCAATAGTGGTGCAGTATACAGTGCAAGCAACTAATCCAGTTTCCATGTAACGAGCTCACGAGTAGAACCCAACGTCGTCGCTAATTTTCCATGGCGTATAATATGGCACTCGTTCTATTTTCCCATCACACTTTTCAAAATGACAATGTCGTACGATATTAACAATACTTCTCCTTATGAAAAGCAACATTGAAAAATTGAAACTTTAATCTCACATTCTGACAATTTTTTAACAAACTTTATCTCAAATTACATTTGTATTATTCGATACTTTAAGTATTAATCGAAATTAATTATTATATTTATTAAATAAAATATTTATCTATTTTGATCATAGATCATTGACTCTTATTTCTTTGCACATTTGATGAACATTAAAACAATTTGAACACTCCAAAAACACGCTGCCACATTGGAAAACAAAATTGCCCACTTCCACTGAACTCTTTGATTCGTCCGACATATCGACATGGATGTTCGATTTTGTTGGACGCGAAAGCAGGCTGTCGTTAGTTTTTGTTAGACGGTGAGGTGAGATGCGGAGTTCTTTGGCCTCTCTTAGATAAGTAAGCCAAATGCAAGTTGGCTTCGGCGGCCATTAGCATTATTATGAAAGTTGGCGTACGGCGATAGAGGTTTGATGACCCGCGCTAACAACGCAGAGCGATATACTTTTGCGAGTCAGTAGTTGAGGACCTCTAATGTCCGAATTAAATCGGTTTAGGTTTTTTGTTTATGAATAATGGATGTTTTGTCCAAAGATGCATAAGCAAATGTATATGAAAATGCGTCATTTTGCGTGGTTTTGTTTACAGGTGTTGTGTTTGCGAGTTTATGAATAATACATTGTTTATTTTGAGCTCTGGAAAGTGTAAATTTTTCCTTCTATTTTGTAATATCGTGTAGAGTAAATGGTTTTATCTCAGGGAAATATTTTTAGGATTTAAAAATAGCTTGAATTTTATATAAATTGCAATATTTAACAGTACGTTAGGAACTGAATAAATATTATAAAAATTCATTCAATTATCAAAACTGAAAGTCAAACTGAAAAAAAAATGTCAATATACAAGCAACGATTCGCTATCATCAAAATCGATTGTCATTGTCATTGTAATATGCTTCGATTTCATCACCATCGAGGAAAGCATAATCGGCGCCGTCGTGAATGTGACGAAGAACTTTCCAGTAGTTTTTACCGATTTCCAGCAAACAAGGCTAGTAGTGCCACTGCGATACCCCACATTCCAGCACGTTGTGCGTTACATTACGTAGTTTTCTAATATACGTAAACAACTAGCATAAGGCGATCAAAAAGTATATGCTCAAATGAAAAAAAAAACTAAACTCCCATACAAAAAGTCCACAATATCACATAAAAACCATCAATTTTCAGATTTAACAATTTCAAAATTGTTTCATAATCTTTTTTCATAGAATTCGTATTGATTTGTATAGGTATATTATAAAAATATTGAGTAAAACGCTTTTCGGTGAACGGAGTAGCTGTGGCGGTCGAGTCCAAGGTAAGTAGCACGACGATCGCCGTTGACCCACTGAGTGCTTTGCTTGCTTCTGATGACCATGGTAGTGGTGGTGATGCTGATGTGGCAGCTTCTGAACATTCGAGCTTCATCGTGATCTTTCGATCAAGTCATGAAGAGTGTCAATAGTCGAAAATAGACAACGTTGTAGATTGCGATCGGCAGTGATGATCGATCGATACTCATATGTGGGCTATTGATTTTTTGCACATGAATATTTATAAATTGTTCTGCTTTTAAATAATTTAAGTAGATTAGTAAATGCGTAAGTATTTTTCATTAGGTTTATTTCATAAAAAAGCCGTATTGTTTTAAATATTTAAATATTACAATCAATATAAATAAATATTCGATTTGATATTCAATAAATTGAGTTTTTTTGAGAAAAATTAATTCATGTAGATTTTTTTATTGTATACATTCAAAGTCCACGGTTATGGTTATAAAAGTAATATTATACAAACAGTTTTTCTGGATGATTGATAAATTAGAAATGATTCATATTTTAATATTGAATATAATAAAGGACAAAGTAAATTTAAAAAAAAGGTTGAAAAAAAGGTAAATATGATATTTTTTATGAATTTTATAGAAAAACTTTCCGAAATTTAATAATAAATTTTATTTAATAATAATCAACAAAAATATCACACTCTATCAATGCAATATTTTTTATTTTGATTTAAATCAATCACTCAATCAAAATAAAATATAAGAGACAAATGATAAAAAATTTCCAGGGAAAAATCAACAACAATTTATTGAAACGTATAATATAACATTTTACAGATTTTTTTTCAGTATGAAAGCTTCAGAATTCTATGAGACTATTTTATCAATCTGATATAAGGATAAGAATTCTTATACATTATACAACTTCAACGAATTAATTTACACATCGATGCGAAAACAACAATTTTCCCAACGCCAAATTTCTTATTGAAACCGAGACCATAGCGCAAAACGCGCCCACTTTCGGCCTTTCGCCGAAATGCACAACTTTTTCGGCCATCCGACGACGGCATCCAAGCCGAAGATGAACACCGTAGCTGCTACGATGGCTTCGTCTGACGATGGTGAGAAAGTACCGGGTGTCGCTTTCAGCAGATTCGCGATCGCTCGATCCGCGCGGCCAATATAACGGTATCCATTAAAAGAGAACGAACAACGACGGAGATTTTTCGACTGTGACGTCACAGAGATCAACGAACTAGTTTGGCCTCTGCTTTTACTATCTCGACGAGCGGCGTGGTTCTCAAACTGTCGATGTTTGGGCGGAAAAGCGCCGGAAAATCGGCGGTGTTGGTGTTTGTCCTATCCGCGTACGATTTCGACGAAAATATTCAGATTTTCCTTAAAATTTATTTTTATATATTTTAAAACGCTTGATTGTTATTGAAAATAAACTTTAATATCATCATCAGTAATTTTTCAGCAAAAAAAATGGTTTTCGAAATTTTCATATTAATTTTCAAAATTTTCAATGATTATAGTATTGATCATATCAATTTCTATATCACAAGGAATATATTGATAAATGTTTAATTTTTAGTTAAATTTTCTGAGTTAAATATTTAAAAATGTCGGATAATCGACATCCGATTTATCACAAAAGAGCGATCGTTATCCGAACGCGTTCATTCGGCGTATTGGCGTATGTTTTTCATACATACTTTTAATTACATTTCATTGTGGCGCGTAGAGCTGAAAGCAATTTAAATTAATTGATTCGCTGGTTGTTTATTCATTCTAGATAAATAAATAAACACAATCGACAGCGAAGTGTTCTAGCGAGAGCCATTACGGATGCCCGCCGACGCATTTTTCTAGGTCATACCAGTTCATTGATCCACTTCATATTATTCTAGATAAATCTTCCAAGTTATTCATAACACATTGTAGGTTTTATGGGTATGTTACCACTTAGGGGCGCAGCGTGAGGTTGTATCCTGTGGGAATAACCTTAATATGCATTAAAGTTATATACTTGGAATGAGTATAATTTTGTATGTTAGGGAAATCAATAGTGATTTTTATAGATAACGAGGTAAAATGGCTCGAGAGAAATGCAGGGTTTTGAAAAATTTATATGCCTTTATATAAACTAAATATTTTTTTTATAATTTTTCCGTTTAATCTGTAAAGACGATTTGAGTTTGAAGCATACTATAAATTTTGAAATACAAAAATTTTAATATTTCTCACACGAAACATTGTAATAAAAAAATTCAGTACTAAATTTATTTTTCACAAAAAAATCATAATATATTCTATGCCTAAAATTGATTTGAATAAAAAATTATAAAGTGCATCTTTATACGAAAATTAATTGTATTTCAACGAAAGAAGTGTTTTGTAAAAAAATCACTGAAATATTCAAAGCATTGAACATCACATTTAAAATTCTTCTAAACCAAAATAAAAAAATCCGAATTTCTTCCGCCGCTAAACACACATACACATTACACATCATATCGACGTCGCAGTGTTGACGGTCTGCGTTTCGTAAGTCGTCCAAGTTCGACGACCTTATTGGCGATTGGCGAGAGTCGCAGCTCGTGAAAGGTGGAAGAACTTGCCCCACAATCTCACGGTTCTAACGCCATGCCATGGGACGGCCATGACCACCGTGGCCTCGACCACTCTGTGCCAAATGGCCGCCGACACGTTCTTGTGAGGCTCTCGCTCGAGATGCTCTTGTTCTTGTTGTGCAAAAATATGTCGCCTCAAAGGTTGTGGATGGTGGTTTTGTTTGATAATTTGTACTGTCTGATGTTAGAGTTAATTTGAATTGATAAGACTAAAGTTGCGGGTTTCATATATAACCATGCGTTGATGTTTCGAATGATATGAATTTTTTTAAAGAAATATTTGTTAAGATAATTATATTAAAAATATGTGTAAAGATTACTTTTAAATTTATATGTAATATATTTATATATTTATTTTTCACATAATATGTTAAAAAAATATCGATTAGCTTTAATTTTAATACGAATGAAATGTAAAAAAAAATGAAATATAATAATTCTGTAATGTTCGAAAACCAAAATCGATTATTAAAATAAAGATTTTTAACTTATCTATAATATTCAATATTCAATATTTTAAAAATAATTTTTATGATCAATTACTTGAAAAAATAAAAATATTATTTGCGTTCATTATATCAATATTGCACAATAATTATATTTCCTATCATTTCAGGATGATGATCCTATTAGTTCATCACCCACATAAAATGTGACGATAATTTCTTTTAAAGCGAAACACGTGTTTATTGCGTGCGCCCGTTTAACTAGTTTGCGGTTGTATATAGATCGAATGTTGAAAGTAGGAAAACATGTGCTTTTACCTGAAAGTGCATAAAGTTGCAGAGATGCATCGTAGTCGTAAGTATCGCGGTTAACAGATTGATAGTTCACTGAACTTCCGATGATAGAAAACTTTCTACGTGTCTTCTTTTACTGATATATGACCTAAAAATATACTGAAGACATAAATTAGATCATTCTCTACGTGAATCTTCTAAGCAGAAAATGTTTTAAATATACGTATATCGAATTCAATCGATTTGGGTTTCAGTTGAAATCCAAAGTTTCTAGTGTTTCAACTGTAAATTTATAAGGGAAAGTTTCAGTCTTAGTTCAATTTAAATCATGAGCTGAAAGGTAACTGAACTGTGACTAAACGAAAATCCTGTCAAGAAAACGTGGAAATTAAACATTTTCAACGTGCTGGTTGAATATATTTTGAGGAAACTTTCCCAGTGCAACGTGTCGATGGGGTCATCGAATAAATATATTACGCACATTTGGACTTCAGCTGTAAACAACAATTTCTTGAAATAATAAAAAAAAACAAACTTGTACGAACGACCCACATTCAAGTTGATCGTTAAAAACAACACTTTTCCTGGAAAAATGAATAATAAATTATGTATGATGCTGTATTTTAGATCATTAATTTTATTTCATAAACGAACATGATATTTTCAAACTTCAGTGTGCGAATCATAAACATTTATTTTTATATTTTGATTGTTATAAGATCATATTTTTTCACAAATGTTCGATTAATCGCATGAAAATTGTTCATGTAGCGGGAACTGCTTGCGTCACGTCCTGTGTAAATTTATTGCACTGCATTAAACATATTCAGTAGAAAACGTTAATAACATGTACGAATATATGTACAAATTGCTGAAACACTTAAATTATTCTGTGAATAAATTACTTGAACATTTATATAAATCGGAATTACATAACGTAATCGTTTTTATTATAATATACACTTTTGCATCATGTTGCATAAAGCTATTTAATAGTTTTCTCTGATGTAGTTTGCAGGTCATATTATATGTTAGATTTATAAGTAGTAAGTATGATATGATTTTAAAATTTTGAATTTGATTTTTTATTATTCATAGACTAGTAAATAAGGTATTTTCATCGATCACGTTGAAATACACACGTTATATGAAACACAGGAACAAAATTTAAATATGGCCTACGTGATCAAGCATCTCGGTACAGATTAATGTACTCAAAATTTATGTTAATTTATAATGACGGATGAGAACCAATTGTTTGTTTGTTGTATCACTTATACGTAATAAGAGAATATTAAAAATTTGATTTGTTTTTCAAAATCTCCTTTAATGATGTTTCTTTATTTAGTTATTAAATTCGTTTACTTACATATATTACGGTAATAAAATACTAATTGAATAAAATTTTAGTTAGTTTACCATTGTAAAATACTGTGTGATACGTAATATGTTTTGTCAATTATTAACAATCATCACATGGAAAACATTTTTCACATAAAATTGTATGTACTTTCAGTCATTGTACCGATAGTTACAAAGAATCACTCAATAACTATTTCTATTATGTATATAAGAAATTTGAATAAATATACAGTACATTATAAATTATTTACCGATGCAACACAAGTAGATTATTGGAATTTAATTTGTGAATAAATGAATCAATTGAAAAACAGCTATTAAATCCTCAAATGTATCATAAAAGGCAATGATTTAAATTGAAAACAATGTTTCACCTGATTATATGGCGATCACCTTAGTTACGAAACAGCTTGTCAAAATTAACTCACTAATTGTAAGTAGTATATTAATTACTTTACACGTTTATATTATATTTCATATATTTATATTTTCAGCTGCTATATTTTGGATTCTGTTTTCACTGACAATAAGAGGAAGTCCCGTTATTGAATAAAAAACACGTCTTTTCGAGGGCCGACATGTGTTGTTCGAGGACCGATTTTTTATCGATTAAAAAGCGTAGCACGAACCCTTTTCCCGTTTTAAAAATAAAATAAAAAAAATGGAAATCGTCCATAAATAACTCCCGAGGAAATATAACAAACAACCGAATAGAAAGGGCCCTCTCGGTTACTTTATTATAATCATTATTGTTATTATTGTGGCCATCGGTCTTGTTAGCCTCATTAAAATATAACTGTTTGATTACGCACAATGGTCCAGCGCATAACATTATATCGTGTTTATTGTAGGATGAGAGAGTTGTCCGCTTTTCGTGTTGAATAATAAGGTGAAACTTGTTCACGTAAGTTATGAATGATACATCATTTTGAAATTTGATCTTTTCGATTTAAATTGTACAAATTTATAATACATGCACATCGCATCTTTATTTCAAAGAAATAATACTTATGGTTTAAAAACATTTGAATATGTTCATAAGCATTTCCTCTATAAATTTGTAGTTTAATGGGAAAATTATTTCCACAATATTCGAACGATATTCAAAAATTCTATTGAATAATGCAAACAGTATTTTTTTTCTAACAATAAGATATTTAATCCTGAATGATAAAAAGTGTTTCCGCACATTTTGAAACGTCACACGCACTGTAGCATAATTGACGACGGACTTGCGAACCGAAAGCACCGTTAACCAATGAAAGGAAACCGAAAGAAAGAAATAGTTGCATAATGAAAAGTACAGTTCGAAAAATTGCGTCCCCGAAATATATAAAAAAAAAACAAACAAAGATAAACGAGAACAAAAAATATAACTGTTCTAAGGTCTTCTCTCTTTCGTGACGCCTCGGAAAAAATACGTAAATAAAGAATCGTCGAGCCAAAAAAGATAAACGAGGGATGAGCTAACGGTACATTCGAAGGTCTTCATCCACCAGCCCTTGTTTATGGTTTCTAACAATGCTAACGGTACAAGTGTTTTTCAAAAGGCGTTGCCTAATATTGACAAAAGGATGCCTTAGTTCAGGAAGCTCGTAAATTAAAACCGCACTTTTTGCGCAAATTCGACTGCATTTGTTCGATTTATTGCTGCAGAATTTACGGTTACGCATTTTCGTTTTGACACAATGGATAATGGCAATAAGGAAATGCTAAACATTGAGATAAAGTAACCGTAACCATAACCGTTGTACAAAAATACGAACGCTATCAATAGATCGTTCTGAGTGCTGATAATAATCAAATTTATGTATATTTTAATGTTATACTTTTTTAAATTATGGTATAGTTTATATGTAAGATTGTATAGATTCAACATATTTATTTTCATACTCAATATTATACTGTATACATAATTTGTAAATAAATATATGTCAAGAACAATTATATTTTTATTTATTATGTTATATATTGATTTTGCTTTTTTTCAATTCAATTAAGACCTCAATTTTTCAAGCTTTTATTAACTTGACTTGTGCGAGGTTTGTTCTTTTCAGAACCAAAATTCAATTTGCGAAATTTTCCAACTATTTGCAGCAGATTTTAAAGACCATTTTGTACGAGCACCGTTACCTTTTTTTGATCATTTCTTTTGCGCATGAAATGGTCATTTTTATTCCACCGAGAAAGTAAAAATGCACGACAGCCAAATTCCTTTTCATCCGTCGTAATCGTCAGATGCTGGGAATGATTCTCGAAAGAGGAGACCCTTTGAAGGGCATCCAATTATCCGAATGTTAGAACCTTCACACACTATGAAGGAGAGAGAACGAAAAAACCTTTCGAGGAAAAAAACGAACAAATAATAGTGTACCGTTATGTTAAACTTGCTCGGCCGGCTCGAGCGTCGATACCCACTTTTAAAAGTGAACCCAAATTTTTTTAGGTGCGCACTCCTTGTCGGCGTTTCTTGATTATTTGGAACGGTTCAAAACGAAGAAAGTTATATATAATATGATTTACAAACTATAATCGGTTATTTTTTGTTGATTTTCTCAATATTCTAAGAATAGCGAACTAACGCAAATGTTTCCGTTTTTGTACACCGCAAAAATCTTATCGTATACCTGAGAAAACAACGGTATCCTTCATTTTTTTCCTCCAGTTATGAAATATTTGTAGAAAACGTAGATAATATTAAATTTCAAGTTTCGAAAATTTTGTTGAAAATTTACTTCAAAGTAACATCAACGAGTAGTCAAACTCGAAACCCAAATGAATATTTTATACATTTTACGATCATATATCATTCTTTGGAAAATTTAAACTACAATTTTTCATTCGGGTAAAATATTGCACAAAGTTCAGAATACAGTCCCACATATTGTATTCTCTAGTAACATAAAAGAAATGGTAATTTATTGAATTTGCCGCCACACCATGCATACTAGACACGGTCGAAGGTAAGTATAGGATTCGATTGGTGAAGGTGGTGGTCGTCGCAGAATGGAGAACTTTGGAAAGTGTGACATTGAACTTGGTTGAACTCGATTTGTTCTTGTGTTTCGCGTTCGCACCGTTTCATAAGAAACAACTCATCCGTTATGACAGTTCTGGCATAATTGTTGTAATTTTTCGCGATTTGGCGGAAATCGATTCTTCAAAATTCGATGCAAAGTTTAGTAAAAAAAATAAGTATTGATAATTGACGTATTTCGTAGTGTTGGTTGATACAAAGTGGATCATGTGTCATAGATTTTTTTTAATTAAATACTTGAATAAAGTTCATTTTCATTAAACAAAACACTATTTATTGGAAAATATGTTCTACTTACTGTTAAAGGTCTGAATATTTTGAAAAATGTTTGTGATTCGTATGTAGCATGCCATATATAAATAAGACGTCACGATCTATGCTTGACTAAATTAAATTGGTGAGGTCAACAAACCAGAGTTACCTGGCCGTTTTACGTTAGCGGCATCTATGAATAGTAATTTTAAATAGACAAATCCTAAGATACTTTCAAATAAAATGTACAAACTTTTAAAAAACTATTGATTTATTTCCATTGATAGTATCGAATACAGAAAATTACTATACAAAACTCTAATTTGACCTTTTCAAATAGATTTTTGTAGAATATAAGTATGTACTTACTCATTTTTCATTTTTTTTATATGACATCATACATTTGAATATTTCGTTAGAAAAAAAAATGATTTATCCGTAATTGAATCTATAATTATTCGTTTTCGGAAAAATTAACACACATACAGTCAGAATAGACTCAAATATAATCTAAAACGTCCACATATGCATCCGTATAAAAGAGTCTAGTGCAAAAAATGCTGGCAATGGGGAGTCTCGCGCTGTTTACTAATAGAAAAAAAAAACGCGTGTCTACAACGAGAACGAGAACGTCTATGTTTCTGCGGAAGAAGACGAGTGAAAATCGTCTTCGAAGGCTTCGAAAGAGAACCTCCTCGATTTGGAGCGCCATCGAGTTCAACGGCCCCGCGGAAGCGCAGCACCGACCACAAGAAGCGTACAATCAACCCAATGGCGAAGAACGGAGACGTACAACCTTCCAGCGAGAGACGATGATGACGATGATGAAAACCATGGCGTAGGAACCGGTAAAGACGGCCGCGATTCTTCGGCAAATTCGCTGGCCGCCGTCGAAAACGAGGCTGTTACTCGACACGTGCTAACAGTCGATTTCGATGGTGTCTTGCCGGCTGCTATTTTTAATTGTGCAAATTAATGTTTGAACAAATATTAGATATATAGAAAGTTGAATAAATAGCAGATGGTATAGTTAATTACAAAAAAACCAAAGAAAATCGTAAAAGTGAATAAAAGGTTTACAATCGAAACATCATTGAATTGATTCGAATGATTGAACATTCAATGAGATGTATTGTAACTAGTAAATTTTAAAAATCAAGATTGAAAAGGTAATATAAAAATGAATAATTTGATTTGAGATATAGCTTTCTTTAGATCCAACATAAAGGATTACATTCTTCTGAAGAAAAATTCACTTATCGATTTTCTAATGTTTAAAAAAATGGCTTCGCTCTATCAACGGCGTGTTTCTAACATTGTGCCATTATATTATACAGCGTGTTCGAGTTTCTTGTTGCGTCCATACGGAAATAAGAAAGCAAAGCTGGATATGAAATTGCGGCACCCAACTATGTGGAACGCTGAACCGACGTAACCTTCACTTCAGCTCGCTTCAAGTTCAATGCTTCGTCTTGTTCTTGCGTCGAATACATTTTACAGACGACGACGCTGAAACAACATTTCGACACACTTGAAAGCCCAGCAGCCACACCAATTGAATGCAAGTTTTCCTCGTACATTTTCAATGACGATTGACATTTTTTAAAGGATTTCAATTTTGTTCAAATATCACAAAGCGATTGAATCAACTGGCGCGTAACCTCAATTTTCATTAATATATTTAATATGCAAATTTTTTCGATTTGATCATTTTTTTTTAGAAAAATTAATAGTTTGTTGAATCAGGAAACTGTTTTTTTATATTTCTGGATTTTGTTAGTGCAATTTGCGTTATGTATATTGTGCGATTGTAACAGAAGCCTGAGGGCGACTTTCTTGTAATGGTTTGCTGTTCTGCGTAGTCGTGAAAGCATTCTCTAGTAGTTCTCGTAGCAAAATACCCAGTCGTCACTGTACTGTTATATTTGCTATACGAACAGGGATTGTAAATTGTTGGCGATTTTATTGCCTATATAATAATATCTGTTTTAGTATTGCAATTCAGTTGAACCAAAGTATTCTCATGTATGTCAAAATTTTTATTAAAGATAGTATCGATAATGCACATTGGTATAAAACTTTAAAGATCAAAATAATTTTCAGATTCACATTCGTAATATAATAAAATTAAAAATAAGTCATTTTAATTACATTTTTTTTAGATCATAAAAATATAGAAAAGCTTTCGAATTTTAATTGTATAATACTAATATGTAGATCTAAATGTCATTAAAGATAAACGATTAGCGATAGATAAAAATAATACAAAATAAAAGCATTTTTACACAAAATTTTCTAAGAAAATTATTCTAAGCGAATTATAATCAAAATTGTCAATTAAGAATTGAACGATGTAACAAAAAATGACAATAATACTAAAAAATATATGCAAATTGGGTAATTAACCATAAAAAAATTCGCATAAAGCCTCTCGTCCACCGGTTGGCGACCTCGCGACGGCAACAGCCTCCGCCCGCAGGTTCAGCCGAGTTCATTGCCACAGTTTCGTAACACTTTTCTTGTGCAACTCGCTCTTGCAACCGGCAAACAGCACACGAGAGTGTGTGCACAGAGCGTACGTATGCATGAGGAGGAAAATACTACGGGGGGAGGCGTACGTGTATGTACAAAGGAAAACTCGCCATTTTCCCACAGTGAGACGATAAAAATCGAACCTCGATTCACTTCCGCGATTCTCTCTCTCGTCTAGCCGACGTTTCTTGTGGATCGTTTAATTAATACGAAATAAACGTGGAAAATCGCGACATTTTTGCCGAGTATCTGTCGCTGTTGGATGTCGGATGCTTGAGTTGATTTGGATTCTTTGACGTTTGGTTGGGTTGTTGTATTTTTTTTTTTAAATCAAGAGCGAATACATTTTCCAGTATTTTTTATACTACGAAAGAGTTAAATTTAATATATTTGATAAATAAAAATATTCTCAAACAATTTTTCATATGAACATATTTAACATCAATGATTCAATAATTGCATATGCATATCCGTACTCTATCAATTTGATTAATTTAAAATTTATTGAAAATACAATGTATTTGGCACATTGTTGAGTACTCAATCAGTTGAAATATGCATATAAATAAACACGGATCTCTTCTAAGAATAAAACAATGGTCAAGGTATTCCGATACATTCTTCTGCGAATGTACCGCTGTTCATTGTCGTTCAATTTACCAAATCGGATCCGCCTTAGAAATTTTCAATGTTAGCAACGACTGAGGAGATCGTTGATCGTTGTAACGGTTACACAACCGAGCGAAAGGTCGCGGCCTGACATTATAAGAGCAACAATCGCTCTCGCACCAGACCTTTTGTCACTCACACACGGACATATTGTGAAATTATCATCGTATTCTCACATAAAAAGGTCACAATTCAAAATATTGCGATATTAATATAAAACAAATACACATTTCTCAGGTTTAATTTGAAATATTATACACAGAACAAATTGAAACTTTGCATCGACTTCTGTTAATCATCGAAGTAAAGTGACAAATGGTGTGAACTTTTGAGAGCTTTTGGAAAGGCTTCGTCCTTCTGAACATGCTATATATATACCGATGTCAATATAATAAGCAGTATGCAGATTAAAAATTCAAACTCTACTCCAGCAAAATGAACATTTCCAGAGTTGTGTTAATCCTCTTCCGGCAGTGCGATACCAAAACGCCAAACCCACGATGATGTTCACGATCACGGCCCCGAATGGGTTACGAATAACGTTTCGCCGACAAGCCAAGTTCAAGAGAAAGAGACGATGTTCGTATATAGTCTGTATAAATAATATTGTAAAGTTCGTCGATCCGTCGAAATTTGCTCCGTAGAAAGTGTGACGCAAGAAGTGTCATTTTGTACTGTTATATCGGACGTGAGGGGACAAAGTCGGTCGTGACGAGGCGTGACGTTTTTATTTTTCACGGCTACATTTTATTTGTCATGCGTGCGTGGTTATTAATGAGATGATATGTCGGGGGAAAAGTGATGGGTTTGATCGCAAGAAATTTATGAAAACAAAATGTGTGGAAGAAATCGAAGTGTTTCAATCGCGCTTTGTTCGATGAACTCCGTTTAGGAAAATCGAATTGAAAATTTATGATGCGTGCGTGAAACACTTTTCATTATGAAAATATCGTTTCGTAATGCATTGTCGAAAATTTTATTCATTTATTCGTCATTTCTTGAAAGTGTAAGGTATATCGATAAAATTACAAAAATATATTCCCACAGCGTCGAATAAAATTATGTTTTAATTTAGATTAATAATGGTATTTAAAGTTTTGAGTGTTTAAGTAAATGTTCTGGACTATTTTTCGATATTTATTAGAAGAAAATATCAAAGTTTATAAAAGAAACTTGTAAGTTCAAAGAAAAGTTTTCCTTTGTACAAGAATCTCGCCACAATCTCTATATCTATAAATTCTAATGGAAAACATAAAATTTTCCGATATTCTATACAGTAAAATCAGTTTATTCACCAAATAATTACTTTTGTAGATTGAATTTATCATTCCACTTATAGTGAAGTTGATTTAAAAAAAATACACAAGAACACTTCAGATACAATATAATACGATCAAACTATCTAACAAATTAATTGAAATCTGCATTATACAACACATATTAATTTACTCGTAACAATTTACAGCAGGAATATACAAATTTTCAGAATTTAATCAAGAGAGTTTCCCGGAAACTTTGCAATTCTGCAATCCGATACGATTTTATAATAACTCCGGCGAAAGCTTCACCTGCGCCGCGCAAATTTCGCTAAAATCTAGAATTTCTATTGCATTTACCGTATTTTAGCGGTAACGGTTCATGTGTTACGTGGCTCGTGGTATTATACAATTATGTATACAACGCCCGCAACGTAAACACTCGTAAAAGATAACCTCAAAGGTCGAGCGAGCCCTTTTGCATGTCGGTCGTAAAGTGTCCGCGAGGGCAATAAATCCCTTGTCTTTATACGAGTCGAAAGTAAAAATGTTTTCCGAAAACGTGTCGCAAAGAATATTTTTTATGTCCTTTGCGAGATAAGATATCTCTGTTTAACATTTGAAGTTCAAATGTTTTTTTTATGTATGTGTTGACTTCACAATGATAAAAAAGATAAATTTTAATCAATCACTATCAGATCCATGTTCTAATTGCGATATTAGTAACATAACTCTATAAAGCAATGGTTAAACAATCAATATTGGACGACGTTTAACTATAATATAATATTATATTATATCACGTGTTGCTTTTCAACATCAACCATCACTGAAGTTAAGCGACACGTGGAACGGTTAATAAATAAATAGACTAATTTGAATTTGAATATTTTCAAATCTAACCTACGTATACGAGTCTAGTTAATAGTTGATGTGCGTATATGTGTGGTGCTTTCATCGATGCGCCTAGAAAGTATCACGATGACACACATACGCTGCACTATTGCAGATACGTGTCTAGCAATAGAGTGCAATGCGGATACAAATGGTGCAGGAGTGCCGAATCGCACACAGGATGTACCAAAAAAATAATCCTGTGCATTCTCGCATACAAATTCAACGGAAAGAGAACGAATTTTGAGCAGAACGATGGTCATATTTGATTCAAAGGTAGAATTTTCGCTGTAAGAGATGTGGGTATCGTTTCATAAAATATTTTTTATCGATATATACAGTTTCTACTGCACTATACTGAAATTTTACATATTATATATTTTTTCAAGCTTCTGAAAAATTAAAAATTACCTGTATTTAATCGCATATGTATATCTGAAAATTATCTTCATACTATGGTCATTATGAGATGAGAGGGATCTAAAAGAACAATGTATTTTCTCAGACATAAACTGAAATTAGTTCTGCAATCAATCAAATGAAAGCGTATGTAATTATATTCAATACAGCAAATATTATCTAGAGTTTTGAATAGTATAGGTTTTCATACTAGTAAACGGGACACGAACTTTCCAATTTCGAGTTCGCCCTTACATCTCGTCAACACTTCTAGAAGCCTTCACTGTCTCGTTTGACTCACTTATTGCGTTGAGGTCGACGAACTTGAACGTTGCGCCAAACGAGAAAGCACAACTTCTCAATATTTCCAATACATCCGATAGAAGCAATCAAACTCGAAAGACTAAATCTATAGACTTTGAAACAGCATATTAATTTCATGACCTGTTTCAATTGTTGCTAGATTTTCATAAACGTGAACCTTCCATAAAACCCAAACTTTATTATTTTATACCACAGAAGATTAAATTTTTGAACGTGCCCCCGAATGTTTACGATCTAAACATGAGAACTTTTCATAGTTCCGTTGCTTCTTTATTTATTGTTATGGCGAAAAATTTTATACGCACAATGAAAACAACAGTTAATGACACGATTCCGTCGAAAAAACATACATACACACTCAATTAAGCCCTGGTTCGTTCAGTTCTTTTTCTATTTCGGATCGGAAATATCGAGCGTGTGTATGCCCCTTTCTTCGCACTCACGTTGAACTGTAACGGTACACGCAGGAGAAATGTCGTAACGAAAACGAAATAAACCGTAAGGTAAACCCAATGTTCCGGAAGACGACGTCGTCATCGTCATTACCGTAGCACAGTTCCATAGTGGTCTTGAATTTTCGAAGCAGTAATCGTTGCAGACGGTTCGCGACCTTTTCCATCCGAAAATAATAAATTATAATATTTGAAAATAAGATGATGCATTTTGATTATTATTATGTTGGAAAATATATGAAAGAATATGAACTTTCTACATTTTTTTTATGATCATCGTTATAAACAGATGATTATACAACGTTGATTGCAGGATAATTTTTTTTTGATATTCATCAGAAGTTTTAGAATTCTATGTATCGAAGATAAGGTTACTAGATTTTGAATATGTCAAAGGAGGATACTGACAAAAAAATAGTTAAAACCAAAAGGTGTAAAAATAGTTATTCAAATTGAAAAACAAGTGTTATTAAAATAAGACAATTTCCCTAGAAGAGGATAAAGGAGAATAATTTTTCTTTGAGGAAGATATATTTTTTTGAGGACGACTAGGCTCCCAAAAGTAGAACAATCGTCTTCAAAAGATGATTTCTGGTCAGTCTGGCTTACAATCAGAGGTAACTCTGGAAACATTATTTATTTGTTAAAATTGAAAATTAAAAACTATGTTTTGCTGAATTGTCTCGAACTAGTGGTATGCGCGTCCATGTATAGACAGCGCTACTTGTTGCTTAACTTTGGTAATCAATAGGAGTTGGCGCATTCAACAAGACAATAAAAAGATCATTCACCAGTTTTGATGACGATTACATCGATTACGTTGTGTGTATGTTTATTTATAAAAATTAAAATCATTCATTCTTATTGTAACAACCACTGCAGGACAAGGCTTTTATTATCATCGAAACTTTTGAAATTTTTCATTATTTCATGATATAGGGATAGAAAATCATGAAAAATTCTATAAAAACCAACATATCCATCTACAATAAAACCTCTATTATTCGGGTTTCAATTATCCAGATTGATAAAAAAATAGTTTATTTTTTAATAGCAAATTTTACGATTTTTTTTTACATAAAACGCGTCCAACAATTTATGAGTACATAAATAAATTATACTGCCTCATGTCAGACTCAACTATGAGGATCATCATCATCATCATCATTGTCGACCGGTTTAGTGCCCACTGCAGGACAAGGTCTCCCCATCAAATATTGGGGGTCTAGGCTATATACCTTATCCGAGAGCCAACCTCGTAGCGATAAGGGACATGTACCATAAGATCCAATCCGCCCATGCCAACGGAAGAGGTTCTCAGACCCACGGTACGCAAGCCTATGTGCTAGTCTTTGTGGTCGCTGACTCTCCACTAAGCAAATCGCAATGATCACCCGCGGGGCAGACGAGGTAAAGACTGAGCAGACTGCGTCCTCGCTGACCACTTTTGCGATCGCAATGACCACCAGTTTGTCAAACGAGGCAAGACCGTTGGTCCTACTTGGCTTCGACCTCCGTAAAACACACGTCATCGGTCTTCGCCATTACCAAAGAAAGATTTTAACTAGGTGAACATGCAGTGTATTCTAATTGTACGACAAAGTTTTAGTCCTGCAAACACCCCACCAAATGCATTACTGCGTTCTGTTCGTAAAAGAGTTAGTTGATATTAGACGGTTAGTAGGGATAGTAAATAGTTAGTAATAAGATAGAATAAGTTATAATTTAACTATTATATTCTAAAAATTTTACTTTGATCGTACGCTACTTGTTGTTTAGTCATTGAATGACGTTTATAATGTATGTTAGTTGAAATTAGATAGTTATTTAAATTATGTCGTAGTTAACTATGATTATGAACAGATTTACAAGTTAGTTAGTTAATTGGATAGCAAGCATGTTAGTTTGAGACTAGTATTATCCCTTATTTTGTAGTAAAATTAAGAAGAATTAATTATTTACAGTAGGGCGATGGATTCTAATAGGAATTTCTTGAGGTTCAAAAACGTTCTAATTAAATGATTCTGTTATACGATATATATTTTCCTATTGTGGAATTTGAATATGTTCGAAGAGGTTATAAGTAAATCAGGATGCTAGGACTTAGTAGAGAGGGAATCTAATAACCGGTAGTTTGATTGAGCGGCCAGCAGTAGCGGCTTGTGAAAATTTGTATTGGGGGGGAATTAGAATCGCGCACGCGGTTGGAAAGTCGGGCGCTCCGCCTTTAGCGGGCGGGCGGGATCGCAGGGTCCGCGGATCGGGCGGACGAGCGATCCGGGCACCTTAGCAGCGCTGTGCCGTCGTTCGTGTGGCGGCAGTGAGAGGGCGTACTGTTAATGAGACTCGGGCACGAACAAAAAAATGGAACAATTAATGAGATTAATTTAAATTCAGTTGAGCACAGAAAAGAAAATGAAAAAAAAGATTGAATTGAATTGTTACCGTCTTTCGAAGGTCGTGTTGTTTCTGGCACTGTAAAATCGAATTTTCACCCGCGAAACGAGATATAAGCACTTCGATTAAGATCGTGTCAATTTAAATACGCGCACAAAACAAACCAGATATAATGGAATATGACACAAGTTATACGTGCGTAAATTAAAGATTGTTTTACAGGCGTTGGGGAAACCCGAATGGCGTTATAAAAAAAAAGGTTTTAGTTAAAAGTGTTTCTATGGAATGAAAAGGTCTGCACAGATGTTAAAACACATGCGGATGGATAGAATCGTAGATTTAGAAACTAAACGAGTAAGTTAGATCGAGCGTTATACTTTAAATTGATATCACGAATATTGAGAGGGAACGGAGGTTGTGGTTGACAAAATAATCGCGGGAAACGGTAACGATCCACAATGCAAACGAAGTGTCACGTGTGCGTTCCTGAAGGCGACTAACTCAATGTGGACGTATTTGTCGGGGGTTTTTTTTTTTTTTTTGAAAGATTGAGGGAGAGAAGGTCGATTTAAACGTGTTCTTCTCTCTTTCTATTTCGAGAGAAATTAATGTGCGTGAATTTTAGGCGCGAAAGGGCGTACTGATAATGAGACTCGGGCACGAACAAAAAATGGAACAATTAATGAGATTAATTTAAATTCAGTTGAGCACAGAAAAGAAAAAAAAAAAAGATTGAATTGAATTGTTACCGTCTTTCGAAGGTCGTGTTGTTTCTGGCACTGTAAAATCGAATTTTCACCCGCGAAACGAGATAGAAGCACTTCGATTAAGATCGTGTCAATTTAAATACGCGCACAAAACAAACCAGATATAATGGAATATGACACAAGTTATACGTGCGTAAATTAAAGATTGTTTTATAGGCGTTGGGGAAACCCGAATGGCGTTATAAAAAAAAAAGGTTTAGTTAAGTGTTTCTATGGAATGAAAAGGTCTGCACAGATGTTAAAACACATGCGGATGGATAGAATCGTAGATTTAGAAACTAAACAGTAAGTTAGATCGAGCGTTATACTTTAAATTGATATCACGAATATTGAGAGGGAACGGAGGTTGTGGTTGACAAAATAATCGCGGGGAAACGAGTAACGATCCACAATGCAAACGAAGTGTCACGTGTGCGTTCCTGAAGGCGACTAACTCAATGTGGACGTATTTGTCGGGGTTTTTTTTTTTTGAAAGATTGAGGGAGAGAGAAGGTCGATTTAAACGTGTTCTTCTCTCTTTCTATTTCGAGAGAAATTAATGTGCGTGAATTTTAGGCGCGAAAGGGCGTACTGATAATGAGACTCGGGCACGAACAAAAATGGAACAATTAATGAGATTAATTTAAATTCAGTTGAGCACAGAAAAGAAAATGAAAAAGATTGAATTGAATTGTTACCGTCTTTCGAAGGTCGTGTTGTTTCTGGCACTGTAAAATCGAATTTTCACCCGCGAAACGAGATATAAGCACTTCGATTAAGATCGTGTCAATTTAAATACGCGCACAAAACAAACCAGATATAATGGAATATGACACAAGTTATACGTGCGTAAATTAAAGATTGTTTTACAGGCGTTGGGAAACCCGAATGGCGTTATAAAAAAAAAAAGGTTTAGTTAAGTGTTTCTATGGAATGAAAAGGTCTGCACAGATGTTAAAAACACATGCGGATGGATAGAATCGTAGATTTAGAAACTAAACGAGTAAGTTAGATCGAGCGTTATACTTTAAATTGATATCACGAATATTGAGAGAGGGAACGGAGGTTGTGGTTGACAAAATAATCGCGGGAAACGAGTAACGATCCACAATGCAAACGAAGTGTCACGTGTGCGTTCCTGAAGGCGACTCCTATGAGGATAATCAAACTAAAACCTGACAAGAATTTAATTTTTAAAATATACCTATATATAACTATTATATAGTGACCAGGGCTTCGAACCGTATTTTTTTTCGTTCTGGTGTTCGGTTACGATTTAACAAAAAAATATTTAGCCGGTTCCGGTTTTCGGTTCAGCTCCGAGTTTTCAAAAAAAACCGCACGCTTACAAAAACCTACTTTTCCGAAAATCCAATAAAACATTTTCTAAAAAACGACAACACTTTAAAAATATTTGAATATTCGAATTTTTTTTTGAACCGAAATAAACCGATATTATTTTCGGTTCAGTTCCGGTTTTCGTTCCGGCAAAATTTCGGTTACGGTTCAGCTCCAGTTCGAAACCCCGGTTATAACGATCACAAAAACAAGCGCATTCAACCCACAAAACGGATCGACCTCCACAGAAAAACCAAATACCAAAACCTCCAACTAAAACAAACACCATCCACGAAGCATCCACCTCACCAATTACCCAACCATTGTGCACAAAACAAAACGATGGGAACGCGTCCGACGGTGAGAACCCATCCAGCGATCGCTCATCTGGCAACCCGTTAACGCCGCGCGCGATTGTTGCCATCGCGCACGCCAACAATCGCCGTGGCAATGAACCCCGCTCCTCTAACTGGATCACGCTGCATGTCGGAAAGTGGAAGCCTTCTGCTCGCTGGCGGGTGTCTGTCTGCGAAATTTGCGGTGGGGCGAGGTCTCGGCCGACTTTCTGGTGGGTTTGATGGGCTGGGTTGTTGCGGTGATGTATGGTTTTGGGGGGTTGGGTTTTTTGGGGGGTTTTGTGTTTGTGGGTGAGGGGAAGTTGGGGTTTCTGATGGAAATCGAGTTGTTGGTTCTACAAAAATTCGGATTTAAAAAGAAGTCGGATCTTTTATCGTTTTGTTCTTCTGATCGAAGCTGAAAGATATTTAGAAAAATTGAATCGTAGAATAGTGTCATATTAAATAGAAATTGTATTTTAAATATTTAATGAATAAATAACTGAAAAAAAAATTATTTTCATTTCGACTATAGTGAGTGACTGCAATTATGGGATAATTCGTATATGAAAATTTGTTTATATGGAAATTTTGTACATAATTGGATATTTATATTAGTAGAGATTTTGTAAATCGGAAAAGTTCTCTTATAAGGTAATGCACTAGTCACAGGGGTGCCATTTAACAGAGTTCTATTTAATAGTTCAACCACTAGTGACTAGTGGTTGAACATGAATCTATAATTGACTTTTGTTAGAAAAACGTGAAAATATGTATAATGTTTCCAAAAATGGTGATTTTTCAGAAACGGTGCGATTGATAAGCTGTAAACGACAGCGTTTTAGCAATTTTACGTCTGACAGATGGTCAATTATAGATTCATCATCAACCACTGGTAGATTACCTTAAGTGATGATTTGGCATTATTTAAATGCTGAATCGAAAAAATTGAAATGATCATCATACTATTTGTATTATTAATCGCACTAGAAATCAATCGTTTATAATCATATCAAAATAAGAATTCATTTTCATTTCAATATATTGATTTGATATTCATAATGTACCTACTATAAAATTAAATAAGATTTTGTCATCGTAAATTGAATAAAAATGTTTTATTTAATTTAAATAATTTTAAAATAGTGACATCTTACGGTTGATTATGAATATAAATTAATTACTTTTTGATTGTATTTTAAAATCAATTTTTAGTATTTCGAATACTTTGAGAATTGTATAAATACGAGAAAAGCATATTGAAAAGAAAAAAAATGAAAAGTTAATTTTTCCATATTTGTTCATCATACGCGAAGTATAACTGTATTCGATAATAACACACAGGGTTATCAACAATATCAAAAATAACTCGATAAAATTATCAAAAATAAATATTCCAATAAATTTTCAAAACAATACAATCAAAATTCTTATTTATAAAAAAAATACACAAATTCATAACATTATAAAAATAAAATAACTACATCCAATCACGTTCAATACAATCCCCCAAACTCCGAACATCTCAATCCATTCAAAACACTTTACTCCCGGAAAATCTCCCGCCAAATCCCTCACGGCTGCCAACCCTCGTCATCGACGAGCGATTTAGTCAGCGACTCACTTTTTTCTTTCTCTCTCTCTTTTTTTATTTTCACTTGCCGATTTTAAGTGTTGCACGCGCTCATTCATTCGCGGAGTCGACGAACTCGCGTGAACTTGGATCGATTTTGATTTCACCGACACCATAATTTCGTAATGAATCTATTCGTACTGATTTTACGCATTCCATTCTCGGTTATGAAGATATTTATCTGCTTGTATAAATAGCGTCCGTTCTAATTAAGTTATGTGTAGAATGAGGCAATACTGGACTCGCGTTTCAGAGGGCAATTACGAAATTTTTCGAAATCGATCGAATGGTCGTTCACTTTTCGGATGAGGAAAAATTATTATTTTTTCAATATGTGTAAAAAAATGCTGATTAAAATATATTTTAAAACCGTTATGTTTATTGAGTGATTATAATTTTGATGTCATTTGATTTTGAATACATAATTTTAATCGAATTGTGTAAAAAAAAAAAACAAGATATACACTAAAGATTTTGTATACATATTGCACACCTAAGAATTGCATATTAAAAGGATGCAAAATTAAACTATATTTGAGTTTTATTTAAAACGAATATTATTAGAATATAATAAATTTAGAATATATGAAATAGAATTTGATTCACCGAAAATATCGCAAAAAAAGATGAATCTTTCAATAGTTTTATTTTTATTAGAAAAATTCGTGAAAATATTATCTGTCATGTCTAATCTTGTTTATATAGGTATATAACTAAATACGTATATTTATAGTAATATTATCCATTATTTAAAGGTTATTTTGAGTGATAAATTCGTTAATTAATATATGTATGATATAGAAAAAAATATTGGTGGTATATTTTATCGGTAGTGAATATCATCTGAAACAATTACGCGCATTAATTAAAATTAAACGCATTTTCTTCACTTGCAAAACCCGAAAAAACTCGTTCAATAAATTCGAAAACGAAACCCACTCTCGGACGCGTTTCATTTCCACAAAAACTCGACTTCGATCCGAAATTTTTTTAACTAACAACCCAGAAAAAAAGATCAGATTATTTCCACACGTAATAGACATGTGCTCGTATCTTTTGCACTTATTGTTAGCTGTGAATTTCGTACAACGGTACTTCCGCCTCTGAAGTGCAAACACAAACGATATTTTACGTTTATCGTCTATTCGCATATAACTGTTTCAGTGAAAGGTCACGTTGAACCCGAGCTGGTATGGTGCTGATGTCTGCGATACATTTTCAGATTATGAGATTGTACTGGCCGGAAATTTTAACTTTTATTACGTAGCTTCATGAAGATGATGATGTATTTGCTGTTATTAATTTTGTAATTATATTGAATGCGGTTTATGCAGTGCCGGATTTACCTATAGCCTATAGGCTAAATAGGCTTAAGCCCAGAGCCTTAAGATCTAGGAGGGCCTCCATCCAAGGTGTAATAAATTAATAATTAAATTTTAGGCTAAAAAGTATGTGTATATTGAAAATTCGATCATCTGAAAATAAACTTCAACTAATTGAGGAAAAAAATTTGTGGTTCGAATAATTTTGAAAAGCGTCGAATATTTTATTTAAATCGTCGACCCTTTTTTTAGGAATTTTTTTTATGTTTCGAATAATCCCGCCACTGGTGGAGGAACCTCGTAAATAAAATGGCCAAGGCTTCACATTATCTAAATCCGGCATAAAAAATAACTTAACCCAACCTAACATTGATCAACGAATATTGTCGCTGCGAAATTGACCCAACCTGTTAAAAAAATTCCTCACGTTTCTTCCCAATCCTAACTAGGGATTCCAAAAATATTGACTTTCGGTAAAACCGGTATTACCGAAAAAAAATTTCCAGGTTTCGGTATTACCGGTTTCTACAGGTATTTTTTAAATTTTTTAAATTTATTCGTGTACACACAAATACAATCATACCACGTATTTCAAATATCATTTTCTCATTTTTAAATTTGCAAACCGATATACGTACGAAGTACGAAATGTACGTACTTTTTTTTAAATAAATTCTTCGAATTTAATAATTGTATTGTACAGTGTACTCTCAATTATCTGCGCTAATGCGGGGGAGAGCGGGCACGGATAATATAAAAACACGGACGTGACGAGAAGGGGGTACTGAGTTTCAGGATCCCGATCGAAATTAATGAAATTTAAATAATTGTATTAAATAATTGTAAAATAAATCGTCTTGTTCGCTCATTACATATGGGCCCATACTTTTATCCGCACCTCGATTATCCGAATTTTCGATTATCCGAACTGCTCAAAATAATCAAAAATATTACGAATTTATCGATTTTTAAGAATTTTGAAGATTGCGCTTACTTTTTATCACACGTACGTGACTGAATGCGTTACATTTTGACCGTCAAATTTATTTGTTCTCAGAATTAGTCAATGCCAAATACGATTCCTGTAAAAAATACGATTCTTGTGAAAAAAATTTTACATACATATGTATAAATATGTATATATTTTTTTCTATTATCCGAACTTTCCCGTATCCGAACTACCTTCGGTCTCATTAGTTCGGATAATCGAGGTTCTACGTTTGTCCTATCGTTTCTTGTAAAGTGTCCTTATTATGCACTGTTCCCGAATATTTCTCAAAATAGAATTCTCCGACAAAACCAAAATTCATGAATCATCGACATTGTTAAGTTTCAGTCTTTCTGCTGCATTTGTATACCTCGGATTTTTCAAATAAACAGATTAAATTTTAATGTATGTATAATAATTTTATTCATAAATTTTTTTTTCTTATTTTCACCTAATTGATACCTACCGTTTTTCTTACCTATTTATTATTAATTTTTAATTATATTCATAACTTTGAACCATTTAATTTAATATTATTTCAATATGTTACTCATTGAAATTCAAAATAATTATAAAAGTATTTACTCGAATTAATGTAAGTAAACAATAAAAATAAATCAGAGGGCCCGTTCGCACGATTCTACACCAGGGCCCGGAATTTAAAGACTCGTACGTAATGCACTCATTGTCGAATGCATAAGAAAAAATAAAATTTTCGTAGAAAACATTCTTGTCGAAATTGGTTCGGGGCGCATAAAATGATCTGTTTCTCAGAAGTTCGACTTTTTTGAATCGTAAATATCGAAACGAATAGCGATCCTTTTCGCCAATGAATATGTTACATACAACTTTTGCGATCATCGATACGAATATGATTTTAATTATTAAACACGAAATAGGAATCAAAAATAAATAGACCTTAGAATAAAAATTATTAATATAAATTCAAATGAAACTAAATTTTTTAATTTTTCGGTATTTACCGGTAGATTTTTTCGAAATACCGGTAGTACCGAAGGCAAAATTTTCGCAAAAAAACCGGTAATACCGGTATTGGAATCCCTAATCCTAACCCAATCAAACGTCGAATAATGAATTTGTCGCTGCGAAATTGACCCAACCTTTCGAAATAATTCCTCGCATTTCTACAGAACTCAACCCAACTTTTCAAGTTTTGAAATAATTTCATTCGTTTGTAACGTATTGCTCCACCTTCCGTTTCATAACAAATGTGTTTGCTGTGAAATTTTCTCAACCGTTTGTATTAATTACTCTCCTTTTTAACCTAACCCATCTCCATCTTCCCTTTAAAAACGAATGCTTTTGCAGCGAAATAGATCCAACTTTTTGAATTAATTTCTTTCGTTTTTAATATAATATAACCCAACTCTTCCTTGCTTTCAATTATGAATACATTCGCTGCGAAATTGACTAATTGTAAGCCTTTCAATTAATTTCTCTCATTTTTAATCTAACCCAACTCCATCTTGTTTAAAAATGATTGCATTCGCTGCGAAATTTACTCAACCTTTTGAAATAATTTCTCGCGTTTCTAAATCTGTCACTGGGTTTATGTAATGTGTATTGTAAGATATGGTTGGTTAAATTATGTTTATATTATGTTTTTAAATGAAAATACAGGAGTCAATTTATAATATTTTATCATTTAATACTGCAATAAATAATAACAAGAGGTAAGAACATTCTTTTATATATAAAAATTGCATTACATTTTTGGTTCGAGCTTACGTATTACATTAGATTTTCAATGTTTGTATTAAATGATAATATGAAATTTTGGTCATTTTGCATTCACATAAAAGGAATGTAATTCACAGGTTAAAAAAGGAATATTCGCAACATGTATTTCAAATTCTAATTCAATATTTCGTGAACAAAATACATTGAAGATCTACACTGGGATTTATCGATATTTGAAATTCAAATTTCTATTTTTTTTTCAAAAAGGATTTCTAACACTACCCTATATATTTGTATAATTTCGAAATATTTCACTTAGCGAAATTCTAAAATAAATAAAGTGGATCAAAGTTATAATTGAAATGCTCAAAAATTGTACTTTTTCAGAGTTATTTGAGACGAAAATGTAAAATATCTTAATAATAATAATAATAATAATCATATATAAAATTTCATAATTTAAACATAAATAATAAAATAATTTAAAACTAAAGATAATTCAAAATTGACATTTACAGATTTATTCACAATTGAATAAATGCAATGTTTACTTATACGTAAAAGAAATCCAGTGTATGAGACAATTGTGACACAACGATCACAATCAAACATGTAATACAAAATATTTAAAATATATTATAGAATATATACAAATGCAAAATATTTTTAACAATTTGATAATTCTATAAAATTTTCAGCTAAATAACATCATATATTTATGATTTACAAATAGATATTTGAACTCTGTATAAAACTATGGTAATATAAAAAGTAATAGAAATCGTAGTGTCTTCATACAAAATGGTAAATATATTTATATCAGAAAGATGAATTATGGAAATATGTCGAATGTCATAATATATTAAGAATAGAATAAAAATAGCAAATATCATAAGATTTATACTTTACATAATATGTAGCAATCTAATATATCTAATTATTAAAAATGAAAAAAATAAGAAGACTCTAGTGATTTTATGTATGGTATTAACCATAATAAAATTAAGTAAACTAACAATTGTCAACTAAGTCAGAAAAAAGTTCTGAAAAAAGAAAATAAATTCAAGAATTTTACTATCACAATTTCAGAAATTAATATTAAATAATAAATTTAAAATTTATTTGTAATAATCCAATTAATGTAATGTTTAACAAAAAATTACACAATAGTTGCCATGTCTTTACTCTAGTGTTTTACAGAAATAATTTCAAAAATATTAATCTGGAGCATTTAGAATCGACTGGGAATCGAGTTGTTGATGTGGTTCAAGCAGGCTAGTGGTGAGTAATGCAAGCGAATCCTCTACACCTGATGTGTTTCCGATAAAAGGGAAGAAAGTTCCGACAGTGTTAAGAGCCGGACAATCCAAAACTACATTAGAATCATCTTCTTTAGTCCCATTAGACTTTCTATTGACATCTATATTTGATAATCTATCTTGCAACATTCTAACCTGAAAATGTTTGATTTTTAGAAAGTGCACTAATTCATTGAATATTTGAAAAGGAGAGATAATTACTTCTCTAGCAAGTTTAATGTGATATAGAAGATATTGAATATCACCCGCTCCAGGAAGATGTAAAAGTGGTAACCATCGAAAATAACATTGGTGCCACACATCAAGATTGGAAATTGCTGTATTTGGAGTTAATCTAGAAGAACTCGGAGAAAGCCAAAGACGTTCTAGCACTGGTTTTTGAGGACTTGCTAAACCAGGCAAACGTATTGCAGATGGTGGTATAACTACGAAAATAAATATAAACATTTTAAGTACATTTCGTAACTATTAAATTTTAATACATGATTGTTTTCTAACTTGATTTCGGGGGGTGAGTATGTTGTAAAGGAGGAGAATATAAAGGATTATAAAAATATTGAATATCTTCTTCCGAAAATTGCTCTTTCCAGTCCCAAACAGATCGAAATGTTAAACACTGAAATAAATATTGTATATCTAGTAAAAAAAATCTTGTTAAATATATATTATGAAAGAAAATAAATCGAATACCTTATTCATAGCTAAATCACGATCTCTTGGACTATTGAAAAGAAAAGTGTCAAACAACTGATTATGAGCAGAATCCCAAAGTGTTGTGAGGTAAGATTCGGTAAATTCAAAAGATGAAGGATACTGCCTTTGTAATTGCCAAACGCAATCTAAATACAATAAAAATATAGGAGATTCTTCTCGGCTATCTCCATCAACCATATCACTATCATCTAATTTTACATGTCCAAGCCTGAAAAAAATTAAAATAAATTTAATTAAAATTTATAAGATGATAAAAGTAAAAAAAAAAAATGTACCTGTCAGAAAACGGATGTCCTAAAGCTATCCATTCTTTTTGAATCAACGATTGAAAACCTTTAATAGTCCTACAATGCGAATCCAAAATAAGTTGTATTAGCGAAGAAACAATTGCACAATAATCCATACCATTTCCTAAAATTATAAATTAAAATCATAAATACAAAAATATATATTGGACCTAGGTCACGCAGGTACCATGACAATTCGTCCAAAGACAATTCGTCCAATGACAATTCGTCCAAGATAATTCGTCCAAGGGACAATTGGTCCAATGGACAATTCGTCCAAGCGACAACTGGTCCAAAAATTTATATTAAATTGATTATTTTTAATTTTCATTAACTGTAAAATAAACTTTATATAATTATTTTTTCTCGCTGACCTTTAACTTCGTAATTATTATAAACAGCAACAGCATTTATTATAATTAGCGATAGAATTAATGAAATAATCGGAAATGCATAATCCTTTACAGGCGGGAAGCAGACTTAAATTTGCCAATACCTGCTTTTTTATAAAATAGAAAATTAAAAATAATCAATTTAATATTAATTTTTGGACCAGTTGTCGTCGGACGAATTGTCGTTTAGACAGTTTTGGACCAATTGTCCGTTGGACCAATTTCCCTTGGACGAATTGTCTTGGACGAATTGTCATTGGACGAATTGTCTATGGACGAATTGTCATGTCACCGGTCACACACGAGTCAGACTCGTCATTCCGGCTCAAGGTATTAAACATATTAATTGTATTTTTACCTTCTTGCAAAATTACTGTGCTGTTTTCCGCCAAATGTTTTGAGGCTATTGATGCAACAGATAGGCATTCGGATACAAATTTGAGCCAACGTGTATTGTCAAAAGACGAATAAAACTGACCATCTTGTTCCTAAATTAATATATAATTACACCTCATTATATTTCAAAGTCATTGATACAACATATACATTATTATTAAATAAAAACATACCCAAAAATCTGTCATCGTTTTGGGCGTGCATAAATTTTTCAATTTTTTAAAAGCATTGCGAAGAGACGGGAGTGCTAGCGGTAAAACTTTTGGAGCAGTTTTAGCCGGATGTGCTCGTCTGATTGCTTCAAATAAAACTGATTCGTGTGTATGAGGAGGTGTCCCAGAATTTCCAGTATTTCCACTGCCAGTACTAAACAGTTCTCCTGATCGTACTAATGCTGCACCTTCTGGAGCACTCCATACCTTAATTTATATGGGATATTATTTAAAAAAAAAAAAAAACTATATTACTATCTACAATTTATAATAAGTTCAATTACCCATATTGGTAAACGTCCTTTGCGAAAATGACCCGCTGCTTCCGAGAGTTGATGATCAGTTACTGTACTAGGCACAACCAATGATTCTCCAGCGCCTTGAAAAAAACCGTCTGCAGTGGTATTCGCTTGAGATATGCGCCAACCGCTACATAGAATATTGACAATCAGTGAAAAGATAATAATTGGTAAATAAATGTCATCCGAAAAACATAAATAAGTACACTTGGCAGTTGGTGCGGTCCATTTCTCTTTTCCAATCGTTGCAACGCTGAAACATGTTCACATCGCCCAACGTAGAATAATAAGGTTCTTTGTATTCATACGCAAACAATAGATCGTGTCTTTTAGGAAACGAATGATGTAGTAATGCATTGGCTATATTACGAACTTCTGCAGTGGCTGAAAATTTGAAACCGAAACAGAGAACACGCATGTTCTGAAAGTAAAAAAATTAATATTGAATATTTTGTTTTTCAAATAATGATTAGATTTGTATAAAGAATAAATAAAACCTTGCAAACTATTTGCAGGCCTTGAACTTTTCTCGGTATGGGATGTGAAGGGCGTAAAGGGCGCCGCCTCCATTTATTCCCAGATTCTTCATCGGTTCCAGATAATTCGTACACTGACGCTATCATACTTAAAGTAACATCGTGCGGACCGAGAACGAGACTTTGCTGTCGACATCCTCCAAATGTCTATAAAAATAAAATAATTTAAAAAAACATTATATTTGACCATATTCATTTTGAAAAAGAATGCTTACGTGATCGTCGGTTAGGAACGACAACTTATAATTAGTTACAAATAATGAACCTATTCGACCGACCGGTCTTTCACTAACGGGCGCATATAAAAGAACATTGTGAGCTCCACCAATAACTAACTCTCCTATAATAGAAAAAGTAATACAATAGGATATAACATAAACACTAATTAAAGGATAAAATTACACTGTCACCCCACACCAAATTATATTAGCGACATCTAGACGTGTTTCCCTTCCACTTTCCTTTTAGAAAAACTGAACGTGGGGGTTGGTTGGGCAAATTCTGCATTTAATTTGCGTATTTCATTTAATGCCGCATGTCTCAGTCAGTCAAAAGTTTGAACGTATTTATTACTGGACGCATTGATGGGTTAAGCTAAACATATTTTATTTAGTTGAGTATTCAGATCGAGAATACGTTTATAGGTGTCGCTATATTGGTGTGGAGCGATAGTGGTTCCTAATCAAATAATATTCAAAATTTCATATTACCAGCCAACAGCTTCGGCTTAACATCTTCAACCGGCTTATCTATAGCCTTATTAAACTGAAAAAAAACACCAACGTTAATTCCAAACTAACAATTATACAAACGAGAAGCCTTTTCAAATCACCTGATAATTGGAATCGTCCAATCCTAGATAGCTCTTGAACGTGTGAACCAGCTTCTTGTCGTTCATGATACTACTCCTGAACGGGTTCGCTGGCATATCAAAACATATCACTCACATTTGGCGCGAAAGACCGCCGAAACAAACTTTTGACGTTTGCGGGGGTGTGGAGCCAGCCGCTATCGCCCTCGCCGATCTCGCCGGGGTAAGATACCTTCGGAAGGGTCACCAGTCGGACGCCAGATATCCTCGAAAGCCTTATCCGGCCCTGCAACGCGTCGGAACCGTTTTAGGCGCGGCACGGGCATCGGCCATTCACGTCCGCCCGCAAAAGGTTAGCCCCGCACCCCGCGCTCCCCGAGCCCCCCTGCGCAGACTCCGCTCGCCGATCGTCCGCAATGCCGCCGCCGAACAGCGCGCTTTCATCGCGGTAATGACATTCGTTTTTAAAAATAGAGATGATTCAAACGGATGTGGTTGGTTGGGATTTTGGCTCGTGGACGTTTGCGCAAATGGTGTTAGTGCGTATGATGCTGGCTTATAGATCTTACGATGCGTACATAATATCTTGTGAGTGTGATTAAAATTTATTGTAATTAAATATTTGTCCATCGTGTAGTGCTCTAATTGATCTCAAACGTGCTTCAATGTCGTGTTCGCTAGTGTCATTTTCGTAAACGTATGGTCACAGTAAATTTTTGTATTAATCTATTATTTTGTGTTGTTAAAGTCTATTGTATTGTATATCAATATTTGAGACGTTGTTTGGCGTAAATCTAAATGGGGATATATTGATGATTTGTACTTAACAAATGAAATGTGATGATAACCATATGCAATAATCAATAATGAACTGAAATTTAATTATGTTGATGAATTTTCAGTTTCACAGTTTGAACTCATACCTTAAAAACTGGTTTGTTGAAAATTTAAATAATTTTGTAAAAAAAAATATGGATATGCCACGTATTAATGTTTCTTAAACATAAATGTTAATTATAAACGTCAGTCCTGACAGCTGTCAGTACAAGTTATTTTGTGTTGTGAAACGTTTGTTTAGATATGTCGGTTTATCGACTGTCTCAAAGATTGTCGAGGGTGTCTCGATGTCGTTTAGAGGCAGTTTTACCCTCGCCAGATAAACCTGCACACGATTTACATATTCATCATTCACTTATCAAACCGTTCGAACGTGTCTGTGGTGTTTCCTGGTTACGGTAAATTTTAATTTTCAAGATGTACTTACTTATATTATTATGTTAGAAAGTTGATCTATTCTGAATCTGATTTCAGACAACACAGTATTGATAAAATTTTTAAATTGGATCCCAAAACGCCTCCTTCCACTAATCGTAATAGGATCTATTTGATTCCGTCCTGTTTGATTAGTTTGAAGCATGTTCTCGATCAAATAAGTGGCTTGATAAATTTTGGCACTTCAGAAAATTTTTCCATCATTATAATAGTAATACCGAAAATTTTATCAGTATTTGAAACGCTATTGGAAGAAGAAGGTTTGAGTGGCATTGTTACTCTCAAAGCTTTTCAATGGGAATTGATGTATGCAGATGAAGGAGTCCTCACATTAGAACTGCCTTTTATTTACAAATCTATGTTTGTAAACAAAGATAATTCTTTGATAGGCAGTATTTCCAATTCATTATGGACATTTTTTCATATAGTCGGTCAGCCAAAGATGTTCATAGCAATTGGTAAACAATCTTCGAGTGTTTTGGAATTGTATGATACATATTACAATTCGTTCGACAAAACTCATATAAAAAATGATAGTGATTTTAGTACACTTTTAGTGGTTGACAGAGACCAAGATTATACTTCTACTTTGTTAACACCGGCTACATATAGCGGTTTACTGTATGAAATTTTTAATGTGAAATGTAGTGACTTGGATTTAGATTCAAATAACACAAAATTAAAAAAAGGACAACTTGATCTAGGATTAGTCCAACCTAAAGCAGATAAAGCGACAGACAATAAGAAAAATATCAAAATGAATTTGGACACCAATACTGATTCCATTTATTCTGATATTAGATACAGACATTTTTCATGTGTATTTCCTATTCTTAGCGCTAAAGCCAAAGAATTAAACGCAGAAGGAATCAAAATTAGTAATATACAATTGGAAGAAATGAAAAATTTGGTATCTACAAAGTTACAACAAGTAATCAACACAAAACGATATTTATCTAATCATATTTTAGCTTGTGAAACAATAGTATCTTCTTTGGGAGATAAATTTGAAGATATTCAAATCGCGGAAAGATCATTATTATATAATCGAAATAGAAAATCTACTTACACTTATTTAGATGAAAATCTTTGTACAGATGCAAACATGTTTTTGTCATTAAAACTTATGTGCCTTTTGACTCTCACACAAGGGATGAGTAATGATGAATATAATAGTTTTATAACAAAATATTTGCAAGCATTTGGCCATAAATACCTTTATGTATTTCAAAACCTTGTTAACGCTGGACTTATTATACCACCTTCTAGTACAAAGCTACAGATTGGCATACCTAATCTTTCAACAATCAGTGAAAAGTTACCCAGGTGGCAAAATAATTTTCAAATAATGGCGAAAAAATTAAAGCAATTGCCTAGTGAAAATGAGGATGTAGTAGTCAAAGAACCAACCTGTCCAAGTTATGTTTTCAGCGGTTCTTATATACCATTTATTGCAGCGATGTCAAAAATATTACTAAGTGTTGAAAATATGAATGATTTCATTACAAAAATGCAACTTTTGAACGATGTGAAAATAGGTGGGCCTATAATTGAAAGTTTGAGATCAGGCATTGATGAATTAGGTGAAAAATTGACAAAAATGCAAACTGATACTTCGATTAGTGATATTGACATTGCATGTAAAGATATAAAATTTTTGATAAATCATTTAAAAAGCGATGAAAACAAAGATTTCTTTCCGATGAAACCAAGAGGATTATTGATTTATGTTGTTGGGGGATTGACTCAAGCTGAAATAGCTGCATGCCATTTAGTGGAAAAATCAACTGGTGGACAAATTTTACTTACTAGTGACTTCATAATTTCAGGAGATAATTTGTTGCAAGCTGCAATGTAATTAATCATTCCAAATAAAAATATATATAAGAATTATAATTTTATTTATGAATTTCACGAATAATACATATTATTTTAACAAATAAATTATGTATAGCCAATATTACGTTAATATAAAAATAGTTAAATTATTTTCTATATTCATGTATTTACAATTGAAAAGAATATGTAAAATTTTGTTCATTTTCGCCAGTATTGTGTGAATTTGTGTAATTGTTCTACTAAAGCAGGCATCACTGCGGTAACGGACATATCTAACAAGTTTTGTAAGTAATGTACAGCTTCTTCGTCACCAAGATCCAGTCTAAAATAAAATTACACACTAGTAAACAAATCATTTTTGAATTAAAAAATAATTAATTTCCTCGTACCTTAATTTATCTTGGACCTTTTTGACTGCCTTGTCAGGTTCGAGAGCAATATCTGGCACAGTGGCATCAACCATTAAAGAGAATAAATTCAACATAAGATTAGCATGTCTAAAAATGAAAATGTAAATACATGTAAGAGAAATTCAAGTCAGTTGACAAATTTATATTGTGTTACACAAATTACCGCCTAAGGTGGAAGAATGCAGTATAGCATTGCTTCTTAAATTCTTGAAAGTGTTCAGAATTCACACCTCCCATAGCTTCGACCATTTCCTTACTAAGTTTCATAGGAGGCGGTAATGGTTTAGGATCTCTTCCGAGTATATAACCAAAATCAATATGAAACAAAGCCCCGGACGTAGTTAAAAGTAAATTGTCCAAATGTCGATCTCCTACGCCTGAAATCATTTAGTTTTTTTTTTTTATAATAAAGTGAAATTATTTATACAAAGAATTATACTAAAAAAATGAAAGTACCCAATAAATATGTAATAATGCAGTAACCAGCACAGCTTTTTATATATGTGTCCATAATTTCAGGTTTGATTCCATATGCTGAATTTTCAGATGGGTGGTGTTTTCTGAAGAAGTTATGTATACTACCCTCAGAAGCTACGGCTTCAGCTACTGTTACAGATTCGATAAATTGTAAAAATCCATGTTTCGAACTCGTCGCCAATACTTTGTAAGGTGTCAATTTTAAATCTAAATTTTCCCTTCTCAAAAGCTTGTCCATTAATGTTATCATTTGTAAAATTAATTGATCTTGTCGGAGATCATCGCCATGTTTAAATATAGCTTCGTATTCTGTGCCGTCAATTGTGATAAATGTTAGTTTCGATGGCATCAAAGCTGATTTGAATAAACTAGCTTTTTTTGCGATAATGCCTTTAATATATATATTTGGATCTAAAGGGAATGGAATTGGTTCGAAATTGGAAAAATTAAATTTAAAAGCTTCTGCATCAGCTAGTAATTTCTGTAAACGCTCTGCTTTTTTGTTACGATTTCCACTTTCCCTAGTAACTGATTTAACAAGCATTACTAATTTATCTATGAAAACTTGCTGTCTAGCCAAAAATGAACGTCTTTTTTGAAACTCAGCATTTCCTGAAATATATTCGATTATTCAAACCACTATTTTAGTTTACAGCTCTTAACTAATCCATGTCAGTTACTTACCTTTCGCTAAGGTTTTCGAGAACGTTTTCATCACAGTGAGATACATTTCTCTAACAACTCTATCTTGTTTAACGGTGGTATCTTGATCTTCACATTCGATTAATAAATACCAATAAAAATAATTTGCTAAAGATGAATTGGCACAAGCTCTTTGTATGAGAAAAGATGCTAAATTCAATTTGGCATCAGCAGAATTACTCATGTCATCACTAAAAATGATTTCAAATCGATAAGTCATAAAAATGATCATTTCACAAATGAGTTAAATAAAATTTTAATCACCAGTAAATATCGCTACTTTCACCATTATTATTTAATTGACTAGCATTCAAGCTATTGAACAAAGGACTTTCTATTGTTGTTGATGAAGTCAAATCACTCGCTTGTGCGACTGATGCAAAATTTTGTGGAGATTCTAAAACAAGAACAAAAACGGTTAGGAGCGAGTGTATACTTTAGAAAAACTAAATAACACTACCGAAAATTACCAGTAGATAATGAAGTTGTTAAATTTTCCCGTTTTTCTATGTGTGAAGATGTATTTGGACTCTGAATTGTCTTTGATTCGTTCATATTGAAAGTTGATGAATCTGTGTTTGGTATAAATTGTTTGTATCCTGAAGAATATATTTTGAAATTAAAACAAAAAAAACAACACTTATTCAAATATGTTTGACAATGAGATTGATTAATTTACCTTCTTTAATTTCGTCAAAATTTTCATATTTTAAAGCTTGAACTAATTGTAATAAATATAGCATGAGATCTTCATCGGGTGCTTGTTTTAATCTAGATATAGCATATCTAAAAAAAAAGAAATACACTACTAAAATAACTATTCACTAACGTTCAAAAGTATGAGAGAAAAATTCTAATAACATTTAAACATTTAAAAAAATATTCTATAAGAAAGAAAAGTCATATAGTAAATTACTTACCGTCTAACCGCAGGATGTGTAAAATTAGGAGTAAGTAATTCTAAGGCATCTTCGACATCCATTGGTGACCACTGTTGCATCATAGCCAAAGCTTGACGTGCTTCCGCTATCCCAACATATAATTATAATATTTTAAAATCGCTGAATATATTATATTTATAGAGATTCAAATAAGAAACTAACCGGTTAAGCTCCAATTAACACATTTTAAAAATTTTGTAAGAGCTTTCTTCTGACTGCTTAAATAAAAACGAAATTTCCAAACAAGATCTTGTTCTTCGTTACTTAAATGTTTAGTAGGTGGATAGGCCATTATGGCATTCAACATATCTCTCATATTAGCATTCGGTTTAGTATCTTTATCGGACATGCCACTACGAACGGATCTAGCCAGTTTGTGGTGCTTACTTTCCACCAAGTTTTCCTGAAGATGAGAGCACGTAAACATTTTTTTTAATCGTACTATTAACTTATTGAATATCTTTTCGGCTAAGATTCGTTTTTTATGGACCATTCTGCACAACACTATCAAACGAAACAGTTCGAAGTCGTAAAGAAATATTTAAATAAAAGAAATCTTATTATAATGTTCATTCAATGACATTTGAAAATAATTTAACGAATAAAATGAAATACCACAATAAAATTTAAAAAAAGTAGTTCAATTCACTATCACATTTTACAGTTCCCACAAACTTTGTATAAAACTGATCCAACACATCACATGAGTTTGGGCGTTAATTATAGTTTTATTTTTAGCATAACTTTTCATCACAATAGCAGCAAACATGATTGACTCGTTCAAACTGAACTGTGCAAAATGCGTACAAAACGCGAGCAATAAAAAATAAGGTCAAAGAAGCCAACAACTGAGAAGTGTTGTCCAGGTCATTCAACTACTTTTCTCCCTGATAGGCAAAGTTAAACGTAACTAATTGACTTAAATTTAATACAACATATTTTATGTACCGGAGAATACACGAAGGTAGGTGCAACATTTCAGAAATGGCCAACTGTTTATTTGTGCCAAAAATATGGCTATTATTAAAAATTAAAAAAATACCAACAACTGATTAATTTGTAAAAAGAATGAAAAGAAAATAAGGAACCGTTTTATCTAATATTTGATAATGCATTGAGAAATCTAGGTATGGATACCTGAAGTATTTCACAATCAGGAACTGTTACGATATCAGCTTGAGCTCGAAACTGATACATTTCATCACCATCTTGTTCATAATAGACAACCGCGTGCTGTCAATTATAAAAAAGTATACATGAGACCAGTACAAAAATTAAAATATTAATCGATTTAATAATTTTTACACTGATTCCTTCTACTTGAATTGTAGGGAATTCAATATTCAAATATAGATAATTAGAATTCCTCTTTTCGCTTTCATTTATCATTTCTATTTCACGGAAAGTCAGACGATCTAACCAATCCACCTAAAATATACATAAATAGATAAATAAAGTATTCCAATGCAAAAAATATTACCTATATAAAGTTGCAACTGCTCGATAAATTTTATGCATTGATGTTATATATCAATTGTTAACACAATGACCTATGGTTGCAATAGATAATATATTTCATTATGATTCTTGAATATATAATTGTATTAACATTTCAAAAATTAAGTAAGTAACAAGAATGTATAAAATTTTAACTGATTAAATTGTTAATAGGTGAAAATAAATTTATATATTTGAACTAAAGCTATATAATATTTAGTTTGTATGATATATGATAGTGTTCATAAACCTATTAAGTCAACATTAGAATTCGAAGACTATGTAAATAAAACAATATATTAACTACATAAACAATTCTTGTGAAACCAGAAAAAAGAAATCGGAAAATCCTACAATGAAAAAAATAAAGTTTCACATTTAATATGAGTATTTGAAAATAAATTTAACATGAGTATTTAAAAATAAATTTAACCCTTCCATAAATAAAAACATATTTGATTTACCTTGCTGACATGTCCATTTCTATGCTTTTTGGCTAACTTTGCCAATCTTTGCATCTGTTCTTTGCCTTTATCGGAAGCTTTCCCGGGAGTGTCTTCGCTTCCTTCAACACCTGGCCAGACCCGCAAATCTATCAGTCCCTAAAACAGTCCCCGAACATAGTAGATCCGTAACCTCGAAGAGAGATCATTAACATTACAAAGACAAACGTCGACTAATTCATCAACGAAATAACGGGTCACTAATTATCAGAAGAGCACGATAAACGTACCGTACGTGTAAACAATTTTTTCGAGATTACGCACCTAGTAACTATATATATATATATATATCGGATAATTAAAATGTATTTACAACGACTACAAGTAAACAATAAATATTTATCGATGCCGACAGCTCAATACCTGACGAAACATTCCATGTTTCCCGAAAAGCGATATCGATGTGCCGCCGACCACCATGAGCTTTCCGGGCCCGGCACAATCGTAAATCGTCATGGCGAGTTTTGCCGTTCTCGGCAGATCACTGTAGTTTACGGTGAGCGTGATCCATTCGTTCCAGCTGAAAGGTTTCAGGTTAAAATTTGATTAGGAGGATGACATTGTTAGTAAAGTGAATGGTAAATTGAACGTACTTCCATCGGTTAGTGAAAGATTTGTACGAAGTGACGACGGGAAGACCGAGGCGGTTGCCGTTGTCGATGATGTAGCAGCTCACGAACAGATCGGAACAACCCGTTTGGTACAGGCCTGAAAATTTCAGCATCGGTTCCGATAGCAATTTATCGTATTCCGGTTTTGGCCTTCTTCCTTCGAGGGTGCCTCTGAGAATTGTAATGAGCAAATGATGATTGGGGATTTTCGAACGAGGGAAAGGAACACAAAGAAACGTCGAAACGGTTTTGAAAGAAAATTGAAATATGAACGTTGGACTTACATTTTGATCTGAACGCGATGTTCCAGCGAAGAGCTGTACACGTAACAGAATTTCTTGTCGAGCTCGTCCATTTCGAAAGCGACCAGCTGTTGGGAGACGGGATGTCAACATGCGCGATGGTGACAGACGCGGACTGTCACTCGGCATCGTCGCCAACGTGACGAATATGTTTCGGAATCGCGAATGTATTTCGAACTGAAAACGTCCGAAGGGCTAAAATTTGAATATTTCCCTCGAACGATTACTTATGATAATTATGATACTTATGATAATTACTTATGATAAAATTTCGTTTAAATTTTTGATCAAAAAATTTTACAAAAATTTTATTTTGTTATTAAAAATGAAAATTTTACAATTTCTAAACGTATTTTGGTAAAGGTGATCTTTGGCATATATACGAATTTAAGTTGGCACCTCAGAAATATGTCTATACACGTACATGCACCAATACTCATTTGTAGTTCGACAGTTGGTTGAAAATATTCCGACGTTTGCAACGTCAGTTTGGAGTAAACTACGTTACGTTAAATGACGTGTTTACTTCTACTTTCCTTACAGAAAAATTGAATGTGGGGGTTGAGCCAAACGCCGCATTTCTCAGTCAGGGAAAACTAAACGCACTTATTTAATGCCGCATGTCTCACATCGGTCAAAAGTCTGAACGTATTTATTACTAAACGTGTGTTTAGGTTAGCGTTTTTTGCGTCACATTTACTGAACGTATCTTATTCAATCAGGTATTCAGATCGAAAATATTTTATAAGTTTCCATCGTAAAAGTTTCCAACCAACTGTCACCCTGCAAATGAGCATTAGTGCATGTACGCGTATAAACAAGTTTCTGAGGTGCCAACTTAAATTCATAAGTATGCCGAAGATCACCTTTACCTTTTTGATCAAAAACTTTATAAAAATTTTATTTTATTATTAAAAACGAAAATTTTACAATCTCCAAACGAATATTTAACGAAATATCAAAAAATATTTCAAACAACCGAAGAAACTACGCGCAAACCGCTGCAAGCCGAACCCACACTATCCTCGACGACGACCTCGACGGCCTCCGCACGGCCGAAACCCAAAACACCCAACCCAACAAACACCCTTACGCCGACCTCCACAAAACGCACAATCGCCTACCACATAAATTCCCCCAACACCCTCCGATACCGAACCGGCACCGGAACGGCGCCCGCGACCACAATATCGATTGCGCCGCACATGGCCGCCGTTGCGCGCTCCTGCGGCCCACCCGTGGCAGTCGGGCGAGTCGGGCGGCGGCGGCGAGGCGCGTACTCTCACTCCCCTCACGGAAGACAGAAGGCCCGCCGCGGAGCGCCCGCCCTTCGGAGTCCCAGGCCAGGCCCGCCGGGGGCTGAGGGGGCGCGCTCGTGTGGGGGCTGAGGGGGCGCGCGTCCATGGCGTGTCTGCGCACGCTCAAGGCGGAGATCCAGACGCTGGAGCGTCTGTTTCCGCGCACGCACGATCGCTTCCGGCTGACGGCCGCCAGCGTGGACGAGCTCGCTTGCACGTTCGTCGGCAGCGGCGGAGCCTTGTACAGGATACACGCCAACATCACGGTACACCCTCCTTCCATATCTCATATATATCCCGTTGTTTCGTCACGTTCCTACTACGAACCCCGATACCACAAAACACCATCAAATACCAACGAATAACGATAAACATTCGTCGACAACAGCGGAGCCCTATACAAGATCCCCCCAAAATGACGGTACACCCTCCCTCCATATCTCATATCCCATTGTTTCTTCACATTCCTACAATGAACTCCCAATACCCCAAAACACCATCAAATATCAACACATATTCGGAGCCCTATACAGAATACACGCCAAAATCACAGTACACATATCCTTCCATATCTCATATCTCATATATCACATTCCTATAATAAACCCTCGATACCACAAAACACCATTCAGAATATCAGTGATATCACGTTTGCGCGTCCCCTTTCTCCGACAATACCCCCCTCCCCCGCCGCGTTCCCCTCCCCCCGCCCCCCTTTCTCCGGTGACAGCTTCATTGTTCTCAAAACAATGTGACGTTTCCGTGTTGGTTTTGCGTTGTGGATGAGGGCGTAGCCGCCGTCGGGGGTCTTGTTAGCGGGGCGGAGGCTCCTTTTGCGTCGTGGCGTGGATGCGTTTGCGGGGGTGAGGTGGTGGTCGTCGCTGGTGTTTTTGCAATTGGAATGGACTGAATGGCGGAAGTTGTCGCGAGAATGTATAGGGCGTCGTTTTGCGATGGCGGAATTTTGTTGAAATGTTGCGAGTTTGTTGTGTTGTTGATTGTTTACTTTTTTGTGGGAGGTGTGTTTGTTTTTTTTTGTTGGTGGTCGATGGGTGGTTTTGATGTTCGTCGAGGAGATGCGGTTGTGTAGTTTTATCGTTTGCGATGGTCCTGTTGCGCAATGGGTCGATTTCGACGGAACGATTGTCATTAGGTCGACGACAACGTCTGTCAGACTTTTCGATTGAAAATCAACAGTCGAGACTTGAATGCGCTTCTTCCCTCCAGTTGCCGAAATTGAGTAATGTGTAACACCCTCGAGAGATTTGATTCGAGACTGCTCGGCGAGGAACAAATCCTTCGAGAGCTACTTTTATATCGTTCCATACCGTGAACGTGCAATACAAAATATATCCTGACTTCTAATAGCGTTCGATGAGCCATATTGTTTATTAGACTCTGTGAATTAATGCTGCGATGGTGCAATCAAAAAAGATATGATTCTTGCAAAATATCGATAAAAATTAAGTTATTCACAAATCGTGTACAGTATCCACTCATCATAATATTTCATCGATCATGGTTTATATGTACATCGGTTTTTCATAAACGTTCACATGAACAAATACACATTTGTGTTCGAGCAATTTTCCTTTTTCATAATAGATAAAAGTCATTTTATTAGTTTTTCCTTGTTGTGTCTTGGTTACATAGTGATGATGTAAAAGGTAATTCTAGAGATGTGTAATACAAAAAAAAAACACAATTTTTCAACAATGCTTTCATATGAATATATGGAATTATATTCATCTATTGACGTGTCCTCATGATGTTAGATTTTGGTGATTGGCGAGAATCGGTGCATCGACAATACTACATATTTGTTTGTGTTTTCATATTGTATGTTGGAATTGGGAATTAATTGTTGTGTTGGACCAAGTTTTGTCAAACATGAACGTGTTGTTTATCTATATGTATGTTTTTTTTTTTTTTAATTTATAATTTGATATCTTATACATGATTTTGTGGTACAGGAAACATACCCTTCCACCCCGCCCGTATGGTTTGCAGAAAGCGAAGAGACCAGCGTCACGAATGCTGTTCAGATATTAAGCAACACAGAAGGAATAGATAATCATATTATTAGTCAGGTAATTGAGTCGATCCTATGAAAATGTTTGTACTTTGAATTCCAATTATTAACGATATGTATCGAATAGGTTGCCATCTTATTGAGAGAATTATGTAAACTACACGGCGTACCCGAACCTCCAGATTTGGATAGTCTTAAGATACAAATGCATATGCCTAATCGTTACAGGTATAAAATGTGAAATACACAATATTGTATATTTTGCGTGGACCCTTGATTTTACAATATTTATTCTGAAATCCACAGTAGGTTTTCTAAAGGTAGTG
Organism: Hydropsyche tenuis; assembly: GCA_009617725.1. NCBI lineage: Eukaryota > Metazoa > Arthropoda > Insecta > Trichoptera > Hydropsychidae > Hydropsyche > Hydropsyche tenuis. The sequence goes on from VTON01000028.1 coordinate 1,472,693, forward strand.
AAAGTAGTACGGGAGCCGGTGCTGGAGCTGAATCTGGAACTGAAGAAGATGAAGAAATGGGTGCTGAATCTGACGGAGATTCAGACGGAGACGAAGATCTACCTCTTGAAATGGATGAAGCTCCACGCACTGCAAAGGTTAATTGTTATTTTGTTTTTTGATACATCTTTCTAATTATAAACACGATTTATGATAATTACTCATCGTTTGTAATGTCAATGTGATGAATAGTTTAATTTATTATATTTCGATAAAAACAGAAAGAAGATATGGAAGTGGAACATTTGGCGACATTAGAGAGATTACGGCAATCCCAGCGACAAGACTATTTATCAGGATCTGTTTCGGGATCTGTACAGGCTACCGATCGTTTAATGAAGGAACTTCGTGATATTTACAAATCTGATTCCTTCAAAACAAATGTATATTCTATAGGTAAACATATTTGTGATAAATTAACTTGTTAACTTACAAAGAAATTTCTCTGAAACGTAATTTTATTAAACAGAATTAGTAAATGACTCCATATACGAGTGGAACATTCGTTTGAAATGCGTCGACCCGGACAGCGCATTACACAATGATCTCATTCTGCTGAAAGAAAAAGAAGGCAAAGACTCAATATTATTAAACATAATGTTTAAAGAAACTTACCCTTTCGATCCGCCGTTTGTGAGGGTCGTCTATCCCATTATTTCAGGTAACACATCTTACTAATAATTTCTCTACATATTTACAACACAATGATATATTTTATATACTTTAAAGGCGGTTACGTTCTCGTCGGTGGAGCTATATGCATGGAACTCTTGACTAAACAAGGATGGTCCTCGGCATATACTGTCGAAGCAGTGATCATGCAAATAGCTGCGACTTTAGTAAAAGGCAAAGCCCGCATCCAATTTGGTGCAACTAAAGTAGTTTCCCAAACCCAATATAGTTTAGCACGCGCTCAGCAAAGTTTCAAATCATTAGTACAGATACATGAAAAAAATGGTAAATTATTGATATTTTTATGTATTATTGAGATTAAAATATAAATTTTAAACCTTGTTTCGTTGCACAGGTTGGTTCACACCTCCAAAAGAAGATGGATAGAGCGTGCAGAAGAACCTATGTTACGTCAACGTTGTAACACTTGCCTATTAAAAAATGTAGTTTATAAATGTATATTAAAATTGAAAAAAAGACTAAATTACGGGACAGTGAGTAAGCCATATGTGTCATTTATTTAAGTGCTCTCATACAAAAATAAAAATGTCGCAGTTTGAAACAGACTGTTTTAGTTTGATAATCAACTTGTTGAGAAATCACATGGTGAAATGTGCATGCATACGATGTTGTCAACACTCTTTTCTAAACACTTATTCATACTGAAAATTGCCTTTGTATAGACGAGTATACACAAGCACGGAAAATATTGATACGCGCGCATGTGTGTGTATGTGTTTTGTATGTGTGAAATGACTTTATTCCAATATATTATTAGATTTTCATTAGATTACTTACTATCATAAAACTTTGTAATGTGTCAAAGCAGAAAATAATTATTTATTATTATTGTTTCCTTATTGTTCGTCTTTTTTTTTATAAAAGTAGATCTTGCTGGATTTTTTTTATGTTTTGATAAAGAGAAAAAAATTTTTTTTTGTGTTAAATTCAACTTCTCTTGGTATTTTGATTGATTTTTTTTTATTGTGTAGAGAACGAAATTGTAAATTACAATATTATGTGATTTGGCAGCTGGTTTTTTTTTTGTGACAAATGAAAAATGTTTATAATTTTATTTTTTGAAAACTATTATTTTATACATCTCAAGGAGAAATTTTTTATCTACTTATTTTCAATTTAAGGTTATGAATTTATTGTTTATCCAAGTGGTTTTGTGCAGATCTTCACAATGCAAACATCCAGTTAGTGTTTGTGCGTGAATAATTCAAGAGTGCATATTTATTATTCATCCTTTTTTTAATTTTTTATTAATTTTTGTATATGATAAAACGCATTTATTTTCTAATTTTGTTATTCCAGTAAGATTCTATTGCAATAAACTTTGTATTACTGATATTTATTTTACAATTTTTATTAAAAAAAAAAAAATAGCAGACTAGGATTTCCAATTACTAATGTGTAGTTTTTATATATGTGACTTGACAGCAGATAAAAATCCAAACAATATATAAAATAATAACAAAACTTGTATGTTGGATACTCCTGTGTTTATTAAAATCTATTAGATAGAATTTGTAAATAAACTTTTTTTATTATATAATTAAAATGTCATGAGTGGATAAATTGGGCAAGTACAATTCTGTATAGATTCCACTGAACCGTAACACTTAGATTTGAATATATAATTTCAAATTTGAATCTAAATATATTTTGTTCTGAAACCTATATTTGCCTCAATTTACGTCCACCTGTATTGTTTATCTATACGAAAATGTGAAAAAAATGATTAAGTTTAAGATACCTTGATTAATAACCATATGAATAACAATGTATTGGAACCTACATCGTTATCACGTACAGCGTAATTAATGATTGCAACATTTGATGTTTAGTATTTAAATAATAATTTGACTTGTATCAATTTGTTATTATAATCCTACACATTAAAGAACGCTCAATTATACATTGCTGTTTTTCTATTATTTCAAAAGCCCTATACCTTAACCTTTTTACTATTTACTTAGTCGGAAATTGAACAAAATAAAGATCAGGGGGGGTTTCTGAAAATAGTTAATTTAAAGATGTAAAATCTTTTTTAGGCAGCAAAATATTAATTAGAAATTTTTTATCTCGATAGCCAATCGTATTATGTGAGATATTGTTTTTGTTAATAAGGATGAAAAAATGTTATTGATAAAGAAATTGTAGCTCGGAACAACTATTATTTGAAAACACAAATTCCAATCGATAAATGAATTAAACAATACCAATCACAAACACATACATGAGTCTCGTACACTATTATATGCACTACTACTTTTAGCGAATAGTTTTTTAAGTTTTATTATAAAAAGTAGCTCGCGCTTGTCCTTTTAGACAAATTAATTTTAAATTAGGAACTTGAAAATTATGTTTGCATATACTTTGATTTTGTTTACAGTAAAGAAAGAATATTTTCACATTTACTCTCATGTCTGTGCACTGAATAAATCCTTAATAAAAACTATAACAAATTGAGGTAAAAAGTGAAATAAGTATGCTCTTTTCAAATGTGTACACAATTTAAAGGAAAAAGGAACTAGGGCAAAATGAAAAATTGGCGTTGTGATATATTATTTTATTTTACATATATTAATGTTATGTATTTCATGAAATCAAAAAAAAAAAAATGTATGTATATATATATAATGTAATTTACAAATAGTTTTCTTTCAATAAACCTATTTAACTAAAACTATTCTTAATAAATTTAAAGAAACAGTCTAATAAACTAAAATTAAAAAAAAATTGAAATTTATTCAAACATAATTATTTTAAAAATAGTTCTTAATTGCTTTCTAAATATTTACAATTTCTTTTGGATTATGATTCTATCTTTCACTATCAGCTTCGTAATTGTCCACATTTTTATCACCATTTTCAAATTCTTCCGACACTTTACTTTCACTATTCGCACAGTCATTCGATTTTTCCTCCAGCGAAGAGTTGTTCAGCAATGATGAAAAATTTTGAACCATGTGATGTGACACAGTTATCTCGGGCTGCATAGGGATTTCTGTGGAATCATCTGAAGAAGATTCAGAAAATAGCATGGTACTTACAGGTGGTTCGGGTGTTGTAGACATTGTTTCTACACTAGACATCGTTGTCTCCGGTGCTGTTGTCATATCGGGAGAAATTTCGCGTGTGTGATCTGGTATGCTATTTTCTTCTGTTTCATTATGTATAGTAGATTCTTCCATTTCCTGGTCTTCGTAATTGATTGGCGATTGCTCTCGAATGAATTCAGGAGGAGTTTCAACGCAAATTTCATCAGGTAGCTCTACGTTATCTTTTTGTTCTGAATCAATTACAGATTCAGTTTCGAGAGCGGGAAGTGGTACAATTGTTTCAGTTTTTTCTTCTTGCACAATGTGATTTGAAACACTAGAATTTTCCGTTTCTTCAATTTCTAATTCACTTTTTTTCTCTACTTTATCATCACTATCCTTATGACATTCTAAAGAATCGTCCACAGCTCCGTTGTCACATTTTTCTGGCGTTTTATTATCGTTCGCCACTTCAACAGTTTCAGCACTTACATCGCTAACAGTTTCAGGCACATTTTCAGTAATATTCTCTTCAGTCTGAGATACATTCTCTGCTTGTGATAATTCGTCTGATTCTATCATCTTAACTTCTGAACTAATTGGAACTTCAGACTCTTTTTCTTGTAAAGAATCAAGATTTTTAACATCTAACTCAGTCGACACCTCCATTTTAGTTTCCGAAGAGTTACTTTCGGCAGTCACGTCTTCAGGATCGTCTGTTAATATTGGCATCGAGATAGGTGAATAAGTTTTATTTTCATTTTTGTTTTCAACATTAGTGTCATCCAAACAAGGCATAGACGATGCTGACACTTCTACGTCCATTTTATCATTTTTATTACTAGTATTCAAATTAAGCTCATCTTTTTTCACCTCAGTTTTAGTTTCAAGAAGTAATGATTCAGTTTTGTTTTTAACTGTTTCGTTTTTTTGTTTCAAGAGACTAGATGAATCAGTTAAATTCACATCAGAATCAAATATGGCTATACCTGGTGAAACTATAGTATTAGTTAACAATCCAGATTGGTACATGGTATTCATAGGACTCGTGGTTTTGGCTGCTATCCTTGGATTTGTAACAGTGATAGGAAGTTCTAGCGAGGTTGGAACATTAGTAGTAGCAACTCCAATGACGGCTAAACTATCTTCTAAATTTTTCTGATTGATCTTCGTATCTTTGCTAATGGCTAGAAGTCCAGAACTCGTTGTTTTCTCATTCTTTTTACTTGGCTGTTCCAAAGGTGACATGATCGGTTGATTGAGCGTTGAGCTTGTTTCAAAAACATTACTATGAACTGTTGTGTTTACGTTTTGCAAATTAGGGCTCAAAGAGTCCATTTCGATTAATGCAGTTTCAGCTGCCGTCGAGACATTTATTGTTTCATGTATTAGAGTATCTGATTCAAAGACTTCAGTGCCTGCAAGAGCTGCTGCTAAAATATCTTGATTCGACTGACCATCAGATGTAAAAGAGATGCCATCGCTGGATGCAGTTATGATCATTTTTTGATTTTCGGAATTTGCTTCTGCACTCCCGGATGCGTTTAATAATGTCTGCTGGTTATCGGTAAGTAATCTAGCGAGTTCTTCATTTAAAAATTGCTGGGTGCCAGTGCCACCTTGAAGAACCAAGTGTTGTCCGTTAGGTAGAACTATTTGTTCATTTCCAGAAAGTAAGCTCAAAAATGTTTGTTGATCGACTAATAACTGTTGATCTCCTGTATTTATTAGAATATTTTGTTGAGTTTGATTAACGGGCAGTTCTAACATTTGTGTGGATTCGACTTGTGTGCTGTCTTTAATGGCGTTTGGTAAATCGTTTCCGGAGGCCATTAATACAGCTTCAGTATCTAAAGATGGAGATACTGATGGCATGGTCATCGGCACTAATTGATTATTTTCTAAAACCAATGGTTGATTATCTACTGGAGTAAGAGTGCCATTCTCTTCAACACATAAAAAGAATGAATTCGGAGGGCCACCAAAATTTTCACCTGGTATTGCTAGAAGTTGTTTTTGGGAATCTGCAAGCGCATTCCCTGACAAAGTGAGATTATCACTAGGACTTTCAGTAGCCGTTTTTGAATTTGATTCTTTGACTTCTTGGGTGGCGTTTTTGCTTTCTTTTTCAGAAACTTCTGGAACTGTCGAGTCTCGTTTCCGTGTTGGTATAATTGAAGCAGGAATCAATTTATCCAGATTTTCAAGAGAGTTAGAATCTTCAGAGTCCGAAGTCTTTACGTTATTACAATTATATACAGTAGTCGATGTATTATTAGGTTTTGGTTTTTTGCTATGCACAGTGGATTTCTCAGAATTTATAGGAGTTAACGGTGGTACTTCATTGGTAAGAACTTTTTCTGTCTTTTTTTTATTCAGCACTTCCAAGTTTGAACTTTTTTTACTAACAGTATCTGGAACTTGTTTGCTATCTGTTATTCTCTTCAAAATGAACCTTTGATTTTGTGTTTTACCAGAAGGCAATTTGTTTTGTGAATCTGTAAGTTTTTGAGGTACATTTTTCGCTACCAATTGACCAGTTTTTTGTAAATGTTCAAACTGTGCTGCTGTTAATGTTATCGTTCCAGATTTTTGAGTTAAGTATAACGAAGGATCTTTGATTTGTGCTTGAATAATAGTTGTAGTTTGACCTCCCCTACTACCCGATCCTTTGGATATAACTTTATTCGGATTGATAGTCAATGTTTTTTCCTTTTTAGGAATAACGCTATCTTTGATTTGTCCTTGACTAGTGATTAAATTTTGACCAGGTTTTTTATTAGACAATGCCTTTGTTGAAACTTTGGACGTATTAATAGTCAACGTTTTCTCTTGTTTAGATACTATGTCACTCCACTTTTCCTACAATCTTTTGTGATTGTACAGGCTTTGAAGATAATATATTTTGACTATGTGATGCCATCAATGTCGTTGATTTATTAACGCTAGGCATTAATTTAGCCGAGGAAGTGATAATGCTAGACTGTGGTGCTATTATTTGACCTTTAGAAGTAAGTATTGCTTGACCAGGAGTGGTAGTTAGTATTCTTTTACTATTGCCGGACATTATAATTTGACCTTTTGAATTTATAAGAGTGGTTTTTGGTTTCGATATTGTATGCACTTGTGATTCACTTGTAATTAAAGTGCCAATAGATTCAGATATTATTATCTGATCAGAGCCTATTACTAGTTGAGGTGTTTTATTCTTTGTAGGTGATGGAGTTGCATTTGAAGGTTTGGAAGTATTTAGAGTTGACTGTTGTACAACTTTACTTTTTGGGAATAACAGTTTATGATGCTCTGGTCCTATGACTATTTTTGATTGCACTCCTTGAGGATTTGTGATAATCATAAAAGTACTTCCAGCAGGAGCTTCAGTACCGCCTTTTATTTGATCACTTTTTGTTGAATTTTTTGGTTTAACTTCGATATCTGACTGTCCACTATCACCAATGACGCTGGCAGAAACTTGACCTTTAGGAAGAGTATTTAGAATAATTTTTTGTGATTTCTTCCCTACAGGCAAATTGCTAGTATCGATTATTATTTTTTTCTTTTGAACTTGTTGTGATGCACTCGACGTTTCTTTAACAAGGCCTTCAATAGCTTGGAAGCTCTGAGAATTGTTGTCTGACTGGGAAATGAATAAATGTTTTTCACCTAAATTTTTGTCCACTATGACTAATTGCTTCATAGCTTTAGTCTTAATAGACTTTGATAAAATATTAGGACTGACAGTCTTTTCTATGGGAGACTTCACAATGATTTTCGGTCGCATTGGTGAAGTAACATCAACACTCTTTTTAATTTGAGGGGATTTTTCTAAATTTTCAGGAGTGAGAGCAGATTCAGATTTGACAGTTTCGCTAATACTTGTAGAACGTTTTGGTGATTGAGATATTAAAAATGAATCTGAATTCAATTGATTTTCAGAAACAGAAGGTTTCGTTTTAACTTCAAGCAAAGAATCTTCACCGGTTTTATGCTCTTTGGATTGAGCAATCATATCTGATCCAAGAGAAATATTATGAGGCTTGATTAAAGTACTTTTCGTAACTTTTTTAAGCTTAGGATCTAGTAAATCTTCATTTGAACCACTGGCTCCTTCAATTGTGAATGTTTGAATTTCATCATCATTCCATTTATTAGATTTATTCGATCGTAAAAGTTCTTGTGATGATTCATTAAATGCATTGGATTCAAAAGTATTGAGTTTTAGCGGCGAAGCTTTTCTTCTTATAATAATTTTTTGATCTTCGGGAGCCTTTCCTGATCTCGTTGCCGATGATGAGCCGACATCAAAGTTCAAAATTTTTTCTTTACCGTGTGGTTTTACTGGTTTAGCTTGTATAACTTTTACTGGCGATTTAATTATATTTTTACTAGAGTTATCTAATATTCGATGTAATTTAAGAGATTCATTGGGGATTTCCGGCAGTTGAGCGTCAACTTTGGAGACAGAATCCTTAGATTCAATACTTCCAATTTGTGTTTTTGTTCCAACTGTGGATTCTTTCGGTTTATCTATAGTGTCTTCAATTTTCAAATTAACAATGTCTTTATTTTGCTGATTTAATAAATCTGTCGTAACTTGTTCTGATTGAGTAGCCTCTTTTGACTCCGATTTTGAACTTTTGTGTTCAACTGATGCATCATGAATAGTAGATTTCGGTAAATTTATTAGTGCTTCTGCTATTTGGAGATCTGATTCTGACGGACTGATTAGAGATTTATTACTGTTTACAGAATCTATTTTATCTGTCTTGATTCGATCATCATCAGACTTATCCACTTTAGAAGGATCATCTGTAAGATCTGATTCTGACATATCTTGAGATTTATTTCTGTTGAGAGCAGCTTTCATTTTTTTTAATTGAATTTTTGGTGCAAATTTAGTTACTTTTACTGTATCACTTTTGATCGTCTCTATAAAAGTATCATCAGTATTGTCTTTTTTATTTTTCGACTGATCAGAAATATTAATAGTTTTCTCAGAATCTGTGGGTCCATCCGTATATGTGAAAGGTTTGTCAACAGTTGTGTTATCTGCAACATATTTTTCAATAGCATCTTGACCTCGGGAGTGTCGACTTCTAAAAAATGTTTTTGTTTTGAAAATATACTGAGGATCACCGTCTTTATCGGGAACTTTGACGACCTTGCTTTTTTGAAAATTTGACTCTGAAAGTAGCGATGGTAATTCGGGCACGGCCGTTTCTTTTAACAAATTGTCCACTTCTGAATCTAAATCGACTGCATCAATTTGGGAATTGTTAGAATTTGCAACGTCAGATTTGATATCATCTGATGTATTAGATATGGGAGTTCCACTTTCAGAGTCTGCAACTGACAAATTAGAATCCAAGACTTTTTTGCTGTCTTCTGATTTACTAGATACTCTAGGAATTTTACGCCCAATTTTTTCAATTTGTAAGTCTTCATCTTCTTCAAAATCAAAACAAGATGTTTGTTCTCGTTTTTCTATTTTAGAAGCATCTTTATTAGTGGCATCGTCTAATTTTTCAGAAGTATTTTTCTCTAGTTTCGAACTATCTGCAGATACTAACGATGAGTTTTTATCAGTTCTATCTACAGTTGAAGAGGAAGAGTTTTGGTTTTCAGTCAGTTTAAGAGAAGTAAGTATATCCATCGATTCTTCGTCACTATCTTCATTCCAATCGGCGAGTAGAGAATTTTTAATTTCAACATCTGTTTTCGGCTTCTTAGATTCTTTCTCCTTAGACTTTAATTTTCGTTTAGGAGGAGATTGTAGTTTCTCTTTAATTTGTGATTTCGTCGGAGACGAAGGAATAGAAATATCTGAAGAAATAGTTTCTAATAAATTTTTCGGACGAGCTCTGGTTTTGCTAGCTTTTTTCTTTTTATCGACAAAATCAATATTGTCATCATCGTTTATAGAAAGAGTTTCACTTTTAGATTTTGCTTTTAATAAAGGCGATTTAGAAACAGGTTTCTTGACTGGCGTGTAAGGGACATATCCGGCACTATGAGATTTATTATGTAAGATCATGACATTCAAGCGAGTAGTGGTGAAATTGCACGCATGACAAGTATACGTTCCAGAAGCAGCTCGATCGGGAGATTCTTCTATACTTGTGGTTTTGGGTTTTTTGGGTGAGACGTATGTTTCGTCGTCCAAAGATGTAGTGTTTTGCAATTCTTGGGAGTCTTGAGAATCCAAAGAATTTCTCGGTTGAACTAATATATGTGCCTTGTAGTCAGAAGTACCTTTCAAATACTGAAAAAAAATAAACAAAATATAGAAGGGAAAATCAATTTAAAAAAAAATAAAAAAATATTTATTTGAATCGCTAACTTTTTGTAATATTCTAGGATGAGTAATTTTGGGAGTATCCGATGACCTAGCATTTTTGACTTTCCATTTGATAGGTGATGCTGACGTAGGAAAAAGTAAAAACGTTAAATCAACATTTTATCGATCAGAATTTAAATTTGTGCAATAAATCAAATAAAATGAAGAATTCACCTGAAGGTCTGCCTCTTTTTCCTGGAGTCTTTTTAACTTGATTAGCAGAATCATTGGGAGATCCAAATATATTTGCATAGCTTTCTTTTTTCTTAGGCAAAAATTCATCGTCTGTAATTATATCCGGATTGCCGTCGGTAAGACGTTCAGCAGTGCATACGTCTTCTGGAAATTTGTCCATGTGGGAGTGCTTCGATCTGAAAAGATCTGTAAATTTTTCAAACAAAAATAATCACAAAAATTCGGTAAAATTAAACGGCAAGCACAGTACTGAGAACAACATACCCAATCCTTTTCTAATAAACTCATGTTTACGTGAGCAATTATATTTAAAAATAAAATTTTCATTCTTAACGTATTCACTGAAACAACAAAACCCACAATCAAACTCATCTCCAAACTATACACATATACAACAAAAGAAAAGGCACAAACAATGATTCCTCCTGAAAGAACTTGACGACGGCGATTGGCGTCTTCCTGAAAGACTTGAGCAAACCGGGCGGTAGCTTGTCGAAGCCACACACCTGTCCAGGCCACCAGCACGGCCCGAGCTTCACCCAGACGATGTCCCCGTCCGAGTGCGTAACCTCTGTCGGCTCCTCCATGACCGGACTATGTGTTCATATCTGCAAACGAGATAAATCTATAACGTCATCTTGCACCAAATTATATTAGACATCTGGACGCTTTTTTTTTCCACTTTTCGTTTAGAAAAACTGAATGCGGGGCTCAGTCGGGGAAAGGCCACTATGCTTTCACCTCGCACCGTGGCAATATAGTGACACCTATAAAACATTTTCGATCTGAATAAGATACATTTAGTTTAACTCTTTGAGGCACAGGATTTTTGGGGAAAAAGATATTCATTAGCATTTTTTTTTAATTCAGAAATATTTAAAAAATCTTTTCATAACTATTTACTAGGAACTAAAATTTAAAAAAATATATATATATAATTAAATAAAATGAAACAAATGGAAAAATGCTTTAAGGAGAGGTCAGTGGGACAAATTACGAGCTGTTGTGTTTGAGCACTTTAATTTTTTTGAGGTGTTTTAAAAAATAGCCCACCATACAGCCTATTGAAAAAAGTGTGACACATTTGATACCAATATGCCCCAAAGAGTTAACCTATCAATACGTTCAGAACGACTGAGACATGCGGCATAAAATAAATACGTTTACTTTTCCATGACCGAGAAACGCAGCTTTGCACAACCAATCCCGCATTCAGTTTTTCTAAAAGGAAAGTGGAAAGGAAATGTGTCTATATGTCAATGTTATTTTGTGATAGCGTAGTTTACCCTTATTTAATATTGCATGGGGTATAAACTACACTATCCCCCCGCATCCATATCAATATAGCGATATCTAGACATATTTCACTTTCTTTATAGAAAAACTGAACATGGAGGTTGGACCAAAGGCTGCATTTCTCAGTCAAGAAAAACTAAACGCACTTATTTAATGCCGCATGTCTCAATCAAGTCTGAACTTATTACTAAACGCTTGTTTAGGTTAGGCAAAGAAGGTTTTTTTGCATCGCATTCACTGAAAATATCTTATTCCTCAGAAAATATTTAACAGGTATCGCTACATTGACACACGCGGGGCGATAGCATAGAGCAGGCTTGTCCAAAATTTCAATATGCGGGGGCCACTTACAAATTTCAAATCTCAAAATTTCTATTGTAAATTCAAAACATAATAAGTATGAAAATATTGATAAAGTTATTTATTTCCATTATAAAACTATTTTGATGAGTGTATTTCGCGATAAATGCTGTTCGTTATGTTTGTTTTTGTGCGAAACGTAGGGGCCCTTTGGCCAAGCCTGACATAGAGGCACCGACAACCCCTCACCCCGCAGCTGTCAAATTGCATAATGTCAAAAGTGACATTTGGCGGAGGCGCCGGCGCGGGGCGCGGGGAGCGGAGGGACGCCTCGCGCCGCGGGAAAGTCCATCGGCATCCACGCCGCGGGACACGTGGTGTTAACATCGACCAGATTAACACGTCGGAACGCAGGCTAAATGGCGCGACCGCTAGATAAAAGATAAAGGATTGGGTCTCGCCTGTGCGCGCGAGGCGGGGAGGGCGACGGACGTCGCTGTCGCCTGCCGACGCCGGAAACGGGCTGTTCGGTGGGGGGCGGAGTCCCGGGGGCGAAGGCTCTGCGGGCGGGGCCGGCCGGCGCGGGAGGCCGACTTTTGACGTTAGGGCTTCGGGAACGGAGTCGCGCACGCACCGGGCGTAGCGAGCGAAACGCGCTGCCTCGCCAAAACTACGCCAGACGCCGGACCGCGGCGACGAGTGAGGGCGCTTTCCGCCGCGCGAGGCTGATGCGGTTGACAAAGGGATGTGTGTGTTTGTTTGGATTTTTTATTTTAGGGGGTTTTTTTTTGTGTTTGTGGATGGATTATTTTTGGGGGTTTTTTTTCAAGAGGTTTTTTTTTGTGTTTGTGGATGGATTATTTGTGGGGGTTGGGCGTTTTTGATATTTTTGTTGTGATGTGTCAGTTGTGCCAACTGATGTGATGATCTTTTTTGTCATCATCATCGTCATTGCCCATTGTGGGACAAGGTCTCCCCAAAGAGGGAAAATTAGTATTATTTTTTTGAATTTTGAATCGATTTGTGCAATTTGAAAAATAATTTGTCGCTAAATAAATTTCAAATTGTGACCAGGATTCTTAGACGTTTACTCAAATGACATTAGAACATATGAGAGTGAAACACACCGATGCTAGAACACATAGATCGCACTGACGTTTGAACTTAGAACACATCGACACTAGAACACATCGACGGTAGAATACAGCGACAATGGAACGCACCAACAGTAGGATACAATCTGCGAAAAATTGATTGGGTTATTTGATTATCACCTAGTCCTCCAATTTTGAATACATATTGTCTAAATCAGGCTTGTCCAACATTTTAGTATGCGAGGGCCACTTTGGCCGAAACACGAGACATTCACGAGCGTCGTCAATTTGCATTTTTTTTTAATTTAACGATAAAATACATATATAATATTTTGATTAGAATGTGCTTAAAAAAATCAATTCTTCAATAATAAAAAAAAAGAATAATAATTTTCCTTAAATTAGAGCAAAATTCGTAAATTGTTATACATACTATACGAAAAATGGGGTGGCCAGAAGTTAATTCACACGAAGCAAACGCACACGAAGTAAACTCACAGGAAGCAAGCTCACACGAAACGAGCTCACACGAAACAAGCTCACATGCTTTCGAAAATTTTCAAATTAAAGTGAAAAACGTTTAACACGAAACTGAAACCACCAAAATGCGTTTTTGTGTTAAAAGAATTTCACGTCAGACATATAATAATAGTATACGTCCATAATATTTTGTCAGTACCAAAGTAATATTTCTTGTTAAATGATACGAAAATTTTCGAAAGCATGTGAGCTTCGCTTCGTGTGAGCTCGCTTCGTGTGAGTTTACTTCGTATGCGTTAGCTTCCCCCAACCCCCCAAAAGTTGATATCTTCACCGTACCATACTGGGTTCGAAAACAACCAGTTTCAGTCTCCTGACATAAACAAAGGTGTTCGGTTGGCGGGCGCTGGTTTGCCGATACTAGTCGTTGTCTTCTTTCGTCTCCGGCAGACATCGTTCGTCGCCTGCCTGCAAATCCTTTCGTCTTCGTTCAATCCGAATTATCGTAAGTCTCTGGAAACATTCTCCACGTCTGTCGCCCATCCCGCTCGACATTTATCGATTACCTCTAAATATATACGAAGAAGACTTGTAATTATTTTTTCTTCTGCGTTCCAATTACTAGAATGGAATCGTATTGGATATTAACGCGTGTTTCGTTGTTTTTGGTGGGATTTCAATTTTATTGTCGATTGTGCAAATCCGATGAAATATAACATCAGTTCTATAATAGAATTGTATAGTTGCATTTATTTGTTGCACATGGTGTAAAAGTGCAATTTTGTATTTTTTTGCAGTGAGTCATGGCGATAGTGGTCCCGTCTCGTTTTTCGCTACTCAAAATAGTAGAAGATGATTATTTGCCTCCCAAGCCCAAAGAGAATACCAAAGCAAAGAAAATTGAGCAAAAAAATAAAAAAGTTGACGACAAGAAAGTTAAAAATCCAAAAACTAAAGTATAATACAAATATTACTTTAATACGTTGTTTTTTATATTTGTACTAATCGAATCGTTGTCTGTTTACAGCAAAATAATAAAAATGGACTTAAAAAAAAGAGTATTTCCTCTACAAGCAATGAACATCAAGAAGAATCGACCAAATTTGTCGATCCTAGTGATGTTAAGTTCGAAGAAGATTTGCAACAAGTAAATATTCTTTTTTGTGCCACTATGTTTTACTTTTGTCATTCTAATGGTTTTCATCGATAGGCTTTATTCCTGTCGAAATTGGAAATCGAAAAAAAAATGCTCGGAAACGACAGTCTTGAATTAGGCAATGTTCAATATCCGAACACCAGTAAAAAACAGAAAAAGAAATCTTCCAATACACCTGAGACATTGTTATTGTCAAACGAAGACTTAGATAAGAGTACGTTGTACAATTAAATATTTAGGTATTTATTAAATAATAACATGTTGAATACTTATGTTTTTAGACTCGAACGATAAAATTATATGTTTAGAAGAACGGAAATCAAAAAAAAATTCAAAAAGTGAAATAGACAGTAATAAAAATGATTGCTGTTCGAAACGTGAACCTCCGTCGAATGAAAAAATAAAGGACTCTCGATTACAGGTTATTTTAGATATGAAAGAAAAAGAAATTTCTGATATGAAGATGGAAATGTCTTCGCTGAAAGATGAGCTTTTACGAGTTAAGTCTAGAAATAAACAATTATGCAATATAATTGGACAGGGAGAAAGTACGTTATTTTATGTTTTTTGTATGTGTGAAATGTTTTTTTTTAATATTTTTTTATTGTATTTATTTATAGTGCAAGATAAGGCACAAGTTTTAGCCGAGGTAGAAAGATTAAGAGACATACAGAACGAATTGACAAAAGAAGTTGCATCACTTCATGCCCAATTAGAACAAGAAAGGTCTAAGGGATCTACCTCAAAAATTGACACAAAATTCAAAGATAAGGTATGTAAATTTAAAGATAGTGGTGATTTATTAAGATTGTATCTCGATTTCTGTTTAGGGTTTTGTTTTAAAAGCTTGATTATTTTTTACAGAAAAGTTTTACTAAAGTGAAAAAAGTTAGATTTGATTGTTCAACAGAATGATTTGATTTTGTTTTCTTTCCTCGTCATTTAATGTAATTACTTATTTTTTTGTTTTATTCAAAATTTATGTTTATTTTGAATAACATTATTGTTATATCTTTTATATATAAATTTAATGCATAATGCATTCTTGTTTTATAGAAAAAAAGGACACCCAGCGAGCGAGAAATGTGAAAACTCTTCCATAGTTTTAAAAAAAAATTCTTTCAACTCATTTGCAAATTTACTGTCTTAGATTTTTTTTCTGAAAACAAAAAAACAACTCAATATCGTATTTTATGTACATTACGTATTCGAAATGTAACATCTGTTAGAATAAGTTTTTGCGTTTAATCATTCAACTCAAACAATAAATATTTTTCTTACAAAATATCTGTTTTTGCTCATTTTCACACATGTGAAATAAAACACAATTTCATTCTCTAAAGTTTTATTTTTATATAAAAATTAAATTAAAAATTAATACTTTGATAAAAATACAGGTGTATGAGTAGTACATATATTATAATAATAAAATGCATTGCCGTGTGAGTAGTTAAGTTTTTATTTACAGTGGTATGTATGTTGCATTTTTTTTTTCATAACGTTGTCATGTCTCTCTTTGAAATTTTTCCAAAACATTTGTACACAATACTACATGTGCACATCAATCTCTAATTTGTACCGACGATGAATATTTAGCAGTATAACATTTAATTTAGTTTTATTATAAATAACGACTGATGTCTCCAACTCTTAAAACTGAGTCAGAAAAATTATCTTATACACTTAACACTTATAAATTTCTTAAATCTCGTAATCTTATACTTTATGTGTAAGCAACTTCTGGCCAAATATTTAAATATTTGAGTTGGCAGTCGATTAATTGATTATAAAATTTTTTGATTGAGTCAAAAAGTTAATGCAAATTCAAAATGCTATATATGTATATCCAAGCAAACTTTATACTAAAACCTACATTTGATTGATATATCAATTTATTTAAATAGATTTTTCTATTTACGATCTTCATGAGTTTAATATATTCATTAGTTTTGTACTGGTCTGAAAATATTTTTACAGTTTCGAAAACTATTTCAAACTAGTCTAGAATGGTAAATTTGTTTTGTTTTGTATTATTAAATTTGTTACAATTTAGGAACAGACTACGTTTATAATATTATATATATTGTATAATTTATCATTACAAATATTTCAATTCAAGTAGGTAATTTATAAGAAAATTTAAATGGATTAATCAATTTTTTCTATTGATTTTGCATAGAAATTTTATGTGTTAATAATATAAATATGTATAGCTATTTACTTCAATATTAACTAAAAACTATATTCATTGAGAATATAAACTTATTACAAAGTTGCAGTCGAGTTTCATAAACCATAATTCAATTTCAGATAATGGTTGTTTCAACCGAACGTTTATTTTTTTCAAATGACGTTCATAATCCATAAAAAACCTTTTAGTCGGTTTCATTGTGGAATCCAACAGAAATTTAAAGAAAATATTGTTCAATCCCTTCAATACCTATGATTACATTTAGGAAGTCCAGTGCATACAATGTGAATTGTTGGTTTCGATTTCAAATCGCAATCATGATCTGACAGTTGACGATTGTCTGCTTTATTTATACAAACAACTTTTCGTCTTTTTTGAGGCAAGTGGTTATTCTGAAAAAAGAAATTAAATTCACGTTTAACATACAATATAAACATTAACGTTAATATTTTGATTATTTTAATTACTTGTTTGATACAAGGGGGACATTTAGTCCATGGACCAACCGACCATTGTGCTGGACATGATTGAGTATTGCAAACCTTCATCAACTCTGATGGCTTTTCCATTTCATTATGACCTACACATAATTCATGATCGACTTGGACTGAAATAGAATTAATGTTAGCACTCGAACAACAAAAAGTTACATAAAGATATTCACACACATACCTCCTGTATGATTGACGCAAACTACTTGCTGTTTTCTGTATCCACCTCCGCAAGTTTTTGAACAAGGTGTCCAATTAGATTGTTTCCATCTATATTGGTTTTCAGGTTTTTCAACCGGCGGTGGTTTATCAACAATATATTGATACCGTACACCAGGATTACGATGTCTACCAGTATATATCATTTGCTGTAATCGAAATAAAATATTATTATTGAATAGGAAATATACATCTAAAAATATTTAAAGTGAAGCTAACATATATCAATATATCTTCTTTTATAGGTCCAGGTATTCTGATTTTTTCCCAATCCCTATCTCTTTCATACAAAGCTGGTGTTCCTGCTACTAAATATTCACCAGCCAAAGTTATTTTTCTATAATTCAAAAAATGTATTTTAACAAATATCTTTTAATACACGACATCCAGATGTTTTAAATTAGTACCTTTTTCCATTTAAATAAAACTTTCTTGAATTTGCACTTCCAATACCAATATAGTTTTTAGAGTTGGATACTTCTTCCACTTTAATATTTCTAGATCCAGCTGGAATAACGGCAACCTATAATTTTAAATACGTCAAATATTACATAATAACCGAATGGATAATAGTAATTTTTTTTAAATAGTAAAATTTATGACCTCACTATATCCGGATTCTCTTGTTGTACCCTTGCTATATATTCCTTGGACTTGCTTACATTCACTACCGTTACCACTGCAAATACCACAAGCGTCTTCTGTTGCATTAGAATCTATGATCCAGTCACAGCCAATTTTTCTACAAATGCCGGAAATACACATATCTCGTGTACCCAAATTACATGGTGTTCCATCCGTAACATATTCTCCAAATGGAACTATTAGAGACTCATCTGTTGTGCTACAGAAAAGTTCACATGGTTCATCTGAAAACAAATGAATTTATAATTGTTTATGAAAAAAAAAACTGTTGCCATTTATAATAATATGAAAAGTACCTTGATCGAAGTATGGTTGCCATTTTTCTACAAATTTTCCATCACGTGTTGTATTATCATATTTTGAACACTGCACATGCCTGAACGAAGGATCTGTTTTATTGCATGGGTGTGTATTACAAACTTGGTATCTGAAAGTTTGATAAATTGTTCAAGTCAATGAATCATTTTTTAACCGTGCAAATATTGGAAATGGAATGATACCTAGTTCTCTCTCCAGTACAAAATTTCCCATCAAATCTAGGCATTGGGTTATTACATTGTCTTGTAGTGATAGATATACCGGCACCACATGTACGTGAGCATTCTGACCATTGGCTCCACTCTCCCCAACCTCCGTCTTCAGGTGGTGGTAATGAAGTGCGTGGAACACATTCACGATTTTGACACCACTAGAAAATTTAGAATGAACCATAAGAATGTTTTCGTTGTATTCAAATGTTAAATTACAAAAATAAAATATACCATGTCTTCTCCACAAGTCGTTCCAGTAGCAGCTGGTTTTAACATTGTGACACATGTACCGTTTACAATACACCACAATCTTTGGCAAATTTCATTCTGTTCAGAACATACTGTTTCTACTCCTTCACCGAATTGTAAACGACATTGTCTTGAAGAATCATATAGTGCCCCTGTTTATGATAGATTAATAAAAATCTGTCCCAATTTGATGCAAATTAAAAAAATTAAAATACCTGCTGGAAGTTCTGGATAGATGTAATCTAATTGTTCAGGTTCATCATCTAAACATTCTCCCATACCAGAACTGTTTGCAAAATAATACTGCATTAAGAATATTGTTTCAAAAACTTATGAATGATAAAGAAAAAAAGTACGTACTCTAAGAAATTGGTGAGATCTCTTCTGCTGCATCGTGACCAAGCAACTTCTACTGTATCAGCTTCAAAGATTGGAGTCATAACATGTAAAGTTGAACCTACTCGTCGATGGCATCCAATTTTTTCAGTATCATGATACATGCCAAAACTAAAAAAATATCTTTCACTATAGCACTAGTTTAAAATGAATTTCAACATTTTTATAATTAACATACAGAATATGCAAGCAGTACTGAATAATCTTATTTACTACTTTTAAATTTGTATATTGAAAATTACTTCTACAAATGTTAACAAAACAATCATTTCTATTTTATATGAAAAAAAATTACTCCCTCTGTCGTATCTTTAAATAAATACGTCATTAGTGTGCCTTACTTTATTATACAACTTGCAAAAATTTGAAATACAATTTTGTCGTTTATGATTTCCCGCTACAACTGAATCGAAACAGCGCAACTTCCGGGCATCGAAAACACTCAAACACCGACCAGCTCTTACAAAGTATATACATATGTTTCGCGAATTTTCATTGCCAACGATCAAATATGAATCAGCGGATCGATGTAGCGCGAACGCATATAAATTAGTTGAGCGCAATTTTCGATTGACGAAAAGCAGACGTTCGGGCCATGGTCATCGGAGCGTGACCTACATCTACATACGGTGGCGCGCTTTTTGAAAAAGTCCGAAGCAGAGCTCGTTGAACTTCAAAATTGGCAAATCGACTTCCTCATCGAAGTTTCGATATGTATTACAGTTTAAGATGTTTTTTTCGTATTATGAGTTTTTTAAGATAACATTTGTATTTTGTTGATTCAAAAATGCAGAAACGTTATTAGTAATTTGGTATTATATTATTTATACATATATGAAATGATTGAAAGTTTAAAACAAATCCCTAAACATAATTTTTTTAATCAAAAAGTGAATTACCTATGTAATTTAAAAGAAAGAGGTAAAGAATGACGGTATGCGTCTATTGGACGAAATCCGACTCGACGAATTCGACTTGACTACATACTACAACCAACTTGGGGAAAGTCATTATGGCGAATATATAAAATATCCATGTAATATCCATATAATGACCAGTTGGATTCTGTCAAGTCGAATTAGCCAGGTCGGCTTTCGCCCAAATGGCTTTCACCTAATAGGCCATGTCCGATTTTTATATTAGTAAAATAACAAATATCCCTTTGAAACTTGAAAACATAATTTAAGCTAAAATTGTAAAAAAATAAATAAACAAAGTGTAAACAAATGCACAAACTCATACTTGTATGAGATAATTTTTCCACTTGAAGGCACTTTTCAGAAACGGTCCGTTATTTACGACTTGGATAAATTAATGCTCATAACACCCGCTAGACGAGATCAGACGAAAATCATTTACAAATAGAATAATTCATTAAATACTAGCCATCCGAATATACACATACACCCGAAAAATTTCCACCAATAAATTTAAACAACCAACCCATACAAAACCGAATCCCCCTACCACCGATCGAACCAATTCAAATTTCCAACACAATTCCAACAAACACCCTGAACTCCTTATCAGCGATCGAATCAAACCGAACGATTTCAACAAACACCCAAAATTTTCACACAACTACTTTCAGACACCCATAAAAACCGCGTATAAAAAACCGTGCACATCGATACGATATTTCAGAACGGACGCTTCCGTCGTTCGACTGCGGCTATTTCCAAATCCTAAAATAAACCTGGACTGACTTGTGTCCGAGTTCGTGGGTGATGGTGTGCGCCAGGGTGATGCCGTTGTCCTCGTTGACCGAGCAACTCCTGTCTGGAAGACACATGCCGGCCACATGCGCCACGCCGAGAGTGCTGAAAAAAAGCAATGAAAAACATCGTTAAGATTTCGATTATTGTCTGGAAGGGGTGGTGGATGGGTCGTTTCGGTGTTGTCGTCATCGCAGAGAGCCTATGGCAACGTTGATTTTTCGGCGTTTATCGAAAGTTGGGCTGAGTGTTAATCGATTTTTTTATGTTTATTATTATTTTTTTATTTAAAAATATATATTTTTTAATATTTGGAGGGGTTTTCCGGCTCCAAGAGCATGCATGCATTGCGAACCCCTGCGTCATAATAGCTACGCCACTGATTGCGAGTTTATTATGATTGCGATTATATTTTTTATTAGAGGTTGACTTTTGGTGAATTTGAATAATAAAAAGTTATCTTTTTAGTAATGATTTCAGACCGTCGGAATGTGCATCCATGTATGGATCGTATTAATTTTTGCTTAACTTATTGTCAGTTGGAAACCGGTGTGTTCAACAAGGCTAAAATCGTTATAAAATGAAAACACTTTTCCGGTATATTATTAAAAATTTAAACGCTTCATCGTAGTAATATGGAAAGGTAACTCGAAAAAAAATTGACTAATATATATTATCATAGCCGTCTAATGACTGTAAAACTTACTGCTTAATTCCAGTAATTAATAATAGATTACATTTTTGACCGTTATCTTATATCCTGATTTTTTCGTATAACTGAACTGATATTCTATTATAATACAAGCATATTACGATGAAAAGATAAAAATAAGCCATCTTGTAATTTTTGGTCAAATTTAATTGAGCAACATAATCATTAAACAAAACTTTATACATCATCAAATATAAAGATGAATACTAAAAACCACGATCATAGCCAGGGAGAAGGGAGTCTATGGGGGTCTTGGCCCCCCCTAAATTTTAAAAATAATTATAAATTTTACATAATTATGAGAATTATGTTGAGATATATCACACGACTGTGATATATAAATAAATTCTTTGAATGCTTTGAATTTGTACAAATATTATAGTTCAAATGAAAAACCACAGCATATTTAAATATATAAAAGGTTTTATTTTTCCCCTCCCCTAAAAAATCCTGCTATAAACCATAAAACTTTTCTACGTTTGAAAAGTTAAACCATTGACTTCGCACTATTTAAAAATTGCAATCTTCGAATTTTGACTATTTAAGAACTTTCCAAAAGCCAGATTTTTGGCAGCACAGCCGAAATCCGCAAATGGTTCGGATAGTAGCGAACAGCTGCGCTCGCGTGGTATCCAGGAAAAGGTTGGCAACACTGTACCCGCGACATTCGAATATCGCAACGTCAATCAAATCAGATGTTGAACCGCCAATGACAGTAATCTCGGCGAAGGCCGATTCCGTTAAAAATGACGGAAAGCGTTTGTAAACACTTTTTTTTTTCACGAATCGATGTTGTGCCTTCGCATGTACGTAAATGGAGCATTTGCCGAGCCTAGACGATTTTTTGTCATCATTATCGATGATCGCATCTCGAAGGATTAATCGTTCGTCTTATATGGTATGAAGGATTATGATTTATTATGTCGTATCGGTCGATATGAGTAATGTTGCTTTTGTGGAAGTTGTTAAATTGTGTTCGATGCAGTGGTTAATTTAATGGTTCGCATTAGATATTTATTAGATTATGTGATTAAGTGACGCTGTGGGATGGGAATGTGTTTAAAAAAATTGAATAAGAATTAAATTTAATGATTATATAAAATTTAATAACGTGTTCTGCTGTTAAAGGATTTACCGATTATCCTTGGAAGTTTCGTATTTAATGAATTTGAATATTGAAAACCTATCCCTTATCAAATAGTCTTAAACGATTTATGTACTGTATAACGCAAGTTTTCCAATATGCGGACTCACAAAGCAGCAATAAATTTCCAAGCCCTCAACACATTTCGAAATTGAATTTTCTTCACTCATCACATGCAAATCACACCACTGAATGTGACACCCAACAAAAGACCAATTCATTAAAATGCCCGCGACGAGCCGATAATCAGCGTACACGCGCGAAATAAATTCAAACAAATAAATCACGAACCGCAAAAGCCTCAGGAGTGGCCGTCGCAGCGGAATGCGCCATCAATGGATTGCGAAATTATAAAAAAAACCCATGAAGAATATGCACACGTTGCAACAGACGGCTGCGCATAAACAAACAATTTTCTTGGAGAAATTCGCACGTCCGAAGTAAGTTTTTTGTGCGAGCTATTTCGTCATCGTTCGCGGCCGTTGTTGTACTAGTTGTTGCGGTGGTTGTTCGTGTGGTAAGGTCAATAATACCCGGCGAAAATAAACGGGGACCACGATTGAACCCGGCCGAGTGGGCCAGTGTTGCGTCTAGCGATGGCCGTCGGCGAATTTCCTGGAAAGTGTCTGGAAAATTCCGCCGGGAAAACGGTCCGGATGGATTTAGACGGGTGTTCTCTTTGATTTCGTTGCGTAAGTTATCGGATCGAAATGGTGATTAATATATGGGTCAGTTATATTATTGAAGATTACGTTTGTAAATTGTGTAAGATATGCTTTAAAAAAATCGTATGAGAAACAAATATCGTTGTATCTTTGTTCCATTGAACAAAGATTTTCAATTGATTCAATTAGAAAGCAATTGATAAAAAAAATTAACACTCCTATCAATCTTTTAAACTTCAAATTTCAGCTTTTAAACTATGATATTATATATATCAAAGTCAAATTACAGAATAGATAGATCCAGTCCCCTTTTTACGCGGTTTCGAAATAACACGGTTTAAAGAAGAAGAACCGATTATTTTTTTAGACTGTTTCTTCACTTTAACACAGTATAAAAAATTATGCCGCAATGTTAAAATTCGGTGCAGATCAGTACACAATTATAGTTATTAAATAAAAAAGTTCAATATTTTTTGATGATTTTACATGGGGAAATTTTTTTACATTACATTTACATTTTTTGTAAAGTATATTTGAATATAAGTTCCATACAAATATACTGATCGAACGTATCGTTAATTTTTATATGGTCACCATACATTTTTTTACACAGTAGTCTCTGGAACGTATCCCCGGTATAAAAAGAGGATTGGGTGTATTTTATTGAAATAAGACCACGACAACTCTTACGACAACGCTCTTAATTAATACATAATACTTTTCGATAGTTGAATTTAATTTGTGAATTTTACACGTAAAAGCTGAATAATACTTTCATTATCTGAAACAAAACCTCTGTCACATTTTATAACGATCACAGTAGCAAAAGTTTAAATCGTCTCCGTTTCACTTAATCAGGTCGAATCTAAATCTAAAAAAAATCGCATTTATCAAAATTGACACGCTCGACGACGAGACGTCTTCATTAACCGAAACAAATCGCGGAATTAACGACGGAGAATAAACTCCGCTACGGAAATCAAACGCACACAAACGATAAAATCGAATTTTCCACAAGACCTATACGATTTTCCATCGCGTACTATTTTGATCCATCGGTCTGGCTTCGGACGCGCCCATCTTCTTGACCAGATTCGTCACTCCTCGAGCGGGAAGACTTCAAAAGTTCTTCGAAGGCCCCCAAGGCCGCGAAAAGCTCTCCGCGAAAATCTATCGGTAATAATAGACGCCTGTGCTTTTGGGTAGAGAAAAAAATTCGCGATTAATCGGCGCGAATTAGCTTTTGTAAATCAGCGCGATTGTTGTTTGAGAAAATTGCAATAATTTATTCGTTTTTTTCGAGTTTTCATTATATATAATGTGCCAGACGATTTTCACGCGTTTATTTTCGTTGAATTGAATTATGCGATGAGGAAACGTTCGAATGTTCTTCGTAACATTTTTCTTTCTGAAACAATTTTAATGAATCGTTACACTTTCGTGCGAAATGATTAATGTGAGCGCATCACTTTTTTATAGTAAACGAAAATTTCTTTCGTTAACTCTTCATTTCGTAAATAAATCAAAAGAATTTTTTTTTGTCAGTGAATGATCATTGTATATGAAAGTTATCAATATTTATTTAAATATGATAAATTTTAGATGTGCAACAGACTTTTCACCTTCAACCGTCAAAAACTGAAAAACAGCCGTGTCTCAAGTGTCAAATGCATTTTTATATAAAACAAGTTACATATATTTATTGGACGCAAATCAAAAATCCATTTTATTTTTCTCGTATCGAATCTCAATCTCAACCGACGCCAATGTAAATATACATAGCGGTTTCCATCTTAAAAAAATACATAACACGAAAAAAACAAAAATATACGAAAAAAGAGTACACTTTCGATTTCCGACCGAAACTAAATACCCGTCGTATTGTTTGACATTTCGAATTTTTGCGGCGCATTAATCAAAGAAACCGGCGAATAAATTTTCAGATATTTTCGGGACAGCCGAAGAATTCGAACATAAAACAAAAAATTAAATCGAATGACCGTTTTTTTTTTCATAACAAAATCGCCTCCAATCCGTCGAAACGACCGCAGAATTTCCATATTTTCCCGCTTTATTTTCGCTCCGCGGATTTTTTCCGTGAAGGCACAACTAGCGGTGTGTATTTCGGACATGGTCGGATTTTATTGCGTTCTGCGAGCGATTTTAACGGCGGCAGTTTCGCGCGATAAACTAACGAACTAACCGCCGGGTGGCGCCATGTTGGAATAGGTCCAAAGAGACGAAAAGTCGGCGTGTAGCTATAATATAAACTCGGAAAATCGAGTTGTGTGTCACATTCTCGCTTTAATCAGTCGACGGGTTAATTTGAAATTGTTTGATTTATAATTAGACTACTCTTGAAAGAGGTGCCAAAATAATTAATGAGAGTTATAAAGTTTCGCGTAAATGTGTTTGGATTAAAAAAAAATTCGTTTGTTAATTATATGCCTATTTTCAATATCAAAGAATTGTTGGATTAGTTTTTTTCTTTGTATAACCAATAAAATTATTTTTCGAATTCAATTTTTATTCTTTACGACTTAATATTAGTTTTGAATCATTGAAGTTAATCAGTATCTGGAGTAGTCAATAGATAAATGTACCATTTGGTTCGAATATTTAATTTCTTAAGAGTTATAATGAAGGTTTCATTTTGTATTGAAAATTATATAAACCATATATGAAGATTAAGATAACGGTTTTATTATACTGAATGAATGAATGAATATATATTATTAATTAAACTCCATACACTTAATTAAGTATACGAAGCACGATTTCCATTGATCAAAAACCATACAGACAACCATAGATCAGCATACTAAATGAACATCGATTTAATTAATTCATCAACAATCAAAACAAACTTTCTCAATCATTAAACACTTCACCGAATCCAAATTCATTTAATATTTCCATCATGTCATAAACATTCAACAAATCTCAAATAACATCTACATTTTTGAACATAAACGGCTTCGGACATAAGCAAGTAAAGCAACAAGTTGAACACTCTGTACATGTATGCGCTTACCACTGATTTTAGTAGACAACGACGTCTTTAATATTAAAAAATATATAGAGGGTTTTTCAATAGGGACGTTATTTTTTAAAATGTACATAACATTTGATGATTTGGACACATTATTCAACGCTATAACCTTTCCATGGTGATTTGCCGTACATTACTAAACAATTTACAGCAAATTTGACAGATATCACTTTAACCACATGGCTGTTATAACCTAACAAATTTCGAGCGTCGCTATTGAAAGGCCCTATATATTCACAAATTTGACATCATCAAGACATATTGAATGCACACATGTCACATGATAACGATGTTGATGATTTGAATGATCGAACCCAAACAAACAACTAAAACATTCACCGCATATCATCGAAATCAAGCCCCATAAATCATTTCGGTGACGTGCGATGACGAATTCGTATTCTCGAAACGTTCGAACGGTCGGGGGAGTGGCCGCAAAAGTATCGCACAGGTCAATGGAGGATGTCTGCGTGTCTGTCTGCCTGTCTGTCTCATAAATATGCGATTAAGGATGCGCCCACTCGTTATTTTCGCAAGCGCGTGTATGACAATTGCATAAGCCGGTTCATTCACGGGAATTCGCTTTCGTGCGAACTTTGCGCGTGATATTATGTGTGGAAGTGCGTTACGGTTTCGTGGCCGTGCGAAAGTTTAATGGTGTTTCGTGGGATGGTTGTTTTGGATAGAAATATGGTTGGGTTGATGGTTTGATCGTATAGAAATTATTTGTTGAATGTTCATAGAATGATTTTTGAAGTTTTGGGTATTTAGTGATATATAGAAAGTGACTTGTGAAAGGTTAATAATAATTTTTCCTCAAATTTTCTTTGATGATCGATTGAAATCGACGCATTCGTCAAAATAATTGTATTTATATTATTTTTGATAAAATATTCATATTATTTATATAACTTTTTTCAATGTACAGATTTATTTTTTGAGTATTCAAACTATCCTTTGCCAATCTTTTGATCGGGAAAATTTTCGCATAACTTCAAAGTAGACGATAACGATGGCTTTGATATAAGTAAATCTTTAAATAATTTTTTTTCATAAAATATTTAATTGTAAGATTGAATAAAAAAGTCATTTTTGTACTGAATCTTTTCATTAAATATGAAACTATAAAAAATTTACAAAGTTCGGTATTCAATGAGAATTTCAGTTTCGAAGTGTCATTTACAAAGTTTCCACAATATATGTTACTCGAACAGTTTCAAAGTGTTCATTGGTCCATTTTACGCTATAGAAATAAAAATGAGTCCATCAATTCGGAATGAAAATAAAAGTTATAAAAAAATCAAACAAGTTCGTACGGTTTATGAAATGTTCATAAATAAAATAGCCGAGATAAAAGTGAATCTAAGATAAACTGACCTAATGCATAATTCATATGAATATTCTATCGCTGCATATTTTATGCATTTTATAAACATTTTCACGTATGGAATTTGACGGAATTTTATTAAATCGATTTAATTTCGTCTCATACAACGCTGACCCGAAAACAGAACGAGTTTTAAATATAAAAATTCCGATTTAATCAGATCGAATGTTAAACGTTTCGCGGAAAACATCACGCCCGAGATCTCTATCAACCGGATCGTATTTTATCACTTCGAATTATAAAATAATCATACATAATACGTACATATATGCATTCGACTGGAATTATTTCTGTGAATGCACCTCGCGATACGTAATATGCATAATTATTCAGATTGGATGTAAATTTTCGAATCGATTTTTACTAAAATACAAAAAAAATTCAAAAGCCTCGGTTTTATTTGGGGTCAACATCGGCAACCCTGACCGTGAACATCCAAGACAGACAATCCGCAGAGTTGAGCCATTCTATTCCGAGTATAGAAAACGACGAGGATAAATAGACCGGTGATGAAATGCGACCGGAGCTGTCTCGCCATATATAGAATGAAAATTCGACATTCAGTTAACATTGAACTTAGTCCCGGCAAGCGACAAAAGGTCTCGACCGAATCGCCGATTTTGCGAATACAAATTGGCGAAATTATCTTTCGAGCATCGGCGAGACGGGTTCGAAGGCGTAATGTATTCAGAGTATGCGGAAATGCATTATCGAATAAATCGAGTTTTTTTTCGCGGGTGAAATTTGAAAGATTCGAGATCGATGTCGCTTAATGTCAATAGGTTAGAGGTGCAATTGTTAGATTTGATTGAATTATTCAAAAGTTTTAAATGACAATATTTTTTTGTATTTTTGAACTCATAAAACATTTATTGGAATAAGCGAGTCGATAAATTTTTATTCGCAACCGTTTAAAATCAAAGAATATTATTTTTAATTTAAATCATAACATGCTCTTAAAAAATATCGTTTTATTAGGTCAAGAAATCAGTACGGAAAACTAGAACGAATTCAAAAATAGATTACAAAAAATATCTAGTCCTCAATTAAACATTTCGCTTTATTAAGTCGACAACCCTATTCCGAGATATTGAGTGTTAAGGGCGCGTCTGCCCCATTAATTACCCGACTCGTCCGCCATGTTGGCCGCACTGTCGTTTTTTGTTTTTGCCCATCAGCCCGAGGACGGTCCGCAATTGTGCTCGGTAACAAAACGCGAGATGCATTCCGCAAGATAGTCGTCGGTGCATATCCTATGCAATTCTTATTTATTTCGTTGCAAGACTCGACCGGCGACCGTCTATAATTAAGGCCGAACGTGAAAATGGTAATAAATCCGATGCGATGACACACGATTCATGTAAAAGGTGGTAAAGGTAGCAAGAGTGTTGTGGGCGTTTAAGAAGGAGCCATACCTACAAGGGACATTCTGCCTGGCACAGATGTCCTCCCTGGTGATCAGGATTGCCACGTCGTGATGGTTGGGATGAGTGTCGTCGGCTGGGTTCAAATCCCGTTGCCACTTACAGAAGTTGGACAGTGTTGTGTCCGCGTTCGTCGTGATGTTCAACTGAGACCCAGCGTATTGGTCTTCCAATAGAATGATCTTGACGACGACGATGTTGATGAAATTTCCAATGGTCGGGTTCAGATACAAAGACGACACCTAAAATGATACAAAATTTATAAAATTCTTCAATATTTCTATGCGATGCAATAAATAGAATCTCACCATGTTCATGATAGTCAAAAGGTACGTTTCTACGTTTCCTTTTTGATGAAAATCAATCATTAAACTGTCAGCGACCAGAAGCACTTCTACATGCCGAGGTCTACTCACAGATCGTGGCTGTCGCATTTTTCTTCCGCTCCTCGAATCGCCGCTGCCGAAACGGTGGTCGTAAATTTCATTTGTCTGCAAAAAAATGTTATGAAATAAGCTCATTTTTATTTTGATTCCTAAATTTGTGTATTAAATAGAAACGATTCATAGGTCGATGGCGTAACTCGTGCGGCGTCAATGACATTGCAATTTAGCTAGAATTTGGGGTGGTGACGCCAATTAGTCCAATTTTCGGTTCGTCCCAGACACACTGGTTGAGCCAGGCGAAGGTCGAGGAGTCACAGACACGACAATCTTCTTTTGGAAGACCAAACGTGCGGTTCGTCTGGTCATAAGAGTATTTCGCTCATGCGATTTTTGTGGGTCGATGACTGATCTACGAGGCGTCGATTGACGCCTTCGCTCTTGACCTATTTTGTTTTCGATATTTGATCGAGTGGTTTTCGGTTAAAATTTGCATCGAAGAAATGATACATAAATCAATTTGGGTCCACTCATTTTGGCAGAAGAGGGTGCTGTCTTATGTAACGTAATCTTCGCGAAACAGAATCTACGATTTATCTCGTTTCGAAAAACGATTCTTATTTATGTTGAGAGTTTGAAAAACATCCGATTAAAATTCTTGAGAGTCATATCGGGAAGCTTTAAAACAAACAAATGCGAACATCTGAATAAAAAAATGCTTTAATTTTTTCTTAAGAATACTTCGAAGTCAATTTTGGAGATTATCGCAGAAATTATTATCACAATAATCATATATTAAATAAACGCTTCGTTCTAAAAAAAATATTTTCAATCTATAATATATAAATAAATAAAAATAATAAACGATAATTTTGGACGAGACCTTAACAGAAGGTCAACATATGGAACGCGTATATTATTTTAAGCAATAATGCGAAACAAATCATCGCAAAGAGACACACGACACACGGTGGCGAATTTTAACTATTTCCAAACAAACCAAACGATTTCGGAATTCATAACGACCTCATAAGTGATCCTTGAACGAAGCCTTCAATCCGACAGTTCAATATTATCAAAACACTTCTGCTCACCCTGATATGTCTGTCTGCCGAAGATCTAGCTTCCTGGATAATAGTTTGTCCTGGTCCATCGTTCCATTCCACTAGTTTTGTGGTTCTCGGAGGCTCCTTGGTAGCGCAGTTTTTGTTTCGTCTACGTCTCCTTTTACGTCTACCTTTTTTGTGTTTCTTTTCTTCGTTTTCTGGGCCTCTGTGTAATCTGGCTTCCCTCCTGGCGTTTCTTCTTGCCGTTTTGAGTGCTGATCTTTTGTATATGACATGAGGATGTTCCTCGTTTTCGTTGTTTGGGGTATGTTGTAGTGATGGTTCGACCCAATATTCTCCATGTTCAGTTCTTAGGAGACCAGTCTGAAAAAGAAAAAAATGGTTATTTTCATGAAAAATAGATAATAATTAAGTCTATCTTGATAAACATATCCCGTTGGATATACAGCATATAATAAACCAAGATTACAAAATTACTTCTCGATGTACCACAACTCTTGTTTATTTATGCTCGTAAATACGTAACGAACCCATCGAATTAATTAAAGACAATAAATAACAACCATTTGCAAGAGCCCCGACGATAGAAGAACTCGTTCATGTGTCTTCCACCATAATATTCCATTTACGTCGATTTAAGGTCGATCTCTCGAAGACGATCAGGACCGAAGATTTCTAGAAATGTGATAACGAGAAAGCCGACCGTTGCATATACCGCATTTTTTCCTTTTTTTCCATAGAAAAAAACGCAAAGCCAATTAACAACAGAAAAAAGTATTCCACACTCATACGAAGAAAACTTTTCCTATTTTCAAACACGAACCAATACAAAATCGATCGATCTAACTTTGATATACCGACTGCGCCAAATCGGTACGAACCGCGAAAATTCCTCGTACCAAATCCGAAATAAACCCAACATCCACAATACAACATGCAAACGAGCCGACCCCATATAAATGCGCTCTCGTTTCGAACGTTTACATATCATGCAGTCGTCGGATCGGCTAAACGTCACAATTTATGACGTCATTATCTCTGGAGCAGCCTCATGCTGGAGCGGAGCCCTCCCACGGGGCTCGAGGATATTTACATGGAGGTACCTTCGACGACGATGAAGATATGATCCTTCGGAGGCCACGTGGGCGACCGCGACCATTGTCTACGCCCACCTCCGGATGGTACGTGCAATGTAAACTCGGTCGTATACTATCTTCTGTAATGTATAATGTGCTCATTGTGATGTTGGGTTTTGGTTTATGGGGTCGTTTTGCTCTCGTTAACCCTTTATGGCATGATTTTGATGTGTGTGTCGATGGAAACGTGTTTATGTTTGAATTGTTCTTGTGTGTATTCGTTTTTTTGGTGTGTGGTAATAATAGATATTTGGTCAATTATGATAAAGGTCGATTCGATTGTGGGTGAAATGAAAATGATTTTCTTCATTTTTTTCAATGTGGGTGTACAAATGAAAGTGTTACAAATATATAAAAAATAATAATAATCATCATTCCGAATGATATATTTGTAATATTTTTTTATAATCACATTGAATTTTCAGAAAAATTTTATCGGAAAAAATATGTAAGAGTTAATTAGAAAAATATACTATATTTAGTGATATATTCGGAAAATTGAAATGTTAAATATAACCTCAATGTACTCTCTAAGTTAATTGTAAGTTTTCCTGTGCGGTCTTGTAATTCATCCCGCGGGCAGTTTTCAAAGGGTTTGATTCATTTATATCGAGTCAGTGATTTGGTTGCGTTTGTAGACTCTTGATTTTTTGAATTATGAGTTTTTCATATGAAAGGTTTTTTTATTCATGTCAGATGCGGCGGCAGGTTATGAAAGCTTTTAGTGAATGATATTTTTCATGTGCAGACGCAAATAAAAAATATGCATATTAAAAAATCGTATGTGAAATTAAAATGCTTTTGAAATATGAGCTTTTAGTGAAAATAAATGTTAGTAATATATACGGACTCTAAAAATATAGTAATATTTTTAATGACGATATTTAGGCTTATTAATTTAATTAAAACAACAGAAACTGGTCTGTAAAACGATATAAACGTAAGCTTTCGTATAATATTACAATTTAACTTAATATATTCTATTTTTATACAATCAGACAATCTATTCAATTAAAAAAAAAACAATAGAGATTTAAATAAGATACTCATATCAAATGACCAAAACCACCAGAGTTAACCAGAAACATTATAATCAGAAACATATTCGTAAACACGAAAACATGTAAAAAAAACACGTAAATTACAAATTCAAAAAAATCACAGCGGGACACATAATATAGACCTTCGCTCATACGACTTCTGAGTTCCTTACAAATGTGCATTAATAAATACTAATATCAATTTTTTCAACCGTTTCGTCAGTGTCGAATTACACATGTCATTTTGCGAGACATTTGCATACGCAGGTCGCATATGAAAATAATTATACGATGGCACAAAAAAGCCGCATGTGAAAATAATGTCGCGTCGTAAAACGTATCCAATTTCAACCTGTTCTACCGTTTGAGAGGCAGGGCAAAATGAATACAAAAAATGTAGTAATTGCGAAAGTAGTTTTAGAAAGAAAAATGATACATATCAATTCATCTGCCGATAATATCAGCTTTGGGAGATCGCACAACTGAATTATAGTTTCGAAACGATAACAGGATACAGTCGTTATTATTGATATTTATATTTTTTTTATTTATTATAATTTGTAGTGTATATAGAATATTTTTAGGTATATATCAATTATTAAGTTGTATATGTTGAAACTCTTAACAATTGAAAATATTAGTTCTGGATTGTTTCCAGTATCGAAACACGTTCAAGGGTAATAATACAAGCACGCAAGCTTAACTATCATTCCGGCCTACACGATAATAAAACAATAATCTAATATCGTGAAGCGTTCTCGTATACAAGTTGTGCAAAATAAATAAACACGAGTCAATTTAGCGAAACAACAATTATTACGGCCGATCGAACATCGAACGAGGCCTCCTAATAATAAGTCTATGACTGCGTTTTATTTCCAGTAACTGTCCGAAGAAATTGGCACGATAAATCGTCTATTGAATGCATTTTAAATATACACGCGAGCTTCAATTATTTATTGCGAATTTTATTGCAGGTTGTAAATCTGTTTGAAGTTTTTTCGGTTTCGCAACTAACATCCGAATTGCATTTCTGCGAGACCTTAACATTTACATATCCGTAACCGTTACAAAATCGTATTCGATTTCTGATTTCCTGCTCGTTTACCTTTTTATCGTGGAGCGACATAAAAAATCCGATTCTTCCTAAATTAACCCCGAGGCTCAATGTTATATTTATTTTATTTATTTATTAAAGTAGCGGTTGTATCGTATAAATAAGCTCTTTGAGGTCATATAATCTATAATCGTTTTGAATTTTTTAACGATAAGTCAAAAGGTGAATATATAATAATTTATATGAGACGAATTTGTTCATCGTTATACAAGTAAGTTGTCTTCAATAAAAGGTCAAGAATAACTTCTATGTTTTTAACAAACAATAAACTAACATAATAATAATAATAATAAAATTAAGCGACAAGTGGTACGGTTGTTAAATAAATGTGATTTAGTACTATTGACTTAAAACCGTTTAGAAAAGACTGTTTCGAATTTTTCGAGAATTACCTTCTCTTCATTTTTCAAACAGTCATTAAATTTACCATATAACGGAAAATCCCACCCATTCAATATCACTAGCGAGCATTTTAATTGACCTTTCACGTTTCATGCAAAAGCCTACGAGCCATCAATAAAGAAAATGACCACTTTCATATGCTAATATCTGAAAAAAATCATCGACGTCCTAGAAAATTCGCAACTATTTCAACCTTGCGTTATGGGCGTCAACTTTCGACCTTCATCCGTCGAATTTGCGTATCGACGCGACATTCGTAATAATTATCAATATTAATAATAAATAATGATCGATGGCTTCTAGAAGTCCAGCGACTTTTACTTTTCATCAATCAAACGGACATTCAATAGCATCGGCATAAATTACGCGGGCGCCGCAATTAGAGGTTAATTGTGAGCTTTGAGGTTAGTTTTTTTTGGGTTGGGTTGTTTTTTCTTGGGTGTTACGAAAGCTCAATTAATCAAGAGCGCTTTTCGGGCGGAAAAATAATACAAAAGAAAATTAATTATGTTGAATTGAAACTCGCTCGTCTTCGCCGCGTTCACTTTTCCTCGAGCTGTTTATCGTTGAATGAATTATGACTAGAGCTCATTTTGTATGAATGGAGTCATAGAAAATTTAAAGAAAAGGAAATCCTCGAGTTGAATTGTTTGAATGTCAATTTTCGTGGCACAATAGATTCGGAGAGGAGTGATAATAACGAATCGACGAAAATGACAAATTATATAAACAAAAAAAAAATAATGAAATTTGCATTGAATAATACATGCAAATTGAAGATAGATATAAAAATATTTGCTCGGCCTTGGATGGAATTCAGTCATAACGAATTACGAAAATACTCGTGTTATATTTGCAATTCATGTGTCAAATATATCTTAATACTTAAAGTAGTTTTAATAAAAATAAATCGGATTGAGCGTACGTGATTTATACGACTACCTATTCGAGATTTTCACATGTTCGATACAATAATTTATTAACTATATAAATCAATTCTTTTATTATTTTTCAACAAGCAAAATTTTCATTCCCAATACAATCCATTTGTCTACAACCGAAATTTATAAATCAATCCTACGATCAAACATCATAAAACAAATTCAATTTCCACCAAAACTTGATTCATCACTACACACAACACATAATATCCGATTCAAAACAATTGAAAGCTTAGACAATTTCCACTACGCATTGAAAAGTTAAATTCAAATTAATCTATTCCTCAATAATTCCAGAATTATAAACAGACATATTTATATATTAATACCATCCATTGCTCAAATATGACAATAGATACATTCAACATTTATCTCAACAAAATTTTCCGACAACGAAAATTTCTCATACAAGTTCAGTCAATTTCCTTGTATCCTCTACGTATCGAGTCAAAGTTCATATTAATCCCAATATTTTTCAAGAATCATAGATACACATATTTACATATTGACAACTCTACCCGACAATACTACAGATACATTCAAAAATCACTTCCACCCATTCACACAAACCAAATTTCCCGACAACGAAAAATTCTCATACAAGTCCAGACAATTTCCTTATATCTTCCACGTATTTGATCAAAGTTTAAATCTCTCGCTATTTCAAAAATCATAGATACACATATTTACACATCGACCACCCATCGCTCAACTTCGACAATACTATAGATACATCCACCAACCACTTCCACCCATTCACACCCAAACATCCCGACTCCAACCTCGCGGGCCCACCATCAGGCCATCCACCAGACACGTCCACCTCACAATCGGACATCGGCCCCGTCAATGTGTGGGTCCGCTAGTAAACGTGTGCGGTTTGGCACGGCCAGAGGTGTCAATTATGTTCGGCCGTCAGGTGAGTGTTGGCGGCCGACGCGCCAGACAGCATGGCTGCTGTTTGCGACGAGACAGACGCCCTACTTGCATATTATTGAGCTCCTTTTTCGGTTTCGTGATGATTCGTCATCGTGGGTGGGGTTTTGGGCGGTTTTCGAAATGGGGGTGGGGGTTTTGGGGGTGGGAGGTTTTGGGGAGGGGGGTCGGTGGTTGGTTGGAGGTATTAGGGGGGTGGTTGAAGGTGGATGGAATGTGTTTGTGTTCTTTGTTTGAGGTTGTTTTTGTTGGGGGTTGTAGTTTTGTTGAATTTTGGGTGTTTGTTTTGGGTGTGTTGTATATATGTGTTGAGAAGATTTTAGGTTGTTTGTTTCGGAGAAGTATCTTTGAATATGTAATTGAGTTTTATTGTAAGATTTTTTTTATGTTGTCAATGCTAAATGATATTAGAATCATACGTTTATTAAGAAAAAATGTACAATATGTTATAATTTCCTTTGAAATTATTTTACCAATAGATTAACGATTTTTTATAAGATAATCGGATTAATATTGATATATTTTTACCTTCAAGTTTTCAAATAAATAAGAAAAATTGCTATGTTCTAATATTAAAAAAAAAAACAATAAAAATGAATAAATTCAGCCACGTTTCGAATCTCATATAGCAATAATAGATATTTAAAAGTGCTTTAATGTTACATGATGGATTGATTAAAAATATAGTTAGTAATCTACAATTAAATATCAAAATGATCTAGCGTATTATAAGATAAGAAGTTAAGCTCAGTTCTTATAATACAAAATAGAAAGGAGATAAAAATTTGCACTATAATGGTATTTGAAAGTCCATTATCTCGTTCGTTAAATGTCAGTTTAATTAGATATTAGTGATACCAATAGATAAAATCATAAGTCACATATTTATATTTATGTGCAACTTGAAAATTATGTATGAAAAACTCAATTACAATTATGTATGGAAATAAATTTCATTTACATAATCGTTGAAAATTTAAATGTTCAATTATGTAAAGCATTAATTTTAATTTACTTGAAATAAGAATTAATATAAAAAACTAAAAAAATTCCCAGACATCTTATGTTTAAAAAAAGTGTAAATTAGTGGAGACAGACCCTATTTATATTGAAATCAAATCGTTAATAAGCTAACGTCATAATATTAAACATGTGTGCAAAAAATCATGTATAATTAATGAACAATCACATTTACGCTAATGGGTAATAAATAAACCATTAAAGCATAATTCGAAACGCAACGTCCAAAAGTCGCATGAAATGCATCATAGAAATACCCACAAAAAACTGACCGCTTATAAAATAATATTATACAAGCAATCTCACCAATTTCCACACACTCGAAAGCCCCGCACGAATATTGAATTAAACAATTTTTTATTTGAACAAATATTCAAATGCGACGATCAAAGAGCGTCGAACGGCACGCAACAAAAAAAGGGCGAACTCGTCTGAAGAAATTCGAATAGGAAACTTGCCGTTTCATCCATGGACCAGTTCCTTCCTTTCTATATCGAGACACGTTGAAAAAAAATAATTAGTTTTTTTACACTCACATCAAAATACGATTCGAATTCATTTATTTCGATACGCCGACTGGCGAGATGTTAAGATATCATCTCGTTTTTTTCCACCGCGGACTTTTTTCGACGCCTTATTATACGTCTGGACTCTCTCGATTGAGTAATTCGTCGTAGGAAAAAATGTCAGCATTCAAAAGTCCGCTTTTTCATATCGATCCAACAATAGGAACGATCGAAATAGCGGATCGATGTCGAAACTGGCGAGTGCTAAAGCGCGCACTTGTCTCCTGTCAACAATGTGTTAACCCGCTGTGATCATGATTAACGATGCACTTATAATAATTATTGCCGAGATGATGATGATGTTGATGATTGGAGGCGAGACGTTTGGAAATTGCATCGGCCGTCTTAATTTAGTTCGCGCGATTGTTAACGTGCTTTGTTTGTGAAATTATGATTGAATGCAATAAGCTCGAGGATCGCGTCGCGGTTCAATGGATCGTGTTGGTTTTAATTATCGGGTGTTTTATTTATAATTTATTGCTGTGAATCATTATAATATATTGTTCACTTCAGGATAAGATACCATTAAAGTTCCGACAAAGAGAAGGTACGTATTATACTAGTATTTTAATACTGACACGATATGCGGTCACATTTATTCACCAACTGTATCACATATCGCTTAAAGATCAAACAGAATCATTTAAAAAAATGCATAATAGATAATAATTTTCTTAGACATCAAGTGTTAATAATCAATTCAAACAAAAATAAATTGTTTTTGTAAACCTTATTGACAGAAAGATCATTAAAGTCCACACGTTTCCATGTAATTTTACGACACGTCTTCTAACGAGCAATACAAACTGCATTATTCATAACATCTCATTGCGGACGTGTCTTACAATTGCATATTATTGACACTTCCGAAGAACATGCAGTAATAAAAAGAGAAATATGTAAAACATCCGACCATCCCAGTATATGAAGGGAAAGCGTTCAAGAGGAGTATTTACGAGCGGTGCAACATCAGAACTGCATTAATGCAGACGTTTATGCACTCTGCACCGGCTCAGTGACAGTTGCTAATTATAATGGAGTGCTTGGCAAAAACGAAACTAATTTTAGCGTCTTTGTGAGGCAAATTTTCATAGTGGTATTTCTCTTCTAAGACATGGGAGTTGAACATAAATTAAGTGGATGTTCTCGAGGAAATGTTTCGTTCGTTGTGAAGGTATATCTTGTGAAATGTTTTACGTGGTGAATTATGTGCAAGTATTAATGGAGGTATTAATAATTAGTGGGTATATTTAGATTTGAGTGAAGTTGAAGGTATTTAATAGAAATTTGAAATTTGGTATCGTACATTTGGTGTAACGAAAAGTGGTAATTTATTATAACTGAAATGTTATTGCAATATAACGCAAGTAATTATTCTTTTGAATTTCTTAGAAAATATAATCATCAATCTCGTTTCGTTCAATTAAGATATTTAATTAGTCGGGGGATTCTCAGTATTTAGAACTGAGGTATACGTCTGCGAATGTCACTTATTAAACATATTAAATTACATAATTAGTCTTTTTTGCTGTCTTATATAATCAGATTTAAGTGTAATTTATTTTTACACATGATATATAAAAATAAATAATATTTGAATGTGCGTTATTAGGATTTTTAATAGACGTATAGCGATCGCGATATTTCACTCGCATTTTGGCAAGAATTCTGCTTCTTGTCAACTTTTTTTCTAATACTCAAAACTTCAATAACAGTAATTTGCTATTGCCTTGAAATATTTGCCTCGTTTTTTATTTAAGTGCTCGTCTCTTGTCTGTCGATGATTTGTTGAAATTCGCCCACTCTCACTCAGTACGAAAAAATGCCCCACAGTTGCCAAACGTCTCAAGCGCCGATCTCTTATCTTTCGTCGATCTAGTCTAGATCAGCGAGAATAAATCATTTTAGTTTTGTTTTGACGGCAGGCAACAAAAAAAAATAAGCTCGAAGAAAAAAAAAATTGCGAAAAAATAAATAACGGTAAATTGAAAGAAATGCAGCAGGCATGGGCGCGATTGTGAATTTTCCTCGGTTTTCGATCTTGAAACAAAAAAAAAGATTGTTTGACGTAATTAGCATGTGTCGGTGCAATATGTGCAAAACGTTTGTGCAAGAGGCTACATAGCACTTGCCGACTTTGCCAGGTGGCTAATGACCATTTGCATAATCGACACTGACACGAGGCAATATATCCGAGAGGTTGTTGCCGTTACGTAAAAACAACGATCACATTTATAATATGAGGTGTCTAATAAGGAATTTTCCCATGCATTGTGTACGTTTAAGGTTTTTATATATGTTAATTTGAATGAGCTTTATACGCATGAACATTTTTTGCAAGAATTTGTATTTATTTGATTAAGAAAATGTCGTCAACATATACTGTATGAAATTTCCGTATTTTTCCTTAATACTACATAATAATAAGAGGAGAGTAACAATCAGAGAGTTTGAATACTAACAACCACACCTTGTTTAATAATCTAACAATAAGATCATATCCTTTTACCGGCCATGAAAACTTTTGTTTATCTTCAGTAAATCGGTTTAAAGCTGAACAGATGATTCAACAAAATATATATGTTCAACTCATGTCAATATTGATCAAATAAATAATATACATGTAATTTCAACAATTTCTGATCGACGATAATAACCTCGGCACGCAACAATCTTATCTCAATTCATCATTACATAATGATTTATTTTGATCGGAGACGAAGCACCTGTAAATACGAACACATGAAAAACGCAAATATCAAATTACACTAGTATATAAATCCATCATTATATATTAAAAATAGCAGCAACGATTCAAAGCAAAATCGCGTATTTTCTGCGGCGAAAAATTTCGCACATATCGCCCAAACAATAACATATCCGATGAGCATAATGACGATAATGATAGAACCATAACCGACACCTAACGGTTTTCTGGACTGACGATTTATGGCCTACCATCGTATATTGCAAGACCGTTCATCTATTTATACACTTATAAATAATCGTGAGATAATTGATACGTCTACGGTCGTGTCCGAACTCATAGAGGAGCAAAAAAATTACCGTCGGTACCGAGGAAAAAAGCAGACAAAAAGAAAATTTTGAAGATCGGGTGCGATTGAACTGTCATCGACTCGGCAAACAGCCTTCTCAATGCCGAGTGTGACATCATTGACATGTTTTACGTGTCATCAGAGAAACGAAAAAAACAACGAAAACTATGATTAGTTGCGTAAATAAAAGTGGAAAAGTCGACCTCGTCTCGCCTTTGAGTCTACCGAGGCTCTTGTTTGTCTACTAAGCAATTTCGCGGATTCGTTCTGTTGCGAAAAATTGATTTTTTTTCGGTGCTTTTGAGAGAGATTTTTCGTGGATCGATGTGTTTGGGTTGTTGGATTTCATGTGACCCTTCTATGGGGGCAAGTCGGATGTGTGTTTTGCTTTTTGCCCATAACAGTCTAATTGCTCTATCTAGAAGAACGGAAGCAATTAAACCGGTGGTATAACGAAATGATCGTTTAACGGATTGTTAACTTCTGACTTAATTAGACGTTGTTTGTTTTTATATCATTTTTTTATGTGAATTAGAATGCGTTTATAGTTCGGTTTCGAATTTGTAACTTGAGATACGCCCGATGTTACTGGAAGTTTTTTTATATCAAAAATAATTATTTCTGAATATAAGTTAAATTATTTTGATATATTTAGGATACAAGGAAAAATTTTAAGCATTACATACAAAGAAAGATGTTTATATTCGTTTATTTGTAAGATTCACGAGAACACGTTTGTAGTTTTTGATTAAAATTCCGAGGACGCCTCTCAAA
This sequence comes from Hydropsyche tenuis, assembly GCA_009617725.1. Taxonomy (NCBI): domain Eukaryota; kingdom Metazoa; phylum Arthropoda; class Insecta; order Trichoptera; family Hydropsychidae; genus Hydropsyche; species Hydropsyche tenuis. The sequence continues at coordinate 1,514,570 of VTON01000028.1, forward strand.
AATTTAATCAACAAAATTGCATTTTAGAAACGAAAAGGTTAAACATTACGAATTTTATTATTGCGTAAGTATGTTGAAACAAGACTAGTTTTATGAAGCGTAGAAGCAAAACGTATAATTACGCATTTGAGCATCAAATTTATTTCGATTTTACATAACACAAATCAAAATTGGAATGATACTATTAATAAAGAACAACATTTATTTCTTATCTAAACGATCGCCGATGAACCGACCGAAAAAAATAATATTTTGCATTCGAACATTCAAACAACGATACCTTCGAACAATAAAAGCCGTAAAACGATATCGATTCACATAATTTACCAATTCGACATTTGAAAAAGCATGCACTTTATATATATAGGAGGTATTAATTTGAAATTCGGACACACCTATGGTTCTCAACCTTCGTTTTTCGTACTCGTAAATCATACGATTAATTAAGGCTTAGTTGCCGAAAGGTAATAAAATTATAGCGCCACTCTTAAAAAAATATATCCGCTGAAAGTTCTACGAGATTTTGCAACACAATTAATTTGAAATGCTTAATTTTTTTCGAATAGTCAAAAGTTAGAGTTACTTTTATATATAGAATTTATATTTGAAAAAATCCTATATAAAATATGATCGAGATTCAATCATATCAGATTTGGTATTTTTTTTAAATCTTTTGTATTGATTGAATTTTTCAATGTCAATATATTAACCTTAAGTGTCTTTAAAGCTTTCGTACGAAAGGTTTGCGAAGATTATTCAAATCCAAAAAGTAAATAAACTAAAATCGAAAATATATCCGTTGTAATTTGAACCATTCGCCACATCGGACCACACATTGTGTTTCGAACTTTTTTCTCCACTCGTTTATTCCGTATAAATTTTCGCTTCGTTTATTAATCGTTGTTTTAATTGATTATTTTAGCAGACACTAAAGGCTACTGAATACTTTTTCTGAACATCTTACGAAAAAAAAAGCAATTAAATAAACGTTTGAGGATCGTATCAGCGAATAAGTTAAGAAACGGCGCGAATCTGACGTTTTCTCATACATGACAAATTTCTATGCGTTGAAAATATTTTTAATAAATGGCGATTGAATGATAAATGGATGCACTTTTTATAATGCGCCAAAAAAATGGTAATTTATTGCGTTCCTTACGTGTTAAAACATTTTACAGCAAAAAACACCATCACGCGTCGAACGACTCGATAATGTCTATATTATTTAAACACGTCATTACTTTAATCTAATATTACGATATTAAAAGATTACATTGCACAAACTAATCACAATCCATTTTTTTTCCAGAGAAAATCGACACTTTTTATAACCGAGTCTTGCGTGTGGTCAATTATCCAAGTATCGAATGCAAAAAAACGCATATAATTCACGACGAATTACACAGCCTAGTTACAAAATTGATAAATTGTATCCTGTCTCGGAATGATTTGAAAAATTCGCGATCGATCCGATCGACGGATCGATAAATAAATCTTCCGAGGCAAATTGCCCTATGGGAGACGGGTCCGGAGCTAGAACATCGCAACTCGGAGCACTTACGCAATACGTATTTTTACATTTGGCTCCTAATTTATTGAAGCTTTTGCTTTATTATAGCTAATTTATGTAGTTTCGGCGTCGTTATATTTTGGTCGTTAAGGTCGTCGCGCTTCAACGGCGATGACTCACTGACTAAAAAAGCAATATAATGATTTTTATTGAACGGTATTTAAATCAAATTATGTAAATAAAAATTGTTTAGCTGATGTGAGCTATGAAAGCGGAAAGAATCGCGTAAGAGAATCGTCAAGGATTTTGTTTGTGTGCCTACAGATGTCCTGTAATGGAATTAAATGAATTTCAATTAGCATTCGATCACCTACGTTGATCCATTATGTTTTTTTTTAATGATTATTGTATGGATTTGATAAAATATTTATAAATTTAAAATCAACATATACAACGTATTTAAAGATAAATTTTCTAATAACACGAAAAGTTTTGACATTTAAAAAAAATAACAAAAACATCATGACAAATTTATCTAATGACCGTATTATTCATTAATCAATGAGAAATTAATTATTAAACTTTCAACTGCCTCAAATACATTCGATAATCATAATACCGCAACATCATTCAAACATCAAAATCCGATACACTCATTCACACAAAAATCATAATCGATATATCAAAAACTTGCCCACATAAAAGACAAACGATCCAAAGATCAAAAAATAACCCGCGATCAATTAAAATTTCACATATCACTCTCAATCATCTCAAATTAATCGACTGCACTTCTCGCTGCGAATTAATCGCTTTCGCAGAGCCGAGGACGAAGCTCAGGAGGAGCCCCATCCTCGGTCACGACCATGGCCGAAGGTCATTGCCGTCGTCAGCTGCTTCTGCTGCTTCTTCTCCTTCGTCCGCAAGAACCTGATCTTCCAGAGTGCGAGCAAATGTCCGCACCTTTGAACCTTTTACGAGACCCACCGGCCGCTAAATACTTTCACACGGCGCCCGAGGACCACAATTCATGAGAGGGGGCCTCGAAATTATGGCTGTATCTGGTTTCTGACAATTCGAGAAAAAAGATACGGGATATAGATTCGTAATGGGAGTGCAGGTTTCAGTAAATCGCATGCGTGGGCAGTGAAATTGAAGTTTTATCATGCGTGCGCTGAATGAGGTTGTCTCTTTACTGTTAAGGAAGTTTTATCGTTTTGTTATTGTACGCGTTTTGTGATGCGGAATATGAAGAGTTGTCAGATGTTGAAATTTGCATTTTATTCATATCGGTGTTTTGATGCTTGATCATGTTTTAAATATAGTATTCGGGAATTTTAGAGATTTTGTATTTTTAAAAATTCGTAATTTTCGATGAAAATTGTAGTAAGTATCAAAGAAAATTTGCGAAAAGAAAAAAATCTACCTAAGCAAAAAAAAAATAAACGAATGGAACAGAATCAGTGTTAGCGATGTTAAACAAACTATTTTTTCAGACTCATTAAGATCAAAAACGAACGAGTCGACTGTGCAAAATTATTGAGTAAAAACTTCGATTTTTTTTAACGAATAATATTTCAAAATAATACAAATTTAACAACGATCTTCTTATAGACTGAAAACGATTCGATCCAATTTGAAGAGAGCGAAATGCAATGTAATCCAAAGCGTTTTGCTGAAAACCAGTTAGACGGGACTCCGAAGACGAACTTGTGAGGAAGGTGTTAATGCAGGTGTTGCCGACACGTGTCAGCATTATCAAAACAATGGCTTGCAGCTCTCGAGCGAAAAAATAAAGCACAAATAGTCGCTAAAAAAATAAAACGACAACAGACAACAATAGCACGACCTGCTTCAAACGAAAACTCCATGACCCTCCAAATAGTACAATCGTGCCGTATTGTTTGGGTGCGCGTCTGTTTGATTGAAATTGACTATCGAATGTGTTTTGTTATGACTGTGAAATTTTATGGTAATAAAATTTGACGTATTTATAATAATATGACGAAGTTTTATACAAGCATCTTATGTGGTTTACGAATAAAAATTATTTGAATTATATTGTATGGAGGCTATTGTTCTCGCCATTTTTAATAATTGCTTTAATTTTATTTGACCTTTTGTTTATAAAATAATTTAAATTTGATTGAATCCTTTGCAATTTATATAAAGTTTGAAAGTATAAAGTATAGATAAATTATTTTTGTGGTAATACAATCGAAATCGTGAACACGTACACAAGAAGCGAATGATTCAAAAACATTGAAGCATAATGCGCCTATTATTAGTGAAATACTTCATAGAAAATTTGTATACAATTAGAACCATTTATAATGTATGCGATTTTCCATTATGTTGTTCTGAGCAAGGTCTCTGATATTGAATAATGGAATCAATTTAATTGTTGCGATCCGAATCAATTCCTGGTTCGAGAGATGACGAAAAACTTCAAAGCGCAATGAAACTCCAATAACGTAATCCACAGACGAATCTCATACGTCGAATATTTGTCTGTGATTTTACATATAAACGTAAAATCAAATATTTAAATAAAATTGACTTTTATGAAAAAAATATTCAAAAGCAGTTAAAATATTATAACAACAATAACATAAATTGCAGCGGCATTCGAAGACGGATTCGGTCTATTATATAAGATTTTATATATTCAGAATAAAAAAATGAGGAAATATTCATGTGAGTTAATATTTATAGCATTTAATTTCAAAATATTAAAGAAGCTTAGCGACATTTAATAAGATCAGTAGATGGATTTACTATAATCATAATAATATCGATACAAATAGTTGTGTCAAATTTTAAAATCAATCATTGAAGTTGAGTGACATTTAATACGGTCAATAGATGGATATAATAAATTGAGGTCATTTAGATGGTCTCATTATTTATTTTTTCTTATTAAAATATAAAAAAAATAAAAAAATTCGGATGATTGAAAGGCTTTTTCCTGCAGTAGGCGTTTATATAGATTGCATACGATGCTGATGTCGAAATTATTCATAATTTGAAACATATTTTAAGAATGCACGTATGCAATCGATCTATACACTAATGTCACGATGTATTCGACACCACAGACAGATCAAAGGCTAATAATTATGTGGGAGAGCTCATAGTCGGCTCGCACGCGCTTGGCGTCCCGCAATATTTATGGCTCGATTAAATTATGATTTTTTTCTGAATAAAACCTGACGCACTGTACAGGCATGTGAATGAATGATGTGAGCTTGTCACTGCCTTCAGTGTGTTCACACATCGAGGCAGATTCAGCTCAATGAATAAACTGGTTGGACAACCAGTTTTGTGACTTCTCGTGTCGGCGGTGTGCGGATCTTCTACTTGTTTTCGTTATATAAAAAAAATAATACATCTCACACACGTCCGATGAAAAAATACCAATTAATAAAATTTATTCGTTAATTAAGGATTTATTATCGTTTGTGAACATCGGATGGTCGGGGGAGTCGAAAAAGGAAAGTTAAACGGTATGATTGATTCAAATGTCAGTTAATAAGCTGATTATATTGCAATTTTACTCATATTTTATACGTTTCTGTCATAACTAGAAGGATTTAATTATACGCTGAATCGTTAAAATGATTATTTATTAATTTGAAAGGATTGCATTGATGTAATATTGAATTTCATCATAGATAATTTATATAATTAGTTTTAATTTGTGAGTTAAATTCAATTAACCGGAATGCAATGCTTGCTAAATGCAACTTGATACGGATACGGAAGTGGTCTGGCTGCGGGACAGATCTTACAAAGTTGTCGAGTAGTTTGCAAACTTGCTAGTCAGTCGAAAAAAGAGAATTTTACCAGAACAGAGTTGTCGCCGGCTGATTAACGAACCAGTTTGTTTATTGAGAAATGAAACAAAATGAAAATTGAACCGATATGGTTAACTGAATCGTTAAAAAATTATAATGATAAATTTATCGAAAAGAAAGTAGCGAAAAGTAGTTCATCGAAAATAATAGAATATGCATTTGTACAAATGCACTCAAAATAAGTTTCATTAGCGATAAAATTTCGTTGCCAAGAGAGCGAGAACGCATCGTAAACTTTGCCTCAATAATTTTAACTGTCAGTTGAAAAATCGTTCAAATACTATTCTAGACATATAATTAGTAAAGTGAAAAGTTATTTTAATTTGAACACTAAGTTCAAGGCAAAGCCAAAAGGGATGATTGAATCATTTTTATATGTCAAAGAAAATTGAATTTTTGTTTTCCGACACTTCACGCGTCGTTTGCCAACAAATCGAGCGATAATTAAAAAATCATAGTCCCTCACATTGTTTTTTTTGATAACTTTCTAATAATAAACGGATCAAACGAAACGCTCGCTCCCGAAATACGAAAATAATATACATATATTATGAAAAAAGCGTGTGTATGTGCGCGCGGTTGATGAAAAGTGCAGTGGCTCATGTGTTTATTTATATATGTTTATACGCGGTCTATGTGTGTCCCGTTATAATTAGCACTGTTCCTAGACATGTGTTTCTATTTTGATGTTTTTGTTTTATATGTAATTTTTTTTCGTTTATTTCAGAGGCGGCGCGTGTCTGGGAAACGTCGCTTTTTCAGTTGAAACGGCCCACCGAATCGATTGGTGAATTATTTACTAATCGGTTTCTATAAAAAAATCTTTAATTATTTACATAGAAAAGTATTAAATTCACAATATAAATAAGAAAATGTGAAAGTTTGTACTATAAAAGTGATAATATGGAATATTTTATGGAAATGTGTCAAACGTGAAACCACACAAAGGGCTGATTTTACAATTTAGCACTTGAAATTAGCACATCGTCTGCACACAAACATACTTTAATTTATTTATACACGTACGATAATTTCACGATATCGACTTTTATTCTCATGTCAAATTTTACACTGCCGCGATAATTTACGTATCTTTTCCCCGACTCCCTCGGAGCGGCAATAAACTTTATGGCGTATCAAATAAATTCCGAGAGTGGAAATAAAAAATTAAGTTACTCAATGACTACTCGAATAAGCGACCTTGGTACCCAAAAATTTCCAATCCAGCAAATCAACTCAAACATTAAAAACCATCAAAAAGCAGTCGATAGTTTACGGCTGCGCCGCGGGGAACTTCGATTCCGACACGAAAAGAGCCATCAGACCGAATTTATATTAAAGCATGGTGTTGCTGATGGTTTCGTCGACATATTAAGCATTACACAAATCGGCTAAAGTGGTAAGATTATTCACTGGGCTCTTCCGAAGTGATGATTTAGAGCGGGAAATAGGCGCCGAGTGTAATATTGCGTCATGTGAGCGTGTCGCCGTTCCGAAAGAAAAATATGAATCGGAAATTCGCGCCATGAGTGTTTGGGAATTCTGAATCCGGAATGCTCCAGATATTATTTTTACATATGTGCGACAATGTAAACAAAGTTGACCCGGACGTTTTCCCAACGGGAAATGGGAAATTCGATTGGGAAATTTCTCGGATTTCCTCGATTTATAACTGTAGGAATTTTTGTTTCCGATTCTTTTCGTAATCGAAAATAATATTTTTTGAGGTTCGTATAATAATTTCGAGAAAATTAATGAATAAACTATTAAATAGTTCTGTATTTATAATATTTTAGTATTTTGCGTTTCCGTACCTTTTCACTGATAATTATTCAGTTAATTAATCATAAAATTATTCACATAAGACTTTGGATTTATAAATTAAAATATCATTCAGTCTATATAATATTCATTGAATGGTAAGGCTTTTCTAATATCATAGAGGATTAGATATTTTTTCTTAATCATTTCAGATTGAATGATATACTTGAAACCTACGCGAAGTATTAGTTAAGTAAATATTTCGTCAGTTTTTTTTTTCTATAAACATCATCAGTTCAAGCATGCACATACAACTTTCAAGGATTATTCCTTACCACAAAAGCACTCTTTCCGCATGTATTAATCTGGTAGGTATTCATTTATTGCGATAAAAATGATTTCTCATTGAATCCATTACGAACAAAAAAGAGAAAAGTAACTTTCCAAAATACAAAAATCATCCCTTGTCTTAAATAAGCATCCATCTACTAACCGTGCCACATACGCTTGGTTTCAGTGATTGATGAACCATCCTAGCTAAACTATTACATCAATCTAAACACACATACCGAAAAAATCCACAAAAAAATATCACAAAATCCTCAAACTCCTCAAACATCCCCATCGCCTATCTGCACAGCAATAAATACGACTCTTATCGAAAATACCATAATTTCCGGCGCGGAACGACTCCGCAAACTCGGACCGTTCGAATTTCCTCCACCTATCGTCACTATCTGGCTCTGGTCATCTATCGTGGAATCCTCGGACTTTCCGGACCAAGAAAATGTCGCATGTAAAGTAAGTAGAAGTAGACGACTAGTAAAGTTTGTCCGCGTCGTGTATTTTTACGTCTCGCGTTTATTTGCGGCCACTCTTCCCGTCTGGCCCGAAAACGGGACCACTCCTCCCGTGTGACATCCAGAACCATTTATTTTCATCTCTGCAACTATCGTCTGTCGTCTCCGATGTCTTTGGGTGCTTCTGCAGCCACCACCTTTGATGTCTTTTCAGTTGTACGATGTCTTGATAAACGCAACGGACAAACGCTCGTTAAGACAGATTGCCGTTTTACAATTTTCGAGGGCTGATGTTAACCAGCAGAATGTTCCCGGATGTCTGCTATCTCGTGTTCGATACGAGTGTCGTACAAATCGAGGATTCGGTGTCGGGTTGTGTTAACGTATATGAAAGTAGACCTACATTACGTAAACATAAATCCGTTCAGAAGTGAATCCATTAGCCTTATCTTGACGATGACATGCGATCGGTAAGATGACGGTATAAACATGTATGAACGATGCACATTCGATGCACCGGATGAGTTCGATAACAAATATTATTAAACGAGATTTCCTAGAACTGTTGTCGGAAAATTTGACTATGTGAGAAAATATTGATTTTTTCGATTAAAACTCGTGACGTCAATTAAGGTAAACAATTTGGCAAGTCGGAAAATGTGATTGAGTGAAGGCATACAGATTAAAATTATTAATATATTGAATTTGTCACTGGCGAGTTCCACATTTTCACCGTAACGAGATATCGTTTAATTAATGGCCGGATTTCGTTTATTTTGCTCCGTGGCATTATTCAGATGGAAAATTAATTGATGTACAAATAAAAAATTGTATCATGGCGCGATGATTAACGACGCGAAGGCGTCTAGAATAATTTGAATACGAAACGCATTATTTTATTTATTTGTAGGATTTCGTGACGATTTTTTACGAGTGGTAACACAGGTGCGTTCGGACGACGTGAACGCATTAAATGTGACAAAGTGTGACGCGTTGTGCGAAAGCTTTTGTTGCGAAAAGGGGGCCCGGCCTCGTCTTGCTTTTGGAAAATAAATAAATAAACCGTTTACGGAATGAGCCGAGATTTTTTCGCGAAAAACATTAGGGACAGTCGCATTTGTGAGTGAGCTCTGTGCGTAATGACAAATTGTGTGTGTGCGGTAAAAAGCTTTCTGAGAGAATGTTCGAATGCGGTAGATCAGAAATCTTATTCTGTGGAATTTTGTTTGTCGGGTTAATGTGATATGTAATTTGAATCTGTATGCGGATTGTGAAGAGTGTATTTTATGGATCAAATTTTGTGATAAGACATAGCATGTGTATTTAAATCACGAAATAGAATAGTTTTCCAATTAATATTTTTTTTATGCACATGAAATATTGATTTTGGAAAATTTATAAATCATAAACCTGTATTAACTTGATATTTTTTTTAATAGTTATAAAACTTGGAGAATCTTAAAATTAATAAAAAATAGTTTTTCTTAATCATTATATTATATTTTCATTATAATAATATCCTTACGTTAGATAGATGAAAATAGATAAAATTTTCTTTAATTTAAAAATAAAATTTAACACAAAAAATACGCCATTTTTATAGCATTCAGCACATCGATGAAACGAACACAATCAATTGATAAGAACTTCGTAAAATTTTCCTTTATCCCCAATCTCATAACATTCAAAATATACACAAAAGAAAATTTTCTTTCCCATCACGCACAAACAAAAATTTAAAAACCATCATTATAATATTTCATCAAATTATAAATAACCACCATCCACCCCACCCCTCAACTTCACCTAAAAACCACATTCATATAAAAAAAAAACCACATATAACATAAAAATTTCCCACAAAACAAACCTCACTCACCCGTCCGCAACCAATCAACCCACCCCCCTACAACCCACATCCAACCCCTACAACGTCCAAACCCAGCAAACGCTCACACCGATACCCATCCACACAGCCACCACAACAACAAAAAACCCCATAAGATGGTACTCTGACAAAGATGGATATCTCGCACGTGTGGCCTACAACCGGCGATCGCACACGTCGAACAGTCTAGATAAAATCGCGCCTCGCGATTATCTGCGGCCGGTTTCGTACCGTTACGCCCACAATTTGCGCGCAAATCCACATTACACATTACTCATTATGCATTATGTGTGTGTGTGCGCGTTTGATGTATGTTACGTGCCGTAATACGGGCTCGAGATGTGCGCCGAACACGTTTATTTGCGGCCAATTTGCACCGATCTAGTTCGGGGTATAAATCAGAACTCGATTCAGATGTTCTCAATGTTTTGATTTTTTTTTTTTTTTTTGGATGGTGTTGATTTTGTGAATTTGGATTTGAATATAGGACGAATTTGGTGTAAAGGAGTTATTTTTTTAAAGAAAATTTTTGGATGTTATTATAGAAAAGTTTAGTTTTATGACAGTCCAATTTATATCGATTTAGTTAGGGGTTTAAATCAGAACTCGATTCAGATGTTCTCAATGTTTTGATTTTGGTTTTTTGGTGGATTTGAATAAAGGATGAATTTGGTGTGATGGAAGTTGTTTTTTTAAAGAAAATTTTTGGATGTTGATAGAAAAGTTTAGTTTTATGATAGTTCAATTTACACCGATCTATTTCAGGGTTTAAATCAATTCAGATGTTTTGATTATGTTTTTGTGAATATGGAATCGAATAAAGGATGGTTGAGAGTTGTTTTTTTTTCAATTTAGTGAAGGTTGGATGTTAGAAAAGTTTAGTTTTATAACATGTATGATTGATAGATTGATTTTTCATTGAAAAGCAACTCATTTTTTATTTATTTTATCGATGTTTATATAAGGTAAGAAATTGTTTTTAATAAGTCAATTACTATGCTGAAAGTAATTACTTCTATACGAATATAGTAAGCTCACAGCATGGTGACACATATATTTTTTCATCACAATGAGGTATAATTTATTTGCATATAAAATAAATGCCATTTTTAGCATCGCGATGACATGATTTTTCAATGCAAAATTATCAGTAATACTTTTTTTATATTTATTAGACAGTCGATAGTTATTACAGTCGATAGGTTTTTTTTTATGGAAATATGTAATCAAACATATCGTTATTTTATCGAGTTAATATGAAAAATTTGCAATATAATATTTAAATTAAATTTTTTTTATTTCAAAAATTGTTTTAATTTACAATTCTTATGATCGGGACAGAGATTGAAAAAAAACTTTAATGGTTAAACCCGGATTTGTGCGATAATTTAAAATTAAATTAATAATATACAAAATTCAAAAAACTTATTTGATCAGATTCGTCTCAAATTAAAATTTCAACAACAAAAACCCAAAACAAACCTATAAGAATTACCGCGCATATTTCGCATAATTCAAACAAAAACAATTCAACAACCCACCTCCAACCATCAACCCCATTAAAAAATCCCTTTCGAAAACCCAAAACAACCACACAATCCCCAACATCACGACCTCACAACAAATTCACACCATTCTTCACGGCCTTAACAAGAAAATTACACGCGCGCACAACAATTACGATTATCGTCCGCATCGGGTATCTATAACAGGCCTGCTCTATCGCTAAAATTGAATGCTAATTGGGAAGCTATGGCATTATATAGGGCGTATGGGCGAACCGGCAACGCTAATTCGCTGCGATTACAGTCATTACGCGAAACCGACCCATGAAACAAACATGTGTACGTATCGCATGTAACGTGTTATATGGTGGTGTGGTACTCGTTAACGTTACACCTGTCGGGGCGGTGGCAGGGGTCGCGTCTTGGATGGGTCTGTTGCTTGGTTTTCGGTGTTGTTGCAGTCGGTGATGGGTTTTTGGTAGGCGTTGGTTTGGTTGATGTTTGTTCGATTAGGTGATGATGCAGTTTTTGTGTTGGTTGGATGGTGTGGATGGGTGTTTGATGGTGTTTGGAGTTTGGTGGGATGTATGTGTTGTTGCGAAATCGCTGTCGTTGCGCAGTCTTGTTTTGCCGTCGGATATAATAGTTTTAATATACATACATTAGGGATGTCAGTACTACTATAATTTTCATTTATCGGTAATCAGGTAAATTAAATTTTAAATAAAAAGCGGGAAAAACTGGAAAAAATAACGAAAACCATAAAACCAAAAATACTTTCCGAAAAAAAAACCGTTCACTTACATAAACCGACTTTTCCAAAAAACAACAACATATTCGAAACATAAATACCGATAAATTACCGAACTGTTATTTAAGTCATTTAACGATAAACCGGTTTACCAGTAATGATATCCCTAATATCCATTCATGTTTATTTTGATGTATTGAATTGATCAAAATTATTTTCTTAAGAATTTAATGAAATAAAATTGCAATAAGCAAATTGAGCAATACAAACAATAAATAGTATATGGATTTGATCGCATATATAAAATTATTTAGTGAATTATTATATTCGGTTTTCAGTTACGTAAGAGTTTTTTTTTTAAATCCTTTATTCTTTTAAAAATGTAAAACTGAATTAAATTTAACTCTACGTACATACATTTATCTCCCTATTATCTGCTTTAGAAAGGACTTTTAAGCCTTTTCATGGTTTTTACTAAGAACTGTTAACAGTCAAAAGAATTCCTTTCTCTTATCATCATATACTGAATAAATACTATACAAAAAAATCCCAAATTTCTGATTCTATCAAAAAACAATAACACACAAACTAAATTTAATAAACAATCACCGATTTAACAAAAATTGCAATTTCTGCAAATCATCACTACACCCAAAATGAATGACTCAAAACTCAACTCAACCCCAATGTCATTGACATCCCATCCAATTCATTACTAACGCGCCTCACGAAAACCTAGTAAAAAAAACACGGTTCCATATAAGAGCGGGCAATTGTTTTGTACTCACGAGTCCTTGACATGCGGAAAGTGCAACGCTCGATTCCGGCTGTCCGACGACCGATCCGACGTAATGGCAATCTATTGCTTCGAGGATTGGTCTTGACCTTGAGTGACCTTCGGGTCCATGACGTTCCACCACCAGGGCTGGGCCGATGAACGAGCGTGATGGCCTGGAAGAAGAAAAAGATTATTAATTGAGTGAGATTGCTAGGGAAATTTGAGGAAAAATCATTTTTTGATAGTGTATTTTGGATATATTGGAAAATGATGATGGATAATTGATTAGTAAAAATTATTAAAAAATAAAAATAAAAAAATAAAACACATGTTTTTTAATTCGATAATTTAAAAAATCTTGACGATTAAACGACCACCTGAACGAGGAAAATACATTGATTTTTAATATAAAAAAATTGCATTAAAATTAAAAATAAAAATTTATTATCCGATCAGCATTGATGAATGAAGTTTAATGACTAAACGTTATAAATTTTATTTACGACGCATATAAACATTTGAGAAACTCTGGGGCATTAAAGATAACGACGTTTGACGTTATTTCGTAAGTGGCACAGTAGCGAAACTTTTATTCATATAAATATGGCCGATCATTATTTATATATTATATAAATAAATAAACAAAATAAAATCAAGGAGCGCCAATAAATTGCATCGCGTTTAATAATTCATGTAAACGAAAACGAGTGAAAAAAAATACAGCCGAATCAATGAAACGCGTTACTCAATGAGACAACTTTCAAAGTTTATTGTTTTTTGCCTCTTATATAAATGTCCCATACAGATTCGATTCTGAGTGATTTTCGAATTTTCAAGTACTTAAATAGTCATAAGAGAGTTGAGAGAAAGTTTTCAGACCATTTGCGATTCACATTTTTTGCAACCCTTAAAAACTAGTTTGGAACTTTTGCAGATTTACAAAACGAGAATTGTTCTTTATTTAATGAATTATAAAAAGTTAAATGTTATTTTTTTTCTAAGGCTATAAACGTATCTGTATTTTTCAATAGAAAAATAGTTTAAAAAAATACATTTATTGGATGCAATAAAATTTTAAAACATCAACATTTCAAATGTATATAAATAGTAAACGTAGTGAATTTAAATAAATATACAAATCAGAATCTAATAACACTACTCATGCTCTCTCATTATGAAAAAATAAATATAAAACATCAAGTGATAATAAAAATACGCAACTTTATAATACAAGTTATTTTAAATGACTTTAAAGACTCGTATTATAGCAGATCACTGATTTCTATAAGAATTTATTGAAGGGTATATTTTAATTCGATCGTAAAGTCCCATCAGCAATCAACATGTTAAAAAAAATACATTTTTCATTGCAAAATCATCAACAATTAATTCGCACAACACATTCAAAAGAAATGAAGACGTTAACCTTATCCCCAAACAATTTCGCCATATTGAACCACGTTTAGATCCGACCATTACAAAAATGATCACCAATGAAACAAAAAAAAACAAACCATATAAAGAATGGCGCATAAAATTTTACGATATAAACGCAACGACGACGTTTTAACGCATCAAATCCACAATACAAAACGGTCAATAATTTACGGCCCACGCGAAAGCGGCTCCACGGGACCGTCCCGAAGATTGCAATAGTCATCGCGGCGGCAGTTAATCGGTTAACGTTAACCGATCCGGTCCCGACGGATCTTTCGTCATGGGTGGCTCAAAAATATTGCACCTACATGTTTATAATGCCGTCAAGGTGCATAAAGTGCATTATGTTATAGGCGTTTTTAAAATGTGCGCTGGCCGTGTGGTCATGCATGATTTTTTTAAAATATTATTTACGGTTATTGAATTGTTGATTTATAAATTTTTATTCGAGTTGGATTTTTTTTTAAATTTTTGGGTTTTTATTGAATTTTTTTGGTGAAAAATGTTAAAATGTGAAATTCAATATTGAGGGAAAATATGGTTATTATGGGTACTTTATGTAAGATATTGAATGTGTCATCATCATCATCATCGTCATATTTAAGCTATATAATGATAATGTAGGGTATGATTTTTTCAATATTTTCAAAAGTTCAGGTTTTTTTTCTTGTCATGCGAAAATAATTTAAGAAACTGAATACCAAAAATACCCCTACTAATTTTTGGAGTCACGTTCATCTACTGACCGTGTTACAAGTCGCTTAACTTCTTTGATTCATTCAAAAACCCAACCATCAACTTCACATTATATTTACATGAATTTTCGATTACAAAGAAAATTTTCTCTTCTTTTAAAAATCAAATGATTTTTTAAATTTTGATTCTAATTTAAGTTTTACGATATCCAAATTAACAAAATTATGAATTTTCAGACTAAAGAATCAATTCAAATATTCTTTAATTTCCAATAAATAAAATGTATTAAGTATGAAGAAAGTTTAGGAAACGCTTTTTTAATTCGGTAATTTCTCCTTGGAAAACAACGCCCGCGCTCAAGTATTCGACTTATTAACATTGAATGAAAAATTCCGTTTTCGGTGAAGATTATGCTGTTTTTTTTCCCCCGTCGTGAGCATAGTAAGTCAGTGGTCGCCAACGCTTTTTATTCATCATAATTGATGGTGCTCTTTGAAATTCCCCGAACAGGTTGCATAAACTCTCGATAGAAGTGTCGATAGATTCGTTAACATCTAATGAATTGAGATATATAGCGGATTTTTTTTCATCGTGTTTATACAACACAATAATTCACAGATATTCCATTGACAAAACTCAATAATATTCGATATCGAAAATACTTTTATTATGAATCAGACATTAATTATTAAATAAATACACTCGAAATCTCCGTAATGCACAATGAATGTACGCTAAAAACCCGCGCTCGATACTAAAATAAAATATGTAAGAAGCAAAAAAATCGCAGTCCGTCAACATTTCAATGATTTCGCTTGATTTCGCAAGATCGAGTCCACCCATTACGCGACATTGATGACATCGGGTGACCCAAATGCGGCCCGTCTGACGGACAATAATTTACGACCGAACGAAGAATTTTTATCAGACAACTTTTTATTTTGCTCCTTATTGTACGTTCACGTTCGAGATTTGCACGTAATGCTGGCCTACACTAGAATTAAATATATTTATTATCATAATTCCGGATTTAATCGATAAATATGAGATTAGTATCGGTCTCGGTATGAAAATTTATTTCAATTAATTTTGATTTATTGACAGAATCTGATCGTTTAATATACGATTGGACTACGGAATGAGATAGTTGAGAGTTGCTTAAGTTTGGAGAGGTTTTCATTTTGAAAAAAATTCGTATGATGAATGAAGACGTCTCTAATCCTCTTGATCTTGAGAAATTTTCATCCAGTGTACTTCATATATCTTTTTGATTTATTCCGTCCATCTTCCAATCATTTTTTTACCATCTTTCAGATACTCTCATATATCCATCTATAATTTTTTATCCCAAAAACATTAAAATTTTTATTTAAACTACAATATTAATCATATTAAAATATTTATACTTATTTATGAATATCTTCATTTTTTTCATTTCTCACCAAAATTTTAATATAAAAATTATATTCACATCTATAAAATTTTTACTATATTTTTTTAGTATTCAAGATCCGTTGAAATCTGTCATGCAATTCACTCAAATCCCGAGCACCATGAGCCCAAAAAAACCGTATAAGCGTAAAATAATACTTTACGACTATTTTTTCACACAAATAAACCTCGAAAAACTTACATGACAGACACATGTCATGCGAACAAGACGAAACCGTTTAATACGCATGGCATAATTAAAATGACGGCTCGACCGTTTAATTGCGCGCGCCGCTCCATTGACTCGATGATGTCAAACCCGTCGCCAAACGGGGTGTAATAAACAAATATGGTCTTTATCATGGAAAAAAAACTCATAATGAAAATTCGGCGACAAATTGAATTGTCAAAAGACAAATGTCGCTGTGATCCGCGGACGACACGCGTCCATAAATCCCGACGGTTTCCCACACCGGTGATGTCATCGCGTTTCGAAAAAAATTATATAACTAATCGCCTTGATTAATCAACGCTATTACGGTCATGATCGTCTCAGTGAGAGTTGTTTGTTGGTTGTATAGATTGGGTTTTGTCGTGGTTGTGTGTGCGCGAGGGTTGAAACGGATTCGTATGTTTGATAATTTTTTTAAAGTTGATTTTTATGTTGAAGAATTTATGAGGAAATCGATTTTTGATCGTGGGAAATGTCCTTGTACAATCGTTGAAGATACATGTAATTATTTCGAAGTTATGGTTATTCAAATAAAAAATACGAGAGTCGAATAAATCAATGGGGCCGTCAGCGATAATGCAATTTTCCGAGAAAACGTGACGAAAAATTGCAAGTTATCGGCGAATGCGCATTCTAGGAAACGACCTTTTAAATGCAATTACGCGTAATTGCTATATAATTTGACTGGCGATTTTTTTTCGCAAGCAAACAAATATTATATTTGACCATACTTGAAAAGTCACACCAGAATAATATGCGGCTGACGATCGTCATCGTTGTTATCATTAGTCATAGGATACTTGACACCTGTAGTGCTTCAGATAGTTAAGAAGCCTATATATCAATTACGGATATGTAAACGGTGGTAATGAGGCAATAATCAAAATAAATCATGCCGGAATCACAAATATTTTCACAAAAAAATCTCATATAATTCCATCATCATCATAACATGTAGTCTAAATATAAATATAAATTCTAATAATCTATGATTTTTCCAAAACTTATCAATTTTTATTTTATTACATACTAAAATCATCATTTTTCAAACGATTTCAAAACAATATCGATCTAAGATCACGCCACATTCATTATGGGAACCTATATTTTCGACAAGGCCGAGTCACCGATTAATTCATAATAATGCACTCCCAACACAAATCCCTGTCATTAAACACATAATGGACTCATTACATTTAAACATCAAAACCATCGACAATTACGCTATACATATTTATCCGATTACACTTCAAAACGAATATTCATTACGCGCAATTACCGCAAGCCAGGGTATAATTTAATTACAACGCGCACCGCTAACGACCCGTTAATTCGTCGAAAAGTGAATCGGAATGAGATAAAACGTTTATCATAAAAAACGATCCGAAGATAAAATGGCGATATGAAAAAAGTAACGACAAACCATTCGTCAATCGTTCACAAGCGCCGCCGATACAAACGAGCGGCAATTAACTCATTAGTTTGCCATATAATTAACAAGTTCTTTTATACCGGTTGAGTTTGTGGGCTTGGGTTATTTAAGGTGCATTTTGATTGCATTTTTGTTGATTGGATTAATGGGTTTTCGATTAAAATTTTTGAACGATGAAGAATCGTGTCGTGATTGATATTGTAAGGGGATTGTTGTTTTTGTATACAGTTTAACTATAATAGATAGATCATTATCAGTGCTATATTTAACTTTTATATAAGATATTCAAATTTGTTTTAATGATTTGCGAATATGGTTCTAGTTCCTAGTTGTTAAATAATCTAAATATAACTAGATTTTGTGTTATCTATTTTTCATTTAAATAAACATTTGATTAGGTAACTTAATATTAATTCAAGCATAATGAATGAAAAAATTATGTAATATGTCTGAATATCGTTGTGTAAAGTATTAAAATAAATAAATTATATTATGAATACTAATATTTAAGTGGTTATTAAGATATGCTGATCAATAAGACTTAATCTTAATAAGTAATTGATACACGTCAAAGATTTGTACATATAAAAATTAAAAATAATTCTTAAATGTAATATAATACATTCGAATACACCCACTCGTTGTGTGGATAAAATTCTTATTTTGACATTACTTTCAAAAATACATACATTACTTGTTTGTATACGAAATACATTTGCATTAACGAACGATTACTGAATCGAAATAAAAAAAATATGATTGAAAGCAAAAGGAAAACTTCTTTAAAAAATTATCCAAAATTTATCTTAAGAAAAAATATCGATTATCGAATAATTAATTTTCACCATATTCAAGCGACATATAACACAATCAATACACGAACATGATACTTTGAAACAAGATCATTAGAAAATGGATATTCTAAGTATATTCAAGATACCCCTTACCCTCATTAACGACAAGAAAAGCCTTTCAACCTTCTGCCAAACATGATACGATTACGAACGTTACATAAACCTAAGATAAAATTCGCACATAACAAGTAATACCTCAAATTTAGCCTAAGCGGCCTGCCACCCACGGTGATATTGTAATGTATGAGCGTGTCGATGGAATTTTCGTCGAGATCGGGTCCCCCATCGTCAGGGTAGGGGGCGGAGCGCCTCCTGCGAGCCTTCGAAGCCTCCGCGTCATGGTTGGCGGTCAAAGCATGTGACACGAAGCCTCCATCGGCGGTTACTCGAACGGGCACCACCACCTCGTAGTCGTCTTCACCCACATTGCCTCTGCTATATAATCCTGAAAGTTTAAATAGTGTTTCAAATCAATATTTAATCTATATATATAAAACTCAAACGGTGTATTTATAGATATGTATGTATGTATATGTTACAGCAGGCTTGTCCAAAGGGCCACTACGGTGCCAAAGTGGCCCCCATTTTTCACACAAAAATAAACATAACAAACAGCATTTATTCCGAAATGAACTCATCGAAACAATTTTATAATGGAAATAAATAACCTTATCAATATTTTAATACTTATTACGTTTTGAATTTACAAACATTGAAATTTTGAGATTTTAAATTTGTAAGTGGCCCCCGCATACTGAAATTTTGGACAAGCCTGTGTTACAGGCAAATTATCAAGCCAGTTAATACGTGCATTATGTCGCAAATGAATACTTTGTCTAAATCGCTCAGAGAAAACATACACGGGAGTATGAATGAACATGTTAACTGGAGAATGTATGAGTCAACTAGTATACAATCTCTAGATAATGTACGATGAACGCTCTGACTGTAACATATACAATAAACTCCTAAACCGATAGACGAATCTTCACCAAATTTGGCAAGAATGTGCTTTGAAATCCGGAAAAACTAAGTAAGCGTTCAGTTTTTTAATATCGTTTTGAATTTCAGTTTTTTCTATCGATTGCCATACAAATTATAATATAATATGCTGGCATCGCGATTGATTGTGACAATAATTACAAACAGTACACAATTTATTTTCACAGAGTCCGAGCAACGCCGGGTACAAGCCGTTAGTATCATATAAATTATTTTTAATTGAGTCGTTTTGAATGGTTCGAATCGGATGTTGAATGGAAAAGTTGAATATTTGATATTCTTTCGTTGACAGAGTTGCATGAGACTTTATCTTGAAATAGATAGTAATTGAAAGAGTATAAACATCGATTTTATGTGTAACTATCTTAAGTGGTCGTATATAAATCAATCACTGTATCATTGTGAAGTAATTGAGCGTCGGATACCATCAATTTTCAATTACGTTATCGGTTACGATGTTACATATAAAATATTGTATTTCAGTATGCAAAAAGCGAAGATACTCGTCTAAAATTTGCAATTCAAATCGAAAAACTGCGCCTATTTTTTTTTATTGAAATTTTATGTTAATTGAATATTATATAAGGAAATATAATATGAAATAGTGCCATTTGTTCGAAATTATGTTTGTCCAAACATTTATGATATGTAAACGCATTACAAGCACAAAGCTTTCAGAATCGTGTGATAATATTGTAATGAATCGCTTAAGCTTAGATTCGAAGCTAAATTCGGCGTTGTTGTGATCCTAAACAATAGAAGGCGAATTCGTGACCGTATAATTTTGCGATAGATCAATTTGAAAGCTAAGAAACAAAAGCTCCAATATAATAGAGTGATTTATATTGTATCGAAATCTCGAATCTAGATAACCAAAATGGTTATTATATAGTTGCGAATTCGGCACCAGAGGCGTTCGATATTCAATCCATAATGTTATTACACAACCGAAAAAAAAAGAGCGACAACTAAACGGTCAACAGCCATAATATATGGTTAGCAAAAAATATTAGCCGCTAATATATCGACATATAGAGCCGGTGCATATGAATGCACGTCAAAATGACATTTTTTACTATGATAAATCAATTATTGTTAGATCAAATACGCCGTTGACCTCATGCACGTGGAGCCTTGCACTACTTTTTAGTATACCATGAATTTTTAATGATCATCATTGCGAATTCTGCAAGCGAGTCATAAATTTCAAATATTTTCGCGCTGAGTCGTGCGTAGCTTGCGGCCATCTACGCATAAAATATTGTAAAAAAATTCTATATGAATTCAATTCGAATTATTTCATATGACCGTTGAAGTATAGATGAATGCATTATTGAAAAAAAATTGGAACAAACGGATTTATGTTATAGAACGTTAATCGAATATCTTCGACGAGTAAAGTATGTATGATACTCAACCCTCCCATTGTATAAATGAGGGCTTTGGGATTTAATGAAATTTCACTGTTGGAGTTATTTGATTGGATACTGAGATTTTTGATTCATTAAAATAAGTGCGATTTTCTGCTCGAACTGTAAATTTTTTGGTGATACGTGATGCGAGCAGGATATGATGACGAACAGGTCGACTTGACACAACGTCCTTTCGAATAAGACCAGTTATGTTAAACTCCCAGATTTTCCAGTTTTTATATCGAACTTTTTATTTTAAAACAATCCTCAGAAAGCACACGTCCATAAGATAAAATAAAATGAAAATATATTATTATAACATAATTCGGCTCGAAAATTTGAAGTTTTTAGACATGGAAAAATTTATATGCACGAATAATATTATTATATCATAGAATCGGCGTGAAAACGAATCAATTTTATCCATAAATTTTCATGTGTTTTTTGCTAACATCTCCATTATAAATTTATTAGTAGGATTTTTTTAATTTCATATAAAAAACTTGAAACATTTCGATAGTCATAACAATACTTTACATATGAATATGGTTTTTTCAAATTAGTCAATAAAAGTGTCATAAGTCACATTTCACATTTACAACGCGTTCGATTTCTATATGCTTATTTAAAAATTTAATTTAATTAATTAGGTGTTTATAACGTATTCAAATGTTTTTTCCAATATGGTATTACCAATAGTGTCTTGAAATTATTTATTTCAAAATCGAATTTAGAATGCTTCAGTATAAAATTATCTTTTTTTGGCGTTGAGATTTTGTATTTTATTATCGTTATTTTAAAATATGTACAACAACTCATTATGCAGGTGAAACTCGAAACAAGTACCCCCCTGCTGTTCGAGGTCTGTTCGAAAACGAATATTTACAACATTGACACGTGCCCTTCACGTAGTATTAACAATTAGTCCTTTATTCTGATTTGACACGTTCGGTTGTCAAACATTTTCTTTTCACTGAAATTTCCATCGAAAACAAAAAAATAAATACAACGAAATCATACAGATTTAAAATAAAAAAAACATTTTCGAATATCGAAGTAAATATGTATCAAGTTTTTTAAAAGTTAAAATATATTATTTAAAGAAAGCTTTATTAATATTATATAATATTAACATAAATTTCGAACTGATAATATATATTTATAAAATATAATATATAAAAATACTTGTGATAAAAACAATTCAACGTGTGAAATTTTATTGAAACATTTCAAATTAAAAAATATTTTTATCGTCTAATTAAAAACTCATAATTCAAACATCAAAGTAATCAAAACCGACATTTGTAACATGCTGTTGATTTTCAGTTCACTGCTTTTATGATGACACATTATATTATATCAAATTTCAAGTGTATTGTTATTAAGGACCTCCCGAATTGACATTGTGGAAATCGTATGTCTCATGACATGTGTCAAATTATTATGCAGATATTATTTCTGTATACACGTTTCATTGTATAAACAATTTTTGTTGCATGCGAGCGTAAATTTGATGTCCCCTTAAAAAAACAAAGGTTGATTTATCGTCCTTTTAAAATGATTTATCGCGTCTATGTTTCTTGCTCAAATATGCTGTGTTTGTTCATTTTTATTATAAAATATTTCATGTTATAATGTTGGGTACTCAATTGGTCTATCGATTGTAATAATGCAGTTTCAATCAAATCATATTGTATAATGTTTATGTTTCATACATTAATTATTTCTTATTTTGAAATTTTGCCGAATCATGTATAATATGTCATGTTGCAATTTTATTATCAAATCGATTTCTACGAAATAAATTAAAAAAATTTGCAAGCTCTAAAATAAAATGATCAATAATAACTTATTCTGAGAAATACTAATTAAATATTCAATTTTTATTTCTTCATACTGTCGAAATAAAATATACTCCATATAACAAACTCAGCAGGTATAAGGGACCGTATTTTTTTTCGATA
Source organism: Hydropsyche tenuis (assembly GCA_009617725.1). Lineage (NCBI taxonomy): Eukaryota > Metazoa > Arthropoda > Insecta > Trichoptera > Hydropsychidae > Hydropsyche > Hydropsyche tenuis. The sequence goes on from VTON01000028.1 coordinate 1,537,880, forward strand.
CAAAACATTATAATTGGTATTATAGCGAAATGTCATTTTGGAATGACAGAAATAGGTCTAGACCCAAATCATCGTGAAAATTACATTTAAATGATTTGGGCACTTTCATTAGAACAAGCTAATAAAAAGCTTGAAAAAAAGGTAGATGGAAGAAAAACACGCTCGTCTAGTCCCGTTCAGAGTTCGGTTACTAACCGAATTATTATTCAATTTCCACGTATTTATATAGTTCATTGGTAAGACAAATATTTGAGCACGTTTCTTTTCTCGTGGTCCTCGACCATCTGACAAAACTCATCAATAACAATCGGCGCCAAATAGAGTGCGAATAGGTTCAATGCGAATTTGCAACATCGGGGCTCTTTTACACAGAATTTGCACAGTTGGCGTCTGTAGCTGTGAAAAATTAAACACTGTGCACATATAATTGGACTTCAAATATTTGCATATGGCGCAACTTCTATTTGAACTCGCGGCAATCGATCAATATTAAAATGTTACGGGGAATAAATATCAGGCGTAATAACGATCGTGTGCAAATTGTGTTACATAAACATTGTGAATAAATTAAGTAACTTAGCCTTGTGTGAATTAAAAATAGGCATTTGTTGCATTTAAGTATCAAAACTGAAGCCTGCCGATGAAAAATGTAAACGAAATTCGTTTGCTTTGGATATGATGTTTAACATAACACCTTAGTAATGTATTCTGTTCACACTTTTTCAAATATTGTATGAACCACTTTTTTAATGGTGCGATTATTAAAACAAACGTTTCATAGTTTGCTTCAATCAAACAATAATACCTAATCGCCTTAATAAAATATTATCTATCAACATTACGAGAAAATCAAATTAAAACACTTAAAAACCCATTCGTTTATCTTGGCTTATATAACACATTCTATAATAAGAGATTCACGGCCACCCTGTCACAAAAACACGGGCCATCAACAAGCGAGAAAAAGACAACGGTGTTAAAAGTTGACAACGTATCATCAAAAGTCTGGATAGTTTGAGGTTGGACGGCGCCAGACCGGGACAATGATAATAATGCGTGCGGCGCCGCTTCTCAAACATCTTCCATTCTAACCTACATTTTATTTTTATGATTAACACCTTCAGGGGAGGCGCATTCCTGGGTGTTTCGGAACGAAAAAATATAATTTTTATTGTCAGAATGTGTGAAAAATGAGAAAAAAAATCGTTTTAGGTTTACACTTTGTATGATGGAATGTGATTCTAATTTTTGAATGGTTTTTTATATAAAATTTATTTTTTGATAATGGAAAAAATATGCCATATTCGCCCTTCGTATCTCGGAATTTTTGAATTTGAATTTCGGTGGCATTTCGAGACATGCTAATTGAGGCTATTCCCCGACTAAGACGAAAAATTATCATAAAAATCGTCAAATTATGTGTGTTTTTTTATTAATTCGCATACGTAATTTTCAATGTCACCGTTAAACATGTGTTTTTTTCCAGCGTAATGTTGATAATTCTGCCGACGCTAAATTATCGTGTTATCACTAACATTGAAACGAAATGAAAATTTGGCAATAGAACTGACATTCAACATTTAAATTGTAATTTAAGCATTAATTTTATTTTTATTATTTCTATAATTCATCACCATAATGATCACACGTATTCATTTGCCAATTATTATTATATAAATCTTTCTATAATAATATCCTTTCCCATTCAACTTTCATTCGTATGCAAGAATCTTCTTACTTCATGCACTCAATATTTCTTGTTTTCTTTTGCAATTCACGTGTCTATTTTCTCCTCACCAATCTTGACACACAACCATTTAAATTTATTTGCTATACAAAAATAAAATATGATGAAATAAAAAAAATACAGTTTGAGTATCGCACCTAGTCCTTTGAAACGGAAGAACGGAATTATGCAGATAAACGCAGAGCACGCGAGTCCTCTTCAACCACGCACGTATACATTATAAATAAAGGCGAGCCTTTTTTTCGACATTTTACCGAAATTACCCGAACGACGACAATTGGGCGTAAATTTTCCAAAGACGGACATATTTATTATACGCACCACCACCACCACCGTGTAATTTTCTCGACGTAATGGCAGTGGATAGAACGTCGAAATTTCGTTTAGAACGAGCAATTTCGCCTCATCCCACGTAGGTTGTTAGCTTCGAAGATGAGAATCTAATTTTGACGTGCGTGACTCATTCGTACGAACAAAAATCGTGCCGGGTTATTTATAACGAACTGTGATTTTTTCACTATGGAAACGTTCCGTATGCAGTTTTCCCGGAAAAGCCGACGCAACGTGAGATTTTTCGTGGCCTAAATTTTCCGGGGCTTTGATGAAGAATCAAAAGCTTTTGATGCGATCGTTTCAAGGTCAATTTTCGAAATTTTCATTAGGAATTCGATGCACTTTGGTTACATGTTTAGGCCGATTCTGCTTCTAGATCATCAATCGGACAAGTGTTTTGATCTCGTTTGATGATTTAGTGCCGCCGCTTGAACTCGTCTACCACTTGTCCAAACATCGTCGTCTCTGTTATGTCCTCGATTCGGTCGAGGGAAAAAAATAAAAAAAGAAAATTTCGCACGAATTAGTGTCAATCTTCGTGCAGAATTCTGGTCTAAATGATTTAATTGCGAGATTCAATTGCAGCGACCTCTTCAATAAGCCGAGACCTCGCGTTGTGATAAATCGCTTCATACGATTTTCATTAGTTTCAATTTTTTCATGTAATTGCATCTCAATACTATCTACAATGCAAGTGCTATAAATCACAACGACCAAACATGAAAGATATAATATAACAAGTGTAATCAGTACTATTCAATTCTTTAACAATAAGAATAATTTGTTATGACAGCGCAATCTTATACATTTTTTATCCAAAACTAATTTTTATAAAAAAAATATATTTAAATCGATTTATGACGATTAATTTATTTTTTGTATAATAGATATTATATATAAATCATTTAATGATATTCTAATTACTTCATAGTTTAATAATTTCACAACAATTTCCCGCAAGAACTACCTTCGAAAAATGAAAACCTCCACCAGAACGCAACTTCCACAAACATCTGAACAACAAACAAAAGCGCAAAGTACCCTCCCGACACAAAACACACACATACACACGTGCCATAAACTTTCATCGAGCACAATATTAGGCCACTTAGCGAGCAAACACCCTGTAGTTTCAGCAAGGCATTACAAAATAGGCCACGCATAAGCGTCTGGCCGTCCAACAATGGATGCCGTCGACAATATTATAATGGCGGCGCGGAAAAGCGGCGCCTCTTTTTCACGGACGAGAAACGATCTCTTTTCTAAAGCCATCGACACAATGTGCCACGTATATAAACTGTGCCGAGTCTATTCTGCGATTTTCGAGAGCCAAGCGACGGGAAAACTCGTCGGAAAATGAAATATATGCGATTTTAACGACGCGCTTTTCCAAGCGCCGGCGCCGGAGCCCACGCCTTCAAATTTAGACGACACCCTTCGTTCGATTTTCGTATTAATGGGATCGTTGTTGTGTGTTTGATTTACGCGATTTTTTGTGTTTTTTATATTCTACGAGCATCTGAAATATCGTCGTTGACGTTTCAAGGAAATTCGGCGGAGTTTTTCCGGTGAAAAATGCGCACGGAGTCGGAAAAACGCGCCGGTTTCCGAACGCTTTTATTGCGTTTTTTTCGATGACATAATTTATCGTGTCGTTTTTATGAGTTTTAAAACGGTCCTGATATTTATGATACGATAATAAAATCGTTTTAGAAAGCCAATGTAGTGAAAGTTAGAAAAAATACGTTTCTACAATCGATATTTTATTGAGGATCCGTAAAAAATGAATAACTGATTTAAGACAATTTTTTCACCATCAAAGATTTATATATATTTTTTCGATTTAATATTCAAATAACGTACATAATTTTTATTCAAAAACGGAAAAGTCATCGAATCGACATGAAAATATTCGAAATGCATGTTCAAACTCCGTAATATTTACGGAATGTAGGTTTCGGTTTGTTTATAAGAGGCATCGTGTATGCAAAGGTCGTCGGTTCAAATTCTTGCAACTGCGTTCGTATCACCTGCGATTCAATCAACATCCATTTTGTTCATTTCTTTATTATACGATAGACTAGAGGAATGTATGAAAAATCGCCGCATCGATATGCGAGAATTTAACCAAAATTATCGACAATAATAGGTGGCACTAAATCAAAGTTCGTCTGAATACGAATCTCGCATTATTTTGTTTAATATTGATGTATGCAAATGATAGGTGAAAAACGAAAATTGTGCATTGTGTTCGAATGCATTGTGCGATCATACAATATTTTCTGATTTAAATAAATACTCGTAAATGTATGCAGAAGGTTGAGGAAAAATTTAATTTGGTAGGTGTCCGTTTGAAAAATTTTGTTTAACATTTTATGTCGAATTAATTGTGCATTTATTAAATAGAATAATAAAGAAAATTGAATGGTCGTCGTTAACACGTAGCGATCTCAAAACGATAAAACAATCTATGCATATTTGGATACTCGTTGAATTTTAAGATCGATTTACGCCTCTTGGCTACAGTGGGCCCACGCTTTTATATGCCATAAAAAGTCTATACATATTCGGCTTCGTATTAATTTGCAAGTAGTCAAAAATTATCATTTGTATCATCAATTAAATTGAATTATTAATGGAGAAAATTATATAGAATTTACTTGTGTAAAATGTATAAATATTATTTTTTCGGCATTGAAATATAAATTATGCCTTTTCAATTATGAAGATTAAAAACTAAAATCCCCGATTCGAAATGTCATATATAATTAATGCCGCTTGTAAAATAAATATCTAATTAATAGAAAATATCAAAATTTGATATATAGCATTGTTATATGCCGACTGTTTCATACTGAAACCTTGAATGATTTTCCGTAGAAAAAATAAATAAAATGAATTCGTAAAATCTCGAAATCGCTAGAAAATAGATTATTGAATAACCGACCATTCTCGGAATCCCAAACCTTATATCAAGCACCATTGACCCGAGAGCCATCAAGCACTTTCGACCCGACGTAGAAATTCAGCAAACGCAAAACGCATTATACATTCCGAATATATAACGACCTTTACGAAACTGGCTCTCAAGTATCGCATAGTATTATACAATACGTCGTTTCCATACGACAGCACTGCCCAACCTTTTCATGCAGGCATTGTAATATACGGTTGCTTTAAGGACAATGTATTATATAAAACGAAATTCAAATGTTTTCAGCAATGATAATTTATTAATCGTATATAGAAGTGAAAAGGAAAATCTGTCAGTTTGTTTGCTTTGTGTGCTTTATTTTCGTTTAAAATATGGGTGATAGGTTTCAATAAATAAATAGTGATTTTTTAAAGAGAATGATTTATTAAACGAATATATAGTTTTTGAACATATAATTAGTGGCAAAAGTAGTATTTTTTCATTTATAATTAAAAGCTTTTATATAAATAATTTTTTCAATAGATACAGCTTTTATACTCCAAATTCAACCCTTTACAAATCAAATACATACAACAATTGGAAAGTATTATTGAGGTCATTGTCATAGTAATCAATGAAATACATATAATTTTTTCTTTAATTTGATTTTGATAATCTCAATTGGTGATTTAAAAAAAATACATACATAATATTTTTTTTTAATAAATCGATCGGAAAATAGATAGTCTAGGGATGTCAGATTTAGCGTAATTTTCATTTATCGGTAATTCGGTATTTTTTTTTACTAATTAGTGGTTTACTGGTAAATTAAATTTTTAATAAAAACCAGAAAAAATAACAAAAAGCCGAAAAAACTTTTAAATCAAAAATACTTTCCGAAAAATAAAAACAAAATAAAAAAAAAAACCGTACACTTATAAAAACCGATTTTTACATAAGCCATTTACATAACATTCCTAGATACCATAAATATGTACCTAGTGTTTCTTTTGTATTTTTCACGAAATTACAAAAATTCGAAAAATGAATAAAATATACTTTTGATGGTTGAATTTGATTTGTATAAGCTTAAATTTGTAGCGTAAAATCTGTAGATATACATATAAGATCTGATACCGTTAATCTTAGGATTCTTAGGAAATTTAATATAAAATTCTTCTAATATTCAACTCTTCGATAAAAATTTTCACCTTTAATTAAACTTCACAAAATTTTCACCCAAAAGATAACAATAAAAAAATAATAATCCCACCGTTTGAACACACCATCGAAACTTCCTCGAACTTCCGACCGTCCACCGACATGACGTACGCCGGGACTTTCCAACCCACCTCTTTATTCGAAACTTGGCCACCACTCCATGGGGAAAGTCGCACACGGGACACGTTTGCATATCCCGAAAACCCATAGTCCTGGACGGGTTCCGGGCCATTCACGCCATTGACCGCGCACGTGAAATAATGAGCGTAATTGCCGCCGATGCTAATTTTATGGGCGTCGTAAATATGCAAATTCGGCCGCGTTGCCGTTTTCGCGTTTCGGTGCTGGATTGTAAAATTTCGTGGTTTGCGCGATTCGTTTTTATTTTTTCGATCCGAGTGCGTGGTTGTCTTTTTGCGAGGCTCGTAAATGTTGATTTTCGATTCGGAAATTTTTGACGGATTTATGTGTCGTGTGTGTGTTTTTTTAATTTCGTTGATTAGTCGGAGTGTTTAAATCGTGGTTGTTTTAATCGATTTGAATAAATTTTATGTATTAATATTTTACATGTCGATATTGTGTAATGATGGAATTATATAATAATTGCATATTGACAAAATGAATTGATGTTATACGCATATAAATCGGTCGATTTGAATAAATAATTCTGCATTGGATAATTGAAATGTTAATTCGTGTAACTAGTAAAAGTATGTTTGATGCAATAAAAATTTTGAATCTATGCCATTTTACAGTTTTTACACTTTTGAACACGGTTTTTGAACGGAACAGGAGCAGGAGTACGGAGCAGGAACCGAGTCGGAGCACAAAAATTTATAGTGCTCCGCGCGTTTGATTTTAAACGTAAAATTGAAAAAAATAATTTAAAATTTGACATTAATCCAAATTTTAATTATAATTAAATTATATTAATTTTACCACTATTTTCTCACACTTTATAGTGATATAATTATATTACTTGTGTATTTTTATAATTCAATGATTAATTAAATTTAATCAGAGAGTAGAATGAAGCACGAAACCGAGCTGGAGCAACTGATGTCGGAGTAGAGCTGGAGCGGAGCAATTCCAAAAAGTGCTCCCTCCAAAACCTTGGTATACTACAAATTGGACGTTTTAAACTTCAAATTGGACAATTTACATTTCAAATTCAACTATAGGAAAGCATTTTTAAGTATTATCAGAGTAATCAATTAAACTAATTGTAAGTAATAATACGAATTGATTGATTATATTGATTACTGAATTACTATTATATTGATTACTGAATTACTATTAATGATCTGTTGCATTTGAAATGTAAAACTTTGAATTTGAAATATATTGAAACTGTATATGTATAATGATAAATCATTCGTAGAACAATTCTAAATAAAAATCGAGAGCAAACTGTACAGAATAAACATCAAATATGTAGAGTGAAGAATCGGCGATCGCGTTACAGCCCCGAGGCGCCGAAATTAATTAAACGGAACATAAATAAATAAATAAATAAATGAATAAATATAAATTAACGAGTGTGGACGGAAGTGGGCGGCCAGCCGACGCCCACCAGCTCTGCACATCGTCGTCGGAGACGATCATCATCATTACCATCGCGCTCTTCCTCTGCGTACAGAGTGGCCGTAAAGCTACAACAGTTATGGTGGTCGCCTTTTGTTGGCCGATAATGAATCGCGGTGATTATGTGCTGCGGTGTGATCTATGGTTTCGATAGCTTGATTGATTCGTTGGTTGGTTTTTTTTAGGCTCGTTTGGGAGAGATGGTCAATCCGGGTGTGCGAGCCGATGCATCGTTTAGCATAAATTTGGAATTTTTGAATGTTAATGAATCGTTTGGACTTTTGTGTTTTTGAATCGGTGGGTCGTTTTATGAAGATTGCGAAAATTGAATTTTTAATTAGACGGAAAAAAATATTGATTTTCATAACAGATGGTGAATGTTTTGTTTTCAGTTTCGTTGACCTGATTGTATTTAAATGATTCTAAGAATTTTTTTGAATAGGAAATTGAAAACCCGCAAATCAAAATTTTGAAAAGACTATATTTTTTTATTGTTTATACAGTTGCTTTAACAGCCTTGGATATGTGTTATAATTAAACATTCATATATACAAAAGATAATAATCGGAAAAGCATGAAAATCCACTATACGACTCACGTACTGATATCGATTCACAACTTTCATTAACTTCACATAAAAAAAAATTATTCCGCTTATTTTTATACTAACAGATAAACCACATTCAATGCATCCGAAAAAACATGCGATAATACACATTTTTTTTCATTTTATAAACAAATTACGATACGAAAACGAACCGTAAACAACTCACACGTACCAGAAACTGCAGACAAAACGGACGAAAGAAAACACCCGTTTTTTGCGGCCAGTCCGCTAAAACGACCGTGCGATTTTTTCGTACACTTCTTTCCGTCGATTTTTTTTTTCAATACACCTCTTGGTTTGTTTCATCATTTTTTTTCATCGCCAGTTCGTTGACTCGTTCGACTGCATTTCCTAGGCCGTCATTGAATCGGCAATACGACACGCGACAACGGCATCGTTCGTAAAACGCCGTTTTGCGTTTAACGTCGTTGCTTTTTTAGTATGTGTGTTATTTTTTCTTTTTATAGACGTCTGTTTTCGGGTGTCGTTTTGTTTTTTACGGTCGTTTGGGGATTTTGAGGTTAATTGGTTGGCGCCAATTTTGGTGCGTGGTGAACGATCGGAAGATGGTCAAGGCTGGTGATTAGAGGTTATTGAATCTTGGTTGAACGATCGTTTGAACTTATTGCGATTTCATTGAATGAATCATTGTATAAATATATTTTCATTAGGAAAATTATTTTTAAAATATATCATTTGGACTTTATTGTTCGTTTATCAAAATATTTTATAGTTTTTTTTTCATTGAGATATAATATTTTTAACGACTGTCATAAAAATATTATATCTTAAAGATAACTGCTTTTTTTCAGATGTAAAGAGCGCATTTTAAAGCCTATCGTAAAAAAATATTTAATTATTTTGATTAAACTAAACTTTATAATGACTTTTAAATGAAAACTAATAAAAACCTTCAAATTTAAAATCTGTATTATTACAGTTTTTTTAAATTTAACCTTTCAAACTTCAAATTAAACATTATAAAAATTCAAATTCAACCATAGGAAAGTATTAAATTGTTGTCGTAGTAATTAACGAAATATTTTATTGATTATTATGATAACGGTTTAATTATTTTTGACAGTTGAATTTGAAGTTTAAAAGGTTTAATTTGACGTTTAAAAGGTTGAATTTAAAGTTCGAAAGATTGAATTTGAAGTTTCAAGAATTGAATTTTTCATTGTAAAAACTATGTAAGTATGAAAGCTTGTCTGAATCCAAAATATAAAATTTACATAAGTACATATACTTATATTCGAAATTGAACCTTTTTTATTAGAATATATAGAGGATATACGAAAACTAATTTTTTAAGTTAAACTTTACAATGAATTTTGAATGAAAATTAATTTAAAAAAAAAATACAAAATCAACAAATTTTTTGCGATACATACCAACGTCGAATTTCAAGCAACTCTTATAAATTATGAAAAATCCTTCCTTCAAACAATAAAACAATTAAAAACCCAACTCCCACGCAAAATCAAATCCATTCCCATAAACACATCAACATCAAACTTCCAACTAACATTTAAAAACATCGAACTCGCATTGCGCAACCGTCCCAAGTGGCGCTAATAATTACGCAAATTTATTGTACTCACGTCCCGTACATCTGTCCGTAATGTACACAGCTGCTTGACAATACGTAATTCAACACGTTCACGTGAAAATATCACCGTTTCGAATATCACGTACTTGCGGAGCGCACCATACCACCGATTCATCGCCATCGATCAGCCCATAATTGGCCGATGGAAATCGGCAACGATCCGAGTGTGGATGTTGGTCCGGGGCTTATATCGGGGGTTCGGTGCATTTAATGGCGATTAATTGCAGTCGCATCGGTGCAGCGTAATCGCATCGGATATTAATCGGAGTTGTCGGATTAGAAAGGGGGGCCATTTCGTATGGGCTTTTGTGCTTTATTAGACGACGTATGGGAATGCTTTGGGGCCGTAAATGGATGTAGTACGTTCTCGTGTGGCGCTCGTTCTCAATCTGGATTTGCTGTTTTTATTGGGAAAATCTGTGTGATAATAATTAATTGAGAAGTAGAGTTTTTTCAGTATTGTAAGTATTATAATATTATTTATTTATCGTGTGAGAAGAAGAAGGTAATTTTGATCTAGTTGGTGGTTCAAATCATCCTTTTGCTAAAATGGTCTCAAACTAACAACGATAGTTACATTCCTCTTCTTAATCCAAAAAATATTGCTTAATTTACCCAAATTTGACAATTAACTATTATATTGAACATAAAATATTATATAATAATACTCTTTAAAAAATAAAAATAATAATTTCTTCAAAGAAAAATTAATAGATAAAATAAAAGGTTAAGAGAAAAAAATTGAAAAAAAATAAAATGCTTTATACATTTTCCGAGAGAACGAACAATTATCTTTTGAATAAAATGTTCATATAAAGATTTGATCATACGTTTGAGAACCTTCAAAACTACCTAAAAGAGATCAAAGATGAATATCGCCGTTATATATGAGAGATATTTTTCAATAATGAAGACTTATATTTTTATGAGATCTACAAACAAATATATAATGCTATTTTAATTAAATTAATTATATTATACATTGAAAAAATACTGAAAACATTTTTTTAATTTAGCACCTTTAGACTACGCTTATTATATCATGTTTACTAAGTATTCATAAACGTGAGACAATTGCAGTACAAACGTACGATAATGCGATAACCCAGTTGCCAAATGGATAAGTTCGCCGATAACGTTCGCGAAAAGTTGAAAAAAAAAAGTTCATAGAGAAAAATCAAAGAAAAACCGAACAGAGAAAGAAAACTCACATTGTTATCTCATATTACACAGTCCAAATGACATAATAATATTACGGCATAGTGTTATCAGACAAAATGTACATACGCTTGTTTACAGGGGTATTAACCTTTCAAGTACGCTACAATGTTACCTTCATGTCATGATTTACGTGAAAGAGAATAAATCCGGAAAATTGACGCCAAAACTAGCATAGAAAATCTGATTAAAATATATAAGTTTAAGTCTTAAAATTCGAATGAAAAATCTATTAAATTTATTCTATAAATAATTTTACATTACACATTGAAAATCCATTATCATAATAACATTTCGTTGTACTTAAAGCTTCCATTTTGTCGTTTTTGAGCTTTCAACGAATAATTAACGTTAATAAGACTTAACGTTTCGCTTCGTTTCGTCGCTAACGACTCAATTCTATTATACGATTCCGCCAAAAATAAACGTGTCATAAATCGTTACATAATAATTCATCTCACGTAGACACTGATAACAACAAGTCTTCTAGTGTTTTTTAATTCTGAAAAAAAGAATGATAATTGGCTCAGCCTTGGCCTATTTTAATACCATTCACGTAATAGTCAATGATAAAAGTTGAAACAATAACTGAACGAAAAAGTTGTGCTCGAAAAATATATTTCATGCAAAACATCGAAATCGATTCGAATTGAAATGTTTCACAAACAAAACATTTTCCATTGAACTTTTCGGTGAACGATAAGAAACCTTTCAACATTTCAACTTGAAGTTTGATCTAGATTCGGTTGAATAGGACCGCAAATAAATTTACGACTTTTCGATTGTTGGTCTTTCAGCAATTTCAGCCTGTCGAGTGCTGAAAAGTGATTCGATAAAAAGTGTGCATTTTCGAGTGCATCCAATAATGCAATATAAGTGCGTTGCACTCGAAACGTTTCAAAATATCGCACGATTTCAGAGACCCAGATAAACTGAAATATTATAAACATACGTTCCGATGGTAGTTATAAACAAACGGTTAATGGATTGTCTGAATTCAATAGACGGTACCAACATATTTGCAATACGATCTATAGTTTATCTATTGCATTAAAAATTAGAGCAATGTACACAGAAAACATGAAATGTGTATATTACTGAAAATTCAATATTATGAGAAATATTATTTATATCCAGTTTCAAATGTTCTAAAACGATTATTAGAATGAGTTTTTTGATACATTTTTCTATTAAAATAGTATATATTTGTATAGTTATACATATATTATAAGAAATAATTCGGCAAATTCATGTATTCCACAAAAACTTGATACATATAATATTTGAGTGTTAAATTTTTGGTTCAAATCTATAAACTTCAGATAAATATCCCATGATTTATTTATCTATGAATCATAGTTTATTTAGTTCAAAGACGTCGGCACTTTGTGAACGCGAATGATTTTACTAAAGTCGTCGATTTACGTGTGGAATTTAGCCGAGACGATTTATGTTGGGAGAGCCAAATCAAATATTGAAATCGATCGCAAAGTTTGTATTCATTGTTGATTGTATTGGTTCGAATAAACCCGAATTCAGGTACAACATTGTTGCATTTAACAACTGCAACAATTTTAGTTCACAGCTGTTTTAATACTAGTGGAAAATGGAAAAAGAATATTATTTTTGATATGTTCTATCACTTTTTATTTTAAAGTAAATATAGTAAGTTAAATATACTAGGTATCCGCTATCGTATAATATTTTTCGCACAGATAAGAACTATGCATATAAACAATCGTTGCTCAAATATGATGTACATATGTAAAATTTCTGAGAAAAGCAAAATGAATTCATAGAACATGTGCATCCACGTTTTAATCGCATATGGTCAAGGTCAACTGATAATTATTACGCATATAACTCTTAATAGATGTGTACTTGAAAGAATTGTTCAAACAATGATCTATTTGTAAAATTCCTAGTTATCTGTATGCACGTGTACAAACTTACCGAACAACCTTCAAATCTTTGTAGGCTAAGTCGAGCTTCGTATTTAATGTAGATTTGTTCGAAATTAAATCAAACACTGTTTGTTTGTATTTTAAGAAATTTAATATTTTCTATGAAATTTAGATCCAAGTAAATATAATTTAGATTATAAATATTAATGAGATTTTCAGATGAGAGTTTAGCCTTGTCAAACGTACAAATTCCTAATGACCACTGAACTTAAATCACATATGGTCAATAGATATGATCACGTACCTTTAATCAGAGAATATTTTGGTTAAAAATTATTTCAATATTTAATTACTTTTTTCACGGAAAAATAGCGAAACTTCCGATAGTATCTGGAAACCCCTATCCAGTGACCAGTAGTGGACCACGTATACATTCTACTTATTACTATTGTAAATAGTATTTTAAGAAACATTAATTTTGATATGCAAATTAATAATATGAAATAACCATTTGTAATTAACATAAATTCAACATTAAACTTCACCAATTAATATAAATTCGATTCAACATTAAAACATTGCGCAACCGACAGCCAAAGGACACACCCAACAAGCACAAGAATTATATACCCAATTATTTCCAATAATCCGAAATCGATACTAAACAAACCCGATTACAGCATTTGCACAATAATATAATGCAAATAACGATCTAAGCCTATCGCCAAGAACGTGAGAGTGTTGCGGTTCGAGAATTAGTTGCATTCTAGTTGCATTCTGGCCGAGTCACTCTCGCTGATCCACGTGTAAACTAAAACTCGTTTATAACCGACTATAATGCATAAACGATTACTATAATGTACATGTGTAACACTATCTTAATGCCTTGGCTATGGAGTGTGGCCTGAGACAGATAAGACGAGAACAAAGGCGCCCCGAAACCGATCCAAATGGGATTCTCTCGTTTCTTACAGATAATTATCGAATGTTAATATTGTGGATGTAAAAAAAATACTTTTTTTCATATAGATAAGGAACTTTTGAATGCTTCTGGTAGACCGAATAATAAGGATTTTGTATAAAGAAAAAGTTAAAGGATGATATGAAAGCACCTTTGATGTGTAACAGTTTTTTTTTAATATATTTTATAAATCGACTGCTAAAGGTTGCGATGGTCATTGGTACGGTGGTAGATTAGCGAGTCGATAATTGATAATTTGTTTTTGAATTTTTGAAAAGGACGATTGAAAAGTCGGCGATGCGGCAATGATTGATGGCCGTCGCGATGATGAATCGTCCTTTTCGACGTGCATGGAATTATGCGATGGATTTTAATCTGAAGTGTGAAAAATTGAAAATTTTCTTAAGTATTATGTTACGCATAATGGGGGAGTGTAATAAAGGATCTCTGCGCCGTCAGACGGAAATTTGTTCACGACTAATTTTATATTTTATCAGTCAAAGTCAAAGAGCATTTTTTTCAATATAACAAAACAATTTTAGAACATACGAAAAAGATTGATTTTTTTCCACATAAAGATATTGAAATTTTGCTCTGACAATGAGATGAAAAACAGTTTCGATGCATTTTCACTTTTTCGACTGTTAACACGAATGCGTTAAAAATCTGAAAATTCACGTATACTTATTAAATTTTAAAATATATATAGAAAACTCGTATACCTTTGTGGTTATGATGAATACGATGAAAGTGTGAATTGAAAAAAAATATAGCATTTATAAATTCAATATAAAATACGGTTCATGACACAAATATAAACAAGGTATTCAAAAAGGTACCTTTCTCAAACATTCGAATCAACTAAATCAAAAGATTCTTGATTGAAAACCAAATTCTCAATAGCAAGTTTCCTTTTCAATAAAGCTCTCAATCGGTTCGCTCATCGAACGATTTTTTGCAACAAAGAGCTTTCAACGTAATATCACCTAGACTCTGAATATTTATAAAAGGCCCCAAAATAGAACGAATTTCGCCTCGTTACCCAATTTATATACATGCACAAAACACGAAATATTCAGCAATGAAAGCGACGACAAACTTGCGCGAAAAATAATCACATGTGTACATATCATCACGCCGTTTTCGTGACGGCGTGTGCGTAATCTCTAGACGCACTGTTTACACTTATCTCATCGGCAATTTAAAACATTACATACTTTGTGGGTATATATTTTTAAACGTGGAAGTACGTGTGTGAATTTTCGCGGTGAATCATAACCATGCTTGCACAAAAATTACATAATTTCAGCAAAAAAGATAAGTGCGCTTATGTAATTTTGCTGAACGTCATAAAATTATTTTTATGCAATATTTATTTACTATTGCTCTAATTCATGTGTTTTGAATGATTTCAATATTGAAATTGTTTTGTTTGCAGTTTTACGTACTATTTATATAAAAAAAATTGGCTACCCTTTAGTATAGTCTGATTGAACTTTCTATGCGATATCATAAAGTTGTGTAATATATGTATGAATTGCTCATCAAATGAGCGTTGACTTTGAGAAAATTCTCGGTCGGCGAACGTGTCGGAAAACCTCCATGAAAATTTATTATTTTAAACAAATTATAAACGACGGGTCAAATGTTTAGGCGATTCGGGCCAAAAGTCCGACTTCGAAGTAAACTCCGTAAGCTGAAACGTTTATTTCAGCCCGTTTCACGTACTAGTACGCGAATACATACATGCAATTTTCTGTATACATGAACAACATTGTTTCAATGTATAAGCTCTATTAAGGTTTATTAAATTTTCCTCAATGAGATGAAAAGTTTATGTTTTATCTATCGAATATTTTTCAACAAAAAACTAATATTAGTTCTTTTGAAAATGTTATAATGTTCATTAAAATAGCAGAAAATATTTCTAGAATTTCTCTGTATAATTTTCTTTAGATTCTTTGTATTTAAAAATAAGAAACTTTTCAATAAAGAAAACACTATCGATAAGTTAAGAATAACGCGTTATAGTACGAGCATAAAAAAACTGTTATTGCATAATAAAGTTTTAATTGAGGTACGCTAGCTAGTGGTTTCATTGTTTGAAGATTGTGTAATAATTGTCACGTTAGCATGATGACGATGATAAACATTTGACGTTTTATCAGTTTTTTTTAAATGTAGTCTTTGCGTATGAGATTTAGTACTATGATTATGTGCTTTAAGATCATCAAATGTCGTTGAATGAAGGTGCCCCTTTATTGTTATAAATTTCGTCAAACATTGAAAAACTTTAAAGTATAACATGTACGAGAAAGAGTGACTGTCACAGTTGATTATTATTTTTTTGTAGACTTGCAATAAAAATGAATGCTTAGATACTGCGAAAAATAAATCTAAATAAACAAAATGTAACAGCGGAATTGTGACGTATAAATTAACATAACAAAACAGCAATATTATAAAGAAAAAATCAAAGCGAACACGTGCTCAAAATATATTTAAAAGGGCGCCAAAATAACCATGTTCCGTCCAAACTAAAAAAAACAGCAATGACCCATACTCTGGCACAGTTCCCACCCTGCTAGGCGCCTTCTAGCGCCGTCAATAACAACATAACAATAACAATATTGTTGTTGTACGGATGCACGCGGTGTGCTTGTTTCTAAATTATGTCTCCGGTGCATTCACTTGAGCATTGAGCTAATTTGTGAAGTTGTTGTTCCCGATTTCGTGGTTTTATTGCGTGTTGGAATTTCAATTGTACTATGCTTTTGGATTATCCAGTATGTATTTTGGATAGCTTGAGATTTAGTTTTTTGTGCTAAAATGCGGTTTCGTTGTTGAAAGTTCGAATAAGAATATGAACGGAAATGTTTCTAATTAAAGCGAACTGAAAATAAATAAAGGGAAGTTATATTTCGAATGTTTGTTTTATTATCGAACATAGAATTAGGCTTAAAAATATTAATATTCGAAAATTTATTTATATACAGAGAACACGTGAGAAAGACATGAGTAAGACACAAGTCGAAAATAAATTGAATGTAATCGAAATGGATGAATTATAAACATATTATTTTTGCATCCCGCAAATCTTTCGACAGGTTCATTCCGAAAAAAATATGAATCACTATACATTAAACGATTTCATAAATTCGCAGACAAGACATTTGAATTACATAACCGACAATAAATTAAAAACAGGAAAAACATACCTATAAACTTGTCCGTCTTCTGCTTCGAATCCTCAGCTGCGAAACTGCGAGGAATCTCATTGGTGACCAGCTCGGGAACATCATTGTTCTTCACTTCCTTCAAAACACCTTCGATTGGGTCTGCTTCACCCCCAGCAAGTCCCACTTCAGCCGAAGGAAGGAGACCAGCCCGACAAAACGACAAAGACAACAGCAAATGCGTGACAGCAAACCTCAGCAATAGGAGCGCCGATTTGCCGAAGATCCACATTTTCCTTACGAATTTCGCGCCCGACGACTATGTTTATGCAATATTATCTAAGTTAACGATTAACGTAAAATGTACACGTGTCTATTTTTAATAATAAATAACGTATTTCAGTGGGAGATTGTTCTGTTCGCGATGGTCTAACGATACGTCATCACATCACGAAATATAGCGACCCAAATGGTGCGTCAATTGATTCTCTCGTCGGCTGTTTTGCATCTCTTCATAGATGATTTCAATCTTTTCATGTTTGTGACGGCTCCACATCGTGTGTGTTCAATCTGAAAGTGCGAAATTTGCGATTAAATCGTAGTTTGTAAAGGGGATTCGGTGATTAAATGTGGGTGTTCGCCCATGCGGATGATAACGGATCTGTTTGATATTGAAATTCTCTTAATATCGATTGGATGGTATTAGTGAATGTGAAAATTATAATTCTAATATGGAAATGGTGGATAGGATCAAATAGATTCAGATCGAACTGTTTGAAGTTCGACTCGAAACAAATTTATCGAACTCATTGAGCAAATAAACTGAAGTATATAAACAAATTACCCTGCACTGAAATAACACGAAACTACTAATATTGAAACGTGTTCGTAGAAAATCTATATTTGGAATCAAAATCGAAAATTCGAATCTTAGAGATTCTCGCATAAAAATCGAAATCTCCTAAATCCCTGGCTTATCAGAATCGAAATCGAAAATTCTACGTTCAGACAGCACAATCGATCAAGAGACGGTTCGAAATTTTCCAAATAACTTCTTGAATTGCAGAATTAAAATTGTCGTAGATTCGCGTTCGCCCACGTCCAGGACGAGACCGCAATAATTCTTTCGGAAAGAATGCTCAAGAATACCAAAATAATTCCGACACGTCATCGCCGCGTGCGAAAAATTTTTTTAAGCAAAGAATCTCTGCATATATTCGCGTACGCGCCATTACGCACAGATCGACCCGGAAAATTGACACCTTTACATAAAAACGTGTGAAAATTGGAACAGATCATGTATACAAATATAGCTTTCAAAAAGATTCGAATTTGCAAAGAAACGTCGGTAATTTATGTGCATTCAAAAAAAATCTAATCACATTTGCTGAAAGCATTTCTAACATTCTTCCAAACAAATAAACATTAACAGAACAACGATTTAACTACGAAAATACAACATATTAAAATTTTGGCTGACGTTCGTCATCCATAAAACTGCTGTATTTATTGAGTTTCCACTGCAAAAGCTTATCGTTAAGAGAAACACGTGTATTTTCAGTCTGTAGCATTTGCATTTGCGAATTATATATCCATCGGCTGGTGTTCAAACACAAATTTGCGATAGACTAAATGTAGAAAGCACTGTTACTATGTGCTTTTGTTTCGTCCGAACCGTTTCGAAGTGTTGAAAAGTATAATATATGCTGTAACAAATGATGGAAACTCTACTTTTGCAGCATCTGCAACACATTTCTATTGTTTATATTTTGCGTGTCTATTACCACATTGAAATTCAATTATAAACATGATTTTTATTTGATAGTTGTAATAGTTGTAACATACAAATTTGCACATTGAACTATATTCGTATAATTAATAATGGAATCTTTCATCGATACTCTTCAAACATTACGCATTATTAAGAATTTCATTACGCTATAAAACTACAAGCAAAAAAAAATTTAAAGGGCAAACTCCCATTATATTACAAAAATTTCGAAATTCATTATACGCCAAACTTGCACAACAATTCCGACAAGAAAAAAAATTAATTAAAAACAAACAGAACGAGCAGTTTGAAAATTCTTTTGTAGCATGCAACATACGAACTTTCCGATGCATTTTTTCAAACGTCTCGCCGCTTAATTACTTCTTCCAAAAAAAAAAAACATTCAAGAACATTCCGCCCAAGTTCATCACCGATTGCAACACACAGACACTTTTTGCGTCCGCCGTTAATTTCGATCATTATTATGCATTACATAAAAAGGCACATAAACGAGCGTTTTCCCAAACGTGATTTATGACCCGGGATTATTATGCGCCCACTACGCCCATCGAGATACAATCGTCCAATTTTACGTTCATAATACAATCTAGAAACGTCCGTCTCGTCGAAATCGAAAACGAAATTATTTTTACAATATTTACGTTAAATTAACCGGAGACTTCTAATCTCGGTGTGACCCAGAATCGAACAATATTTACATGAAAGCGTACGTATTGTATTATGGCGAATGCCCGCTTACATAACGCTAGCTCCGATGCGTTATTTATTTTATGTTTAGATGCCTGTTTTGTATTATGAATAATATAAATTTCGTTAGCTTTTTTTATTGAAAGATCGTATCTATCGTGAATGGGTGTTTTATGTCAATTTAATTAACAATCTTGAAAAATATTCATTGCCATTTGTTGCTCAATAGTTGTTTTATAATAATATTGTTTAAAATTCTTGATTTATTTAATTGGATATGGTAATAAATTTATTTTTATATGAATGGATTTATAAATTGAATAGATACCTTATCTATTTGTTAGTTTGTCATAAATATGGTTAATATTAGTTAAATCTGAATATCGTATATATGTATATATATATATATATATATATATATATATTTTATTAACAAGCAATTTTATTTACGTATATTATCGTATATTAAAAAAATATTTAGGTTATATGATAAAAAGAAACGAAGTGAATAATAAAACCAGATTTTGATTTTTCGAACTAAAATTCTTATACGTTTTTTAAAAATAATGTCTTGTCAATAATGACTTATGGTTGCCAAGCCATGGATGCCCAAAGTGAAAATGTTAAGAATAATTTGGTTCGCTTGAAAAAATATGAAGTGACAGAATGATGTCTGAGGGGATGAAAAAAAAAAGATTTACTGAATGATAGACAGAAGAAATCGGAAATATAAATAAAGTATGTGTGATATTTGAAAAAAAATTCATGTAGCATTAAAAACGAATATAATCATAATATACGCAACGATAACGAAAAAAATGACATTTTTAAGAATAGAATATCGACACATTTATAACAAAAAACTGAACTCGGACGAACAATAAAAACGAAATTAACACTCACAACATTCAAAAGCGTATAATTTATTATATTTTTTTCAATACAAAACAATTCGAAAACCACCAACTAACGACCAATAAATAAGCGAACGGTAACACATCGAAAATATTTATGCGTTTTGTTGTATCGAAAAGTGCACAGGAATGCAGTCGCGTTGCACCCGATCGCAATCGCAACAGGAAAATCCATTTCAGGGTTAGCTCGTTTCAATTAATCTCGAATGCTGTTTTATGTGTCTTAACTTATTCTGTATTATTTGTATTAATGTGTGAAAGCTGTCGTGAAACAAACGATGTGTCGCAAGTGTCGCGACCCCAGATAAAGTATAATTAATCGTATTTATTGGACATTTCATTTGGATGAAAATCATAATCTTAATTAAGCGAATTATCGTTCAATGTCAATGTTATTGTTGTTTTTAAATTAGATATCAATAATTAGTTTATTTTATTGGACACAAAACGCATAAAAGTGTTGTTTGTTGTATATTTTCATCGGATTATGTTGGAAATGTCTTAATTAAAAGATACATTGTCTTAATAAATTATTCCGTAGGCATTTCGATTCTAATCTCGATTACCTCCTCCATCATTTATTTCGATCCAAAAAAAACGACTGAACGATTTGAATTTTTCGCACAACATTGTAAAATATGCGCATTAATTCCGTCGAATACTATTTTGCATTTTTTCCAAAACATACAATTTTATATAAAAAAATTAACGCGCCTAACTATCGGTTATCCTTTTACAGTATGCAAACATGTATCGTACATCATTAGGAAGTTTTTTACGAAAAAAAATATAACCTTCATCATCATATGTACAAATTACGGGTTTGGAAATTGAATTTTTGCCATTTTTTTAATTTTTCGAATGGAGCACGAATTTGTAATAACGTACATGGGAAATTAAAATTATTATCTATCACATAACGACATAACGGAACATTTTGGTATTTTAAATTTGACTAAATACCATTTTTCTTCATAAGACATCAAGAAATTTCGTAACACTTTCTTGTTGCTATAACAATAATAGAATATAGTGGCTTTGGATAATTGATCGCACAGAATGTTTTCATTTTTATGCGCAACTAAAAATAATGATTTTAATATTATATCAGTGCTCTTTGAATATTTTTAACCGGGTTGAATTAAATTATCTCGATTCCAACAACTGGCGCTTCATCAATTATGATGTCTATCGAAATGTGTCTTCCGCGAATTCTATTCACTCTCGTCTTCTGAAATCATTTTCAGACGAATACGAATTGCTTTCATCTGAACGTTTGTGCATTTCCAATTTGATCGACTTTGAAAAATTATTAATACGTAATTGAAATCATTAATTTCAACAGAAGATTACAAATTATATAAGAAAATTTAATTTCTGTTATAAATAAAAGCGCCTCCGAGATAACTTTAATATTTCACTCTGATAAAAGCCTCTTCAGTTAAATTTATTTATAATTCAAAAGAGAAGAGAAAATTCAGACTTTTTATAATGAAATTATTATAGCCGTTAAATTAAAGTACATGTATATTCCATACACAGAAATTCTTGGGAAAAATTTGTAAAAAAAACTACAGAATTTTTTCATGGAATATTCCAATGTAAAATTCCCTTTTGAATCTCCCTAAATAAATATTATATTTTACCAATATTTCGCAAGATAGAAATAAAAAAAAAATCATTAATATATCATCTCTTCGAATGGGATCGCAACATTTTCGCGGGTTCGTCGATCGATTGTTATGAGAAGTCGCTGGACAACGGCCAGTCTCGCCAGAAATAGCTTTTATGATTAATCGCCGATATGATTTCTGCATTAAAGTGTATGGGATCTACATGTGTAAGTGATAAATAAAATATATTATACGCGCGAGGTGTGCGGAATCAAAACTCTCATGGCCGATGCGAGATTTATTCGCGTTTATGATTCCTATCGCTTTGTTTGTTTTTATTTTGGTGCCCGAAATAGGTTTTATTATGATGAACGGTTTATTAAAGTGAATTTGGTTTCAATCCAGAATGTTTATTGTTTGTTTGAAGAAATTATTTTGAGTGAAAAATATGCAGATGGGTTTTTATTTTAAGACTTTTCGGAAAACGATTGTTCGATGGTCAAAGTACTAATGAGGAAAAATCGGTGTTTATCATATGTTAACCTAGTTTTCCATATATAACATTTCAAATTTGTTACTCTGAGAAGGTGTCCAATTAGCCACTCTTGAATATAATCTTAATATTGATTTTAAAACGAAAGTCATTGTAAGTAAATTCTCTAAATTTGTCCAAAAAATGAACATTGAAAATTTATGTAAGTGTGCTTTATTAAAGAAAAAAATACTACTAACAATATCACATCATATATAACTGTATATTTTAGTTATTTTATATTATTTTTAAAAGCCAAATAAATTTTAATACTTTCTAAATATACTAATTGATGAATGCATGAAAAATTTAAACGCACAGTGCAAATTAAACCAAAAATTTATTTGATTTACATCAATTATGCAAATTCTGATAATTTAATCAAAACACTAATACGATAGAATATTCATAAAGTTCATACGAAATTTCAAAAAATAAAATATAAATTATTTTATTAATTTCGTCATCCGTCTATCTCTTAAATTGGCAGTTTTAACGGATTTTCCACTCGACAAATAAAAATGATTCCATTAACATCCTTCAATACCAATCAATCTTAACTATAAACCGAAATTCCGAATCGGAACCATTAATTCCGAATTAATCCACATTTCAAACATTTCAAAATTATGCGGAAACGTATAATAGATGCACGTGTACTTATGAATAATAATTTTGAACGATTAAAAATATGAATAGGCGGAAAATCTGGAGCGCGCTTTTCGGCCGAGCTTCTGGCTCCCGTTCAAATCGAACATTTATTTATGTATTATTTTATGTATTAAAATTTAATTATACGTGCGCGTTTATTATTCATTTATTTATGTGCGTTTAACGAGCGCCGAAAGGGTTTTTTTCATATCTCGAAAAATAGGTTCATTAATATTTAACGACGCGTCATCTATTGTTGGCGTAATTTATTGTCCGGTGGATGATGGGTTGAATTTTCAAGTTGGTCCAAGACAAGTTAAGTGTTTTAAATGTTGTAGAAAAATTGTATAAATTTATAATTTATTCAGATCATTGTTTATTTAAAATACATTTTTTAGGTATGAATCTATTAAATTTCCATATGAGAAAATCGTAAATTTTTCGATCTTTTTACAAAAAAGTAAATTCGACTATTCAGTTTTCATGAATATTCAGATCGTTTGAATTCTAAATTAAAATTAAAGCGACAAAAGAACCTCCTATTTCGATTATGCAAAACAATATACGCTTAAAGTTTTTATTTTTTTAATCCACTTAAGAGCGGAACGTTCCAAACAATAACACCTGAACTTTTTACTGAAAGTTCTTTTTCAGGCGATAACCGTATTATGGGTGTGCTTTGAATAAACAATACAGAATAAAGTAAAATTTTATTATACTCGAAAAAAACCGGCGATTTTGCAAAATTCAAATATAATATGATATCACACGCACAAAGAATCCGTAATGTACTTATTTATGTTTCTACCCTTAATATCGTATACACGAGTATCTGATACGAATTTGAATTTTAAATTTTAATAATGAAATACAAGGAAAATTTTATCCTGCAAATATATATTTTCATAATTGTGAGCGTGTTCTGTATTAATCAAAATTTTCTTGCTATATTAATCCCCATTGTTCAAATATTTATATAAATCATTAAATAAATAAAATTTAAATAAAAAAGTGCATCGTTTGAAAAATTTTACAAATACATATGTATGTCTTATTTTTTGTTTCTCAATACAAGATTTTTATATTGAAAAGATAAGTTTCAATCTAACATTAAATAAATTAAATTTACTTGACCACCAGTCAAAAGTAATAATAAACCTATTTTTAGCATAACTCATAACATTGACTTAACTTATACATCATTTTATAACCAAAGTCATAATTTTCATATATGTATGTATGTTACAAATTCCGAACATTAAATAAACCGTTATTATACCATCAAAGACAATCGATTAAATTATCACTTTTAAAAGATACACATTCTAAAAATATACTTTGGCCGAAAAAGCCTTATCATTAATTTTCACAGAATAAAACCACTTTTAACAAAACAGATAACCGACTTTCTGTCGATCCTGTACCCGTTTTAATGACACGATATGTCATATCGCACTTTTCACGGTTCGCCTGTTCGGTTCGAGAACGAAATCTTCGCGGTTCATTCGGCGGCTGAATTATTACAAATAATACACTTTAATACACATACGAATTTGATTTCGATTGTATTACGTGTGAGACGCACCGTGTGCCTTCTGATAAACGGAGCGCCATTCATTCACACCCATTTTTTTCGTTTCATTTATCTTTGTGTATTAGAAGTTTGAAAAAAAATAGTTATCTCGGGTCTAAGTGAAATTTTTTTAGGTTCATTCATGTGTTTGTGTTTTGAAAATATTTCGCGATAATTAGTCGGGTGGTTTAGGAATTGTGCTGATTCGATGCGCGTTCTGAATGAAAATTTTGATTGATTGTTGAAATAATTTTGATTATATGATATAAATACATTATTTTGATGTATGAAGAATTTGAGGTTTATTCAAAATTCATCCATCATCTTCGTCTGTTCGGTTTGAGGACATTGAAGAATTATTTGAAAGACACGAGTCGAATGAAAAAGATATAATTGACATGGTCATCGTAAATCTAAATGGCGAAGGTGAATCTTATTTTAGTAAAATCGTCTCAATTCATGTTTTTAGAAAATGTTAATAATAAACAGATAAGATCGATAAACGAATACGTAGGTGAGAAGTGTTTACGATCATTGTAGAAATGGCAATGATTGATAAACGTATAATTTGTTTGGATTTCAAATATACATGTGCAATCTTGTAAAGATATTTAAGAAATTGTAAAAAAAAGACTGTAGGGTGTACAATAAATAAATTAAATGAAAAATATGTGTGAAAATTGTTAAAGATCAAAGAAAATACAAGAAGACTGAAAATGTCTTCCAACAGTAGTTGATGAATGATCATTATAAACGAATCTCATATTTTTCATATAAACCCATCCATCGTTTTATTCTTGACCTATCTACCAAGCACATAAAAAACAACAGTATTTTTATTTCTAAAATGAACTCATTAATATGAATAAAAAAACATGATTCACAAACCATTCCATTAACCGATATTCATGAAAGGAACAGATTACATTACAAGACATCAACCTCGGCTAGTTTTTCCCATAACGTGGACACTGTCCACTTTGATCGCGCACCGCCCATATAAAACTATCATCGTCCGTCAC
Organism: Hydropsyche tenuis; assembly: GCA_009617725.1. NCBI lineage: Eukaryota > Metazoa > Arthropoda > Insecta > Trichoptera > Hydropsychidae > Hydropsyche > Hydropsyche tenuis. The sequence goes on from VTON01000028.1 coordinate 1,563,941, forward strand.
ATTATTATTTTAAATCCCAATAAAAAAAGGCGTAAATAAATAGCGAACGTGTGCTAAGGCGTTAAGTGTGTGTGTACATTATTGTAAAAATATAATATTTTGCATGTCGGCCTGCGATGTGTGGCCGCTTTAAATAAACCAGAAGCTGGTCAAAAAAACGCACAGAAAAAATATATTGTGCAAAAAGTCGGCGTGGTCATCTGGTCATCAGCTCGGTGGAACTCCTGGCCGGAGACAAGGTCGCCGCACGGAGACCAGTCAACGGACTAGACATGTGTCAAATGTCACAGACAAGAAGTGTTGTATTTTTAAGCTTCTGAACTTGAATCTTCAGACGGTCTGAAATGCGTCGCGAGTTTGTCTTCGGAATTGTTTTTTTTTTGTTCCCACTAACGAGCCAATTAATCTGTGTGAAAATGGTATTCAGGTTGTAAATAAGATTTCTTATATTAGTTGTGCTTTAAAAATAGTTAACTATGATCTAAGCGAGTAAAATGTGTATATAGAAAAAAAATTGCTTCTGATAAAAGATGAAGCAGCCAAGGTAAATATTTAATTCATGAGAGTTCTCTAAATTGTTATCTCAAGCAGATCCTTTTTTAAGATAATGGTTTGATTGCATAATTTGCAATTTTTTCCCAGCATGCGTTTATCTAATACGAAGAATTGTTATATCATGAGTTTAAGTTAGTGTCTCTGTTAACTTTCGCATTACGCAAAGTTTTACAAATATGAATTCGGTGTCGTATGCGTATTTCATGTTTTACCAGTATTAGATAATTACGCTAAAGAAAAAATACTATAAGCAAATTATTAATGTTTACGTTGTGATGAAGTGTACAAATATTTAATGCAGATCAAATAAAGAGTTAAGTAATGTAATTATGCAGAGTCAAACCAAATACGTTCACCATATTAAAATTTTGATTAAATAATGACTATTTAAGTCATCGAATGATATGTGCAAACAACTTTTTTAGTTGATCCATACAAAATTGTGCGAAATTATAAAAAAATAAAACCGACAATTATAATGGTAGAAGTTAGATTGTCGAAAAATATTGTTCATCGATATCGACTCATTTAGTAAATTATTCAATTGGTTTCGTAATTGTATATGTTTAAATTTTATTCGGTTTGGGTGATAACAATTATCACAACTTGTATAATATTATAGTACGAATACTATGTTTCATATTTTATTAAATCAATATCAGAATTGTTACAAAATAAATTATATTATATGATTGTAATAATTATATATTGTTTCTAATAAATAAAATAGTTTTTTTTTATTTCGTAGATAATTTTTTTATAAAAATTTCATTCATAAAATTCTAATTTTAATACTAACCAATTTTATAAAAAAATGATTACACATTATAATTCATCAATATAAATTTACATCCATAAAAAATAATCATAATTTTTTTCAAATACACCCAAATTCCTGATAAAACATATATCAATACCTACAAAAAAAAAACCACACAATCGAATCAACCAAATCAGAAATAAATAAAAAAAACGTGCATTTGACACATGCAACTTACCGGCGAAATATGATGGCGGTAACTTCAAGCACGAAAAAAAAACGTAAAACCGCCAGAAAATCGGCACAAAAACTACCCAAGAATATAAAAAGGACCCCAAAGAAGGATTTTGATTCGAAAAATTTTTTCGAAAAACGAATATTTATCAAATTATGAGCAAGTCGCACGGACACGTGCGCGATGTACACTACGTTCGATCGGCAAGCAAACGCGCAACGCGTCCAACGCCCGCGGTCGCCGGCGACTGACTGACTGAATGACTGAATGACCGACTGCCGATCTGGTCTGGTCTTTGCGAGGCTCCGAGGCTCTTGACTACCGTGTGGTGGATGGTCAGGACCGAGGAAGTCGATGGGAGGTGGGAGCTGGTGGTGGAAGCGAGGAATTTCCATCGTGGGTTTTCCTGTTGGTTTCTTTTGAAGGATGTGGAATTGGTAGAGTGGTTTTGGTGTTTGATGCTAATTTTGATTTTTATGTATTTGTAGTTATTTGAGGAAACGTATTATGACATTATATAAAATGTATATATGCATATAAATACATTTGTATGCATATATGTACATTGCACATACACAGGGGCGGCTCAAATAGGGAGCAGAGTACACACTTGCTTAGGGCGTCGAAATTAAGAGGGCGCTTTGCGCCGCTCTCACTGTTTCTTCATTGGTTATGAAATTGAAATATTATAATTCATATTTTGAAAAGAGTCGACCTTTTTTTAGAGAAAAATTTTTGAGGTTCGAATAATTTTTAAATAAAAAAATATTTATAAAATAGGGGGGGGGGTATTGAAAATCAATCTGCCTAGGGCGCAATATACCCTCGAGCCAGCCCTGTACATATGTACATGTATATGCATTTTGGTTTTTTTCGAATTCTGTTGTACGGTTGGAGTATGTCAGTATTTTGAAGAAAAAAATTGAATCACATCCAATCCTCCTTTTACATGGTTTTGGAGTAACACGGTTCAAAGAAAAATCATTTTTTTTACACGGATTTTTCACATTAACACGATACAAAATGAATAAAAATATGTATTATTATACCACAATGGTAAGATTTAGTGCAGGCCAGTATACTAATATATGTATATGTTATATATGTATGTAATTATGGTTATTAAATAAAAAATTTCGATGTTTTTTGATGTTTTTGCATGGCGAAATTTTTTCACATTACGCATTTTTTATAAAGTACATTTGGATGCAAGCTCTATCCAAATATAGTGATGGAACCTATCTCCAATTTTTGTATGGTCACCATACATTTTTTTACGCGGTTTTTTATTTACACGGTAGTCTCTAGAACGTATCCCCCGTGTAAAAAGAGGATTAGATGTATTTTAAAATTTTTATGTTGTATGTGTGATCTGAAATTTTGTAGAAAAAAATTTGGTGTTTCGACTGTTGATTTCAACAAATCGAGGTTATGGAATTTACTGAAATTTATTGAATATTATCACGTTTCTCAAAATAACTGATTTCATTTTTATAATTGAAAACTTGTTATTTCACGGTAGTGAAATTCGAATGCATGATGAAATGGAAAAATCAATATTTAGATTCGAGAAAAAATTGTTAATGATTTCTATCATTTATTTATTATGTTTATCTTGTAGTAATCAGTTATTTTTAATTCTTAACAGTTTTTAAAATTAAAATATTAACGTTATATTATATTTTGAATAAAAACAACTTGTTTTATTTTATGGTACAAATTTGTTCGACTTTCACAAAAAAAATTAATACTATTGTTCACATTTTTTTATTTTACTCTTACAATAATGAAAATCTTGTTGTTGACAAAAACAATATTATTATGAAAAAACGCTCATTAACACGAATCTAATGATAGTCATTATAATATATTGTTTAAAAGCTAATAAACGAATAAATGAAAAAAAAATGATATACATACCTACTTAAATATTATTTCACTTTTATGTGTCTGTTTTATGTTTGCGAAATAGAAAGAAGGAAGATTTCAATTTTTTATCATAATATAATATAATATACAATTAGTAAATTTTTTTTATATAAGATACAAAATTTTATTACTATACGTTAAGAAAATGGAGGGGGGAAAATGGGAAAACCAGCTGAATATAAGGCAAATTATGAAATAATTTTAATCAAAGTAAATGATGCTTGAAAATATTCGTGTAAATGTTTTGTGTTAATGCGTCTGTAAAAAAGGCTACCGAAACTAAAAGCCTAAAATGATATTTCTCCAGGGCCCCTTTTAGACACACCCCTAATCAAGATCGTGGCAAATCGGGAGGTCGAAAAAAATAAATGAAAGCTCCGTGTTTTTTTGTGAAGAAGTTCAAACATTATCCATATTGTATTGTTCACGGTATGTACATATAATATAGTTATTTAACTTTCAAGGTTCTACATTGTTCACTATATAATGTTTATGATCAAATTGAATCAATTTGCGAAAATTGTTGCACTGTATACAATATATTATTTTTATGTAATTTAACATTATTGCGATGCTATTTTCGATATGTCATTTTTAAGTTGAAGGATAACCACGATTAAAATGATAAAGAAAATTCTTGAAAATTTTATTGAGATAAAATATATTTTCGATTGATTAGTCGAATGAAAAAAAAAATACATAAATATTATGTTTTTATAATTGAATTTTCCTTAAGTCTTGCAAATTCTTTTCGAACGAGAACCGAGGTCATCGTAAGACAAAATTATGTGTATTGGTGAAAAGAGGAATTAATTATAATTCTATTGAAAAATAATGAACTCGATGAAATGGCAAAAACAAGAAATTTTTGATCAATTAGTGATAAAAGAAAGTATATTGAAGATAAGATGTACAATTTTCCTTTTGAACTTATCTTTTTTGATAACAATAAAATATGATACGGCAAAATAAAATATATCCACTTAATAAAAACTGTTAAGAATTTTCCATTTTATATATTTTGCAACGTTTTTTGAGAACTCTTGATAACCAGCTTGAAGTAAAAACCGTTCTAAATTAAAAACGATGAAAATGGTTTCGTAAGTGGAAATATATCCTTATAGAAAATAAGTTCATACTTATTTTATAATTTTTTATAATAACAAAAGGAATTGAAAATAATTTATAATTATATCAAAAAATGTTTACATTATGGAAAAATAATGAAAATCAACCTAGATCGTATATTCTAATGAAAAAAATTCTTAATTACATTCCGTTTTTTATAGAAACTGTATTAAATTACTCGGCGTGTTTCGATTAAAAATAAAATTTTCCAAATTACGAAGGTTAATTAAACTAACAATAAGTTTATCCTACAAATAATTAAACTGAAACTTTCCATGAATTCTTTAATTATAAAAGATAAAACTTGTATAAAATTCTCAGTTTAGTGAACAGTGCTTTTAAACACGTTCATTAGTGTCGTTCTTTATTTGAAATCCTACGCAAAAACCACCCCGCAAAAAAATATTGGAAATATAATAAACAGTTATTTACAAAGCATTTCCGAACATGGAAAAGCATAAATCAAACCTCGTTAATTTCCTTAACGGAAGTGCACATATGGCGAAATCGAATTTACAACTACACCTCGATGAAGAAAAAAACACCGATTATATAAACAAATCGTCAATTTTTTTTGCATTTGAAACAAAATTGCTAAAAAATCACAGTCGTAATATATCACGCGTCAATTTGGGGGTCACTCGTTTCGTGTGATACATCCTCTGTATGAATAAAATAATTATATTATATCTTATTTGATTTGAGAAAAAAAATGTATCTGTAAAGCGTCTTATTTCAAAATGCGATATGTGAAAATCGTATTTCTTTAATTTTATTCGTTTCTCATATTTTTTTGAAGCATATTAAAAAATATTTATAAACATTAGATAAAAATTTGATAATATTTTTATTTATTAAAATTCTGTGAAAACTATTTGAATTAATTTAAATTTCACGACCCCGGAACTAAATGTCATTGATATGACTATTTTTATTAAATATATTTTTCAGAGTTCTTATATAATAACTCTTGTTGAACGACTGTTAATTCGATTTGAGCGACAAGTGGCGTGGACAGCACATATTTTAATTGAATACAGTATGTACATATTGTACATACTGAATTATTGAAAAAATATATTTAATACGCCCTACATAGTGATAAAAAAATCCCATATTTCCCATAAAACATTAGATACATTTCATATACTGTAATATAATATGATACATTAGTTGCATTGATGATGAAGATGAATCATTAAAAAAATGAATAATAATTCATATCACCTCTTAAGGTTATATAAATGCATGTCAAAGTTTTTCTGAACTCACTAGTTGTTGATCTTAAGTGACACGTCATTCAATTAGTCAGTTGATGTGACTTCAGTACACGTATTTTTTATCAGAAGCTAGTTTTAATCATCGTTATAATTTTCTTTATCAATATCAAGCAATTAATTATTATTCGAAACTTAATAAAACCTTAAAATATTATAATTATCATAAAAAATGTCGTTTTTCGGAAGCGAACGACTCATTAACTAACCGACAATCTTACTAAAAACGTCATCGACTCAATAATTTTTTCATCGTACGTAGGTATAAAATGTTGCATAACAAAAGTGCAAATGCTTTCGCGCTTATGCTAATTGATTAATGTGGATTCGATTCGGATCGCATCCGCGTCCTTATGCATATTTGGCCACAAGCCTTGAAATCGTTGACTATGTAAGGCCTCGATCATTACGCATATCGTGAGCGATCGACTATCTCTACGTAGATCGTTTTAATGACGAAAGAAAAGCCTCTTTTCCTCGTTAGATAATGTTATTTTCTTCTCGAAACGTCCACACTCGAACGCCGATTTATCCTTGTAATAAAACCTGTAATGATTCGACATATACAAATTTTCATTCCATATTCGGGCATATCAATGAGATTGTATTTATTTTCCGGATTCGGTTCTTTCATTTTCATTCTTCGGACATTTTGTAATGTTTTCAAAAACAATCGGTCATTTCGATTCTAATTTCGGCCTTGTGTCGAGGAAAAGAAAATAACGGCATATCCATTCAAATTTTGAGTTTTTCAAGTGTTTCAGGAGTGTTCTCTTTCGAATACGAAAACGATATCAGCCTCATTGTTTGAAGTGCCAATAAATTGAGGGTCGAGTGCATTTTGTGATTCAAATTGTAACCTCGCTTTTAGATGAAAAAAAGCCCGATTCGAATTGAAATACTAACACTATCGATTTCGTTTGTATTACGTATGTCTAATTTTCATTTCACAGAGAGAAAGAATTTCTGAGATATATTGATATATGCAGATTATTCGCATATGAATTGCAAATCGCTCGTACCTGAAATATTATATAACACGGTGTTTTTCAAAAAAAAAAAATCAGTCGCATAAAAAACACAGCATTCACACCCAAATCAAGACCCAATAACAAAATATTTTTGAATAAATTTATACATATAATTCAAATTACATCACCGCCGTATCGAAACCGCGCGAAACTCATTCCGAGCAGAAAATTGCAATTTCGAGATCAGGTGCGTCTCCGATTAAAATTTCAACCTCGTCTCCAACTAAATTACATGCACACACGAATTTGAATATAAAACACTTGAGGTTATCGCACTTTTCTCATTGACAGTGCCGCCGGAACAAGTGCGGCTTTGTTCCGACCGCGAAAGCGTTTTGTACCGATTGAAAAGGGACTTCACGGCCCGAACAAGAGAAAAAGACTATCGCAGAACGCTTGTACAATCCTCAGAAAGATTTCTGAGTGAAAAAGGCCGAATAAAAAAAGGCGCGAGACCAAATTCGGCTCAAAAATCCATGTAGAGATCGGCCTTTGTGCGAGCGCCGATCGGTTTCCTTGCGGATTTTGCACGCAGGTGCGTCACGTCCGAAAATATCGAAAACGGCTCTTAAATGGTCATATTCGCAAATCTATAAATGTTTTATTATTTTTTTGTTTATGAAAAAGGTGTTGTATAATGTATAATGAGAGGTCGTTATGCAACGGTTTCGGGTCGCGGAGATAACGCGATAATTTCTTGTAAATTCGCACCTCCGATTGTATCACAATTATTAAATATTTCCGAGCCTGGTATTAAATTAGATTTTAATGAAAATGTATTAAATATAAGGTGCTGAATGCTTTAAGCGTCCTTTGCCCAAATCGGCGATGCTTTCTCTCGAAAGCTGCGAAGTTTTAATTAATGAAATTTCATATAATATATTTGTTTCGTTTATAATGAAAATAATTTTTATATCGAAATTAATTTTAAAATATATTTAATAATTTAAATATGCCAAATATATCAAATATCAAAGTTGTGATGTGTCGATAGATAAATGTTGTTATAGATAAAACATTCATATTTTTACAAATTAATACGATGATAAGCAATACTAAAGTTCGATAATAAATAACAAGAAAAAAACGTTAAATTTGACATTTTACCATTGATACAATTTGTGAAAATTAATATATCGTCATAAACCACTGCAACTGCATTACATATTGCTAAAAAAACCAACCGCAAACCTAATTATCCTCCTGCAACTTCGTTCAATATATGCACTTCAACAACGATAAAATCACCAACAATACACCGATAAAAAATATAACTTCTAGAACAGTAGCACAAGGATAAAACAATTGATAATTGCTCACAATGGCCACACGTTTGGATACACACACACGACCTATATATGAAAAATGGCCGTCCGAGACGTGCCCAAAGGAAAAGGTCGCATCTGATTCATGATACACATGCATATTATCGGATGATTGATCAATCTATGAAATATAGACCACGATTTGCAAAGCGTGTCATCGGATCACGACTGTCGATTCACGAACATCACCTTATTTCCTTTTGAATAATTTAAATGTGTCGAATGTTTGACCCTTTGCTCGTTATGGTGTTATTATAAGATTTCGCGATCTAGTCTCAAAATTGTATGAGGAAATCGTTTGATTTATAGTTTTGTTTACGGAAAATTTTATTGAAAAAATGTATTATATATAATTAAATTTCAATTAATCTATTAAACTAAATGATTTGTATATATTATAAACTGGGTTGAATTAATCTGTTAATTGAAACTAGACATAACTACGAAAACGTTTGACACACATATGAATCATATTCATTTAACTGATTAAGTACGACATTTCCCACAGTAAAATTACCCTTCTCCGTAATGATAAATTTATTAATAACGAATATAAATTGATACATGAATCTATTAAATTTTTGGCCGTCGCACTGAAAAACACGTCCCGAATTAAAATTCAAATTGATCGCGTATGCAAATTCGGATCATCGCTCGTCATCGAAGCGTCCTTGCGTCGCATAAATTAATTAACCCGTCAAGAAAATCACCCTTGACCCTTAATATGAATAATGTGTGTTTTGCGTCCTCTACAGTAACAGGGTCATCTTGTTTGAGGTTATTTTCTGAAATAGTATAAGCGTAATTTTTAGAGAAATTTAATAGAAAATTTTCTAGTGATTCAATGGTATTGGAATCGATTCAATATAAAACGTCGAGAGTATCTTTGAGATAAATAAGTATCAATTTCCGAGTTCAGGATAATTTCCGAGAAGGAAGGTAAAGTATTTCCACTCAATAACGAGTCGGAGATTTTATTTATTTGATTTTTTCATTATAAACTTCACAGACTTCTAGTAGCTCATGGAATCTGTTTAAAATCTCAAAAGAATTTGATTTTATTCTACGGAAGAAAATTTCTAGAAAACCAGAGAATATTCAAGATATAAATGAAAAATTCTATCCTTTATTGAAAATATTAATTATACAAATACTTCGAACAAAATTAGACTCATACCGCTGTCGAAATATAGATGTGTTTGATTCGCAAATTACGTATCTAAAATACGACATAAGGCAATTTCGCATCGACGCATATGCTATATTTCAAGCTTTTATTAATTTATATTTCAAACTACTTTCTAGAATGTCCGGACCTTCATTCATGTACCTTTTATAGTTTTCATTGCACAATTAAAATGTATGTGCTTCGTAACGAATGTGTTGCATTGTAATTACTGAGCACAACTTGCACACTCATCTCGAATGAATCGGCTCTTCGAAAACGAAAGCGTTTATTTATTTTTTTAGCTGTTTTTTTCCATATAAAGGTTGTGGTTTTGATTAAAGTATCTGATTTTATATATTTGTTTTATTTTTAGATAAAATAAAATGTCATCATATTATATATGATAAATTAAATAATCTGATGCATATTATTTTGTCTAAGTTTTTTTTTTAAATGATGATAAACATGCATTATGTCTTAAAAAATCATTATTTAACTAAAATTTGATATTTGTTTGGAAAAAAAATTGAAAACGTGATCAAAATTATTCTAAAACACAAAAATATTTTTTTCAATCAAGGAAGCGTACGATCGATTAAAATTTTCAACACATTACCTTAGAAAAAAAACAATATTTCTATTTTTTACACAGTCAGCGTGTATTTAAATGTTACCATGTCCATTTATTAATTGATCGACAATCCAAAACATCGATTAAACTCGCACCGATAAACCCGAAAAAAAATGTTAAATTGAATCGAGCGGTACATTAAACATCAAACACGGACGTTTCTCGAGAACACTCGAGCGAAAAAAACCGCCGATTATTCAAGAAAATACGTCTATTTGCTTATTAATTTATTACTATTTAACGTTTTCTATAGATTAAATAGGAAGATGGCGAGTTTACTCCTATCGTTTGTGATTTCATGCGAAGGTTAACCAGTCAGTAAAGATTCGTACAAATACGTTTTATTACTCTTAAATCAAACGATTATTTGCATTCACATAGAAAGAAAGCAATATTTCATCTCCGGAGATCGGATTGGGTGTATTGTACGCTATATAAGTAAAAAATGGCCAATTATAACTAAATAATTATGTGGAACAAGGTGGTTCAGAAAAATTCCACCTCCTCCTCGTGTGCGCTCGAAAAAAAACATATCATTTTGCAATAAGGCGTTTTGGCGTTGCGCAGTTTATTATTAATAAATATTGAGTTATATAACTCAATTTTAGAAACTTTTTTTTTAATTCGGAAATCATTTTGAGACATTTGGGACGTCTTGAGGATGTCTGAGCTAAATTTTTCGCATGAAAAAGCGGATTGATGGTTTAAAACGTGAGTGGGTTGAAAACATTGTTCATTTATTTTCTTCCATAGAAAAAATATCTAATTGTATTAACAATGTTTTAATATTATCTTAAATGTCATTTCCATCTACTACTTAAATTTTAGTACCAATAGTGAAAAAAACTGTTATATTTACCAATATAATTATCATCGGCATACTGTGAAATATGCGAAATTTATTTTACGGTTAATCAATCGAATATTTTTAGATTTTGATACAAGTTTTTCTTTATAAGGAAATCGAATCAAATTTATGATAAGGAAACTTTTTTTTAAATTATTCATTTGATGCACAAACCTACGAATTGTATAAAATGCATTGATAAAACGTGCATATTATAAAACACAAAATCAATAAAGAAATATTTTTGTCGAATAAAAGAACAATTAATTTGATAGACTAGGTATTAACCACTCATCAAATGACAACACATGAAATAAATAAAATCTCCAATATGAAAATCACAATCTTCATGAAAAATATATTGATAAACACAAAATCAATTGAAAAAATTTTTCTTTCACCATAGAAAACTTTTACTTACCACATTAAACATTCAACGAGAGCACCAAAACCCATCAAGACCATCAATCACCACTCGACCACCGGACAAGCAAGCACCCAACTGGACCAAGACCATTTCCACAATAACCATGCGAAAACGTATATTGCACGCAACTTTCCACTGCGTTAACGGTTAACACATTATCGCCCGCGCTCCTTTGTACAGTGCGCCCCAGCGGCCAGCGGACAATGATGGTCACGTAGTGCGAAGGTCGCCTGCGAAGGTGCACGAAAACTAATTTATCATATTTAGCAATGTGACGTCTTGAGAATTGAAATTAGCGACGTTTTCGGTAGGCGATGTTTTGATAACTTTTCGCGGTTGTTGAACGTTTGCCGTGTATGGGTTTACGATGTGCGGTTGATTTTGAATTGATAATTTGAATGGAATTTAAATAATAATTAGTGTGTGTATTGTAATTTTAATTTATTATTAGTTTTTCTGACGATAATATATATACGAGTATATATATATATATTTTTTTTTAGAGGAATATTTTCTATTGATTAAAAAAGTTGAGCATCACATGAAGTGAATAGATAATAAATACAGTGCTTTTAAATTTTATTTGTTGAGACATAAAATCGATAACTAATGTCTATAGCCATTTTATAATAAAACATGTCCATTTTTTTTTAAATTTCAATATTGAATATCTTAAGTGTCATAAGGAAAAATCTCAAAATTTGCAATCTTATTAGATTTTTTTAATCCTGCTATAATCTTTATATAAATTGCATAAGATATCATATTGAAATAATTGCGTCCAAATTGAATTTAACCTCATTTGAGAAGCTCTGTAATAAAGTTAACCATTAATACCACCCGCGGAGTTTTTCTTGACCCCTTTAAGTCAAACGGTTTCAATCAAGTGATTTTTCTCGATCGTTCAGAAATTGCTCAACAAACTGATTTTCACCCACGGCTTTTTCAGGTCGCTTTTCTTTTTCGATTTATGAGAAATTCGATAATAATTATATCAGATTGATTTCGACACTCGCACTCAAAATATTATTACAGCTGTAAAAAAAAACAAATACGATAATAATTGGTGGGTAAACTGGTACGAGAAAAGAAAATGAACCGGTTAAAATTACATGTAAACAGTTATGCAATTGATATGGCAAATGACAGATATGACGGGTTGAAATACGAAAACGTTTATAATAAGTAATAAATAAAACAAATATATTTATTCAGATCAAATTATAGTTTATATTATCTATATGTATAACGACTTATATTTTTGCTATATTTCCGAGTTCTGCGAATACAGAAATAAGATTCTGGAACAAAAAAGATTAGTAGTACTTAATTTAATTCCGGAAAGTGAACTCATTCCTTTTCTTTTGGTTTTGTCCACCACAGCTCATCAATCTTCTACCGTGAAAAAAAAGAAGAAAAGTTTGTCGAGTTGATTAAACTTCTATCTTGAACACACAAGTAGATACCGTATTTTAATACCCAAATAAAAAACCAATATTAAAAAATATATAGCGAAAATATTATTTAACACAATTTAAAAAATATCAATCAATGTGGGTTTGTTGAATATATCGGTTCCCAATAATAATCGGAGTGAAAAAATATGATATACATATAATATGATCAATAAGTTGATGTGTTTGAAACTTTCATAAAGAATAATTTCTATTTTCAATTTTCTGAGAATTAGATTACTTTATCACAAAAAAAAGTTACTTTTCAGGATGACGAAGATATGACCTATAAAATAAAAGTTATTATTAAAAAAAAACCGAATAAATTATTAAGGAAGTTAAAAGAACTAAAATTTTACGCTAAAAACTCAACACAGTATTTATCGATCGACACGATTTGGCATTCACCGAAACACAGTAAAACTGCATTTTTTCACACAAAAGACCATGAAAAATGCATCTACAGAAAAACTATTCCATCGCACCCATCACCATCAGCACAATCGACGCATCCATCACCATCAAAGAAAAAAACGAGCGTCCTTTCGCAAAGCGACGCACGCGCCATTTGCTATACCGCAAATGTGAAAAATGGTGCCTCGTTTCAAAAACACAAATATGAAAACGCAACAAATGTAACGTGGAAAAGTTTCTCGCTTCCACTTCGTTGGGTAATCGGATTTTATTGGTTTTGTCCGCGTAATCTGCGCCGTTCGATGATTTATCGAGAGCGTAATGACACTTAATATGTGTGATTTTTAATAGTCGGACGGCTAGAAATGACGGCCATTAGTCGTGTTTGTTGCGCAAAATGGGTGCGTAACTGTTTTTGGGATGTGTTTGTCAATAGGTGTGTAAATAGGTTTCGGTTTGTTGTGAAAATTTTTGAGAAATTGTATCGGGTTGGATTGATTGTGAATGCATTTTTGTGTCTCGCTTAGTTCGATCGAGCTTGATTTGAATTTTTTTTTAATTGTTAGTCAAAACTCTTAGAGTTCTTATTCAGTTCCGTATTTTATAATACTGATGGATTCATCAATATGAAAGTTGCATCAATCGACGTCAGTTAAGCTCTGTACTTATGATGTGATTATAAAATTTAACTGCATATCAGTAGCTTGATTTTTTTTTAATTAATGGATGGTTTTAATATTATAAATCATAGAAAATTGATATAATAATGTTTGCAGGCTTACAATTAAATAAAAAAACCTCATTCTCGAGTGAACGCTATGTTGACTGCATATAGTGATTAACTTATCAATAATTAGGTACTTCAAATTAATATCATAAATATTGATTATTAAAAGCATAAATTATTTATCCATATGAATTCAAACAAAATAATATTAATATATTCAAATGAAAACAGTTCTACGAACCAAATTCTGCAAAAAATAAAATTTTTAAATATTATCCTCATACCAAAATTTATACTGAACAGAAAACCCAAACAGACAAAAATCAACACCCCCTAAACCGACACCCAAACACCCGAAATTTCAACAAAAAAACAATCAAACACTCGTATGCACCTCAGAAAAAAATCAAAATCGCAAAAAATCGAGTGGGTGTCGCGGCACGTTGGCCTCAAGCGTGCATCTAGCGGGCCGGTCAGACAGCGGGGCGACGGTCGCTTTTTTTTCCCGCCATTTCGCGTTTTGACTTTTTGGCCACCGTGCCGTTGGGTGCGCCGGCCAAAACCCGTCCTGTCGTTTCTTCTGTTCGTCATGTTTTTTTTTTGGGTTTATTTATTCGCGCATGCGTATTCGTTATTGAATATGTTTGGTTTTTCGGTTAATGTTTGAGTAACGGTTTATGATTGCAATATTTTTATTATTGTTTTAGTATTGTTCGTTGATTACAGTAGTTAAATTAAATGTCGACAAACAGGGATTCAATGATTATTCTGGAGAGGGATATTTTTCTATAATTCAGAACATCGGAAGTTTTTCAATTTTTTTTATATCAGGAAAGATCTTGACATTATAATGGACTTCATACTGACTAATGAAATATCAAGTTTTGTTATAAATGTGACTTAAAGAAAAGTATTGCTAATAAATGATAACGACTGAAAATGATTTCTCGAAACTTTAAACTTTTCAATTTTATAAAAAATATCTTCATCGATATTTTGATTTATTATATTTGCACGTATTTTTAACCCAATCGAAATTTTGGAAATATTAAAAATTAAACGATAACACAACACTTTCATGATTAATTACATGGCGTGTGAAACATGCGAAAATGCACATGTTACGAAAATTCATCGGACGAAGTTTCCTCATGTCTTAAAATAAATTTCGACATTTTGCAAAATTCCTCACCCGCGATACATAATTTATATCGACGTCGAAAGCTCGCCTTTAATTTATAATACAAACAACGGCCGAACATAATCAACGTATCGAATTGCAATATAATCGAATTCGCTTCGAATAATTCAATTCGGCCGACAAGTAACAGCCTTTAACGACAAAATAATATATATTCGGTTACATTTTCCGCAAATTGTGATATATTTTTTTATCCTTGATGATCACGTAATTATTTTAGCGGCATACTGGCTCTATGTGTCGGCGATAAATATGCTTTTCGACGCCCGTCTTTTTTTAGTTGTATGTAAAGATCAGGAAATTAACGCGCAATGGCGTCAAAATGCGGAAAAATTATTTTTCATATCATGTTCCATTGTTCGATCAGATAAATATTCGTTTTTGCAAATATTTTTTCGTGTAATCGTCATTATCAAGTTGCATTGCCGATATTGTGTGCCTTATACGGTTAATGCGATATCTCATGGCTGGATTATGCACAATCGAAAGGTTAAATCGAAAAAAAATTGTGGAAAAAACAATTAATGCAATTCGCATTAGATTGTATCGAAATCATGTGCAATGTACATTACCGATTATATTTAATATTAATTGTTTAAGTATTCGGTTTATTGTAGTTTTCTTTGTTCAGCGAATGCATGAGGTAATGTTAAGTAACAGAAATTAAATACATATTTCTAAAATGGTCGATTATGTAATTTCCTTGTAATTGAACGGATAATTATAGTATTTAATTTTTTTCCGCAAATTTAATATTCGATACCTTCAATACAAAAATTATTTTTTTATGTCTGTTTGATGTTTATTATGATGATCGTCGTATAAAGAGTTATGAAAAATTTACATTTCAAAAATTTCCAAATAAAAAATTTTATATTATACAATCGTATATACTATATATCATATATATTAAAAAAAATACATTTCCTAAGATCTATAAAAACGATTATTGTTGGAAAGGCGCAAAATTTCCGAAGGGAAAAAAGGAAAGTTAAAAAGACTGAAAGGGAAAAGTTCGGTAACAAGAACGCACATGATTACAGTGTCAAAAAACGTTTCTCGATTTTATGGAACACTTGTGAGCTTTACGCTTGTTTAACCGGCAATTCATGCATATTATTGCTCTCATTTTTTGGTGATTGAATTCCACATATACCGAAATATTCTCATATGACGACCACCAACATCGCGCAAATATCGCATTTCGTTTATCATTGTGAGACAAAGTATTTTTTCTGTTTTCAATTATGTTCGTCTTCGCACTATAATATTTCCCGGTGTTATGTAGAATAATAAATCAAGCAATAATGTTGGCAAACGACAATCAAAGTCGTGACAAATAAAACAGTCGCTAATAGCGTTTATGTCTTCATCAATAATAATTGTGTGCTTTTATATATGGTAGTTACTACTTTCGAAACGCTCCATTGTTGCGCTTCCTTCTAAGCAAAACGCAGATCTTCGTTTCTGATTTTATACGATTTCATCACGAATTCGTTTAGAAATATACCTTCGATTTTACGATATTGACTATGTTCAAGTTTATTAGTGTAAATATTATTTTTTTGACGAAATCACACACGTGATTTCGCATCTATAAACGATACTTCGACCATGAAATCGGTGTGTAAAGTTTAAATTTATATTTGACTCGTCTCAAAATCGGCTGAGATAACATTCGCAACAAGAAGCGAACGATCATTTGGATTTATAGATCGTTCTAAATACATTTATCATTATGTACAGCGTAAAATACGAACGAAAATCCAATTTTCCCGCGAAACACATAAAACACACTTCGCGGAAGCTTCTAAAATCCCAGTAGTAAAAACACGAAACGTTACCAATATATAAGATACACTATGTAACCTGCATATATTAAAAAGTTCAAAGTTATAGTCGGACTCATCATCATTATTGTAGATAGTAAAATTTCGAATCAAGGACGAAGCAAATGGACCATACTTTTCTAATAACCGGGCTGCTAATAAAGTTTCAGAATTTCAGGCACCTGTTTTCATCATGAAATTTAACTGAAAATATTTTTAGATATATAAAGTGTATATATTTTCATTGACTTTGTAACACAAATAAGCCTTTGAATAATGATTTAATTCTTTCATTAATTGAAGACAAATTGTTCAAGAATTTTTCTTCAATCAAGTTTAATAGATATTCTAATCAATATCCGGAGACTTTGTAAGTGAAATCATTGTATATAATACAAATATGTTGAGTGTATGTATGGCCTGTCTGGAGTGAGAGCAAATGGAGCGTGATGACGGCCAGCTCCGAATAGACTCCAGAGACGACGACAAAAGAACCAACCTCTCTATTTTTCCATAAAAATAGGTCAAGGATTGTCTGGGTTTGGTTGTCGTTGTGTTCTGGTATAAATAAAATCGAAATTAAGCTCCGGTCATGTTCTTCTTGTAATTGACTTAACCTAGCCTAATCAATGATGACGGTGAAACTTGGAGAATTAGATTTTGTTCTATTTACGATACAGGAAAATAAATCTGTTCGGAATTTACGTATCAAATCAAATCAAACTTTTATAATATTTTTACCAAGCAGAGAAACAATGCTGTCGATGATTCATATAATTTATTTTCTATTTTTAATAAAGGCATTAAGTATTCCATTTACAACTGTAGGGATTTCTATCTATCAAATTATAATATGTGATAAATCAATGCATAATTTATAAATGTTTCATTATGTACAAATTTGCTTTCATTCTATTGTGGCGAATGCAAAATGATCATTTATTCATTCATTGTCATTTCATGATTGCTATTTTACAATTTAAAAAGGCCTCACTCATACTTATATTTACATCGAAAAACATTTTCATTTGAAAATTTTCAAATGAATTTTACAATTGTATTAATACCATCCATTATTGATTTTTTTCAACCAATCGGTTTCTATAGTCAACTTTAGAATTAAATAAAACTAACTAGCCTTGTACTTTTTGAGATATTTTCTAATAAAAAATGAGCATACATTTCGATATAAAATATGACGTTTTATATAATCAGTCTTTGTGATTGATATGTTGATTAAAGATTACTGATTTGAAGTGCCAATCGATTTCAATGATCACTTGTTTATTGCACCGTTAAAAGTTCAATACAAGTCATATTTTTTATAGAATACAATCACTCGAATCATTATTTTATCCTCATTGTGCGATTACGTACAAAGTTACGATAGACATTCGTACAGAGAGAAACGTTGAAAACATATTCTGTAATTATTTGCAAACGTTCGAGCACTGTTTTAAAAGCGGGTCTCGATTATGAACTTTCGCAAAAAAACAAACTCTTTGTATTTTTTAATCGGACACAGTATGAAAGAGCTTCGCTTTTATTCAACGCGCAATAAAGCTCCTTTGTGCTTTTGTTCACCTCGTATTTGAATATAAAAGGTTTTCGCGATATTTCGTAGAATTCCAAACGTTTAACTAAGCTCTTTCAAAAAAATAACTATCCGAACAAATACAAATGTTAATTCGGGCTAACGCAAATCTACTATTATTGACATTTAAATATCAAAACACGACCTTTGTCAACCTATGACCCGACCTACAAAACGGCCTATCGATCTCGCATTCAACACATCAGTTCCATCGATATGATTATTAGGTATTTTCAACCGTTTCCATAATGATTATGTATTATTTTAATCATCGCTGGCGTCGACCGGTATTTATGGTTATTACACGTTTCAGTATAAATGCTAAGCAAAACAGATATTCATTCTCACAATTGAAAAGAATCATAATCAAAATTTATTTGATACTTAAACAATTTATTACGAAGATTAAACTACAAATCATTATAATATCTTTTGTATGAGAATTTCCATGAAATCTTTGACAATTTACGAATTTTGAAATTTTGAATCATCATAAGTATCCCAATTTCTACGCCGATTAAACCTCCACGTTCTCGGCAATAAAACCATCGACCAAATGGCGAATTTGCCACATCTGTGTGGTACATCCTCGACAATGTCCCCGGCTAATGCTTTTCTCGGATCATTGGCCCAGAGAGGTAATTGTGCGTACCGCATTGTTTTATGGTCGCACGCGTAACTTTAAATGAAGCAGTTTCTTAGTCGGCGTGTTATTATATTGTGTTGGATGTCGTGTGTGTTCAGGAGTAGGTGTATTGCCGGTGCAGAAGTCGGAAATTGCGGAAATGTGCCATTGTTTTGTGTTGGGCGATAAAGTTTAATGTGGGGTATGGGCAGTTAAACTTGTGCGAGTTTTTGTTTTAGTTATAATTGGAGAGTCAATGTTGGAAGTGTTTTGAAGTTTGCTTTTTTTGTATGTTGGGTAATCGGCAATGTAGAAATTGAACACTTTGATGACACAATTCGATGGATCATTTGAGGGAGTGGCGATGATTTCAATTCAACTTTCTCTTAATGAGTGAAAACATTATATTATTATCATCATATGCAATTTATATAACGTCCTCTACAAAACAAAATTTTTCTGAAACTTTTGAAGTGTAAGTATTTTTCTTTGTCGAATGTGCTCACTCTATAAAATAGTAACTCTAGAGAAAATTCATTGCATTCACCTGTTAATCTTACTACATATTACTTAAATTTGATGATCGATGAGTACTAAAAAATGACGTTAATTGAGATTTTTTTGGTGTCTTTTTATATATGGCACTTATATTGTGATGGTATTATAAAATATAATACATAGTTCAGTTTACACGTGCGATGATTTCAGCTCTCACCTTGATTGTATATACAAGGTAAGTATAATGTAAATTAATTGACAGTTATCGCTGATGAGTTAAAATGTAATAACGCGTCGTGTCATTACTATTCAAAATTCGTTTTGAAATA
This sequence comes from Hydropsyche tenuis, assembly GCA_009617725.1. Classification (NCBI taxonomy): domain Eukaryota; kingdom Metazoa; phylum Arthropoda; class Insecta; order Trichoptera; family Hydropsychidae; genus Hydropsyche; species Hydropsyche tenuis. Next base: position 1,583,925 of record VTON01000028.1, read on the forward strand.
TCATCTTCTACTCTGTACAATCACAATGGCAATTCACATTGTTATGCCAATAAACATAAATTAAAAACCACCATCGTGTATGAATAAAAGTTAAAACTAGAGGTCAGAAACACAATATGCACTCAAATCATCTTTCATATTTATTTGCAGCGCCGATAAAATAATCATAAACATTCAAGTATCCGCAAAGAAGCCAGCAGAACCGAGATCTGAATATCACGCACTTTTACGACCACTCCGCTTTTCTCGGCATCACTAAATCAACTTAAATTGATAAAAATTGACATAATGTCGCAATAAAACAATATGTGCGAAGTACGGACGAACGGTGAGCAATTTTTCGCCGTGTAATAAAATAACAGTTAGCGTTAATTAAAGCCTGTCAATTTGATGCAAATAAATTATGATGGCGCTCACAATTATGTACCGGCTACGCTCAATTACAATTACGACTTTTAGATTGTACAAATTAAGCTCATTACTCTGCCCAACACTCTGATTACGAAGCCAGAGACGATCTCGTTACGTGTGTTGTTTTTTTTACACGTCGTGTTTTACATAAAACTATTAAACGACATGTGTCGACGGTGTTGTAACTCTGTATGCGACTTGTGCTTGAAGTTTTGCTATTGATAATTGGTGACATACAATGTTAACCTTTTAATGATGGGACCTAATTTCGGTTGCTTGAGATTTTGATAATTTTGAATATTGCATATAGTTTTTTGATTAATTTATAAGTGTTACGATACAGGCTCAAAAGATGGAATATTAATATTTATGTTTTGTTAAAATGGTCTTATATTATATATATTTTAATGATCGTTTTATTTGCCACTTATCTTCAGTGATCTGTGAAAATGGATGTATTCAACAAGTCAATAAGTTAATAATGTTATGTTTTAATACTGTCATAAAATATCAGCAGTGTAAAGTTTCTAGAGATAACGAAAGAAAAGAAATATGTACAAATATAAAGCGAGTGGCCTGGCGAAATGTCAACGTGAAACAATTTAGTAAAAGTTTTAACATTTTCCCTTAAGACATCTTTCTCTTAACAAAATACACCAAAACTTGAATCCAAACATAACATAATACATCATTTACTCACCAACTTCACCATAATTAGACTTAAAACTAAAACTACAAGTGCCACATTTACATTTGAACTTCCATCAAAGCACACGAGATAGTGAAACAAGCACAAACCCACCCCACACTGTCAGACCTTGACGACAACGATGATATATCACCAAAGCCTACACAAAACAACTCCAAACCCCAACTCCCGAAACAAACTCTCAACTCCAACTAGGGGCCGCGGAAGCGTCCTCCGGCAATTGGCGGGCCACTTTCGCCAACGTCCGCATATTTGCAACATTCCACATATGCACTCGCCATTTTACGGGGTTGATCCGGCGACCTTTGTCTCGTCGCCAAATCGAAACGTGTTCGCGTATCAATTGACCTCGCACTTGACCGCCGCCGATTGTCACTGTTCGGACGCCACTTTTGACGTCAACGGTGCGCGTGCCATTGCTGGGAAAAACACTTCAGTTCGGCGATTAACTGTAATCTTGGATGGTTGAGGATTCTAGGGTTTTTGTGGTTGTTTGAATCGATTGAGGTTAGGCTTTGGAGTATGAAGAAGGTGGAGCAACGGAAATTTCCCGAAGCAGAGTGGAGCTGGAGTACGAAAATTTGTAGTTCTCCGCTGCTCCAACTTTTAATGTAAAATTTAAAAAAATATATGAAATTTTGTCCAAAAATTTGACATCTAATTTTTATTGATTGTATCGATTTTATCATGACTCTCTCCCACTTCATAGTAATATAGTTATATTATTTGGATGTAAAATATCGTGAGGAAATCGGATGAAAATCTACGTTTACGCAATGCATATTGTAAATAATTTTGAAATAATAGATTTCGGGATTTTGGATTAGAATTGGTTTATTTGAATTCGAGTCGTAATTTCCTGTTTTATGTGGATTTAGAATTTCGAATTTTTTTTTTCTCTTTGACGTGTAGTTGTTTTTAATGGCCGATTATTTTGCTATTATTGGCAACTTCGAGGGTTTTTCGGAATGTAGTGTTTGGCCAAAATGTCGGTTTGTTTGCGTTTCAGCCGCTTTGTGAAAGCTTATGCTTTCTCATTTTGAGTTTGTTCATTTCAGCTTGTGCAAATATGCAGTAGCGCTTAGTCAGCCAATTACTTTGCGATTATTGACAATCTAGTGGATTTTTTTTCCCGTTTAATTTTTGGCAAACTGTTAATTTGTTTATCTGCATTTAAGATTTTTTTATAGATACTCAGTTCCTTGTTTTGAATTATTTCTAATGCCACTTGTGAATTCAGTGTTTGATCGAATTGTCGGTTTATTTACATACGTACTGTTTTTGCCAACGTCCGTAATTCCTTGTTATTAGTCGTTTCGACTTTTTCATTTCGGCATATGTGTAATTGCGCTTAATAAGCCGACTACTTTGGTAATCTTGAGATTTTTTTACTTAGTCAAACTATCAAAAATAATGGCTTGTTAACCAATTTGAGAACGATGTTAAGTGATCTAACAACGGATATGATTTTCTTTTTTTACTTCACGAATATAATAGAACGAAATGGTTTCACCTGAAGTGAGTGAACTGTTTACGACTGTGCGAAAAATATGTATGCGATGGTATGCTTTTATGACAATAAACAAATCAGCATCATGCAATTAACACGCCACATACATAACCGCAAAGCTCTCAAAGGGCTTAATGGTTTCGTGCGATCTTTCACCACTTAATGTTTCACCCCAAACCGTAGTTTGTGGCATTTTATATTGTAGAAAAAGCGGAAAAGATCATAGAAACTGAATAATATACATATTTTTGTATTATTTTACATATTATTGTCTTCTTATATCTGCAAATGAATATGCATATTCGACCATCTGTTGTTTACATTAAATTTCAAATATATTTATCTAAAAACAATTATAAAGAATGGTATAAAAAAATAGTCTGATTTACGAATTGAATTAATAATTTTAATTTTTATCAATACCGAATGGTCACTTGAAAAAATAATTTTTAAAAATTTATTACTGATATAAAAAATGGGTGCGATTTAACTGTGCATTATAAAAAAATTGCGCCTTAGAACGAATTACTTGTGCATTAGAAAAATATACGATGTGCATTATTTATGGTGCATTAAAAAATCTCGTATTGAGCATTATTTTATTCATAGTGTGCAATAGAAAAAAAAATCTGTGCAGTATAAAGTGAGCATTAAAAAAATATGAAATGTGCAATAGAATGAATAGTATGTGCATTAAAGTGACAGTAGGTGGCAAACATCACCTTTTTCTATAGGCAATATAATACAACTGCCAGCTGTCAATGTGTCAACATTTGTATTTGTTTACGTATGAACGGACAGAACGTTATACATTTTAACAATTTGGTCCATTTTTCAAGATTTTTATTATTTAAACAATGTTGATTTTGTTTGAATTCGGTTTATTGCGAATGGTCGTGCGATTGGTATTTTTTGTCCTGGTCACATTTGCGACGTTGCCGTCGTTACTTACATAACAATGCATATTTATTTGTTTTACGATACAGATATTTTTTAGGATGAACACATTTTAATACTCGTATTATTTTTTTGAATGCACGTTCGTTTTATTTAATGCTCAGGTTAAATGCACAATTATCTTTTTATGAATGCACTTTTAAATTGTTCCTAAAAAAAAAACTTCTAATTAAACTTTCCATCCACAAAAGTTCACCGATTCAAAAAATTCAAAAAAACACACCATTTTCGCACGAAAATTTAATCACCCGCTTCCCGACGTGCACGAAATCCGAAACCATCGACAACAATCATCAATCGCACATAAAATCCCGCATTAAACGGCGTAGGTGTGCACCGTCGGCCGAGCGTTAACCCTTTGGGCGTCTAGCGCGCTCAGCGCTTAAGTGCCGGTCGCAATCCGACCGCCGCCCGTTTGATTTACGCGCGCATAAATAGTCATACAGGCGCGAAAACGTTACCGCTTTTACGACGCGAGTCCAAACGCGAAACTTTACGACCTGTGCGGTTGCCGGGACTGTCGACCGAGAACAATGGAGGCTTTCCGATCCTAGCCGGAAAAGGGGTTTTCGGAAGATTTCCGATTTTGAAATGAGGGTTTTTAGGTTCGATTTTAAATTTTTGTTAAAATAAACTATTTTTAGTTCTATTTGTGATTTGGAATATTTATTCATAACATATTTATATTATATTAGATTTTTTTTTTAATTTACTTTCTGACTTTTCATATTTCCTTTAAAAGTTAATGAAATTTAATACTTACTGAAATCATACTGTATCGATCGATAATGATAAGATCGATAATCGATAATGATAAGATCGATGATCGATAATCGATCGATATCGATATCGATCATTTTTTATGCCTGCAGTATCATAGCTGCACAAACTGCATTGAAAGTCGCTTAACTTTAATGATTGATGAGAAGTTATCTGCTCAATTAGTTTTAATTTGTTGATTGTAAATCTTACTGTTAATATTTTTAAGGCTAGGCGTAGACGAGAGACTTTTTGTCGTACGATAATTTGATCGGGTTCTTATATCAGTATGGAGATGTATGCGAGTGCGCAAATTATAACGAGTGGTTATAATTTGCGTCTGTATATTGTCATATAATAAAATTGTTCTCAACAGTATGACATATGGCTTATGAATTATTATAAATATAACATGAAATGTGAAGACAAAGAAAAATTCTTTGTGATTACGAATTCGATTTCATTGAAAAAAATAATATAATTGACTTATCAGCATTTCCTAATTATAGTTCTTAGAATCCATTGAATTCATAATTGAGCCTCGACCTCTGTTAATAATTTAGATATGCTAAAAATAATTCGAAAAAAACGTTTACGACATTAAATATTTTCCATTTAATGAATGAAACCATTTATCAATACAAAACTTCCAATAAATAAATTAAACGAGCACCGATTGCAATATTCTAAAACTGATTTACAATATGTTATTTTTTTTAATTCTAGATTTATGTTTTTTTTCATTAATTAATCGAAGCTCATTTCATTAAAATAGTTATGAACACATCAACCCAATGAGCAAAATAAAATAAAAAAATTAATTAAATATGGCTATCTATACAAGTGTCTTTACATGGAGTAGAACTAGAACTATTAAAAATACGAGAACGAGAAGGACATTCAGATCTGATAATCGCGTTTTTTTTTATCTCGCAAACACATTTATTCACTTTTGTTTATACAAAGTTTTAAATGTGCGTAATTTATACGCGCATATAAAACAATCGATTTAAATTAATTACGATCGAATACGGCCATTGTCGGGATTACGTTTCCGACGCGGCAAATTTAAATATTTAATTAATGCCCAACGTGGAATTATATATTTAAGCAAATAGATGGACGAAATTTATATTTAAAAAAAACTTTCGAGTGAGAATGTACTGGAATTGAAAATTTATAACGGTCACTTTGTGTTTATAATTCATGTTGGATTTATTAAAAAATTATGCAGGATAAGTACAAAATATATTTTCATATAAATGAGGATGGATCATGGATGGTTATCTTTAACATTTTGATAAAACGCATCTGACGTTTCGAATTTAAAAGCTACGTCAATCTCAAAAAAATTTTGGTATGACACATTCTTGATTCGTCCATAAATTAAACGTCACAACGTATAAATAGAATATTTTCATATCACTTACCAAATCATAATACGAAACATCGCCCTCTGGAGCGAAATTTACATATAAATTGATTATCCACGGACGGCCATACCGAAAAAAGACAACCCTCGATCTTTTTCAATTCAAATCCCATTTTAACCAAGTGTAAATAAACCAAACAGACAGCAATATGTATTAAAAACATATTTTTAACCCTGGCATCATTTTCGTCCAATTGGCAATACATCAGTCAACGCATCGCATTTCACCATCGCGATTGACTTCCGCAAACCACATTCAACACTCATCCAATCCAGATTTCAAGTTGCAGACGATGCCCTCGGGCTCGCACAAAAGCCTTATCTGGTCGATCCAGAAGATCGCTGTCGTCGACGAAAGCTCGTTTAGCATAAACATGTCAATTGTTGTCCGCCGGCAACGTCCAGATAAGCTAATGGCTCGTCGTCGACCCTCTTCGAACGCAGCATCAGCTTGTATAATACTTGATTGATGAAGGACGAAAAGGCGCTCCTTTAACTTTTCATGGTAATCATTTTATATTCATATGCAGGCTCAGTATATTTTGTTGTATGATGAAAATTTGCATGGTTTGTTGATCAATTTTTAGAACTTCCTTAGCTCGTATAATTTAGTTCAGTTTAATTTATTTGTCTGTATAGCTTTTTTTTTGATACAACAAATTGTGCTATGATAATTTTTAGCGTTGATTTTAATTTTCAATAACTAACTGTATTTAAACAATAATATGAATTCTAATTTAAACAAAATTTTAATTAAAATAATCATAAATTTTCAAAGACATTATGAAAGACTATGATGAACGCTTCATTGATTCGCTTAAGAATTTCATACTTTATCGTAAATTTTGTATCAAATTATAAATTACGTAACCACATTCTACCATTTTACCAATTTTAACTCTAAACTAATCATGAATTCGATAAATTCACACGGAACAAAGCCTACCTAATCGGGCAATCGTCGCGTCGCTAACCCGAAGTCTGGTCCAGAATTTTAATTGGTTAATATGGACGTTTTCCCGCCGATCTTGTGATGTCACCGGTATATATACCTCCTCATCCTTGCAAATTATTTTATGTATATCTGATCGATAATGGGCCTATTGTCATAGTGGAAATAAGTATGCTAAATCATGCGATTGAGACGTCATCGGGTGGCGCCAGACATGTTTGTTCTTCTCGTAATGGCGATAATTTTATGTCTATTGTATTATAGTTCGGTAGCCTTTTTAATCTGGATTATTTTATTTTTAATTTAAAAAAAACGTATTATGGGTGCAATAAAAATTATTATTAGTAGTTATAAAAAAAAATGATTGACGTAAAAAAAATAATCCTTGAACGATCCAGAAACGGAACAAAGAAAAATTAAACTGTCTCACTACTCGACTTTCGCATATCTTTTCCTAATCCGATTTTTTAATATTTCCATTGTGATGTTATTCCAATATGTATTCAATGTGCCTGCAAACAGAATTATCCACAGAAATAAGCTTAACGTACACCATATTCGAAAAGGCATAAAATAAAACCTTTTTTTTAATTTTGTATAACTCTGAAATATGGCCGGGATTAATCGGGCCTGATATTGGCTCATAAACTTTTCCGTAACAAATTAATTTGAACAAGAACATAAGCTTATTTATCGACGCTGAACCGAAAAGAAATTGACATCATTATTCAAATCACCGAAAATCCAACCTATTCTATATTATTGCACAAAATTTCCATCGATCGCCAACAATCAACACGAACCCATTTAGAAAGGGTGCCGAAATCCCAATCGAACCATTGTTTATATTACTAAGCAAACCTCAAAATCGAAGCCTCCAGGGTGTGGTCCTGGCGCCACGGCTAGACACTTCCATTAACCTAGGCGATTATGAATAATAGATAAGGCGTGAAAAAGGTCCTCGACAGCTGTCCGATTTAATTTATTCCCCTGCTCCCTTGTTCGGTTTGCTCGTGTTGTCCATTGTTTCAGGTCGACATTGTGAATCGGAATAGATGGGTATGTCGATTCGAGTGATGCTCCTCTTTATTGGATGATGATGGAATGGATTTGCAGTGCTGACCCCTGAGTGGGTGCAGTAGTTGAATGTGCATGGTATTATATGGGATGTTGATTATGTTGGAGTAAATGTGATTTTTTTTAATGAATATTTTATGATGCTTGTATGTGAAAGTTATCAAATTTTCATTGTAAGGATGATTGTTGAAGAAACGTATTTTTGTTATGATATTTTTAATTTTATTATATTACATTAATTTGAATAATGTTTTAGGAAAGAATATTACTAAAGGTTCATGTATATTGAATTTTTTAATATAAAATAATTAATACATGTTAAAAAAAATTGTTTCTTAAAGATATTACATTTTCCTTATAAATTTTATAATTTTTGTTGTATTCTAAATGATTCCATCAATCATCATCATCTTGAAAATGTCACAAAAAAAAGATTCATGTATTGTATATATTATATTATACTTTTAGTTTTATTATAATAATTTTTCTTAAATTATATTTCGGCAAAAACATAATTAAAGGTTTTTACGTTATTCTTAGAAATCTGTCAACAAAAGGTTAGTTGCCAAGAAGCTGGAAAATTCAGCATTAAAAATCTTTCATTTTCCTTATAATTTCTGTCATTCTTATTGTGTATCCCCATAGTAAATTATTGAAAGATCATCATCTTCAACCATAAGAAGGATAATTTATAAAATACTTATTAAAACATTCAAAAATACATTGAAAAAAAAAAATCATCAACAAACTCAAAGAAAAATGAATCACTACCATACAATTTTTCACGTTGAAAAATATCCTCATATTTCATTTAATCTCAAACAGTACAACTCACAAACGACCCAAATAATCAACCTCCATTTAAAAGCGTCACATAACGAAACTCCAACCCAATTAACGGACCCACCCCGAGTACATTTCCAAAAACGGACTGTTAACATTGCACGTGCGCGACCCGCTTTCGCGCCAACAATGAAAAATAAAATTTTCATATTTATGCGTCGACATCAATCACCCCTGGCGCGAAGCCTCCTTTTTTCAAAAAGCATCACGTGTGTGTGTATTTTCGAGTCGTAACATCGCTAACAATGCGATTCGAAACGACTTCGCGCCCCTTTTTTGCGTCCGCGGTCGTAAAGCGGCCATTGTGTGAACGGGTGCAGAATGCGGTGATTTAAAACTCTTGTCAGGATGAATAAATAAAATATTGAAATATGCGCTGTGAAAGGTTGCGTTTTCGTTGTGGGACTCTTCCGGGTTTTGGTTTGATGTTTTTATGATTGAAGGTTGTAAATTTTGAGAAAATGCGGTGTGAAATTGTGAAAGGAATTCAGATGATGATGATCGAGTGGTTTTTTTTTTATAATAACAATTTTCTCTTGTATTTTTAATGATTTCAACGATTTTGTTTTCTTGAAAAGATTTATTTTTATATACAGCTTTTTTAAAATTCCTTTTCTTTGTCAAATAAAGAAAAAGTTCAAATTTTCTGTTGATGTTGAAAAAATCTTATTCTGCAATTATCGTAACGAATTAAGGAAACAATTTAAACGTGCATTAAACCTGAGCGTCCTGAGCATTAAATAAAATAAGTGCATTAAAAAAATAATGTGTGCATTAGAAAAATATAGATTGTGCCTTCAAACGAATTACTTGTGCATTCGAAAAATGTACGATGTGCATTATTTCGGGTACATTAAAGAATCTCATATTGAACATTATTTTATTCATAGTGTACAATAAAAAAAATTGTGTAGTATAAAATGAGCAATAAAAAAAATATAAAATATGCAATATAATGAATATTTTGTGTATTAAAATGACGGATAGGTGACAACGTCGCCAGAGTCAATCTCTACAAGTAATGCAATATAACTGTCAACTGCATTTTAACAATTTGGTCCATTTTTTAATCAATGTTGATTTTGTTTGAATTCAGTTTATTGTGAATAGATTATATTATGAAAGTTGTGAATAATGGTTGTGCAGTTGGTATTTCGCCCTGTTTTAATGCACGTTTGTTCGTTTCCAGGTACAGATATTTTTTTTAGTGCACACGTTTTAATGCTCGTGCAAAATGCACTCATTATTTTTTTTAATGCACATTTATTTTATTAAATGCTTAGGTTTAATGCATATTTATGTTATTTAAATGTACGTTTAAATGGTTCCATTAATAATGTATTTTAAACGGATCATTCTTATTAAATAAAGATTGTGATGCAATCATCATTTGAATCGAATGCCGTAACAGAATAATACATTAGATACGAACAATTGTGAATAAACAATAATAAAAATTAAATCGTTGCATCAATCATCGATCATAAATATGTTTTGAATCACCTACATTTTATTGACGGTAATTGAATGATTTATTCATGTAATAAACAAATATGATGATCTTTACAAACATTTGAATGATATGATAAGGATAGACTTCAAAAATTATCATATTCGTACGATTTGCATTGTAATTATGTGACATAAAAAAAAATCACACAAATCACACTTAATCACTTTTACGACATGATTTTTTTTGAAAGAAATACAACGTGTTCACATACAAAAACAGCATCATATGCAACATTATGGAACCTTTTCGGAACATTGTCGTCTCGCATACATTGTTGTCCTATTAAAAAACAATTTCGATAAATTTCAAGCTTTCGATTGTCGACTTTACGACGTCTTTTATACCGAAGCATCGGATATTGCCGATGGGTGTTTTATTTGATTTTTTATTTGATAGGAGGACAAATCATACCTACGTCTGAAATTAATTTCGAGATTGTAAACCCTGAGCATTATTTAATTTATGGGTTCGAATACCCCACGTCTTCTTGATATGCATTTATTAATAGTCTTATTGTGTCTTGGTTCGTGTTGATGGCGTCTCCTGTACCTTTTGTCGACTGTAATTAAAATACACTTTGAATAATTCATTTTTTTAATAATTTATTCGGATCGTGTGCACATGTTTTGAGATCGGTTCTTTTGAATTTCGTGATGTGAAGTTGTAGAATTACCTATGTACATGATTTCGATAAAGTATGTTTTATCTAAAAATAGTAAAAAAAATAATTTCCATTCAATTTTTTATTTTAAAATAGTAAAATTATATATTTTTTATAAGTACAATATATGTATTATCTTAACGAATTTCTATGGTTTTTATGATTATTTTTATGAATGAACAATTTTTTCATGAAAAATCAATATAGACATCTATTGAATTATAGTAAAACTTCTGATTATAACTTTTCATTTTTTTCATATAAAATTCTTATATTGCTTATAATTTACGTTTTAAACATGAAAAATAAAAAGGTTGAAAAAAATTGAAATCATATCATTTCGGCACAAATTTCAGATGAATTCCATCCCTTGCTGTTGGGGACAATGTGTATTTTAGCAAAATCAACGGATTCTGAGTCAAGGAACTCGGTCTCACGTGATATTTTTTCAGAACATGAACTAATCCTATTTTAGATAGTAATGTACCATATCTTTCACCTGCAAATAAAAAATCAAAGATAAATCAGATTATTGTACTGATATGATTAGTCGACTCATGACTCGACTCATATAAAATACCATATGAATAGAATTACCAACGCATACACGAGGACCTTCTCCAAAAGGCATGAATGTAAAGGGTTTTATCGGCAGGCTATTGTTTTTGTCGAATCTTTCTGGTTTGAATATTGTTGGATCTTCAAAATAGTCTGGGTCCATATGCAAACCGGTTACTGGTATGTATACCATTGAATCTACTGGAAGTACTAAGTCTGTTCCTGGTAATTTATATGGCACAGTACATCTTCTGTCCAAAAATCCTAAAGGTGTATGCAATCTCAATGTTTCTGAAATTTATTCATAAAAACAATTTTTCGAGTAAATTACTTTGAAACAAATTCCTTCAAAATATAATTCATACCTTTAAAAACCATATCTAAATATGACATTTCTTGTATTCCTTCATAAGTCACTTTATTATCATACTTTGAAAGGACACGAGATATTTCTGCCGACAGTTTATCCTGAAATTATATTATTATTTTATTTTAATATTTACCCGGACATATTATAATCTTAAAAACCTGTGTATCTGGATTTATAACTAATTCATATAACGCAAATGCCATAGCTAAACTTGATGTTTCATTTCCAGCCAGATAGAATGAACCCACTTGTGCTACTAAACTGTCTTCAGTGAAACCTTAAAATCATATACAAAGTCTCTTTAAATTCTATTAATAAGAATAACATATATTTATTTGATAAAATACTTACTCATATTACTATCAGTTTGGGGTTGGTTTTTTATTGCAATCAATGTTCCTATCAAGTCATTTCTATTCTCTTTTGTCCTTTCTCTTTCTTCAACTGTTTTCCAAAAAACACTACGCAACCATTCTTCGCTTTCAGATCCAAATACTGATGCCCTGTTAAGAAAAAATATTTTTCGATAACATATGCATACTTTTTCAATGAACATTTACGAAAAAGTAATGTTTTAAATAATGAAACCTTAAAACTTTTGCTAATTCTTGATAAAAAAACATTGCCATAAATTGAATGGTTCTAATAAAATCAAATTGTGTTATTTTTCTCCTAAAAGTATTAAACATAGAATCTGGGTCTTTGATTGAATTAGCTTTTAGTCCAAATGCAGTACTTGCTATAACTTCTGTGATATATTTCCCCATAGTGTCTTTAATTTCCATAGTATTTTCCAAATTTTCATCAATATATTCTACAAACTCAAGTCCAACCTCGTTCATTAAATCAAACATTGTCCTCATCTTAGATGATGAAAATAACGGTGTCAATTTTACTCTCATATGTTTCCAATAAGGATTTTTTCCAAAGAAAAGTGTGTCTGCTCCTAAAGCGTCATATGATTTATCTGAAAACGTAGTTCTGTCAGAAAAATGGGAGAAATCTTTGGCTAGAACAGCTTTTATTATTTCTGGTGAATTTATAACCAAAGCTGGTTTCCTGAAAACCCATATTCCTACAAATGGATGGTTCTTAGAGTCCTCGTAAATCTTTTGAAACATAAATCCCACATTCATTTTTAAAGACATCCAATTCCCAAAGTTTCCAACAAAGGGTGTCGGTTTTAAGAAAGGGACACCTCTTTTTTTCCAGTAATCAAAATTCCATGTAAAATAGATGTAAACGATAACCAGAAATGCAATGGCAATAGATAATAAGTCGAAAACCACACTATGGAATATTAGCGCCATAACTGAAACACAAAATTACATTATTCAAGCTTTTTATTATTTTTAATATCAACATGCACCAGTATAAGATAGTTGTTTGAAACTTGTATTTATTTCAAATAGTAATCATTGTTGGCCGTTTTCGCGTACAATATCATGTAGGGATGTCAGATTTACCGGTAATCTTTTTTTTCTTACTATTATAATTACCGTTTTACCTGTAAATTAAATTTTAAATAAAAATCGGAAAAAACCAGAAAAAATAGCGAAAAGCCAAAATAATCGTAAAACCAAAAATACTTTTCCAAAAAAAAAACATTCTTCAAAAAAACCGTATACATAGTTACAAAACCAAATTTTCCAAAAAATCAACAACACTTTTCGAAAATATTCGAAACGTAATTTTTTTTTTATTTGCCGGTAAATTACCGAACTGTTATTTGGGTGATTTACCGGTAATGACATCCCTAATGTCACACACGGTCCATTCAAGGTTGGAAGTCACGGTTGCGTGGGCGCACTCTATTATCCTAACTACCGTCTGCCCCGAATTCGACACGAAATTTTTGAAACTCGAGGAATCTGCGTTTCCTTTATTGACGAAAATTCAGTTCAGTTTTGTTTCAACAATTTCAGGACTGTCGCTAACAATGAGATGCGAAGACAACGAAAATGCGCGGGGAAAAAATGTGAAACCGGTTTTTTTTTAATTTTTTATGGATTGCAAGGTTGAATAAGAGTCGCTTGAGTAAATATTATTGATATGTGAATTTTTTTTACCGTTTTTGATATGACGAAATCCTGTATGTGTTGAGGGTTTTCCTTACCGGCCAAAAAAATTTTCACGTGCACAAATAACTTTATACGCGGAATACACTTCACTGATATTTAATACGTTTCGAACTAATAACCACGATTTTTTTTAAACTCAGTAATTGGTATGCGCTCTGCACTAGAAGCTAGATGCGTACACGATACATAAAAGACACACACGAAAACACGAAATTGTCGATCGGCGATTTGTTATATGAGGAGTTAATTATGGCTTGCTGTACAGTTAGGTTTGGATGTTATTAACTACGCACGCACTGTTGATAATTAATGGGGTTTAATTGGGAGCGAGGTGCACTAAGAAGGAACAAAATAATAACGAAAAGTTGTAATCGTACAGGTGGATTTCTTAGGGTGCGCGGGCGCACGGTGTTTTCCTGACCACTGTTCGACCCAAACTCCTCTAATGCTAGTAATTGCCCAAAATATAAAATGGCTGTAACACATACACACGCGCGCGCGTGTTAACGTGTGTGTTTTTTTGCAAAACAGTTTTTTTTTAATTGAAAGTACTTGTAAAGTGCTTGAGTTTACGATACTAAATGAACCAATGATAACAATTAAACAAACACCTTTGTTATCTATGGTAAAAACAACAAAACAAACGTTTCCCAAAATACACATAGGTATTATATATTTGTTTCAACTTTGTAATGAAATAAAAATTCGTTTTGAATTTGCGATAAGTGAATCTATAAGTAAGTGAATCTATAAGTAAGTGAATCTATGTATAAGTAAGTCTATTTATAAAAAAGCAGTTTTTATCAACACCAAAATATTAAACGGACCAGATATAAAATTATTGTAAAATAACATTTTTTTTTAAACATTGTAAAGTATATTAATATATCATACAATTGTTAAAAAAAATTCGAATAAGTTGCAGATGCAAAGTTCATCTCTAATCATTTCGACAACACGGTCCAATACAAACTGATAATAATATTTTTTTAATTTTATCGATATTCTTTGGTGTTATTTAACGAGAAATTATTTTTTAATACTATTAAGTAATATTTATAATTATTGTGGAAATTTTAATAAAAAAATAATCATATATTTGTCAATATAACAACACAAAATATTTAGTAAATATTTCAATACAAAATCCATTTTTCATTGTCCATGATGTACTTTTTCCTAATCAAAATTAATAAACAAACAGAAACTTAACAAATTAGAAAAAATATCAAGCGAAAACATCCTGAAAAGATGAAAACACATTTATTACGTTGTTCAACTGTGTCCTATATTCGGGAAAAGCGCGCAGCCTCCTCAGTGGATCGATAAACGCGTCGGAGCCTTGTCTCTCCTCACTTCCTCGGCTCGTCTCTTCCAAACTTCATCTGATGATGGAGTTGTAGACTGCAGACACTTCGTAGATATCGGAAAAATCCAGGTGAGTCATCCCGAGGGGGGAAAGGGCGAAAAATGTCTATTTTCGGGAAACGCCCACTTTTAATTAGCTAATTTCGGGTTGGTTCGTATTTTTTCATGTTGTTTATGTAATCGATTTGTTTTTAATATTTTGTCATTTAATTTTGTGAAATTTTATTAAAAATATGGGTTGGGTTTTTCCGATAAATATGAATGTTTTTCGAATGAAAGTTTGTACGTAATGATCATATTTCATTATATCGATTTTCAGGCAAAATGTGGTCGCTATTGTTAATTAAATTATCACTCTTGGGTTATGTGAGAGCTGCAAATCCTAGTTATTACAACATAGGAGGTGTGTTATCGAGCAACGAATCCCAAGCTTATTTCAAAGATATTATTTCTGTAAGTCCGAAATTGTCAATATAACAATTTATTTATGAGACAAAATAATTTTAGTAATTTTTTCCATCCATAGCATTTGAATTTTGAACAAAAATATGTCCATAGAGGCGTCACATATTACGACCATGCGATTTTGATGGATCCAAATCCTATAAGAACAGCTTTGAACGTGTGCAAAGATCTCATCGCAAAAAGAGTAAATATTATATTATCTTTTTATTAAAAAAAAAAAAATGACGAATTATTTATATATTACATATTATTATTTAAATTTTAGGTATATTCAGTGGTAGTTTCGCATCCTTTAACTGGAGAGCTTTCCCCGGCTGCTGTATCTTACACGAGTGGTTTTTATCATATACCAGTTATTGGTATATCCTCAAGAGATTCAGCATTCTCTGACAAAAATATTCACGTGTCGTTTTTAAGAACAGTTCCTCCATATTCGCATCAAGCTGAAGTATGGGTAGAAGTACTTCGGAATCTAAATTACATGAAGATAATTTTTATTCACAGTTCAGACACAGACGGAAGGGCAATTCTTGGAAGGTAATAAAATGATCATTTAAATTTTCAAATTACGAAAATATAAATCAAAATGCGTTTTTAGATTCCAAACATCATCACAAAGCTTAGAAGACGATGTTGAAAAAAAAGTATTGGTTGAATCTGTAATGGAATTCGAACCTGGTATAGTTAGCTTTACTGAACAATTGGAAGATTTAAGAGGTGCCCAATCAAGGGTTTACCTTATGTATGCTAGGTACGTAATATCTTAATTATTAAAATAAAAATATAGGATTTTTTTATAAATATTTCGATTTTCTATAGCAAAACCGACGCAGAAGTTATATTTCGCGATGCCGCTGCTTTGAATATGACAGAATCAGGATTCGTCTGGCTGGTGACAGAACAAGCTCTTGATGCTAAAAATGTACCACCTGGTCTTCTAGGTTTGAGGCTTGTCAATGCAACTAGTGAAAAGGCTCATATTCAAGACAGCATGTACCTTAATTTTCTTTCATTTTAAAAAGATAATTTAACATAAAACATGGATTTAATAAATTCGATTTTTCAGATATGTCCTTGCTTCAGCCATTAGGGAGATGAATCAAACAGAAGAAATACACGAAGCTCCAAAAGATTGTGACAATTCAGGTTCTATTTGGGAAACTGGGAAAACTCTTTTTGATTACATAAAGAAACAAGAAATACTTAACGGAGCCACTGGAAAAGTGGCATTCGATGATAATGGAGATCGAATTTTCGCAGAGTACGAAGTAGTTAATGTTCTGGAACCTGACGAGCAACCTGCAGTCGGAAGATATTTTTATTCAACAGTAATTTTTAATTTAGTTAACTTTTGAGACGTGTCAATCAGAAAAATATCGCCAATTTAAAAAACGAGAAATTTCTCGCATATTTTTAGGATCAAAAGAAAATGCGTTTAACACTGGACGATAAGCAAATTATGTGGATGGGTCGAAACAGAAATAAACCAGAAGGTTTTATGATTCCGACACATTTAAAAGTGTTGACTATTGAAGAAAAACCGTTCGTATACGTTCGCAAAATTATTTCTAAAGAAGAGCAATGTACTCCCAATGAAATATTGTGCCCTCATTTTAATGCTAGTAGTAATGAGATTAGTAAGTCTATTTTTTTAAATACATGTTTTTTTTACATACAATTTATAATATAATATTTTTATTTACAGATTATTGCTGCAAAGGATATTGTATGGATCTTTTAAAAGAACTGTCGAAAACTATTAATTTTACTTATGAAGTATTCTTATCTCCAGACGGACAATTTGGAAGCTACATTATGAAGAATGCTTCAGCTACAGGAGCTAAAAAGGAATGGACAGGGTTAATAGGTAAATTATATGGTTTTTCTAGATAAAAATTTATAATTTTTTATGTAGAGTTAATTATTTTTGTTTCAATTATAGGAGAGCTCGTCAATGAACAAGCTGATATGATAGTGGCACCATTGACTATAAATCCTGAAAGAGCAGAGTTCATAGAATTTAGCAAGCCTTTCAAATACCAGGGTATTACAATTTTAGAGAAAAAGGTATATTTCTTTAATGATTCATATGATTAACATAAAAAAATATTTAAATTATGCTGTAACATGTTTAACAGCCATCGCGTTCTTCCACGCTTGTATCTTTCTTGCAACCATTTTCTAACACTTTGTGGATATTGGTTATGGTTTCTGTTCATGTGGTTGCTTTGGTGTTATATTTGCTGGATAGATTTTCACCATTTGGTAGATTTAAAGTTGCCAATACAGATGGAACTGAAGAAGATGCTTTAAATTTATCTAGTGCTATTTGGTTTGCATGGGGAGTACTTCTTAACAGCGGAATTGGAGAAGGTTAATTAAGTTTGTAAACTAATATATCAGTGAAATTCAATTTAAATAAAAATATTTATTTACTTTAGGTACACCGAGAAGCTTTTCAGCTAGAGTTTTGGGTATGGTCTGGGCAGGTTTTGCGATGATCATTGTAGCCTCGTACACTGCTAACTTAGCTGCTTTCCTCGTGCTGGAAAGACCAAAAACAAAATTAACTGGAATTAATGATGCTAGAGTATGTTATTCAAAATATAAAAATACATTATAAAATTTCCAAATCAATTAATTAATTTTTTTTATTTAGTTGAGAAATACAATGGAAAATTTGACATGTGCAACAGTCAGAGGATCAGCAGTTGATATGTATTTTCGACGACAAGTGGAATTATCCAATATGTACCGAACAATGGAAGCTAACAACTATGCAACAGCTGAAGACGCTATTCGAGATGTCAAAATTGGGTATATTAATTTACTAACATAAATTGTATGATTTGATATGAAATCTAATAAATTACATTATTTGAAATATTGAAGGAAATTAATGGCATTTATTTGGGATTCATCTCGATTGGAATTTGAAGCTGCACAAGATTGTGAATTAGTAACAGCCGGAGAACTTTTTGGTAGATCTGGATATGGAGTCGGACTACAACGTGGATCGCCTTGGGCCGATGCTGTTACTCTAGCAATTTTAGACTTTCATGAAAGTATGTTCGATACTGTCCCAGATATATTTTTGAAAATATAATACACAAAGAAGTGATCGTTTTCTTTTTTTTTTATAGGTGGATTCATGGAATCTTTAGACAATCAATGGATTCTACAAGGAAATCTTCAACAATGTGAACAATTCGAAAAAACTCCGAATACGCTAGGACTGAAAAATATGGCTGGAGTTTTCATATTAGTTGCAGCTGGTATAGTTGGTGGTGTTTTATTAATAGTTATAGAAATGGCATATAAAAAGCATCAAATTAAAAAGCAAAAACGTCTAGAACTAGCAAGACATGCAGCTGACAAATGGCGTGGACAAGTCGAGGTAAACGCGTTGAAATATTAAATAACTTTAGTTTTTATTTTTTTATTTTAAGCATATTTTATCTGTTATATAGAAACGTAAGACATTGAGAGCATCATTAGCTGGTGGAGGAGCTTCAGTCGGTGTAAGAAGAGCAGCTAACGGTTTAGGTGAACCTCGTACAGTGAGCGGGGCACTTGAAGGTGCAAGAGCTCGCCGCGTACCTGCAGCACCTCTCAGACGACCTCAGATACCTCCAGCATACACAGCAGATGTTTCACATCTAATTGTTTAAATATTATATTTTTTTATAAATATTTGAATTATCCAGTACACGAAAATCTATGTTCACAGATTAGATTATTGCTCAAAAAAATATTATATATTATAAAAAGAGTAATATACATTTATTGAAAAATTAAATGTTTATTTGAATATTGAAAGTTATCAATTATCAAATGTCAATAATAATATATATTTTTTGTATGTTCGTTTGAAAAATTTTAATTTTGATCATCATTATATGTACGATATAATCGTCAAGTCGGATATAAGTTTTTATATAGTATATGAAACAATTAGAACTGACGTTTCGTTTTATGAATTTTAATTAAAGAATTGGTTATGAACGTTGTTTGAACTCTGAAATTTTAGAATTATACGATAGAGAAGTTGGAAAATTGGGTAAATATTTTTACTTCACTTTCAATTGATAATTTGTAAAGAATATAAATGTTCATAGAAATTGTAATATAACAGTTAATATACTGCCAAAATTATGTGTGTTAGCAATATATATTATATTGTAAATTTATTTGAAACCAAATAAAACACAGAATAATATTCATATGTACAATTTATTAAATGGATTTCATTATTTTTAAATTACATATGAGTAATCTTTTTTTTAATGGCACTCACAATCAAAATATACTTTCTTAAATTTATACATACAGAAATTCATCGAACAAAAGATATATATATCATAGAATATATATATACATATATCATTTTTTCATACTGAATAATATATATAGTATATATATATATATACACAAAGGTATGCATTTTTGTGTTAAATCTCTTTTTGAAATACTTCCAATTGATACAAAGAATATAGATTTTTTTAAATATATTCTAATCTTTTGAATTCAAGGCACTTTGTGTCTGCCCTGCTCTGTAAAGACATGTTGGACATCAATACTAATGCACTGACAGACACACTGACGGCACGAGTATCCATTTTCAATATTCAGAAAAAAAAACAAAATAAATCATTCTCAAAGAAAAATTTATTTTTCAGTAAAAAAAAAGATTAAAATTTAAATCGGATACAAAATTTGATGCGATGGTAGTTCTATTGGTATTGATGAAATGCATGGAAACTTAGAAATTATTAGATTGAGCACCTTCAAAAAATCCAACAGTCATCAATGGTGGCAAGCCCGGTCTACACAAGAGTGAAAACCTTTGTTTTTTTTGTTAAAATATTTGTGCCTTAAATACTTCGAATACATTTTTTTATATATCACAGCCGAATCAATTAATGCCACCAGACAAAGGTAAAAATTAGAATTTTTTTACAGACACGCTGCACTTCAATCAGACCTTTTCAAATTACAGATACATAATATGATGCCATTGTGCTATATCTAAGAAACAGTAAATGCCTTTTAATTTACTTAAGAATACAATTTTTTGTTTAAGTAAATATATATATGTACTTCAACATTCATTAACATATATTTTTTTTATATTTCATTAAGTCAATAATTGAATCTTATACATATTCGCAAATGTCAACGCCTCCAACAAATCATATACATCTTAAAAACTCAATAACACACATGAAACGAAAAAGAATATTTGCTATTTCCTTTTTGCTTTTACTCCTTAGTACACTTATCGTAGGCATCCACTTTTAATTTCCAACAAAACATCTGATTCAAATTATCAGTTTCCTAGCACCTGCGGATGAAACATGATTAACATAAATTTGTTCATCAAATCCCGTTACAATGTCTCTTAGTACTATAGTAATTGTTCTTACAATATTTTTTCAAAAGGGAACACATTTCAATTTCATATTCCATAGTGATCACATGCAATTTTATACAATATGTACAAATGTATATAAAACTTATATGTACATTTAACAATAAAAAAAAATTGTTGCTGCTAAATCATTCTTTAGTGTCGATACTGAATCTCAAACAAAACGATTAAATAGTGGAACATTCAATTGATTTTCACGCACAAAATAGTAGAAATGGAAATAAAGCATGGAGGTTTTGAAAAATCATCGAAACGTCGAATAGGAAAAAATTTTCATCTCGCACATTCAAAGCATAGTTTTTTGTTGCAAAAATGCATTTATGTGATATATCTTTGTGACCACCCTCCCCGACCTGAACGGAACAAATGTTTGAGATCTGCGATTTTATTTGAATTGGTGAGGTAGGCAAGTCGCAATTAAAAATAGAGTGCTTACAAAAAATATGAGATCTTTGTTTTCTTTTAAACATATAACATATACATGGATAATATAAGATACACTATATTTTTCCACAGATAGCACATACACTATCGGGAAAAAGAGTCTTGACCAGGTATGTCATGAAACACAACTTTTTTATAGAACCATCATACATTAGAACAGTCATACTTAACTATGGACCATTTTAAGCTTTAGTTAAAAACTGTTGAAATCAATAAAATACAGATTAAGACGGAAGAATAATTCGAAAATTCACCTTAAAGCAAGCGTTTATTAAAATAGCTGCTCCTTAATTCTGAATGGCCATTGTTTAAAGCTCGTTACCCTTTTTTGACGAATCTATTAGTTACGATAATAACTTTGGCACTTTATAAATATATATTTAATATTTATATATTTTATATATATAATTTGAAAATAGATCCACAAGAATATTTAATATATTCTGCGTACAATTTTCAGAGTCACAACTAAGAATTGAAAACTGGTTGTATACAAATTGCAAAATATTCAGACTTTTGAAATTCAAGCTGAATTCAATTTTTTGTGGGAAAAGGTCCTAATACATTGGTTAATAAGTGCAATCAGACAAATTAATACAAACATATATTATATATACACATATAAAAGCCATCATCCAAACCTGAAAAAATCTCAAGTTCAAACCGAGATCGAAAATTTAATGAGAATACCGCTCATACGAACAAACAAAATATGTATTTTTATACACAATCACTTAAATGTGTAAAAATTAAAAAACAAAAAAAAAACAAGAAAATTTTGTCGAAAAAGCATCAATTTTCCCCTAATACATAAAAAAAGGTTGTGTATGTACACTTGTGAATAGATTGAATTTAAACATATCAACAAATATGAAAAATTTATATAACATAAACCACAACAGTAATACACAAACTTTGTGAATTTATAGCGAAATTAAAATCATTAATGTTTATTGACTTTTGAGATCAAGATGGAAAAGAAAATATTTGAGGTTAAATTTACATTTATGAACACAATATAAATTGCGAAAAAAAAATGTTCTTAAGTATGTGAATAAACTTTTAACATTTGTAATAAATTGACACTAAGTTTATCAATTAAAAATATTAAAATTGACTGGCATTCATGGAAATACGAAAAATAAAAATCCTACTGATTAGAAATTGAAAATGGTAAAAAAAAAACCTACAAATAATGTGCAATTTTAGCAGATTTAATACATATGCAAAACACAAAAACTATCAAAATATTGTCTTATTATTAGATCATAAAAATATTTTACGAATTTACTTTTTTCACTTTAATTTCATTCATGAAATACTTTACACATTAGTAACTGCTATACATTTAATGCAGAAATTGTCAAATAAAAAAAAAATATTTATTTAATATCACTTTTCTTTTTAATAAACTTTATATAAAATATTTTACGACACCAACCAACATATAATTAAAATATGCACATTTTGCTATAAACTTCAATTTTGAAAAATTTTGTAAATAATTTTCTTATAATTCTTTTTACAAAAATACTCCAAGCAATTGTTAAATGTGTCCGCATTTCTATTAGATATGTAATTCAAAAAACCTGAACGGAATCATTTTCACAATAGTTAACTGAAAATTTTTAGGTGGGACATCATCATTACTACCATTTCATAATCTAAACGCACAGAAAAAGTACATAAAGCGTACATACTTTAATATTTTATAAAATATCAAATCACAGTACTAATTAGAAGTGCTTATCACAAAGTAAATTTTGAAAAAGATTTAAAAATAACATTATCTATATATATAAAATACAATTAATATATTGTGGATTCACATCTCAAGAGTTCGAAAATTAATATCACTCTAGAAAGAAAAACTATGAATTGTCCGAATGATAAATATGTATACTTTTCAGTGACGTACTAGTGTTCGAGACTTTTTCGTACCGTCTTCATCACATATGTCAGGAGCCGACCACCTTCTCTTCCTCGAGTCCTCGCGAAGGCTCAAGTTCTCAGGATGACATTGTGGATCATCGGTTGGTCTGGAAGTCATAGCTGTCGTAGTGGCAGTGGTTACTACTGTGGCCGAAGCTGGTTGATGGAATGGATGTGGGAGGGGAGGTGGCAAAGATCCAAACGGCGATGGTGGTAAATGAGATAAGGGCGTCGTTGGCAGAGGATTCTCACGTCGTATGAGCGATACACATACATCTCCAACTTGCAAACGGCCCACTTGCAAACCGTAACACTGAAGAGTGCGTTCCGGTGAACACGATGCCCAACCGTGTCCATACACAAAGAACGGACGCTCTACAGATGTTTCAATGTCCACCTGAAATTAACATAATAAAATATTAGAATTTGCAATTGTGGAGAGTGTTCATTGTATTCAAATTCATTTAATTAATAAACAATTTATGATGAAACGTACCTGAGACCGATTCCCATTATAGCTAAGAGTCAACAAGATTTTATCTACAGTTGGTCTATGTAGCTTCACGATGGTACTTTGTACCAGGCGCATGTCAGGGTTACTGTCAGCTGACATAACAAAATCTTCCGTGCTCATGTCTTCGACACGACGCAACTGTCCACTACCCAATTGGATAAGCGCACCTCGGCTGAAGTGACCCAAAGGTGGAGCTCGCTCCCTGCTGAGCAGCCGGTGTTTCAAGGAGCCTTCCTTGCCACGAGGAGCTGAAGGAGGTGACTGGGGTGGCAGGGCAGTAGGGACCTGGGGAGGAACCGGAGCCGGAGTTGGAATGGGTGCCACAGGAGTTGGCTGGGGCAGAGGCACCGGTGTCGGAGCGTGGTAAGATCCATAATAAGATAAGAAGGGGTTGTGCATAAACGTCACGCCTGGGTATCCCAAAGGAGACGAATGCGATTCATCCTCTTCACGGTGCCTAGACAGATGAGATTGCTGGGCTTGATGCTGCTGCTGTTGTTGTTGTTGCTGTTGATGCTGTTGTTGCAGGTGATGTGAAGAATGGGGGATATGCGTATGAGGATGGTAGCGGCCATACGGAGCTGCTCGTGGCAACGGTCGCAAGAATTCTGGTACCGGTGTTGGTTGACCCAGCACTTGGCCAAGGCCTCGACCTTGGCCTTCCACAGCCACACTGCCCGAAATCATCTGCTCACCTATAAACAAGAAAAAAAAAAGATAAATAATTTTTTTTCGACAAAGGCCGGTTCAAATAGGACTAGATGACCTATTTACAATCGAGCGATTATGTAACATTTTAATTAACAATCTCGAGTAAACCGAATTGTTATTCTGCGATAAGTAAAAGTGTGCGCTCTCGTTTCTCATCATACATAATGGCGAAGCGCGATTGAATAATTTAACATTTTCGGCAACGCATGGGCGAATTTTCAAAATTTCATCATCGCGAATAAATAGAGTTTCTCAAACGTTCGGCTTTCTCTCCCTCGCGGGAAACATTTTCCGCTCTTGGCGCAAGCTATTATTGAATATTTAAGGACGCTTTACCGAATACATTATGCACGTTTACGTAGCAAACCTTTACATGTTTGATTCCCACGTTTCGACCTAACGAACCATGTCTGCTTCTTGTGTTGAGCGCTCAGGATTAAATTTGATATAACAATAATTTAAGATGAAATTTTCTTCCAACAATATGAGTTTTTCTTGGGCGGATGTTCTTAAATATCTAGAATAGATTCTATCTTGATTGATACAATGGATTTCTTCGCTTTTCATGGAAGAGAAAATGTCGGGATAATGGAACGAAGAAGATTACGGTAATGTAAGAATATAACATAAACCCTTTCGACGTAATATAAATTACACATCGACGATAAAATCCCAATATATCAACATCGTAAACAGCATCCGTTGCAGGACAATGCTTTTCCGATACCAATAGTCGTTCGAACGTTTTTCCTTATCACATACGAGAAAAAGGTAATCCTCAAAGAGCTTAATATTGAAACCGTTCCAAATAATCATTTATCCATCGATTGATAATTGGTATGAACTGTTACATACAGTATAGGTTAAAAAAAAATGGTTTTCATTTCTATATATAAAACTCAAACGATGTATGTACATATGTATGTATCCGATAAACTCCTAAACCGATAGACGAACCTTTACTAAATTTGGCAAGAATGTGCTTTGAAATCTGGAGAAACTAAGTAAACATTCAGTTTTTTTAATATCGTATCGCATTTCAGTTTTTTTTCAGTTTTTTCTATCGATCGCCATACAAATTATAACATAATGTGCCGGCGTCACGATTGATTGTGACAATAATTACAAACGGTACACAATTTATTTTCACAGAGCCCTGAGCACGTCGGGTACAAACCGCTAATACAATATAAAATCATTATAACCCAAGGCCTATACAACGTCCATTCCAAGACAAAATTTTTCCAATTCTACAACTTGGGTACCGAAAAACAACGAGAATCAAACACCACCCCTTGCCAAATAACCAAACCGACATCCCACACTTTCAATGATCGACGACAACCACAAAACCATCAACAGCGAACTTCCCCGAATTTCACATCGGACCACCCCGACTACCACTTATGCAACGCATTGCAGACACATAAATAAAAGGTGGCCCAACCCCATAGAGACCACCCGGCCGATTCGTTTGCTCCACTTTTCGCAGTTTCAATGTCAAAGTCGTTCCCCCAGCTCGGGCCGACCTTCCACCATGACCACCCACACCCTCGGAGGAAGAGGCGACGGTGGTGTTCCTCAACCTCACCAGCTCGGGAATCGATCCGGAGGAAAGCTCGCCGATTGTACGTGTTGGGTGCACACGTGTCTGTATGGCGGAGCTTTCGTCGCCGACGAAAGTCACGCTCGATGGTTGTTGTTTGGTGTTTGTTTTCGGTTTTGTGTGTATGGGGTTGGGTAGTGTGTGTGTGTTTTTTTTTTGTATATTTCCCACGGATATTAAGAGATTCAAGGATACTTTAATCGGAGGAATTTGTAATTAACTATTCGATTTATTATGTTTAGTGTGGTAGATAATTTTTATTAGAATTATTATTGGTATAATATGAAATAATTTTCCTGTTCGAAGTAGAAAAAAAATTCATTAACTTTCAGAAAAACATGAATGAAATTTTCATTCTTCAAAACAATTTTTTAGTAAATACACATTAAAAAAACCTGATCAATTATTCAACATTTTAAAATTGAATCAAACATCAATTACTAATAACATAATCGAACCTTAAACTTTGAAACACAATATAAATGATTAAGCCGAAGGCGTGCCAACTTAGGCACGCGATAATAACAATAATCATCAATATTATTATAAAATTATAACATTACAATAATAACGAGGCCCCCAGTCAAAGCGGGCGATCGTTAGCGATAAACTCCGACGAAATCGGTTAGCAAAATTGGCTTTGGTTATGCATGTTAATTCGCAGCCTTGAACTCGACAGTGGCGAATTTGGTCGCGAAATCGCCAATGGCCATGGTCGTAATTGCGACAGTGTTACGACCGTCGTAACGACTTAATGAAGCGCCATTTCGAATGAACGGTTGCATAAAAGTGGAAGGTGTCACATTTTCATTCATTCGATTTTTGAATTTCGTTCTGTCGGATTTGTGAATAATTCGTGCAGAAGTCATTTCGAAAGTGCTTTTGTTCTTTGTGATTCGATTTGATTATTTATTTATTGAGGGATCGCAAGTTTTGACGCGTTTTGTGAAAGTAATGAAGAATTATGTTATGTTAATAATAAATTATATTGAATAATTTATTTGCAAGTTGAAAAGTTTATCATCGACACTTTTATTGTAAGAATAAATTGTATTTTTTTTTCATGTGTGATATAAATTAAATATATTCTATAGGACATTAGGTATTTACACAATTTTCTCGAATTACGTCAATTGAGAATAAGATAGAAATAGGCTTTTAACAGTAAAAGAAAAAGGGTTGCTATGACCTTTCATGAATTGTACATTAATTCTTAAGTACAACAATATCGATTATTTTCAACAAACACTTACAAATATTCTATTTTTATATATCACAAACTTTGATAAGAGAAATTTCTCGGCTTATATAAAAATGGTTAGCGATTTAACTTTGTAAAAAAACCGAAAGCTAACCGACAAATGATACGGTTAATAGATAGACTTAAATCACGTAGCGTTAACTCTAACCCATTTGGAAACGTACAGTTTTTAGTACTAAAACTCCCTAAGAATTTACCTTCCCCTTATCACTATACAAAACATCATCATAAATTCCAAAAGACTTAATCACGATACAAACTACACACACGACACAAAAATTAATCAAAAAAACAAAATTTTTTTAATCAAAAATAAACACAAAAAAAACACACGCGCATGTGAAAACCGCGTTCGACCAAATACACAAACAGGTGAACGCGTAAAAATATGAATGACACGACGAAGCGAGTAATGGCGAAGGGGGGTGCCGAAGTGAGGTCGAGGGGGGCACAGGGAAGTAGGGGAAATCGGGGGGAGGGCGGTAGCTGTCGCCAGGCGGCCTTGCGAGGTCACACGCGCAAACCAGAGGTGGTCAAAGTGTGGGTCGCGGTCGCATTTTGTATTTCATTCATCGATGGTATAGTAGTCGAAGGTATGAGGTTTTGTATGTGAGAAAAATTTAATTTTTAAATTTTTAACAATTATGAATGCATTAGTTGAAGTTAAAAGGGTGTATATTATCGATTTTGATATGTGATTTGATTCAATATGGAAATTTGTGTTTTGCGGTTGTCATTATTTGATTACATACAGATGATGATGGTTTTGTAATTTTCGGAAATGATATGTACTACTTAATTTTCTATGTCGGATTCGGCGCTTTGATATGTTATATCTGACATAATGAAAATTGAACCTCGCACGTCGGTATTGTCAATATTATCATCGGAATACACGTGTATCAAACAAGCATCATTATTCAAATGAATCTGTTTTCCGCTCGTTAAACGCATTAAATATAGTATTTCAAATATTTATATAACAAAACCAAACGAAGTGTCAAAAATGGAAGAATAATAAACAAAGAAAAATCTTCGACTATTTACACATAACAAAGATTGTTTACTGGAAAATCTTAGAACCTTGAAAAAAAATCGAACTTCGATAAACGATTGTACGAGCTTTCATACGTCATATTGAAAAATAAATTTTAGACTAATTTTGATTGATCAACAAAATTAAGTTATATGTAGTAAGATCGATGGATGGATTCAATTTATCAATTTAAAACTATTTATTAGAATGACACAATTTTTAGTACTCAAACTCATTGATTATGAGTTTTATTTATAATTTCAATTTTATCAGAAAATCCTTGTATAATATTACTACACAGCCCACATACGAGTATGTT
Source organism: Hydropsyche tenuis (assembly GCA_009617725.1). Lineage (NCBI taxonomy): Eukaryota > Metazoa > Arthropoda > Insecta > Trichoptera > Hydropsychidae > Hydropsyche > Hydropsyche tenuis. Next base: position 1,612,845 of record VTON01000028.1, read on the forward strand.
GACTTTGATTACAAATTCAAATTTATTCTACAACTACATTTCACTTCCCTGAGTATTTGGCAAAAGTTGATTTCCACTACCACCACGTAGTAAAATATAACATAATACACAAACAAAAACTTCAAGACGACTATGCATACAATTTCTCACATTTTTCATTCCAAATTTAAACAAAATTCGCAACCCCTGCCTCACCGCCCACCCTGATAAATCGCTAAGCACCCAACGCCCGCAAACTCGTAGTAAAACTGCCACCTCGCAGATAAACACCTACGACAACGCAATATTATTAAACCCACTTTACACGCGATCTAATCCCGACATGAAAGCAAAAAACACCATAAAATAAAACGAAAATAAATAACAATTACACGTACGCGTGCATGGGGGTCCTATTGATTTTTCACGTGCCCGCGAAAGTTCGTGGGCGAAATGCCGAATGCGAAAACTGTTAAAAACCACCCGACTATTTATAGGTGGTTCTGTTATGTAATGTGCCGAAGAATTATATTTGAATATGGCGGAAAGTTGTCGTAAATATAGATTTTTATAAAAAAAGAAAAAAGGTAAAGGAGAATGTATATTTGTTTAAAAATAGGGGAAATTGTTTGCGAAAAATGTTTACGAAGCAAAATCGTATGTCTTCTCGGTTGAACTCAGATGTCACATAAAACGTTTCGCAATATGAAAAATCTTAAATAACATAAATTTTTGCAAAATGAAACCTGTCAAAATAAATATTAACAAAGTAACGTTTTCCTTCGTATAACTATGTATGTCTGACATGAATATTATCAAGTTACGTTAATTGCTTAGTACTATTATATTAAATAAATAAAGAGAATGGTGAATTTTTCAAAATCCATTATACTCTACTTGTGAAAGTGAAGCATTAAAATAATAGACGAAAAATATGACATTAATTTATCATCTAAATCTTAATAATGAAATAAAATCCGAGAATCGTCATGAATCCCAATATTTTTTTAAACAAAAATTAATTTAAAAGCACAACGCTCAAACCGGACCCGAAATGAAAAACCCGAACGTTCATAAAGGACGCTATTATCGACTGAAAAACGATATGGAAGCATATTTTCACAGTTCAAAGAGGAAAAACAGAGCCAACGGTTGAGTGTTAATAATAGATTTCAGCGAAAAGGCTTTCACGTCGCCAGATATGCGGAGTTTAATCGATTTTCCGAGACTTGTTCACCGCCGGAAAAATCGTGTGACCTAATAATATTCGACTGAAATTATAAATTACACGCACGAATTACCGCTTCGCCGTCGGGTTTATTAATAAATCGAAACAATTACGCGTAATTGACGCTTTGTAAACGATCAATTAAAATTGGACGAGGCAAAGACCGAAGTGGCGCGATGGTGTAAACTTGTCAGACCGCGAATTGGGTGTTAAAATTTTAAATGTTGTTAGATTCGTGCGGTTGATGGATTCTCCGAAAATTTTATATTGAATATGTATAAATATTGAATTCAACAGAAATATTAATCGTAAATTTTATTTTGTCAAATTAATCGCAGATTTTCCTGTTTGTAAGTAATTTAGATATTACATAAAAGTTAATCATATTTGTTGATTTGATTTTTTTTTATTTTTAAAAATATTACTTCGGAATTTATATATTAAGTTAATATTTATTTTGTATTATATTAAATTCAACAGAAACGTATAAACGACCAATTTTATTCTGTCTAATAAATCGTCAGTTTTCCTATTTATATCATTAATGTATACAAGTCAAACAATCGTATTTATTGATTCGATGTTTTTTTTTATATTACAGATATTCTCAAAATAGATTCACGAACTAATTCAATATACAAAATTAAGCTTTATTGACATCCGGAAAAACGGTAAGAAAACAAATCGACAAAAATATCAATTTATATAATGGAAAATTTAAAACACAAATTTTCACCGATTCGGCCGAAGTTCATTATTATTATACAAAGAAACAATAGCAAAATCGATTAAAAAAATAACAGAAAATTACTTAAACAATACAAAATCATCCCGAACTTCACATCGAAAAAAAAAAATCAAACGAAAACGGTCACGTATAATCCCAAGTTGTTTTGTTTGGTGCCCTCCAGCTGTGCGCAGCGTATAGTAGGCGGGAAAAGGGGGCCCTGGGGGGGCGGACGCTCCCATTCATGGCGGGGGCGAAGCGCCCGGACACGACCTAGGTCGGCCCCGGGGGCGGGGGGGGCGAAAGGCGGGGGAGGGGGAGCACGGGACAGGGGGGCGCACGCCCACGCCGAGGGATTCCGCCCCAGGGGGGGGTGGAGCCCCTGAAATTACGACAGACACGGATGCTTACTACGATTCGCATGTATTTTAAATAATTGATGTTGTGTAATTATGGGTTTTGGATGTGAGGTGTGGTGAGGGAAATTGTGGTGTGTATGTTGAAAAAGTGCATTCATGCTCGTTGACCTAGTTTTTGATGGGAAATGGTGAAAATTTAATTTGTACGATGAAATGAATTAATAGTGATAATTTGGCTCGATTTCCTGTTCTTTATAAATGTGTAAATTTATATAGGCCGCAGGGTATGTCTATATTCGGTTTCATTAGTTTAACTTGGTTTCTGTGAGTAATTATATTATATGTACGAGCGATATAAATATATTACTATAATTATTATTATTTATAATTACTAGATCAAATTGGAACAGGGAGGAATATCATAAACGAAGTTACTTCATGTTGGAAAAGGTTTCATCTAATTAGGTTAATGACTATATAAAGCATAAAAAAAATCACAAAATTTAATACGAAATTTCACCCCGATAACTTATCGACAGCTTTTCATTTAAAAAGATAACTTTCCGCCGAGAACAAAAACATCATTACAGGCGGACCTCGACTTTCGAAGATAATTGGTTCCTGAAAATGTGTTCGAATGTTCAACGTTCGAAAGTACAGAGAAGTAAAAAATAAAATAAAATTGTATGTATTTTTAACGTTTATCAAACCACCAGCTAAGTTTCCAACAAGAAGCAGTGTCAATCGGTTTTTAAAAGGTTATGCCATGGGCCAATCGATTCTTTCGTCTGTTGTAATGTGTGATTACTCATTTTTTCTCAAAATAAACCCGTTTTCCTGCCACCCGACAGTATATATTGTATTGTTATGACAAACCTGTCAAATCATAATTTTTTACAATATCGACAAAAATTTGAAAAAAAAATCTATTTTTCGAAAATCTTCGAAACAGCGAATTGCTCGAAAGTCGAAGGCTTTCAGTACAAAGAAAATTCAAAACCGACACACTTCAACTAAGCAATAGGGCGCAGACGAGAAACTTTTTGTCGTACGATAATTTGATCGGGTTCTTAATCAGTATCGAGATATATGCGTGTGTGCAAATTATAACGACTCGTTATAATTTGCGCACTCGCATACATCTCCATACCGATTAAGAACCCGATCAAATTATCCTACGATAAAAAGTCTCTCGTCTACATCTAGCCTAACCCTAATGCTGGCCATACACGCCACGGTATATCGTTCCGAAAAAACTGAGGTACGATTTTTCGCTACGTGTATGTAATAAAACCGTTCAGTTTCGTCCGGTTTCGTCCGATTTTCGATTTCGTACGATTTTCGGAACGATATATCGTGGCGTGTATGGCCAGCATAACAAAATTTTTCCACCAACAAACAATACTCACATCGAAAACACTCCGCCGACTTCTCCACACTCATAATTCCCAAAAAAACCACCACCACCAACCAAAAAACCACCAACAATCACAACCACGACTGATCCTCGCAGCCTCCACCTGCCATCGCGGTTGTTGTTGTTGTTATTGCCGCGATCGCTCGACGACAGCCCGCTCGAGTGGGCGGCCCTACAACCGCCCCCGCCGCCCACCCCCTGCCCCACGACCCCCCCCTCACCCCCCGGGCCGGGTCGATTGATCAGGCGGGGGGCGGCGGCCACAGGTGGGCGGCGGTCTATATATAGGGCGGCTGCAGGGGCTCAATCGATGGGGTAGAAGAGCCTGGGAAGCCGCCCACTACCCCATATGCCCGGTTCTTGTGTGAGGGTTTGTAGTACGGGGGTCGGATGCAAATATGGTGACCCTTTGTTTGATGGGTTCGTATTGTGGGAGAATGTGGTTTTGATGATTTTTTTTTTGGTGGGTTTTGGATGTGTGTTTTGATTTTTGATTAGTTGGTTGTATGTATTTGAGGTTGAAACTTTGAAAGGTTAATAGATTGGTTGAAAGGGAGAAATTTTGTGTGGAACGAGCGGAAAATTATCTATTTGTGTATGATATGCCTAATTCTCTTTTTACGCGGTCCTGAAATAACACGGTTCAAGGAAGAAGAATTTGTTTTTTTTTTTTTTTTTACTTAAACGCGGTACAAAAATTTAAAAAAATGCATTATTATGCCACAATGGTAAAATTCGGTACATGCCAGTATACTGTTATAATTATATATACATACGAGTAATTATAGTTATTAAATAAAAAAATTTGATGATTTTACATGGCGAAATTTTTTTCACATTACATATGTATTTTTTGTAAAGTACAATAGTATGGAAGTTCTATCCAAATATACTGATGGAACCTATCTCCAATTTCTATATGGTCTACATACATTTTTTTACACGGTAGTTTCTGAAACGTATTCTCCGTGTAAAAAGAGGATTGGGTGTATTTCAAAATTGATTAAATATGTTGAAAAATTAAGAAAATTATATTACAGAGTTTGTAAAATAAATTTTTTATTTCGGCTGAAGAAAATTTTTTAATATAACGTGAATAAATATTATAATTTTATGTAAAAACATAAACCAGATATACAGTATATTGAAAAAATTAATTGCTTGATTATCTCATTAATCGCACGAAATATCAATTTATAATTTCGCAGTGTTGGCGTTGTTGGCATGAGAGGAAATTGAATATAAAAAAATACTTAAATGTTAAAATAATAAAAAAAAATAAGCACTTTTATACGTCTACCGATTTTAAATAAAATTAAAGCCTCGCACTATCGCACATTATCAACTCCTGCGAGGGTTTATTGAAGGCTATTTTATAATTCGACCTCAACATTACCGGACCTCATAAGCAAACAACGAACCGAAGATAACAAAAACACACACTTTTTAATACCACCACCGTCACCGAAATACGCACACTCACACCAACTTTTCAGCACACCACACACACTTCACACGAAAACAAAAACCTCCAAAAAAACCCAAAACCAACCACTTTTGACACACGACCCCCAACACCAACACTAATTGGATCCCTACACACGAACGCAGCCTTCCACTGGCCTCTTCCGCAACCCACCCTCAGGGGGTGGCAGTGGCCCACCCCCCGACCACCCACCACCCACCACCTTGACATTTGTATGGCACGTGCCGAGCTGCCCGTCCTCCTCGGAGATACCGTCGGGACGACCCACGCTCAAATCCACTACTGTACTACGAAACGCCACGAGATGTTAGCGTAATGTGTTCTTTTTTTCGTCGACGATCGATTTTCTTGTTGTTTTTTTTCAGTGTGATGAACTTGATGGGCGCTATAGGCAGGACGTCATTTAGAGGGGGGAAGTTGCCTACGCTAAAATTTTGGGGTTTGAATAATTTTGAAAAGTGACGAATGATTTTAAAAAGCGTTTTAAGGGAAAAATTTTTGAGGTTCGAATAATTTTTGGCCCCCTCCCCCTTGGAAAATCTGAAATTACGTCCCTGGCTATGGGTTTCTTATGGAAAATTCGGGTTGTTGTAATGAACTTGATGGGCGCTATAGGCAAGGACGTCATTTGGGGTGGGTAGTTGCCTCCGCTAAAAATTGGAGTTCGGATAATTTTGAAAAGTGAGGAATAATTTTAAAAAGCGTTGACCTTTTTTAGGGAAAAAATTTTTGAGGTTCGAATAATTTTTGGCCTGCCCCCCTTGGAAAAATCTGAAATGACATCCCTGGCTATGGGTTTCTTATGGAAAATTCGGGTTGTTGTAATGAACGGTTTGGTGTTGTGGATGTGTGGTGTTTTTGATTTGCAGTGAGATGGTATCGCGTTTGGAATACTAATCGATTTTCGATATTATATTTAGAAATGTATGGTCTTGTTGGAATGTGATTTTTTTCGATCGATTTATGAAATTTGATATACGTTTTTTATGGAAAAAAAACATATCAATTAATTGGTTTTACATTCCGACGATTTAAATTGGATTCCGATCAAATAAATTAAGTAGTTGGTAAATAATTCACTATTTTCTGATTATTTGAATCTCGGAATACGAGGAAAAATTTGGATGTTTAAATAGTGATTTCCTTTCGGTTTTTTTTCTCAAATTATACATCATTCCGCTGCTGTAATATTACGTGCTACCGTCTCGCTGATTTTAGATTGATTAAAATTTTACAACGTCCACATTTTCTTTTGTTTGCTTTATCCAACATTTGTATAAACGAAACTGATGTTTACATTGGAAGATTATCAAAATGTGACTCACATGAGCGGAGTATACCCTCTATTATATTATACAGGCGTCGTTTTGTATTAAATTGTCGTCTGGTTATTATCTACTACGACCGAATTTTATCATGTTAAAATAACTATTGACGTATTATGTACTAAAAGAGTTTGCTCGAAACAGTACAGACTGCAACAATGTTAAAATATTAGAATCCTCACCATAATTCACAACATAGTGCAAATACCAATAAGTTTGTTATTAACACTTCCTTCAAACAACTTCATAAAAATTTTCTTAAGGAACCAATAAGGAAATATTTCGTTTGACGGTCGACGATTTAGAATCAAAATTTTTAGTAACAGTAATTTTAGTTACGAAATACGAAAATATTCATAGCTCGCGAACGACATCAAATCCCACGATCGTGGTTGAAATTAGATGTGATAAAACCTCGAGGAAAACTCAGAAGAAAAAATAACACAAGAAACGAAAATTAAGCAAAAATATCCATTCTACGAATTCCCAAACAAACAGCCAACTTTTCCGGGATGACTAGCATCTTAAATAAATCCAGAACTGAAGTTTAAATACGCCTTCGGAACGATCTCAAGGGGTTCAAAAAATACGCCTCCACTTCCAAATATTAATCGAGGATTTAACATTTTTACGGCATTTACATTCTGCAGATTTCTTCTCGCGGCGTTCTCTCCATTGATTCAGACTGAATCGAAGTATTTATTCGTTCAATTCAAAGAATTTCAAAGAGCACTTCATTCATCGGCAAACCGAGAATGTTTGCGTGTGTACATTATGTGCAAACACTTTCGTCATCGTTCGCTTTTGCACTCGATAAACGAATGCATTGAATTATATCACTACGAGTGAAACTTTCTGCAATCGTGTAAAAAAAACCATCTGTTCAAACGGTGATATAAAAGAAAACGTCCTTCACAATTTATCGCCTTCTGCATCGCGCGTATTATCCGTGCTATACATTGTTTACGACAAAGTGATATTATCATAAAAAAAATGGAAAACTATAATGAAAAATTATAAACTCCGATGAATATTTAGTTATTTTTAAATATGTGTCAAAGGTCAATATCGATTTTGTATCCAAACAACTCTCGCATGCTTCAGCACATCGGCCGGCATAAATCTGTCAAAAGGTCAATCCGCCCTCAACACAAAATAGAACTAAAACAAATAAACCGAAACGACTCGACATTCGAACGACCTTCGCAAAAAAAAACACAAACATCGATAAACACCCATTCAGCGTTTTATGCGATATTATATAATTTGCCAAATCGTTTAAATTTGCATACGTTATTATCGAATGTGTAATTCTTACGCGGCTCGAAAATGGCGACACCCGCCAAGGCGTACGGCGCCCAAAATTCAAACGGACCAATCACGCGCCTGCATCTCTAGACCGGTCGACGCGACACGCTCTCTGATTGGCCCTCGCGAATTTTCGCGACGCGTGTGCCCCGCTAGTGTCCGCGAGTGTTGCCAGCGGCAAGAACGCGTTGTTTGGTGTGTGTGTATGTGTGTGCAACCGGACCGTAGACCAACAACCTTGACATTACGAATTTCACAGCGGTTGCGTCACGGTCGCTCTCCCGCAACGTGTGTAGCGTGCATATGCGGCGTGTGGACAGGGGTCGTCAACCGGTGCTGAAGTTTTTCGGTAGTCGGACTCGGCGATGAGAGAGAAAGAAGGCCGTAGAAGGATGAGATGTCGTGGAAGTAGAGGATTCATGATGGTAAGTCGTCGTAAGTTTATATAAAAGGAAGGCTTTTCGATGTAGATCAAACGTTGTATCGATGTGTAGATTGTACAATTGTTGATGAAAAGGTGAGTTTGATAATGGTACCGTTGATTATCCAGTGTGAAATGGCGTGAAATTTAAGTTGAATTCGTACAAATTATGTATTAATGGGGAATAAATTTGAGAGATTCAAAAAGAATGAAGTGCGATTGAATAAAATGAAGAGTTGGGAGTACACGTGTAATAAATCTTGATAAAAGTTCGATGGTGAAAATTATGAAAATTTTAATATAAACGTTCAATGAACTGAAAATTTGAAAGTTGAAAGAAAGTGATACATTTTATAACTTTTCGATCGAGAAGTTTCAGATTCGTTTTCTTATCGATGTTTCAGAAATTATTCAAATACGGAAAGAACTTTCATAATGTTATTCACTACTGAAGCATAGTACAATAATGAAACATTTCACAATTACAAAAATGGACACCGTTTTTTAATTGAATGGTTAATAAATAATTAATGAAATCGTAAAATGTAACCATATACGAGCGGGCGTATAAATTATGGCGGGTTCATTATGACTGTCCCAAAAGTATTTAGCTCATGTTCATCAATAACGAATCATAACATAATTTACATACGAAAATGATTAGTATGAAAATTTCAATTGCTCCATCGGTCAACGGTTAATCGAAATCCGAATTAATTTGTTGCAGACGACGCATGCCGAATTAGCCACTAATTAAAAGCGAAAACCAGCAAGCCATCGCGAATTCTCCGAATCGTGGAAAAAGCAATTCTCAAATGAGATCATACCCGTTTCCGAAAACGAAAAAACATTAGATATGACGTCGAATATTTACGCAAAAAAAGCCAAGACGATAACGCAAACGACCGATCGTCAAAATCGAAAATCTGCAAACGACGCACGCGTCAATGTCAACAAAACGATAATCAGCGGCCAGAAACAATGGGGCAATAAAGTTGCACGCGGCCAGATTACAAAATTGAAACGATAACGAAACAAATAGACCAGAAAAATGGTGGGCTGCGTAAAACATGTCAACGACAGATCGCTCAAAACGATCGGGACCAAACGTTGGATGGGCGTCATCAAAAAAAATATTTATTCAAAACATATTTCCACCGAAAACGTTCCCATGTTCGGAGCTCGAAAAAGGTCCGGTTGAACTTTCAGATCCTCTTGTGTACACGAGAGGAGCGATCTGGTAAAATAAACTCAGCTGTCGCGATAACGAACAATAAACATTTATACACGGACCCGCCAGTTGACTACTTCTTTACGATTCGGCCGATGATGGATGTGTCAAATAATAAGGAAGCGACGTATAACTGTTTCGAGTTTCGACGCGTGGTCGATGGTGCAAGAAGTGTTGGGGAAAATGTGCATGGAGATGTTAATTTATTGGAATTGGCGATGCGAAAGAGTGGCGCTCGGTTTTAATTGTCTATGTGAATTGTGTCGGATGAGGCGAGTGCTGAAAAAATTGTAACAATTGACTCAAAATGGCGTTTAAGTGTTATTGAGTAAATTGTGAAATTGTCTGGTCGAATTGTACGTTTCAAAACAAAGCGTATCGAGTGCGAAAATTTTTTAGTCGCGTCGTACATGAGTTCAATGACTATTGATAATCTAAAAAATTCCAATGGAAACAATCATATCGTTTTCCATTCATTGATAAAGTTTCATTAACATCCACGTATTTCAAAACACACGTTTATCTCCAAATCGTATATTTATAAAACATTCGAACAACAACGAAGACATTCAAGTTCAGCGAAAGTGCTCGCATATCAGATAACCCTTCGAAATACCAAAACCCCCAACAACACCATCCTCCACATGACCCGATTCCGGATACAAACCCATCTACACACACGTCCCACTCGAAGACAGCAGATCGAGCGTTCCAACGAACCGCTTCGAATCTGCCATTGTTCTCCACACTCCGGTTACCTTTAATTTGAATACGCAACGGCGACACAACAATGACGACCAAAACGAAAACGACGCCAATGCTACAACAACAACAAAAAAGAGACAAACAACGAATCAGTTTGCTCGTTACGCGCCGATGGCCCGACGTCGGCCAGTTGACCAAGCGCGCCGATCCAGTTCACTTCTCACGAATAATGACGGTATCCTTGACGAATCGAACGATTTTTTTCGCTCCCTAGTTTGTCCGTTTCGTTTTGGTGTTGGTTTTTTTGGGTGTTGGTGTGTTCGATTTGTTCTTCTGGTCGTTCGCGTCCATTACACGCCGCGTCTACGATCTGGTCTCTCGGCTACCAGTCTTGTTGTCGGCTACCGAGCTTGCCACTGGAATATACCGATGGATATATAAGCGTGGTACACTGAAGCCTCATTAAGCCGAATTTGCATCCGTTTGAATTCGTACATGTCCGACTTTGACAAATTGTCTCATTGTTAGTTCGTATATACAATCGGATTACTCATCAAACTAATCATGAACCTGTATTCATAATAAAATTTGAATTTATGACCTTTTTATGAATTCAATTATGAACAATCTTTTTGAAATTGAAAATTAAATCCCCGAAAAAATTTGAACCCGAAATCTATAGATTAGTTATATAAAAATCTCTGAATTGAATATACCCTTTCAACGCGGATAATAGCTATTGCCAGTCATAGCCAAAAAATCTGTGACGCAAAAGATCGACATTTAAACAAAACTATAAGTATTATGTATTTTATTATTTGAAAAAATACTGTAAATATGAATTGATATATTTAGTTACTAGAAATATTTTTATGATACATATTTAGTCGAAAACTCGACTACGAACTTATATGTCTATTTCCTCGTCGAGGATAAAGGGTTAAATCCAGAGATTTTGGGACTAAATCATCGTCTTAGAACACGTAAGGTGTATATTCGATTAAAATTAATTATTTAAAAATCAAAATTACGTCAAAAAAAAATTAAATGAACTACGAATCACATCTGAATGACCCACAAACCAAAATTCGCTCATCACCACTCTCCAATCACCACACAAACCCTCTCCAAAAGACAGTATTCACATTCAACAATCACCAAAGACCACCGAAACGCTCTCCATGCAAACAATCAAACCACACACGACGATCCATCACCACCCGCCTCACGCACGCGATAATCACCATACTCTGTCCCATCCGATCCATCGCCGGTCGACTGTACCGCACAATATCTCGTATAATACACATTTATATATTTTCGTTGCCGGCTGTCCAGTAAAAGTTGACCGGTTTTGAAGCGCGCTGAGGTTTTTGAACCGCACAATACTACACATATAGCACCGGCGCGCCTCGAGACATTCGAGCCGTTTCCGTTTCTTATTTCTGAATATTATCCACGGTGTTATGTGGGCACGCGAACGGTCGACAAAGCGTGCTCGATGACACCGATGATGATATAGATGTGTGTTGATCGAAAGTGCGTTTCGCAATCGGAATGTTGCGAGGCTGCATTGGGCATCCTGGTTGTCGTGGGCGAGTGTCGGACATGGGTTTTTCCGAACGATTCGTGGAAAATTGATGAAGTTGTTGTTTGTTGGTTTTCCTCGATGGTTGGGTTGGATCGGTGGTTTGGTTGTGATGGTTTGTTGATTTTTTGAGTGATGTGTAAAACTAAGTCGGATCAGGAAGTCGAAAAAATTTTGTATGATGTTGTGATAAGGTCGATGCGTAAATTGTTAGATATTTTATTCATCAAATGATTTTTGTAAATTCTTATTATTTCAATTAATTATACAGTTTTTTTTAGTACTAATAACCTTATTTCATCTTTCTGCAAACATAGATATACCCTTTTTATAAAAATATAAATGTAATAGTAAAATTGAAAAATTTTAAGCGTTTTATTGTTATGGCAAGATTATGATAATCGCTTTATTTAATCAAATTGTTACAGTTTCATATCCCTAGTAGCATAAAATCAATTTTTCAAAATATTTTGTTTTATTGAAACCGAGCTTGACGAATCATTCAATAAAATTTATGATATGAAATTTTCCTTTTAAACACGCGAGAAATTCACGAATACGTTTCATAAAATCTTAATTATCCGACGAATGTTAAATCATTAAATTTCAAATTCAAATTTGCGATTCAGCAACTGAAAATTCCATTCAACATTTTCGACATGAATGGGAATACACACGGTATTCAAAAAAACAGGACATTTTCTCCCTTTTCAACCAAAACAAAACGTTCTTCATGATCCTTAAAATGACTTTCCTTTTCGATAGTTTCAGACTAATATAATTATGAAAAATTGCACAAAAAATAGAGGTGTAGCTAAAGGGTGCAAGGGGGTATAGATACCCCATGGCGCCAAATTGAGAAGGACGAAAAATAGAGATTTGAAACATATATAAAAATATATATATTTATACGAAAAAAAAATTCACCTGCGGTGTCAATTTTTTCAATTACTTATAATGATACGTGACTAATATTTTGTATCAAATCAACACTTTTTTCATTCAAAAATTTTCAAACTTTTTTTATTTTATTATATTTTAAAATTAGTGGGAGACGCCGATTTTTTTTATTTTATTTGCCCCCGGGCGCACAATACATAAATAATAACTTTTATCAAATAGTATAACATCTTGACAATATTTCAAAGCTTCAACATTTCATCCTCGTGGATGAAAACAATTCCCGAACAACCCACCGAGACCATCATCCACACGAACCACCGCATCATCAACACATGACGTCACACGCGGAGAAAGAGAGACTTGGCAACGGGAGCGCATCCACTCTTCGGCCCACGAGCTTCCTCAGCATTCTGAGAGTGCCACCATCGCCATTCCAAGTTCACGACGCGGCCGTGGTTCGGCGGTGGTAGTGGTAGTGGTAGTGGTAGTCGCCTTGGCCGTCGCCGGGCAAACAATTACGTCAGCCGTGCCCGCTCGACTATGTGTAAAGTGCTTCGGGTGTGTGTATGTGCATCGGCATCGGGTCTTTGACACCGGTCAGATTGTCGAGAAAAAATGGTATCGTGCACACCGCATCTGCCAATCGGCGAGACAATTGGCCAGACGGCCGCTCCGCTGATTGCCGCTGCATTGTAAATAAGTCGCGTCCGAGAATAATGGGTCGAAAACTATACGGTTCGGTTGTGGTTGGTAATTAATCGGATTCCATAACAAAAATATCAAATTTAACGAATAACTAGTAGATCAGGGGCGGCTCAAATAGGCAGCAGAGTAGGCACTTGCCTGGGGCGCAAAAGTTGAAGGGGTTCTTTGTGCTGTTCTCACTTCTTCTTTGGTTATGAAATTGAAATATTATAATTTATGTTTTGAAAAGTGTTGAATAATTTCGAAAAGTGTTGACCTTTTATCGGGGAATTTTTTTTTTTTTTGGAGTTCGAATAATTTTTATATTCGAAAAATATTTGTAAAATATGTTAGGGGGCACTGAAAATCAATCTGCCTAGAATGCCATATACCCTCGAGCCGGCCTTGTAGTAGATAAGTTTTATTTTGATTATAAATGGATCGCCAGTTGGTTGAACATCGAATATGTTAAATTAAATCTATTTCATTTATTCTAGGGAATTTATAATATTTTATCTGAGAATAGTGCGATCTAGTGTAAGACTATCGCAAATGTCCGATCGCTGTTACGCGTGGTTTAATTCAATAAATAAATAAATACGTGGTTGAACGTCAAATGAATATTTCTGTTCATGAAAATTCGATTCTGTTTGTTTAACGTATAAACCTGAGGCTTGTTTGCTGAAATGCAACACATTCCTGAGTATCGCATTTACATGAAAGCCCTTTGATTCTGATTCCCAGTAGTGTAATTATAAACTCGATCATAAATGAAACAATTTATATTAATATGCCATACAATTAATTACGACATTAAAATCAATATTTGCAACACTCATTAAAATACAATTAAATAAACAAAGAAATTAGTGCTATATTTATATCAAATACTTCAGCGTCCAATATCAGAATGAAATAATAGTTTATTCAAGAATACGTACTCAATTGAACAATGCAAGTACATATCATGTTATACAAAAACTATTAGATAATCGTTTGAAATTCTACATGGGCGGCAAAGTGCATCGAAACCCCATTTTATCACATCGTTTACGTTTATACGATCTGGCCTGAATTATGAAACGCACACGGAGATGTTGAAAAATCGTCAATCGTTTTGGTAATACTACTTTCTATTTATCGCCGTCAATTGACCACCCACTCGTTTGTACGAAATTCAATTAAGATAACGACCCCACAGTCGCATTAGCGCGGTTCAAAGTATGCTTCCTATTATCCGGTTTTTTTTAACTGAGCATAATGCATTTTCGAAATTTCGATGAGAGCTTGATCAGCTAGCACTTTGAAATATGTAAGGAGACTGTTTATTAAACAAACACGCAATCCGATAAGTGAATGTTGAAACAATTACAAAACGCATGAGTAACGGAGTTTTCTCATTATTGTGCGCGTTGGGTAAGTAAGTGTATTGTATAATTAGAAAAAAATCTCAGAAATTATTGTTACGTGAGCGTATCAAAATTATATTTAGAATGGTTTTTTTTCAACATATTGAAATTTTTTGGGTTGTTTTCCAATATTTTTCGATCAACCTAAATTTGTGCATTAATTATTCAGAAACCTGCGAACCAAAATAAACAAACGCTCACTCCAGATACAATATTGATTACGAAAAAAAAACTAAACCCATATTTTTTTATTGTATAAAATAAAATATACACAAATTTGAGTATTATTTTACAACGTACGCGGTAATGAATAAATTTAAAAAATAAATATTTATAATATAAAAAATGTTCTGTAATCGCTGTGGTAATAAATTTTCATTATATTTTTTACCTCAAAAATTCTAATGATTTTTTTTATCAAAATTTATTTTTACTTATCACCGAAATCAAACAACATCTGACGCGATCAATAGGCAAATGAGAAACTTGATCACATACTGTTATCCTGAGAACTTTGCGAGTTATCATATCCTTATCATACACGCAATAAGGCAAAAAATCCAAACTATCAATGGGATCAAAGGATTTGATCTGTGGACGTCATATAAGTTATAACATCGTATGCAATCATTTTCCATTCATTGCTAGATAACGATTTCTTCAATCTTATTATATTCCTGTCGATTTTAAGTAGTTTTCGTTCAATGTGTTCCAAATATCTTTATAATTTCATCCGCTCATTGTCGAACGTTTTCATTCTATCTAATGATTTTATATGATGTAATAGACATTAATCCAAAACGTATTCTATTCGGTACGATAATAAAAGGAAGGAAACTCGAGGAGCTGAATACTGAAAGCATTGCTTGTCAAATAAATCTCACAGTCAAAACGTCACTTAACTTCGATGAATAATATAACGAGAAATATAAATTGACTATCTATTAAAATTATCATCATAAGTATTCAATATGGTTAACCATTATAAGACAAGACCTTTCAGATGATCATCGTAAACTCAAACATTTTTCCTTACTAATGTTTGCTATAAGAAAATTATATGGAGGATAGAATGATTAACAATTTAAATATTGAAAATCATTCATCTTCAACAATATTTTTCCTAATCACATTTATCCATATTATCTCCATATTTTATTTGATTTTGAGTACAAAAATAAATGACTTCATAAAAATTTAGACATTCGTAAATCCTGAATTGAAACCCGAACCATTACCCTGACTACGACCATGCCACTGTATATTACTATAGAAAAACAATTACAACTCATCAATTTCTACATATGTTGAAATTGGACTTGGCCCCAGATACAATCAATGACAACACACGAAAAACAATTCATCAAAAAAATACTTTTCAAAAACACTACAACCCCTTTGAGATCCTTTCCAATCGGTCACCCTAAAACGCTCACCTCCACCACCCATTATTAAACCCACCACTATCACCCAGAACGTCATTGGGGGGCAATTTCCCCTCCTTAAGTCTTGGGGCTCGAACGATTTTGAAAAGCATCGAATAATTTAAAAAAGCATTGACTTTATTTTACAAAAAAAAGTTTGTGATTCGAACAATTTTTGGTCTTGGAAAAATCTGAAACGACGTGCCTAATATCACCTATCACCAAAACCTCTCCACGCGCCAACAATCAACGACAACAACAACCTCACCATCACCAAACACACCTCTACAACAATAGACGCACTCGCGCGGAACAACGGCCGCGCTCGCACCTCCGCCGGCAAAACAGCACTGCCGCATCTGCCGCTGCGCCCACGCGTCTTGTGCGCCCGAGTCCTCGTGTGCGCAGGAGTCCTCGTGCGTTGGAATCGACGATATGCAAATCGGCGAGCGTGGGTGGCCGCGAGCGTAGCGTGGCTATTTTCGTTCGCGGGTCCGATTCGTGGGCAGCGCGATGAGTAAGTGTTTCCGATACACTATCGCTCGTACGCTAATTGTATCGTTCCCAAATGACGGCGATAGAGTGAACGGAGTAATTGAATTGTTTATTTTTGTATGGTGGTTTTTCGGGGGCGAGGTCCTTCAAGTGGAAAAGTGGTGTTTGGATGTGTGTAGTGGTGAAAATTTGTAGTGGAGGACTGGAGGGGTTGCAGCGATGTAAATGAAAATAGTACGTATGTTCTTTTGTATATAGGAATTAAAAAAAAAAAATACGAAAACGTCATCATCGATACGTACAAGAATCAAAATATGTATTGCATTTATACATCTGTATGAATATAGGAATTTAAAAAAAAATACAAAATATTCTTTAGTTTTTGTTCAAATGCTTGTCTATCCGCTACAGACTTTGCGGTTATGACTGCTATAGTGGTTAGTTGTCATCCGCGTTGAAAGGGGAAATTTTTAGTATTCAAACTTGGATAGAAATACCTTCCCTTTGTTACGTAATGAACAAATACAATAAGGATGAATTACATGAAATTTTGATGAATATCAGAAAGGTTTTGTTCTGCAGTGAACATTGTATAAGTAATTTACGATGATAATAATTATTCAACTATAATCTTATAATTAGACTTGTTACGCACCGGTTTCAATTGATTATACATATGTACTGTTTAAAATTAAAATTCATAGAAAATCACCTTTTCTTATCAGTAAATAAATAAATAAATAAATATAAAATGAGAAAACTTTACAAATATTAAAAAAATCTTGTTCCGCAATGAATGTTATAATCTGACGATGATGAAAATAAAATTATTCGATTCTTTTGTATGTGGAGCGAACGTATTCTTCAGATAAATTAAATTGCACAACGGTCGATTGTTACTAATTCGGAATATTGATTCGGTCACAATATGCTGATTCTGACACACATTGATTCAATTACGTTCGATTCATAAATTGTGCATTCGAATGGATCGTATTTTTTCGGACGGTCGAATGAGTTTGTTGAATAGCTTCGGGTGTATATTTTGGAGTGATTAACAAAATTTAGCATATGAGAGTTTACTGAACTTTTCAGCTCGTACGATTAAAATCTATTGAACTTGTCGAAGTGCATCGCTGATTGTAGTAAAAAGGGACACTATTACAATACAATACAAAAATCATTGAGCGTAGTAAACGCGCGATTGTTATACAAGAGTTGCGTCAATAACAATACAATTAAATTAAAAATAAATTGAAAAAAAAAAAACGATAATAGCGTACGTCGAACATTGTATGCAAATTCGTCGGCCAGGTTGAACCGACAAGGCATTTGTTCACAGATATATATCAAAAGCACATTTGAATTACAATAACAAATAAGAAACGTTAAAAATAACTGAAACGAACCGTCTATTTTCATACGAACGGAAATTCCGAAAATATCGAGATTTTCATATCGCACAAAAACGACACGATTCAAAAACATTTATACACAAAAAGTATCTTCCACATAAATTCATCTAAAATTACAATATCTCGAGAGGCCCGCCGTCTTGCGCAACCCGAAAAAAACACAAATCAACTTAATTCAGAACTCAAAATCGTTCCGACCTCACAAAAAATTTTCAGACAGCCAACCTGAAAAAAAACAACACGAACAAACTCAATAGGAAGACGTCGCATCGTCCGCAATTGACCCATTAAGATACGCGAGGGCTACACAGATAAATCATCCGTCTGTTTTCGCGAACTGTGTCGGCTAATTATTTATTAACGTTACAACAACATCGCGTAATGATGTATTACAATTGTCATTGAACCGTCGGGCCCGATAACAATGTGTATTATTTATCGGATCGTTCCGTTCGCGTGCAACAATCGTAGTACGACAGTCGCGGTTGAATTTTCCGAAGTTTCAAACCGTCGATGGTTTTTTTTACAATGACACAATGACGTGAAGTCATCGTTGAATTGCCATTGTTTCATTACACGATATTGTGGCATGTAAAAAAGCTTTGACCCGAAACTCGATCGCTCTAATTACGTTGACATTTAACAGATACCGATAGAAATTTTATGAAAATATCACGCGTTCAATTATGAAATTAATAAATCTCGTATCGATTGTTTATTGGCTTTCGTATGAGTTGGAATTGGAAAAAAAAATTATAATATGATCAACATTCGAAATTCTCAGAACGACCAATCGTACAATCGCACCTTTTTCGTTACTCAACGGCCCTGTACGCCCACGACAACCTAAAATCTCACACAAACAGAATCGATCAACTTTCAAGCATAATATTACGAAACAGATCGGAAAAATGTCCAAAAATAGACTCGAAAACCTGGAAAATAGCATCCTGAACATGGACCGTTCCATTGTTATCGGAAATACCTCAACATATCGCAAGATAACGTTGCAAATCCGGACTTTTAACACTGAAAAGTGAAAACAGACCGGTGCCAGGCACGAACGGACTCACCACCTTCTTATCGGTTGCGCAACCTTCTTCCACGAAACTCCGATTCGATATCGTGTTAATTCCGATATCGAAACATAAACACACCATCGTTCCGGTAGTAACGTCTTCGGGTTAATTTGCGGATTCCAGACCAATTCATGGGAACGTGATCGATGAAAGTGTATGGTTTTTGTACGTGTTAATTGATGATCGGGTTCTTTTATGTGCGGAAGGAATTCGTGGTCGATAATTGCGGCTAATTATTCGAGTAAAACCGAATTTTCGTTCGAATTTTAATGTATCGCTATTTTCGTCGGGGAAATTCACGAATTTTTTTTCATGAATGAAAATCGATATGGCGTAATGAATCAATTAGCTAGACCGCGGCACGAATTTCGTGTTAATTTCCGGCATGCGATAACGAGGATAAATCGACCCAAAGTCCGATCGGCGCAACGATAATGCATTATAATCGTATACAATTCGAAAAAAATACACATCACGATAACAATTACAGATACCGCGACAGAAATACATCTGCAACTGTTTAGAACCGGCGATAGTGCAGATTAAACAAACAGCTGATCGCCAACAACGAGATCAAAACAAATCGTTTTCGAAAAGTGTTTTCTTTCATTCTAAATCCGCGATCCTTGATCCAAAAAAAATTGGCTTTTGACCAAAACGAGACCATTGAAAACGTTCGAATTTCACGCGAGCCGATTCAGCCGTTTTCAGAAATTGCGCAATTCTGAAAAACTCACACACAAAAAAACACACACACACACGAAAACTTTCTCTTTTTTCCATTATCGCGATCATCTCGACGGGGCTACCGGGTTTGCGTCATACAACCGCGCGCGTCAACGTTTCCAAAAAACCCGCGCACATTTCAAAACCGCCAAATAAACGCATGCGCTGCGTGCGCGGTTGGCAAGCGTGGGCGTACTACCACACACCGAAAGCCTCAACAAAAACAACGGACTCACTTTGTCGACGAGGACCATCTGATCGTGGGGCGGAGGCGCACGGGGGCAGAGCCTCCCGCCTCGGTCATACGCCCTGGGGACACGCACAACACCCGCGCAGGCCTACCAACACGAGCTGACGCCGCCGAGACTGAACGTGCTCTCGCCGTGGGAGACGGGCGCGCACTGGCCGCGGAGCGCGCTGTTGTGGCCCCCTTCGTCCCCCCCCCCCCCGCGCGGATTACGGTGGTGCTTTAGGGGGGGAGTGTAGTACGTTAAGCATGGGCGGCTCGTTAGGTTTATCTGTTTATTATCTGGTTTTAAGTGGATTTTTGTTTTTATCATGGGATGCATTTTTGTGATCGATTGAGGATTGTGTTTTTTGAGTGTGTTGTGTAGATTGTGTTGATGTGGGGTTTTTTATATTGTCGGATGTTTGGGTGTTTTTTTAATCGTTTTTGAGTATTGTGCTATGGCGGCTCGTCCTAATGGGCTGCGGGGCTGCTGCCCTCCCTGTATACAGTTTTTTTTTTTAATTCTTATATTCGTCTTGTATATGTGTATAAATGCAATACGTATTTTGATTCTTGTATATGTTGATGATGACGTTTTCGTATTTTGTACATGAAAACATATATACTATTTTTATTTTCATTGTTGCAGCCCCTCCAATACAAATTTTCATGAGTCGACACTGGTTTAAATATTGTGTAATGATTTATATTGAGATGATGGTTTCTTATATACGGAACTTATATTTATTGATCATATCGCATATTTGTTAATTTCGGTAATTATTAAAAACGTACGTTCCAAATTTAATAATGTATTGACAATTAGAGGATTTTGTATTATACGTGTGATAAGACTCGAGCAATTCATGAAGAAAATTAAAACTATTGATCCCTAAAGAATTTCGAAATAACGGTGCAAAATTAAGTAATCTATAACTTCAGGTGTGTTCAATGTGACTAACAATAATAAGCATATAAAACACATATCCAAAAATCAACCAACGTTTTGAAAATTTTATCATTTTATTGATAAATTTTAATCGATTCATTGATTCATATATATTTCAAAATCGTATTGTCCAAAATAAGACAATAACGCGATAAAAATCAAATCAATTATTACCACACTATTGTAAAAACGTTAATTCATTGTGCAAATAGTATTTACTACAAAATTATCTATCAAACATATCGCAAAAGCAATCAAATATACCTATTAATACCACGATTATAATTGTTAATTGTATTAATGAAGCTAGATTATTACGACAACACTCAATTACATTTCAATCATTAATACTTTAACATTTTTGGCCTTGTTTAATGCATCGATTCCCAAGTTAAACAACAGGTAGTGACGTATTGGAACAATCTGATCTGATCATTAGATATTTTTTTTTACTGTATAAACACACCTAAAATTAACGTCCGCTTATCATTGTGCAATCGTTCATCTTCAATTTTTTATATCTAAAGCGACTCATCCGATTCACGCATCTTTTTAATTTCACGTTTCTTATATCTCATCAAAATCATCTTCATTTTCTTTCAAATAAATAAAAAAAATAAAAATGTGAATTTCTTACGAATATTATAAAAATATTATCTTATTTCAATCTTATAAGACGACGGCGGATCAATACGGATTATTCACAAAAAACTCGACCATACCAAAAAAATATTACCCAATTTATTTTTAATCCACCACGCCCAGCCACTGAATACGCGCGGCCTTCACGGGTTACTACAGCCATCAGGTGTACACACGCTGACGGAAAAGTTTTTTAGCGGTCGAGGGTGCGGGCGCCATTCAAACGCTCTCCGCACAACAATGTCCAAAATATGCGCGGGCAAATGATAATCGAATTCCGATCGGATCTTCGATCTATCGAAGATGAGCTTATGATGGAGCCTGGTCTGTGTTCCTGGAGAAATTCGTCTCCCGTAATATACTACATACTTATCTGGTGCTGATCAGGGCTGCCAACTCGTTGGAGTATGGTCGGTTTTTTAATTGGTTTTGTTCAATGGAGTTTGAGTTGTTTTTTTTATTTTTTTGAATTGATAATTGGTTTTGTTCAATGAAGGCGGGTGTTTTGTTCGGAGGTTTCGTGAATTGGAATGATTTTGTTAGAGTGTTGTTTTGTTTCGTAACTTGTTCGATTCGGCGATCCGTGAATTTTGTTTATCTTGGGGGAGTTTGTTTAATTGGTTGATTAATTTGTTATATAATTTGAAATTGTTGAGGGCGGTTATGTATTTGTGATAGTTAAGATTGATTGAAATTTCTTGAATAATAATAATGTTAAATGAAATCGGAAACGTTGCTGATTGTACAATTCGAGATAATTTTACGATAAATAGATATGTAGTGCAATTGTTCTACATTGAATTGATTATTATTATAATATTTATAATAAATGCATTTAATTTTGCATATTTGTTATCTGTCTAATGCTGTTGTACAATAATATTATTATCATATGCCGTTTTTATTATTTCTACTACGAATCAAAACACTATAATTAAAAAAAAATTGCAGCATTTTTACAAAACTCTCATAAAAAAGCAACAATGAAACCGTTTAATATCGACATGCTAATCACTCAACCTTTAACTAAACCATCTCCAAAATTCAAAACCACCTTCAACTTTTCGATCACCACACCTGACTTCACACTTCGACCATACCAAAATTTTCCACCGACAACTTTCAAACCTCACCAACAAATAAATCAATCACAAAAAACACGACCACATCCAAATTATGACCCTTAACCTAAACACATCACCGACACCCATAACACATCCATCATCAACATTTCCACGAGCAAACCCAACCTTTTTCCCATCCGGCCCACAAAACCATCACCCACGCAACCGCACACCAAATCCGACCAAAACCCACAGCAAAACGACACAGTTGACGTCCACTGACGTTCCGATACCGTCTTATTGAAACGCGAAGCGATATAATAATGTCGGCGTCGTTTTAAGACACCTATAAATACGCGGAGGCGGTCAGGACGTTGACCACGTGTCCATCGGCAACACACCCAATTTTCACCACAATGAGCACGTAATAACGAAGTCCATGGTGTTTGTTTGTGTATGTCTTTTTTCCTGTGTATCTCCGATGAAGGTTTGAATCGAATTTTTGGGATTGGTGTCGTTGACTTTTGTTGGTATTTTAATAGAAATAAGTCTTTTGCGTAAGCCGTAGTCAGGATTTTTTTAGGGGGGGGTCAAAATATAACTTTGTATATATGTAAGCGATTTCAAACAATAAAATATGCTGTTTTTTTCAATTGATGTATGATGTGTGTAATGAATTAAATCATTCAACGATATATCATGATTGAGTATATATCTCAACATAGTAAGTCTCATAATTTAAGCATAATTTGTCATTATTTTTGAAATTCAGGGAAGGGCAGGCCATGTGTATAAGAGTAATGAAATAATTAATTTCGCGCGTCATATGATTGTTTTAATTAGAATTTGTATATGAGAATGATTGAATTGAGTCTAATTTGAATTTACGATTTATTTGAGCGTTGATTTGTGTTAAATAATTGTATTATCAACACTTATTAAGTTAATTTTTTATTTGTTAATAATACATTAACGATGAATCATAGACGTATATAGAAAATGAGATAATGTTTCAACGAATACTTCTTATCAACCGAAAACGAGTACACACTAACTATTTCAATATAAAAATTAAAAATAATTTATATTTGATTGTACTATTTACTACAACTCTATTAATAATCATATGATCCAATATCACCAAATACAATGTCAATATTTATTATTAAGCAAAAACAAGTACATATTAAGGAAATAATCATCATCAAATACAACCTATATAAATTCCACAACAGAACACACTATCGAATCATCAATTGTATCAATCCACAAACTAACAACTAGCGTGTTTTTCAAACTATAAAACCGGTCCCAAAATAAGTCCTACCTCGATTTTGCTAAATTCGTGTACTATAAGCCCTACCCCAAAAATAAGTCATACTGACTAAAACTAATTGTAATTAAATCAAACAACTGATCATAGGTAAGGTGCCTTTTTTTGTTAACCGATCAGAGAATCGAATTATTAATCAATCAAAAATTTATCTTGTGACGGCAACAAACATATCGCTAGAAGTATTTAAAGAGTCAAATCGGTGGTTAGGCGCGGATTTCTTCAGAGAAAGGAATTGTCGCTAATTTTAAGAAGATTGACAATATAATTCAAGTTAGATGATACTTTGATAATTAAACTAATAATATGTTACTATAAATTTTATTTTCTCAAATAAATATGCAACATATAAAACGTTACGTATGAAAAAAATATGACTATCTCCGAAAATAAGTCTTGGTGCATTTTCTTCGTGTGTTGTGATTGATCGGTGATATCTGGAGCAACGAGTCCAATTGCCACATATGTTATATAGGAACATGATGAGACAAGGAGTGCTATGAAAGATTAAAAATTTAAGATTTGTAAAACTGGAGGAGTACTTGCTATGCAGAGTATCCTACGATGTAAGATGAGATCTGAAAGGATTTACAGGAGAGTTCAAGAAGGGACGAAAGGAAATTCGTTTAGAATGTTTTGGGGCCGAAGGATTGAGTTCATTGCAGAGCCATAGCAATGTTTTTGGCGCCCTTGGTAAAAAAGGATTATTTTTAAATATAGAAAAAAAACTAAATTATTTGAAAGTAATCATTTAAACATAATTTAGTGAAAATCAAACTTATAAGAAAAATTAAATATTAAAATATTTAGAAGAACATAGCGCCACTGGTGAAAATTTTAATCGTTTTTTTTATGGTTGTCGTAAGATCTATACCAATAGTGCATAACACAGAGTCTACCACGAAATTTATTCCAGTTTAATAAATTTTCGGATTAAAAGAATAATTCTCACTGTTAAATCAAACCAAACAAATACATGCTAACCAAAATCACTTATTAAAAAAATAAATCAATTTTTATTGTTAAAATTGGCGCTGCAGGTAATTTTTTTTATTTTTTCATCGATATCATATTGCAAATTATCTCGAACAAAATACGTAAATGTTTATTTAGATATTTCAAAAATAAATTGAATTATCTTAATTGTTTTACATTCGTTTTAAAATATATAGGAAAGGGCGCCTTTGGCGTCCCAAAAATCGCGCGCCCTTGGTGCTTGCCCGATCGCCAATGGATTGCTACGGCACTGGTTGATTGTGTAGTGTTCTTGTAGTTTGTAAAAAGTTTGTTGTGGGCGTTTTGCGTTTGTACATTTTTTGGTACCGAAATCAATTTAAAATTGTTAAGTTGGAAAAACACGACACATCAAAAAAACACAACATACACCTCAAACTACACAAACCGTCCAAACCGACCACGAGACGGATGCAAAATAGCAAATTCCCCATCAGACGATCATCAACAACGAATTCGGGCCTCGGGCGTAACAGCGAAGATCGCCAGGTATGCCGCGGACGATGCCCAGACCATCTATTTCGGTGCTATGAATGAATTCCCCGTTCGCTCCTCATAGTCCGAGTGAAAAACGACCGAAATAACCGCACGAATCTAGTGGAAAGTCGAAAAAAGACACCGCCGACGTTTGTACTACGACGCGTGGCTTTTCTTTTAGATGTTTTCCCCGCCGGTGCCCGGAAAATTCGCGCGCTTATTATTGTTCGTTTGCGTCGTTTGGAAATAGACGTCTAGTGAAATGTCTGGATGAATGGACGCGGGGCATAAATACATCGGGAGAGGACGGATTGTCGTCATTTCTGTGTCCAGGAGCAAAAAGTGTGGGGATGATGCGGTGCGCGAATGGGACGTGTTTGATTTGTTGGTTTGTTGCCATCGCTGACATTTCTTGGACGTTTTGTCGGGTTGGGTTTGCTTTTGGGATCGGTGAGTGTGTCTAAAGAGGGATTGATTAGTGGTTTGAGTGTTAGAATTAGATTGCATAAATTAGTGTCTTGGAATGAGTTATTTTGAGTTTGTCAAATTGAAGGATTTGTTGTTGGTTGTGTAGAATGTTCAGTGTTCATTATTGATGTTAATCTTTCTAAGATGTAATTATGATAAAGGATGGTGTTTAGCATTTAAAATCAGTAATTTTTCCTTACATTAAGGAAAATCGACCAAAAAACCCTTATTTTGCAATAGACACTACATAAACATCATATAATCATGATTTATCGTCATATACAGCCTATATAACGTCCACTCATAAGAAGAATTTTCCGAAATTCATCGGAAAATTTGAGATTTTTCCATAAAAAAACATTCGCAAACATACTAATAAAATAAAAACAATTCTTGATTACCTCGAATACTAAAAACCATCCCTTAACAAAACTTCTTACAATGACCATCATGTAGAAATTTCATGTGTTACCATATGAATCCGCGTACAGCCCATTTCTTTTCTTGTTTAACTCCAACGAACTTTAAGAACCAGCGCATCCAACAATAAGATTAATTATAAGCCCATTGACATTTTCCTTACATTAACACAAAAACTTTTACACATTACCATGATTATCAAACCACAAACATCTCGAACCGTACAAATTTTCTTGCAGCGCAAACGCAACGCGCACCTTTTCCCATTTTGATCGCTTCGGGAACGTAACAGGCATATCTAATCCAAGCCGACTCTCAGACAACAAACGTAACTTTCAACGTCAATTTGATATAAGCGAGTACGTGTTCTTCGTTCGCAAATAGCCCTGGGTTCGTCTCGGCGAGCGTTCCTGCTTGTTTTTGCATACTCGGACGGCGCGCGCCTTCCTCTATTTTCCGGCCATCGTACGTACGAGTCGATTTATATATGGGGTTTTCAGGATCAAAATTCTCAATTTGATAGTATGTAAATGGTGAAATAGTTTTGAATATGATATGAGTTTCGTTTGAGAATTTTGTGTTTGTTGGTGAATGAAGATCTGTTCAATCTTTTTCTATTTTTGTTAATCGTGTGAATTTTTTAATATAATACTCGAATGTATATGATGCATATTTTATTTATATATATTATTTATCTTGGTCTTCTAGTTTTTTTATAGTGAAGTAAATATTAGAAAAAAATATGTAGAAATTGAATTATTAGTTTTTTTCATCGATGAATCATTTTGAATTTTCACACTTTTCTTCATGTTTTGCCTAATGTCTGTGCAAACTGTCATGAAAAAAGTTGGAATGAGAATAAAATAAAATAAAAATTGGTTTCGTTTAATATTGTTATTATTTGGAAAAATTGAATTGTTTTGATAAATTTTCCGAATTTTCTTTGATGTAGTCTGAAGAAAACAATCAAGTAAAAATGTGAAATATGCTCAAAAACAGTTTAGATAACATTCAACAATCTTCAATTCTTTGAAGCTTACAGATAAATTTAATGACAATAATATCCAAATTAATCGTCCAATCATATCAATCGCACAATTGCAATTATTTTCCAAGAAATCTGAATGACATACCTGGGATTTCCTTCTATATTTTTAATCAATTATAATCTACTCAAACAGTACCGACAACCTACAAATTTACGATATACATATTTTTTATAATACGATAATTTCCACGACTGATTATTATTTCGACCTCGAATTTGAATCATAAAAATATTATTTAACTAGGCCAACCTAGTCAACCTACAGCGACATCCCAACTAAACCGGACCAGCAGAACCGCCCCAAAACCGACCAGATCGAATTGTGACTTTCGGCACTGCACCCCTTGCGCTTTTACATGAGGAGACCGACACAATCACGCACACGACCATTGACGGTCCGTTGCCGTTTTGTTTGTTGGCAACACGCGGTGCCAACTGTCCGGCTCGGAAGCGGGCGCCAACCGTCGTTTCCGATTCTGGGAAATATGGACGGCGTCACACCCTTTCTGGGCCAAAATTTCTAATTGAAAATTTGCCGCCTAATGATCTTAATGATTGATTAGTTTGAATTTGAGATTGGATTGGACTATTGTAGATATTTTGCATAGTGAAATTGTTTGTTTATCGTCTTGAAACATTTGATGTTTGGATAAAAGTTTATTGATTTGTTGTCATCTTAAATAAACAAATGTGTGAAAATTGTTATTGAAAGGATTATTTTGAACTGAAAACTCATGTACTATATGATATTTATTAATATTTTTTGAAAATGATTTTGTAACGTGATAAAACTATGGTCGTTCGTTTTTATGACTTTGCAAAAGTCACACCGTTTGTATAAAAAATTAAGTCGTGTTTGGTTTTCAAATGTAAAACTTTTATTTGCAATAATTTCGTTAACTCAATAAATAAGAAATATTTTACATGAAACGGTGCAAATACAGTGACGCATTCAAAAATTTACTTTGCGCTTATGTAATTTGGCTTGGTACTGGAAAATTTTATTCGTTTGTTGCGTATTATTTGTTCAAGTTTTTTCTTTTTTTTTTCGGTGAAAGTCATTAACTTGTTGACAACTTTACATCCCTTGTTCATTATTTCAATCTACTGAATACGGAAAATGAATTTCGTTGAAGCACTAAAAATGAGAAAAACATTAATCAAAATCGCAAACTCATTTGCTTACTTTTTATGGAAAGAGGTTTGAGTGAATTAATTACATTGCCAAAAAAATAGGTTCAAGTGATTATCTAAGTACTTAAATATTTTTCAATTTAAAATGATAATAAAACTCTATTTGATCGAAAAAATATTTTTATTAATTCAAAATAAAACATAATGAAATTTCTGGGAACCATCATTAGATAACATTAATTTGGCGTAACCACAATTATTTAACACAAAAATTTTCCTCAAATAAAATTTCATACAAACACAAACTATCGCGAAATCCATTGATTCCTCGCATTTCAAAATTCCAACCAAACAGTCGACAACCCCTGACGTCTCGTCGCAAAGCTCAATTGAACTCGAGGCTCGCGCCTAATGTCCACCAATAGCCTCACTTAATTGTACCATCGTATCGGCTGAAAATCGACCTGAAAACTGACCCGGCCCGTTTATAAATACGACCTGTTTTTCAGCTGAATAAAATCGCGGATTTTTGAATTTCGCGCTGTTTACATGCGGCCGACGAGAAGCAGAGTTTCCGCGCGGTGTTTATGCGAAAAATCGCGATCAAAAGCCGCATTTTAAATCTGTTTTTGTTGTATAATGGTTTTTTTTCATGGTTCTCTATAGTGGTCGAGGCGCGAAAGAGTGGTCGCCTCGTGTTTATTGCCGCAAAATAGTGGTTGCTCCGTTTTACAAGCGTTTATTTTTACGGGAGAGTGTAGATAAATAATCTGGCTTATGTAAGTTAGCAGAATTTCAATATTAATTATTTTGATATTTTACGATGTTGATTTATGGTATGTTTTGAGAATTATCAGATTCCTTTGAATACGTGTAATCAAATTTCGTTAAAATAAATTTTTAGATAACGAAGAGTCGATCGATTATTGCTAAATCTGTATTTAGATTTCAGAAGAAAAATATTTGAATGAAAATTATTTGTAAATAAATTTTTAAGATAACAAAGAATCGAACGATTATCGCCGAATCTGTATTTTGATTTCAGAGGAAAAATATTTGTAAATAGATTTTGTTAAAATATTTCTTTTAGATAACACGGAATTAGACAATTATTGCCGAATCTGTATTTAGAATTCAGAGGAAAAATATTTGTAAATAGATTTTCCATTCAAATTGTTATGAATCTAATGAATTACATTTAGACTATACATTGATAAAAAATAAGCTTAATACAATCCATAGTTTAAAAATAAAAAATAATTAAAATTTAGTTGTAATTTAAGATTTTGAGAAAATTTATGAAAACGAATTTCGATACCGAATGATTACATACTCAATTAAAGTTGAAATAAACCTATATAATACTAAATTCCTGTAATGATGATTTGAATTATCGATAACATCGTCTTTTTCATCTGTAAAGGTAAACAGTCATGATTTTTTTTTTTTCGAATATGAATATATCCTATTACGTGTCCTTTTATAACATTTTCGGCTCGGTTCCAATCGCCGCGTTCGCTATAAATCACCATGAGGAAAATCACATTGAGTTATTACAGCGATGATGATGATGACGATGATGAAAGAAGTGCATGAGTCAAAAGCGCTAGCGAGTTTTTCCACAAGTCAAGTGGTGATTCACGCTTCGAAAGTCTAAAATAAATGCGGTTATCAAACTCGAATGAAACCGTTCGAGATTTCGTTTTGCTCATTCAGCCTCCGATGTGTTTCAGAGTTCGCATATTGTTGACGAATAACACGAAATTTTCATATATTACAATACCCTCTTATTTAATTCATAGAAAAACAAGATTTTTTTCGTCCGCACCTCGAATTTATTCCAATACGTGAATGTCACATTCGAAGTTTATAAATATTAATCGTATCTTATTATACGCTCGTATATTTCCTGTGTTCACGTTTTATAATCGTAGTAATTTAAATGTACAAATCTATTTTTTGTCGCACGTTTTGTTTTCGTTGTGTTCGTTTTTGGATCGGTTACAAAATAAATTGAACTATAATAACGATTTTACTACGGCAATGTATCGAAAGTGAAACTTGTATTACTAGTGGTTTTTACTCGACGGTAATGTATCATAGCGTTTTGATTCAGTCGTTATGAAATCCATTTATGTTCAATTTAATATAATATATATAGTATATTATTATAGTTTTAATTATTTTATTTGAAAATATTTGAAATTCTTGTCGTTTTGTGAATCGGATTTGATCTTTTGATGTTAGTAATTAAAAAGATATTATACATAGGTCGTTACGTGAAGGTTTCATTATTAAAATAATTCTGTTTTTTCTGAGAGAAATTTTCATTATTCTTGTTTTATTATATAAAAACGTGAACGAAAAACATTTCGGTTGTTTAATTGAGACAATTGCAAATTTGTGAACTTTTTCAATAGAAAGATTCGCTTCAATAAAAAGTATTACTTCTATTCTTTGAAATGTTTTTGAAAGATTTCCATGAGCTGAATAAAACATTGATGAAAACGTGTTTTTCGAAGCATTAAAACGTAGTCAAATAATATTTCAGCAGTGTGTTTTTTTTATTAAATTGTAGAGTTTTTTTTTTTTAAATAAATTTATATTAATTATAAACGTTTCGTTATTTTTATCGTGAATTTTTTTTTCTTTGAAATTATTTTATGGGAATTCTAACATCTGCGAAGTTGAACTTTTAACAATTACCTAAATATTTATAGTCTAGTAGTTAATTAATTAGAATATTAAAATATGATAATCTTATTTCTATAATAGCGAATTTAAATTATTATTTTATAATTAAAATTAATTATTAATATGGATAAACTATTTAAAAACAACATAGAAAACTCGATAAGCTCCTCAAATTTTTTTCATAAAGGTCATACATTATTCAGCATAATGTAACATTATAGTAAAAAATATGAATAATAATAAAGTTTAATTTTCAATATTTTTCCTAATAAACTTACATAAACATCAAATTCACATTAAACTAAAAAATCGACTCTACACTCTACAAATTTCATTAAAATTTCGATCAAAGTCAAAAGTGCACACACTACAACCATACGAAACCTCCGATAAAAAATGAAAGCAATCACCGTTCTTGCTCGGATCGTTTCGATTCCATCCTCAGCCTCATCAATGATGATTCTGAGGAGCTCCATTCCTTATAAAGCACGCACCATCGGCATCTCGTCCGAGTGCTTTCATTGTCTTCTATCCGTCTCTCGAAATGGACATGAAAACCTGTCC
This sequence comes from Hydropsyche tenuis, assembly GCA_009617725.1. NCBI lineage: Eukaryota > Metazoa > Arthropoda > Insecta > Trichoptera > Hydropsychidae > Hydropsyche > Hydropsyche tenuis. The sequence continues at coordinate 1,644,790 of VTON01000028.1, forward strand.
GGTGAATGTTAACGATCCCTTGCCACATATGAACTGCCATTTTTTCCTCGAGCCCTTCTGTCTTTATGTCTGCTATTTAAAAAATGCCGATATCGGCTCGAGTCTAGTGTTAAAATAGGTTTACAATATATCTCGTTCAAAGGCTTCGGTGAATCAAAATGTAATCTACGAAGAATTCGGTTAAATCTAAAGCTGTTAAAATAGTTTTGTAGAGTTCGAGAATTTCGCTCCGGCTCATTGTTGTGCCCAAAGATACTACAGTAGTGGACAGACGAGTCGGGCATGTTTTAACATCTTTTTATTTTTGTTTTCGGAGATCGAGGAGGCATTTCTTTGTCGCCCATGATGATCCAAACGAGCCGTGAATAAATGGAAGGAATCCATGTGGGCGATAGATAGCGTTATATGCATTCGTCTTTCTACGACCAGAAATGAAATTTTCCGAAATAAAAAAATATATTAATAGAATATATTTCGAAATAAGCAAGCTGACGAAAATATTACATTTCGTAACGGATTTGAATCGAAAATACTACTACCGCGATCCGGGGATTCCACAACAACACAACACACTGCCAAATTTTAAACGGCCAACTTTTCAGTTTGTACAAAAAAATATTCTCAATCGCTTCAAATTATGTATGCTACGTTTAAGAATGATTTTTTGTATTTGGTTTAATTTGAAGGAAGATAAAATAAATTATTTACATATCGTTAGTATGAATTTTTAATGTAAGATACAAATGACGACATTTTAGTAGACATCCACGACAATTTGTCTCCTGATTTTTTAACGACAATACATAGATCTCCGAAATCATCTTTTGACGTTTTGTTCCCTGATATTTCGCCTCCTAACACTTCATCGATCATCAAATATCAAAATATGATACAAATCATCTTCTGACGTTTTGTTCCCTGATATTTCACCTGTCACACTTAATCGATCATAATTTGGTACAAATCATCTCATTTCAACAAAAAAATCGAATTTTCTCCAAACTGAAGATTACACCACTGCACCACGGACCTCCATAATACGATACTCTCTTTCTAAAAAAACACATATAATGGCAAAAGACGAGTCGGAACAAAAAGTGGTCTCGTCGGCCGCGTCTCGCGCGAGACGGAAGATCCAAACGAAAAACGTCCAAACAAAAATGGAAAGGGTTCTTCGAGATCGTCCTGACGAGATACTGAGTCCTTTTAGGGCGTCTTGGAATGATCAATGAAATTCCTGCGGTCGCTCGAGGCGCATCCCCGTCCACGAATAATGGCCCGTAACTTATGCGTGAGCCGCATAGACACTACCAAAACGGTACGGTGTCTGAATACACAATTCGATATGGATAAACGTATCTAATAAACTAATGTGTGCTTTGGTGTTAGGAATGTGCTTGGTTTGGTCATTTCGTTGTTTGGAGGTGATGATGATGGATGCCGGTTTGAGGATTTGTTGCGACTCTTGTCTGAAGGTTTAAATGCTGTTGGAATTTTGAATTTGGAAATGTATGATAGAAAGTTCTGTGTATTATTTGAATTTGTTGAATGTGTCGGTTTTTGGAGATGAGCGATATGTGGTGCGGTCAGTGCACGATTTGGATTGCGCAGCGTTGAGCTAATTGTAAATATGTAAGTCTATTTAGAGGAGATAATTTTTTACCGTTCAAATTCTTTGAACGTTACCTTTCTTTTATCGTTATGTAGTGGGTATATGTGATGAGAAAAAAAAATTTCAATAATATATTGGAAAGACGTACATATATGACGCATTTCACCTATAGATACATCATGATGATGAAGAACAATTTCAGAGAGTCGAATACTAAAACCATTCTTTATCAGATGATCTCACAATGACTGTAAAATCATTTGTCAATTTATTGATCATCCAAAATCAACTCACACAAGGAAACAATTGATCTTTCTCAAACAAACATATTCACGCTCATTACACATCACACACTCCAAACACCAAACGACCTTCCTCGCACCACCCAAGGTCAAACCCAGATCATCAAACAAAACGAAAACCCTCAATATTGATTTAAAATATTCAAAAAATGCACGCCGATCTGCGGTTTTCTAAAAAAGCGACCGCACCTCCCCCCGCACCGCAATCAACACTCCGTAACACTACAAGACAATCAACTTGCACAACTGGCAATACGAATCGCGCTCGATTTAGTGTAAAAGTGGCCTTGACCTCGACGAGGTTGTCCACCTGGTCTCGTCTCGCTTCGGCTGCTTCCACCACTTCTTCGAGGCTCGAAGATCGAGTGTTGTATGCAAAGCTGGAGCCAGAACCGAGAGGCTTCTGTAGACGAGAGGTCTCTCGTCTTTCGTCGTATAGTTGCTATGAGGATGGTAAGAGAAGAAAGATTTGATGATGCGAAATGAGTGTATGAAGCTGTGGTATTTGTATATTTCAGTATTTCAAATGTTCATAGGAGAATTGGTTACAATATCATTATCGAATCTTCGGAAATACTATTGGGAATTCGAGCATTTTTAGTTTTATGAGTAAAATCAGGATTAAGTCAAGATTTTTTTTATGTGGGGATCAAAATATAATTTTTTGTGTTTATGCGATATAAATATGCTATTGTTTTTCATTTGAAATATAATGTGTGTAAATTTAAGACGGTCAAAGAATTTATTCAGATGGACCATGGCCGTGTGATATATCTCAAAATGTAATTATTTTTAAAATTTATGGGGAGGCAAGGCCCTCACGAACCCCACCTAAATTCGGGTGGTAAAATCTATGGTGAGCGTAAGCGTAAGCGTTTTTTATAAATCAGGGAAATGAGTGAGAGTACAAAAATAATGTCTCCATTGGTTCATAAAATGCTCATTATGGATTTCATCCTAAACATATGAATTTAATCACAAAAAACCATCCATTTCCAAATCATTTAATTTTCAAATCAACGATGTATGAACTGTACTCTATCTCGCTTAACTTCATTGGTCGTTAATGTAAAAAAAATATATATGAGAGTATAAAAACAACGTTAGCAATGGTTCATGAAATACTCTTGCTTACGCTTACTATGAATTCATCCTAAACCATCCTAACTCATCCTATTTTGAATTTGATCATCAAAAATGACCCATTCTCCAAAACATCTAATTTTCAAATCAACGATGCATTCTAACACTCTATCTCGCTTAACTCCATTGATCTTAGATAAAACAAAAAAAAAACATATGAATACACAATACAATCGTCTCCCAATTTGCATTTATATAGTTTTATGAAACACGATCTTCCGGGGAGTCAAGTATATAGCGGTCGGACAATCGACAGTTGTTTTTCGCTGAATCGAAGCCTCCTGGAAGGCAAGAAGTGGTCGGAGAAGAGTGGTGGCCGAGTGGTTGAATGAAACCGCGCTCCCACAGGACGCTGGCCTTAAATGGGAGTCCACAATGACCATTGTCTCGTCGCCGTCGTTGGCGGGAAAAAAATTCGCCGCCGTTGGCCGTAAAACAATCGCTCGATCTCGCTGGCCATATACAGAAAGCGGTCGCCGTTCAGGATTTATTTTCGATTTTTTCATTCGATTGCTTTTTTTGTTCGGTTTAGGGACGTGTGCTGGATAATAAATAGGTGCGGCTCGTTGTTGTTGCAAATTCGATGAAAGTTTTTAAAATTCTATTCGATTTCTGACTTTTGTGTTTTCAGATTGGTGTGAAAATATATACGCTTTTCTATTGAGAAACCTTTTGAGATTCAGAAATTGACAGGCATTGAACATCAATTTCGCTCAGGTTTTTCTTCCACTCGAGAGCGTCTATTGTTATGATACGTCGCCGAAATTCGTTTTCATCTCAACGTGCAAATTTCAAATTCGTAAGATTTCTCATAGACTAATTTCAACAGAACATTTCATATTGGTTATTACAAAAATAATTACAAAAGACCATAACTGAGCATCATATTAAAACAATCCAAGACATTTTCTTTGTTATTTCAACATCAAAGGATCAGTATCAAATTTCATACAAATGTGTTAAAATTCAAGACATTTCATCTACTCAACGAAAGTAAATAAATATCAGTTTTCTCAGAATCACTCTGACACGAATACACCCGAGGCAGTACCCCGGCATTCCAGATTGTTACGAGATCCTTTGAAAGAGATGACGTTGCATTGCGTCCTGCAACAAAAGCGGTTCTGCACCCCGAATTAACAAAAAAATATACGAGGTCAAAATTTGAGAAGCACAAGAATGGATTACAACATAAATAAAACAACAACGCGGATTGAATGTGCTTAAACTATTTATATAAACTAGCGAATTGAATAATTCATTAGATGCGCTTCGTTGCACGTACATCATGAATTTCATTGAACGACACATTTCTACGGAGAATGTAATTAGATTGAAAGAATGACAGTTTAATTCGTTGAAATATCAATTGAATTAAAAAAAAAACAGTTTAAGAATCTATGAAATGAAATAAGATATTCAAATCGTATAGTAACTCATAGAGCAAATTTGCATTTCGTATTTATTTTTTTTTCCATGTCCATACATTCGTCTTGTTTTTCGTACTTCTTTAACACAAAAGTACACTTGGCGGAAGAATAAAAATACACAAAAAAAAAATATTTCAATAATACAACAGATCCGAATAATAAAACGATAAAAATCGCGTACGAGCAATTTATGCACATATTTGAAATTCGCCCTGGCGCGCGTTCAACAAACAGCCACAACACAACCTTAAAACGCCTCGAATTAGCCGCAGCGTTTTGTTGAAAATTCACGAAAAACGTTTCAATTAGGCCGCATTCCTCAAACTGACCGATTCCCATGGTTTCGCGCCAGATGCCGAAGTACTTCGATCGAAAATTTTGACCGGTTAACATAAAAAAGATGGTAAAAAGGATCGGTAACGCCCCCGACTCTACCCCTGTTATTTCAGAGCGTTCTGAATTAAATGCCATTTTATCGGACACGCAGTTCTGGAGGATCAGGGTTGTCGATTTGTATTATGTGTTGGGATTGTCGGAAGTGTGGATTTGTTGATTTTGGCCCGAGATCAAAGTCGCTGTACAAAGTGTGTTGTGAGTAGTGTACGCGTTTTGATGCGGAATCTGGCGGTTGTTATTGTTTGTTTTGTTGTAATCGAATCGTGATTATGGATGGTGGTTCGTGATGGGAAAGAGTGTTGCAGTTTTGGTTTTTTTTTTTTTTTTGAAAAATGCAACAGTTTATATTTCGGAACGTAACCCTGGTAATTGGAGATGGGAATCGCCATGGAAGCTTTTCACACGAGCATCTAATATACCGCGATTAGTGAATTTGAAACTCGACCCGTTTCAAAAATTATCACACACGAAACAATTTGGGAAAAGTTTATGAACTGATTGAAACTTCCATAATTTGTAAAGAATATTCGTTTAATTTTTTTCTGAATGATTCATGAATTTTTCGATTGAAAATTCATAAAATGAATGAATTATTTTATTATCTTTTTAATCAAAGACGTATGAATTTATAATATATTGACGCATACTAGCTGCTATTATTTGAATCATGGTATTTTAAATACAAAATAGCAACGAATTGCCATAAATTTAACGACTTTGCATTTCAGCGTTTTTTCAAGAAGTGCAAACAAGAAATGAATACTGAATGATCAATAAAGTAAATACACGCATTGAAATATCCAAGGTTACAAATGTGCAACATTGTAACATGCATGAATTTTTATATCGATTGAAAATTTATATTTATATATCAAATGTATACATTTAAACGCGAATGGTACAAACAATTTTTCAAATATGTTTTTTATTGACTTCATATTTACGATAACTCTATAATTGAATTAGAATAATAAATTATCTAGTTACTAGACAGGTCTAGTTAAGTCATAATAGAGTAAAACTATGTCACATCTTTTTTTTTTAAATAACTTTTAGTTAACGTTTTATCTTTGTCATAATATCGATCATCAAAGTTAAGCGATCAATAGACAAATTTACCTGTTGAAAATATATTTTCAGAAAAAAATTCCCATCTACCTTTCAGCACATACGATACAAACACATAAAACTTTCGATACATAATACTTTAGATCAGGGATCGGCAAACTTTTTTTGAAAAGGGTCAGATAGTAAAAATTTGACTCGCCGGGCCGGATAGCAAACTCGAAGAAATTCATATGGGCAATTCTACTCAAATAGCAACAAAAAAGATCAAAAATATAATCTAATTGATCTGAAAATATGATATTTATTTGAAAATTCAAATGCTAGTTTTAAAGAATATTTTTACATGCAGGTAATATCAAGAAAATAAGTTTCAATGAATAGCGCGGCAGGCAATTCTTTTTTGGATTTTTATTGATTAAATCTATACTATTGATTACAACGTAAATGTTTTTAAAATACATAATTTTAGGGAACAATCGTTTCCAAACGAAAGTATGAAAGAAGCTTCTCAGTTGTACAGTTAAATGGATTTTGAAATAAGGATTTTTTTGCACTGGTATCAAGACCTGAAAAACGCTTTTGTAACTGTAGTTTAACAAAAAGTTCAGAAAATACATCCGAAATTTCTAAATGGATTCTAATTTTTTCAAGCTTTTTTTAAAATAAGTTTAATTTCAATTTTCGCGCACCGGATTGAAAACAGGCAGCGGTCCAGAGTTTGCCGACGCCTACTTCGTTAGATCAAATGATCCACTAAAACCACAAATAGCTCAAATTTCTACAAAAAACCATTAAAACCCCCCTCCCCTCCTCCATCCATTCCACACTACACTCCACGCCTGAATCGGCATTACGATTTACGATTTACTCTGACGATCAGACCGGTTCCTCAGCGTAACACGGTGCCGAGATCGCTGATTAGCGAACAGCAGGTACGCCGCGCGACCGGTCACGACCCTGCTCGGAAACGCGCTCTTTTCAATTTTTCGAATCGCTTTTGAACCGAGAAACGAGTTCGGCTTTCGGAAACGCGTCTGCGGACCGTGGACGCAAGGCGCGCTGTTATGGCCGATTTTTTACGCGCGGTTGGCAGCGCGTGCCGTTTGGCGGTTTTCGGTTTGGTGTCGAGGCGTTGTTTTGGAGTTGGTTTGGTCGTTTGAGTTTCGGATGGATGTGGATGGGAGTATGGTTTTGGGAATTTGGGCGTTTGGGTGTGATGGGGGGGGTTTATGGTGCGTTTGTGATGTGTGTATTGTGTTTCGAAAGCTTATTTGAAATCTGTCATTTGTATGAGAGCTTTTAATGGTTGATGGTTTATTTTTCTAATATGTTATTCACATAAGTTTGAATGATGAAAAATTGTTTGATTGGGTTTATGCGTTGTATAAAAATATTGAAACGAAATAAAACGCAACTCACTTTACTTTTTCTTTTGTTCTATTCAAGTTGATTTTCCACAATAAAGCACTGGAATAAAGCTCGAACTTAAAAGACTCGAAATAAAGCCTTTTTTCAGTGAAAAGAAGATTTTTCTTTGTAAATCGGATGGGACTAATTGTAAATTTCGATTTGTTTCGTGACATTCGACACGTCCGGTAATTGACTATTACGAATCGACAGTGCCAGATTTACTAGGTTAAATGGGCTTAAGCCTAGGGCCTCAAGATCTAGGAGGACCTCCATCCAAGGTGTAATAAATTAATTATGAAATTTAACGTTAAAAAAAAGTATGTAGGTATACGTGGAAAATTCTAACAAACCATCAACTGACTACAGCTAATTGGGAAAAAAAATTTGTGATTCGAATAATTTTGAAAAGCGTCCAATAATATTTAAAAAAAAACTTGACCCAACCTATCGTTGAACAATAACATACATATTGTCGCTGCGAATCTAACCCAACCTTTCAAAATCGACATGGAAATGGAATCGACTTCTACAATTTGTAGAAGTCTGTAGCACAATTAATAAAGATTACGGCTGAAAACAAATTAATATTTTTTTTTTCATGAAACTACAAAACATTATGCAATCTCAATTTCTATTTTCAGAACACACTCTAAACATGGCATCGATAATCTAAAACAAAAATTATGTATGCCGGCATGCGTCAATCTTTTGACTGCGTAGGAAGCTTTTTCTGATGCACCAACATTACCCGTTTGTCAAATCGCACAAAAAAGTAAATAATTTTATCGTTACGGATTTCTGATATATGTATAATGTTTGTTTTGACGATAAGCAAAAGCGCGATAAATGATAAATTAATTATAGTTAGTGATCTCAATTGAATGAAATTATCTTGTTTTACTTATCAAAGGATACGATATGACATTGTGCAATTTTTTTCAATATTTTTATATTTTCAGTTAAAATGATATGAATTGGATTTTTAGACATGACATTGTGCAATTTGATTGAATTTGTTCAATATTTTTATATTTTCAATTAAAATGATATGAATTGGATTTTTAATTCGAAAGTGACTCACATTTCATATGAGTAAGTAAATTTAATGAGATATTTCCAATATAATTGAAAATTTTCCGTATATGAAAAGAGTTCGAATATTAACGTCCATCAATTGGCTTTTATAATTCTTGGGAACCGAGACATTCAATAAAACCGAAGATTCTCATATAAAAATACACCCATCTTGACAACCGACCATATAAAATGATCGATGCAACCTCCTTTAAGGGTAACGAATCAGAAGGGCCGTGTGAATCACCGCGATTCCTCGCACCGCGACTATTACTCATTTCCAAAACAGCAGGTCCCCAAAAAGGACTCTTTTCCCGATCCTCAAAGGACAACCTGTCAAAGGTGAGTCCATTGTGCGCACGTTGTGCCCACCCGACTCGATACCTTTTTTCCTCCATCCACGTTTACGCATATCGCCATTGTCGATTCGTGTGCCTTTTGTGCCAACACGAACGTGTTAAAAAGGACCGAATTGGCACAATGGCGCCAAATGTCCATTTAATACAGTCCCGACTATTGTTGGTTAGTTTCTTGAGAGCTCTTTTCTGTGACAGCCTCACGTTGGGTAATGGATGCGTGGCTAATTTTCGGACAAGCGCCACCCCGGGACGGTGTTCGTTCGAATTTAAATGAGTTTTCGATTTTGGATCTGTTTTTTTTATGGTTTTGAGATTGGTTCGGAGCGGTCACAATGGTCACAAAGTGGTTTCCGTATGCGTTATCTCGCGGAGGAGATTAGTGTTATTGCTGGCGCTTCTCAGAAACACTTGGTATGTGCCTTCTATGGATTGTGGTTTTCAATTTCAGCTTCGTCATCTGCTTTTGAGAGTAACTTTTTTTTAATTGACATTTTCGATACGGCTTTTCGAGTGGGTGTCCAATTTCAGCTTTCTCACTAATCTAATTTGAATAAAATTTTCCAAAATTTAACCTTTTATTTCAACCTTTTCATTTTATATTATCGATGATGGTGTTGGCAACAAAGCAATTTTCTCTCATCATATGCAAGAATATATGATAAATATCAAAGGGAACACAATACTTGTTGATATGCGCAACTTCTTTGTTAATAACGAGGCCAAGTGTGTAATCTCACAAATTAGCCGGGTTTTGATATTATTATTATGATTCCGGACAAAGGATACTTTTCTGGATTAATCTTTATTGTTTCACTCGTGAACAACGATGTGTCATGAAGTCATCTTGATGATTCTCAGTATTCGCTACGTTTTACACATGTGTGTACGCGCTTGTTCTCTGCAGAATGTTTAAAAAGTTTATGCATATTTTTTTGGTGTTAATTAAACCATTTAAATATTATATATCATATCCAAGTGATATAAAGTCTATTATGTATAACATTTTTGATTCAATATTTAACATTTTCGCATTATAAATTGTTTATTTTAAATCGATATAACATCAATAGATACACATAAGATGTATGCTTTATTCAGATCAATTTTCAATTAATGCACGGTTGATATATTTGACGATTAATTCTCGAAATTATAATAATACATTTAATACAATATTTTTAAACCTTCTATACTCAATACGCTGAATCCTGTTGCTCGACTGGACGTAATTTGAGTCATACTCACAATCAGGGATATAAAACTATCGAATCTCGAACAGATTAATCACCAAAATTATTCCGAAACTAAACCCACACCCATATACACTTCACACACGTCAGGTATCATTTTTTTCTCATACTATTTTTACTACACTACTATTTACTACGAATCGTTTTTACAACCGTACGACCGCAGGTGGATGGACGGACACCGGCACAGGTAAATATACCTTTTTTTGGTATCGACATAATGGATACGTGTGCACTGGTAGTGGCATTCACCTGAGAATTTCTTTCATGGGTAATTTACGAGTAAATGGTTTCGACTTTACAATGCGCCCATCTCAAAGAGGACGTCCCGATTGTGCTCGAACGGTTCATCTTTTAGCCATTTGTACGTTTTCGAAACGACGATAAAAACGGCTACGTAAGTATTATAATATAATATATAAACGAGGTGGCGACAAAGTGAAATAGGAAAAAAATTGTCTTTTTTTCCTCTCTATGCAGGAAAAATAAAGTGGAATCTCTCAACTGGCGCCACGCTTCCAGGTAAAGTAATTGGTTATGCGTTCATAATGTGTTTCGTTTCATGAAAGTTCACTATTCAAATGGGTCATTGTCGTTTGCAGATGAAAAGGTGTGTGTTTTTGTTCGTGTGTGCAGTTAGTTTGTTGCTTCGGAGGAGTGTCTAACAATAAGAATTGGCGGTTGCGTAATTGTATGATTATGGATTTCAAATGAGCGAGTTTGAAGTGGTCGAAAAATAGTCTTTTTTTGATGAAGTATTTAAGTTATCAAACAAATATGGTGTAATAACATCTATTTGAATTAAAATTTATCGATTCTGTTTCATTCCAATAACTAATATTGAGCATACTCTATCAAAAGTCAATTATAACTTCAAAAACTAAATCGGAAATGTTTGTACAAAATATGCATTAAGTTTTGACGAATCTATATATTTCGTACAACGAAAACAAGTTATTAAACGTCAATAAGCTAAACAAAGAGGAATTCAATTATAAATTAATTAAAACGTATTCAAAACAGGCGTTGAATATAAACGCGTAATTAGTACACGATCCCTGACAAATTTAACGTTTCACACGCCAAGTGGTTACGACTTCTAAATTAGAATCTACAATTGAAACAAAATGAAAAACAAAAACATTAAGCCCGTGAAACGCGAGTTGCGAAACGTCGAAATGGAAAATTCAGATTTGCAACGTTCAAATTAATACAATGTATGAGCCATATCGCATTCTCAATTAACAACATATCGAAAATTCCAATTCGATGATTCTTACACAAACAAAATCTTGTGTTTCCCATTAAAAACGCATTGAGGTAAATTTAAGGATTTCAATACGATGATCGTACACAAATAAAATCTTAAATAAATCCGAAATTTGACCGTAAATACTATTAAAAAAAATACAGGACAGCGAGCTTGTCCTGTGCGCAAGAGTGCAAGCACCTCGATTAAATAAATTGCATTTAAAACGAGCGACGACCCTATGGTGGACGTTTTTGCTTATTTCTTTAATTTCAGGACAAAGAGATGGCGAAGTTTTCAGAAGTAATGCTTACAGGCGACGAATGCGTAAACACGTCCTTTGTAACAAAGTTAATGCTTCAGCTGTAAATCAGACGACCGTTTTTCAGCACACAGATTCATACGGTATATTCTTTTTTTTATATATATTTTATGATGATATTTTGATGTTATATTTGAGTTGTACTTGTTGATCGTAATATTTGTGTATGAATAATTAAGGAATTATATTTTGTTCAAAACAATAAATTATTTTGTTTTATTTTCGAAGTTCATTGTGTGTTACGCATTCGGTAAATAAATACGTAGCCTGATTGTAAAGATGATTTTAATATTTGATTCTTTGAGAGTTTATGATCGTTAAATGCAACCTATATAATATCCATAACAAGACCTTTTTAATGTCATTAAAAGTTCAAACAATTTTCTTCATACGTAATAAGGACATACGTCTTTCTCCGAAAATAGAACCTACCCCGAAAATGAGACCTACCATGATTTTAAAGGATGGTTTTAATACAAGATCTACCCCGAAAATAAAACCTTCCCCAAAAAGTTTTATTTTTTATTTTTCCTGCATAACCTATCCGAAAATAAAACCCAGTGCAGTTTTCGAGTGTAAAATTACTATCTAAATTGTAAGCATACTTTAAGTGTATTTTTTTGACTGCATGACATATTGTTCAACTTTAACGAAATCGAATTGCTCAATAAAATCAAATAATTACCTACTGAAAATTGTCAAAAATTTGACTGATTAAAAAACATTCCAATACCATCTAAACTTTTCAAAATCACCTAATTATAAACAACACACTTTACCATCACAACAAGTCGACACTACAAACACAAAACTCGAACATAAACCGAAATTTCCAAGTTCACCCATAAACTTGCATATTTACTCGAACTCCCCATACAACTCCATCCTTACACCACCAACTTCCTCACCCACACACTTCTCAGGATCGGTGACAAGTTTTCACCATCACCAAATCCCTCTCCAGCCATCACCTCGCCGCAGTCCATCACCCCGACGCATTGATCCACGGTTCGTTTATTTGCCGTCTGAAAAACGCGTGGATTATTTTCAGCGGCTGGGCGACTCCGGGTCCGAGTTCCCTTTCTAAAAATAATAATACGCCCGCTTGTATGCGAGTACGCACTCGGCGTACCTCGTAGTAATAAAAACAGGAAATACGAGCATGTCCGCGGCCGCTGAAAGCCGGCTCGTTTCGTTTTATGCCATTTTTCGCGCGCGTTCCACAAACGAGAGCCGCGCTTCTCAATTCGGCGCGAATTTTTCGCCGCGGTGTTGAAATTGTTGATTCGGTGTGGAATTTTGTTTTTGGCCGGGGTCTTTGTCTTTTGATGTGCAGTGCGAGATGGAGGTTTTATGATTTTTGTGGGAAATTATTTGTTTTTTTTTTTTATTATTATTACGAATACTCGATAGAAAGTGGTGAGTTTGAATACTAAAAACTATTAACTATTATATACTAAAACTATAAAACTATTATATACTTCATATTAGCAATATCAACATACATATGTTGATATTTACTTGATATGTTATTAAAATTTTATGCGATATTTTTCAAGGAAATTGTAGTTTTCTAGAATTAGTGACGACAATTAGTAAACGACACTAGCACATATGACCCTGGCACAGGATACACCACATTTTTAGAGATGGGACTTTTTCTTGGTGACCAGAAAAACGGTTCCCAAACGTTTACCCAAACGACACTGGCATAGAATAAACAACATTTTAGAGATAGTAGTTTTTCTGGTGACCAGAAAAACGGTTTCCAGACGTTTGCCCAAACGATGCTAGCACATACGACACTGGTACACACCGACAGTAATACACACGATATTTTTGAGGACTACATGATAGTTAAATGGTCCAATTAATGCCTTATTTTAGTGATATTATTTTCAAAAAATCACGGATTGTGTTCTACGCTCGGTGGTATAATATGTGCTACTGTTTGTGTATGCTAGTGTCGTATGTGCTAGTGTCGTTTGGGAAAACAACTGAAAACAGTTTCTTTTTGTCAAGTTGTATTAAAGACAATATAATTTTCAAAGGGTAAAATGTTAACTGGACGATGAACAGATGAATAGTGGCAAAAATTGACATGCGATGTTTAGTAAAAATATTTTAAATATATTGATAGAAATATGTTACTAAACGGATGAGAGTGAATTATATGTATAGTTCTATGATGGGCGTTAATCTATCATTTTTTTTGATTGAGTGATAAGGAATGAATAATTATTTGATAAAAAAAATTTTCTGAAAATGAAATATTAGTTTGAAAACAGAATTGAAACAACAAAGAACACGTTGAAAAGGATTAATTTTATTTACACTGTGTAATCTGTGCAGTAAAACGGGCACAAGTATAATATCTATATGCAAACGATGAAACGAATATAACAAACATTCCGAACACGAAAAAAATTATAATAAACACAAAAAATATTAATCACACAAAACAACAACAATTCAAAAATCAAATCATATTCTTTTACAACTCAAAACCTGACAAATAACATCGACATCACTTTCGTCGTTCATTTTGAGAAACGTCGACGGGGAATAATGGCGACCTTTGCATATAGCGGTGCAGCAAAATAAAACGTCTAGTTTTGCAAATAATTGCGTGCGTTGCGTACGCGAGTAATCGCTCGAGTTGTCGAACGCTCGATTATGCAGTGCCCGCCATTTTTCGCGATCACGGTCGTAATTAGGTGTGTTCGGGCCGTATTTCTATTTTCGTACCTGGACCTGGTCACGTCGAAACTTGCTGGAAGTCAATCGTCCGTTCAATGTGATTTTAGGGTCGACATACACGGACTTGTTCAAAGATGGATTTTTGTTGCCATATAATTTTTATTTTTATTTTAATTATATAAAACATTTGATTTAAAGATTGAAATTTGTATTTTAATTTTTTTTTATTATGTAAAAGGTAATAGTGATATTCGAAGATATGGAATATTACTTATTATATTATAAAACTATACCTAAATTTTAAAATCACATTATAACTCTTGCTTCGTGTACTTTAGTTTTAATTATCGATATGAAACAATCAATTCGATATTGCGAGATTATTGAGACTTTGACTCAACTAGGTATCTTATTTTGAAGATGAGTTGAATTTGAGTTGGTTTTTTTGTATAAAGATGAGGTCACCTTGTAAAATTAATTGATTGAATTTTTGATATTGGTTCGCAGTGTTGCCTCAGGTATTAGATTTTATTTTGTTGAGTAGTTAGTGAAATTTAAGGGCTAAAGGGCAACACTATAAATGTCGCAAGTGTATGAAAGCAAGAAAGCGACGCGAACTTTCATCGAAGTTAGTCTTGTTTCGGCAGGAAAACGAATAGCACCTGAAACGTGTAAGTTGTTTATAATTCGATTGTGTTTTGCTTATTTTGTTTTATTGTGGTTCGAAAAATAAAATCACATTAACCGCTTCATTGTCGAACATTTTCAATTTGAAAAAAAAACCATTTTACTAGTATGTAATGTGATTATTTTATTATTTTTCACTTATTGTTAGATAATTGGTGAGCCTCAATCGATTTGAGTGAAATATTCGCGAAAAAAACCACTTTATTTTCACATGGATTACCACTTAATGATTAAATACTCAATAATTAAAAAGAGTTACATGTCAATTTATAAAGATTGAAACATTAAAACATTCCAAATAGAGATATAATACGTAATAAAAATAATATTTTTGCCTATAATATATTTTGAAGCAAGTTGTTGAACTGAAGAAATCTCTAGTGTCAACCCTGGTGACGCATATTTTAATTTACCCCAAATTAACGAAAAATATGAGTGTTTTTCAACTGCATTATTCTCAAAACATATTAACAGATATGTTTAAATAGTTATCGAAATTAATTTCGATTTATTTAGGCTGTAGAAACAAAGTGCCCATCGGTGGGCACATGGTAATAAGTTGGTTAATATAAAATGACTGAAATGACTCATCTGAAAGTATAACTAACAATTTGAAATGTTATCAAGTAAATATAAGAGTAAACTTTCTAAAATATGAACCAAAAAAAATTTAATATTTCCAACATGAAACCATGTATTAATCATAAAAGTGAAATACAAAGCTTTTTTTTTTTGATAAATATCAGTTTCACTTATTGTTAACCAAAATTATAAAAATTAAAAAATATTAATCATCGCAAAGGATAAAACCAAAACGCAGCCCGTGTATTTCAAACCTCACAAACTCCAAAGGAAACAAAGGCCCATTCGGACCGCATTCCCGATAACTCACCGCTGTTGACTCAACCAACGGCACATTTGTGAATCGTCTGAAAACGTTCAGCGTCCAGTTTCATCGCGAATAATCGGGGAATTTTTCAGTATCCATTTACATAATGGACGTTTCTCGGCGCCGCGATAAAACGCCACGTAAGCGGCGATTTGTGCGCGCTTATGCGGTATTCAAATCTCGGTTTTGTTTTTGCGGTGTAATAAACTTTGCCTATTTTCGTATTTAATGTTTTGAATTATGTATTCGCCGTAATGACGGAAATAAGTTAACGACGTGTTTATTTTGAATAAGAGATTTCATTGAAAAAAATGGTGGAAATTACCGCTTGAAAATTCAGGGGAATGTGTCGTTTCTGAATATTAAATTTGATATTTATAAGCTGACTAGGCGTCCTTTTCCTCCTTTGGGGAACCTTGTTCTTTTCAAAAATTCTATCCTTTATTTTCCTTGAAAATTATCCTTCTTTGTACTCTTTTAGGAAAATTATTCTATTTTACGCTATTTTCAATAGTAAATATGTAAAATGTAAATGTATTTTAATATGTAAATTACATATGTATTAAAAAAAACCCGAAAAAAAATCGCCTCAATTAAAAAAATGAGGAATTTTTCAGAAAAGGTAGAAAACTATTTTGATTGAATAAATTATATAACGTATAAAATAGAACGTTATATTTTTCTCTTTTATTAAACACCCATTTCATCTGTTCCAATCTAATACTATAATTATTATATTTTATTTTACGATTTTTACTATTTTACGATAATATTGCCCATAAATATTTTTTAAATTTGCTCTCGATTTTTAATTTGAATTTTCAAACTATTTTTAGACCTATTAGTTTTAACCGTTTTTTTGACAATGTCCTCTTTGACATTTTTAAAATCTGGCCACCTTAATTAACTTGACCAAATTATGAAAATGTCAAATGAGATCAAGAATTAAAAAAAAATGTTAATAATAAAATACTTAAGTAAAAATTCCCTAAATAATAAAACATTTTAAGATAAAATTTCTAGAAGGGCAATCCTGTTCAAATGACATCTAATCAATCCATAGATGCATTCTAATTCAATATATTTTCCAAAACTAAACAACTTTTAAATTCTAATATAAGACCCTCAATCTATTCTACAATCATAAACAGATTGAGAACCATTACAACAAACACACCAACGATCGACCATAACCCTTGACCCGGCAAACGCCTGAAATCGCAAACACAACCCAAAACCCAAACACAACAAACACCATCGAACATGGCATATTATAAACACCATATAATAACCATGCCACTCGAAAGTAACGAGACAATCAAATATTTATAGTCGCAGAGATAAGAAGAGGCGCATTTGTCATCAGTTTTCGCCGGGCCGTTGATTGGGCCTGGTTGTCCGCTGGGCTCGCTAGGCCAGAGACTGAAGAAGACGATTCAAGGCCCCGAAGGCCCAAGATGAAGGTCCAGTCAGGTCTGTAAGGGAGTCTGAGGAACTCGTCGTCTGTCATTGCTGAAGTTGGTCTCGCTGAGTGTTGCCAACTATACAAATTTTTGTTTTTTTTTTTATGTTTCGCAAACGAGGCATTGTTATCTGATATTTTTTTGTTTGTTCGACGATAATTTTGAGTATTTTTTCAACCTTTTTATTTAATTAGTTTATAAACGCGTTTGGTTCAGTGGGGTCAATGTATTTTGAAGAAAATTAGATTGAATTTTCCGGGAAATAAAAAAATAATAAAATTTTCAAATCAAAAACTTTTTTGTATCATAAAATTTTTTATTTAATTTGGCATGTATTCAAATAATCTAAATCATTTCATTTTCAGTTTTGGGGCCCGTCAATTGCAGAGATTTGGGGAGGACGTTGACTCATGAGCACTTTTCGTTGGATTTTACAAAATTTTATACACCAGCGCCGGAACATTTAGAAGATCATTACGATGGGAAAATTGTCTTGGGAAATGTAGGCTATATAAGACAGATGCCATATTCTTCTAAAGATAATTTAAAGTTTGAAGGGACCGAATCGAATAAAGCTGTATTGAACGACGTTTACGCATACAAAAAATATGGCGGAGGTACGATTTATATATGATTTTTCTTTTAAAGTGATATAATATAATAATCAATGATTTTTTTTGTTATAAAGGGACAATTGTTGAAAATACAACGTACGGTCTGGGCGTTAATATAAAATTATTGAAAAATATATCGGAGAAAACTAAAGTACATATCATAGCCGGAACCGGTTATTATGTTTCCGACTTACAAGATAATTCGACATTATCTTTGGGGGAAGAAGATATTTATAATCACATGTTGAAAGAGTTACATGAAGGGTTCGACATTGATAAAACTGTTAAAGCAGGATTTATGGGAGAAATTGCTAGCGTGTGGCCAATACACGGTAACAAACACAATCTTGATTCATAAAATTAAAAAAAAAAAACACAATAATATAAGCATTGTTTTACAGACTTTGAAAAGCGAGTGATTAAAGCTGCTGGAGAAATACAAGAACAAATAGGTTGTGGGGTCAGTTTTCATCCGCACAGAGATAAAAAAGCACCATTTGAGATTATTCGGTTATATTTAGAAGCTGGCGGTAAAGCGAATAAAGCTGTGATGTCTCACATGGATAGTAAGTCAATTTTTATAACGTATAGTTTTAACTAATTACCATAAATTAATAATATTTGTATGATAAATTATAGGAACGTTATTAGACGATGAATCTGTGCTAGAATTCAGCGAATTGGGAACATATTGTCAGTGGGATTTATTCGGTGTTGAAGTATCTCATTATCAACTTCATCTTCCGACTGATATGCCATCAGATGCTCAACGTATCATGAAAATTAAACTTATGGTCGATGAAGGGAAAACTGACAAAGTATTGATGTCGCACGATATCCACACCAAACACCGATTGGTATATCTATATTTTTACAAATTTTTATGTTTAAATAAGCGATTATTGAAAATAATATTGTTTTTAGACTGCTTATGGTGGACACGGATATGCACATATCATAAATAATATATTACCAAAAATGAGAGCGAAGGGTTTCACAGAAAGTCAAATAGACGAAATAACCATGAGGAACCCTGCAAGCTGGCTCGGATATTAAATTTAAACTTTTATATACAGTTTTTGTACGTTTTTTGAAAAAAATTAGTGTTTAATAAAAATCGGATATTAAAAACATACACTTTGTTTTTTTTATAACAAGGTTTAATCATGAATTTATCTTTTGATTAACACATATCCTGATTACAAAATCATAATCATAATCATTAATAAATCACATTGTATTTACACATATATTGAGTAGAATGTGCGAGAATTGTATAGATGAAATTAATATTTATACGACTTATAAATATTCAAAAATGGGTTCTATTCAGAAATTGCAAATATCAAAAAATCGTAATGATTTAAGCTTTTACCCATTTTTTTTCATTGAAATTCATTTCGTTCGTAAAATGGAATCAATTTTATCCATCTAGTTCTAAATTTTGTAATTCTTCATCTAGGTCGTCGTCCAAAAAGAGGTTTTCATTGATCGGGCCAGTGTCGGTGGTTGGGGTGATACTCGAGGTTGGCGATGATAAATGAGTACCACCATTTGTGAGGGCATTTTTATCATTCTTATCATCCGTAAGCCTATCTTCTTTAGCAATAGTACCAGTTCCATCAGCCTAATCAAAATCAAAGGTTCAATGAATATGCTATACATAAAATTTGATTGTTGAAGAAATAATATATACCTCGGTAGCCTCAAGCGTAATAAGATCTAATTCTAATTCTTTATATTCTGTTTCTTCGTCGTCTTCACGAGCTAAGTTCGATGAATCCAATGCCTGTCCTCCTTCTTCATCTTCATCGTCAACAGCAAGGTTAGGGTTAAAGCTAAACATTTCTCTACCAGAGAGTCCAATATTACGACCTGCTTTGAATTCGGAACGTTTTTGCTCTTCATCCTTGGATAGTAGATCCTGTAATTGAATTATTTTGTGATGTTACATAGCATAATCATATAAATAATAATATATACGTGGAAATTCATGTATTTGGTATATACTTTTTTCTCTTGAAGTTTTCGTTTCTTCCATGCGATGAAGGTTTCTAAAGTGATTTTGGTTTGGTTAGATCCGAGGGCGGCTCTTTCACGTTCTATTAAATCAACTAAAGATATTTCATTCTTTTTATCTTCGAGTTTTTTCTTATCTTTTTTCAATACAAAACCAGACGGAAGGGCATGCCTGTAAATGCATGTACCTCCAGATGGACATTCCCAAAACCATCCATATTTCGATTTTTCCACAGCTTCCAAGAAAAATTTACAAATCTTAAAAAATACAAAATATAATCAATTTTGATGAACCAAATAGTAAATTTTTTCATTCAAATATTTTTTATCACTAACAATATCGGTAGTCGGAACATTTTTGGAATTTGCATGTTTCTTTTCGACGACTTCTTTTAATTTTTCTTCATTCCAGCTGTCCATATTGTCTTCGTCATCGCGCATATCAACATACAGCGATCTTTTCTCTGCTTTCCGCTCAATAGTTAAATCGTGAGAAAATTTACATTTTTCTCCTTTACCGCACTGTCCTTGTTTGAAGAATACGCAAACAACCGACTTTGGATCAGTTCCTATTAAAAAACAATAATTTTGAATTATAAAGTATTATCTTGATTGTGCAAAGTTTTAAATATACCTTTTTCGACTTTCTGTACAGCTATAGGTTTGCCCAGTAAACCGAGTTCTTGTTGTTCTTTTAGTTTACGGTCCTTTTCAGCTTTTTTAGCCGCAAGATCAGCTGTCGACAGCGGATGAAATCCACCACTTTTGACTTGCTTCTCAACTTGTTGGATAAACTTTTGCTGTTTTGCTCCTTTTTTATTTTTCAAACCAAACGTTTTATCCTTAAAAAGAATTATTTTTTTTAATGCACACAAATTTTATTAAACGGTCAAGATAAATGCATATTTATTTTATAAAATTTTGAATTGTCCCCATATAATATTCATATCTAAAAAAAAAAAACTCACTTCAATAATTTTGTCTTTCTTTTTGGCTTCATTTTTTTTACTGGGAGCAGCAGCAGAAGCAGCTTTCTTCGGCGGCATGATGAGTTCTTATTTAATTCCCTTAAAAATTACAAATAATTATTTTATTTAATGAAAATCGAGCACATCACATTTGACAGATAGCGCAAAATGTGGCGGAATCATAGCGCAATGCTGAAGTTGACAAATTGATTGGAGATATGTGAATAAGGTCAGTTATAATAACGGTGGAGATTTCGAAATTGAAAAGAAGCAAATAATATACCTAGAATTTTTAAAATTCACGCCGAATTTGAAAAATCGCAGCGAAATTCGACAGCCAGAACAGCCACGGAAGCAGGTTATGTGCAGCAATGCAGCCACTACACAAATTGTGTGAGTTGGAAGCTTTTGCGTCAATGCTACGTCTAATTCGATAAATAAATATTATTTATAGACGATGTATTTTAGTATTTAATTCACAAAATGATCAGTATGTATCTTTGTGAATGATCAGTATAATATGGCGACCAAACGTTTGCCCAAATGATACCAGAACATACGACACTGGCACGATACGTTTCCATTGTCAGAACAATTGGAGCGGTGATGGATTTATAATATCTATTAGTGGTGGAGGTTTTCACCTAAGGACTCCCTAGAATTTTTGATGATTTATTATATGTAAGTATGTATGTAATTTTTATATACCAATCATGTAATTTGAATCATTTTCTGAAGAAACAACCTGAAACATGGTCATGTTTCTGGGAACCAATTTTGTAATGTTTGTCAGTATCCAAATGATTTGGTAAAAGTCTCCACTTTGAATAGAATTTTTAATGAAAGTGAAAAAATAAACATCAACGAGGAGTTTTATCAGATTCTTTATTTAATAATAATACAATCACCATAAATGTTGGAAAAATCATGAGACTCAAAAAATTCAACAATAAACGAATATATAAAATTTTATCTACATGACTACAATAGGATAAATATCATGTATATTGTACATAAGATCTGACATTTAAATTGTGTAAAATGTTTTTACCTATTCAGTTCCATTAATATGCTATGCCAAAAACCTTTACGACTATATTCAAATAAGTACAATATGCGTTAAGAATACATTTTAGTTGGAATTTAAAAAATAAATAAGTAGCATAATTTCCCTTGGAATATTATTATTATCATAACAATATTTTTTGTTGAATAAGAACGTATTAGATTTTTAAGTACGAGACTGAAAAAGTGATGAAAAAAAACAGAAATATCAGCCCAAAAATTGAATGTATGTGCAAGTGTATCACGCACAGCCATACGTGTTTAACATATTGATATATAAATGAGGAGCAATTTTGAAATGTAATAGTTCAATTGTGATTAATACTAGAATAATAAAAGTCACAGGATATTGAGCATAAAACGTGTTCCTTATACCCCAAATTTAAAATTTAACAAAAAATCCACACTATAAACACAGTCTTAACATTAAAACAATTATAAAGTTTAACATCTTAAAGAAATTTATTAGCCTTTAGGTAAATTGCAAAAATTTCACACAACCCTTACTAAAAATTACTCACTATGCGAATAAATAGGGGTAAGAATACTTCTGAAATACTTTGTTACTTTACATACATATTATAATATATAATGCAAAATTTTTGGACAGTATTAAGTCTATGAAAAATTATAAATATAAAAACAATCAATTTTTGTACAATATCAAGAAATATGTAATAATTCTCGAGTTTTATCATCTTTTCATTTGGATTGCACATTAATAAAAGCAAAAATTCATAATATAAACAAAAAAACCTCATGGGCGACTAGTATATTAAAGATTCAATATATTTAAATTCACGCTGGAATAAGTAGAACGAGATTGCGAATATCAATGTAAGATTTGGAAAAGTTTTACATTGAAATATTTAAAGCTAAAGAAACTTTATCTAATATAAAATATATATTTTTAATTTGGTCACTGTACTTATAAAAAATGCATATAATTTTTACCAAATAAACAATTTTCGTTAATTTTAAGTATCAATATAATGTTTTTTTATTAACGATAAACAAAATTAAGTAATTAAACATAAGCAGCTTATTCATAAAAAAAAAGAAACACGTGATCTTGAATCAAGTATTTTTTGCTGAATTCATAACAAATGCACAATTTTAATACAAAAAAGTATCTCCGAATTACAAAATAACATTGAAGTAATCTTATAAAATGTAGATACTTTTACGAAACGCATCTCAACAATAACAATAAAAACAAATGATTTTTGTTCGTAATAAGCTCATCGATCAACATTGGCAGTTGAGAATTGTAATAAGATATATTTTTCTTAAATAATAAGCGTCAATGTTAACATTATGTGAAATCCATGAAAGGTGAATATACCATTTAGTATTCAACATAATGTAAGATTTCAAAATGAGATTAAAGAAAAATAAAGAACAAAGTACAATAACCCGTTATTCAAATAAAATATTAATACTCGAATAAAGTGAAAAACTTAATATGTTGCAGACTAATTCATAAGTTGGAACATATAAATTATAATATTGCAATAATATACATTATCTTATTTTACTACACATTATTACAGACAGACATTTGTATTTACAGCTGTAAATCAGGAATACAGTAAACGTATAAAACAAAATGTCAACTCATTGGGTGTAGTTTCTGAAACGAAAAATGATTTACATGTTTTAAAACACACAATATAACAAGAGATTGCTTCAACACGAGAAAGATAAAGTGACAAATCAAATACTGAATATGCCTAGGATTAAGTATCAGTATTTCATTAGAAAAAATCACACAATACATATTTTAAACTGGACTCTTTCAAAACAATATTTTGGCAAATTTCGTGCAGTCAACTAATACTATTTATATTTACACACAAACGTTTATATGAAATTTTGTCGCGTAGGAAAAAATAGATCGTATTATAGATTTGCTCACGAATTATTTTTATGCGGAAGAAGGCTCTCACTACTAGCACTCAAGTTTGGTAATGATTTGAACACTGATTTATTGGCTTCGTAATTGTTTACTTTATGACATTGGACTGGCTGATCTCTGTTGAGGGACAGTACCGACTTTTTCCTTTGCTGAGCAGTTTTGACATCCAATTCTAGCATTTCTTGAATATTGAGTTCTAAAGGATCGTAATTATGAGACGAATTGTCAAATACAATATCGGACACTTGAGGATTTTCTTCATATTGAGATGCAACGTCGATGGCAGGATCAAACGAATCTGGAATGTGGTACACGGCTTTACCATAAGGGGAATACACAGTAGTGTCATTGATGCATTCTTCGGACTGACTCGTCGGATCGAACTTTTTGGTGGATTGTTGAGACGTTGACAGTCGACGATCGTTTGGAGACGCCTGGTACAAATGAGGAACGTTATCCATAACTTTAAGGCCAAGAGCGTGTCTAGAATCAAACGTTTGAAGCAGTCTTGTGTCTGAATATCTTCTAATATCTACAGAATCTTGGGATCTATTCAAGATTTTAGCATCTTTGTCCAAAGGTACGATCGAATAGTTTCTGTTATCGTTAGTTAATATGCGTCTAAATGAATTCGGGCGATAATCGTTGAAACCTCCGCTCTCGTCCTCTTCTTCAGCAAAAACACTAGAAGACGGAGGAAACACGGCGGACGTATAGCTTCTGTTATCGGAGATCGGCAACGGTTCATTGATGCTCTGCCTCGAAGCAGAAGCGGCTGCGTTGTTGTTACTGCTAACGCTCGGATTATTTTCTATATTCGCTACGATTTGACCATGATTCGCTCTATCCAAATCATTGCTTAGATCTCGTCTTCCTCGAGTACTGGACGAAGTCGCTACATTCAGATGATGAATAACCGGAGACGGCGGGGCGACGTGAATTTTTTCCGGAGCATTTTGTATGAGCAATATTCTTAAATGAAAAAAGTTTCAAATGAGTTACTAAAATAAATATAATGAAATTTGCATGAAATAAAAGCATACCTATTATGACACCTCCATCTGCTGCACAAAGTGAAATACTGACGGCACTGAATATACATAAAAACTGCACCTCCTGTAAAACCGACTGCAACTACAACTAATTTTGTCCAAAATGGCCAACCTGTAAAAGGAAAATGTTTATTATAATCGTAATTATAGTACATTTTACAAATATAATATGGAATAATAAAAAAAAACCTATTAATCCACGTTGTATTTCCTCGGCAGCTCTATCAATGAGCACAAATAAGGACCACATAACGCACAGAGCGGCAACACAGTGGAATAAAACGGCACAACATAGTCGTCTCCGTTCCACTCCGGACATTTCCAAACTTCGCCACTGAAAAGATACGTCGATGAGCGTACATGAAACGAAAGGCTGAATAGAATGAAAAAAATTATGATACTAACTTCGTTGAATGGTTTGATTTTCGTGTGCATAATAAAGTTGAATTTGCACAGTTCGCACGATCTTGTGTCTGATGCTGTGAGCCATTGTTGTAAACAGCTTTGATGGACATATTTCAAACTTCCTGAATAGATATACAAAATATGATTATTATAGTGACAAATATGTAATATATAATGCATTTTTTAATTGATTGAAACAATTATTGATTAATTTATGATTTCAAATAGATAGAAGTTCTCATCGGATAAAAATGGTATAAAGTTTTGTCCTCTATTTTGTAATTGTACATTTTATTTAATTATTACGCAGTTGTACACATTGTGGTTTTCTTTGTTAGTCATATGGATAAAATGTATTCATACAGTCATAAGTATAATTATAACGACACATTTAAAGATACACTATAATTGTTTATATGACATTATTACAAATTGAATTTTTATACTAAAGTTTTTGCATGATGACATATTCAGAAGAAATCATAAAACTGAATATTGAAGATAAGATAATCACAAATAAATATGCTGAATTCTGAAACCAGTACAGATTGTGTACACAATATTTTTATAAAAGTAGAATTACTCTCAATATTCATCATAGACAAAGACAAAAATGAAATTTTCAAACACTTTTTCGAACGCACCAGTTTTTATTGAAAAGGTGCGCACCAGGAATTGACATTTTTCAGTGTTTTCAGCTCCTCATATTGAGAAAATAGGGTAATCTTTTACATCGCTCCGCACCAAATTACATTAGCAACATCTAGACATGTTTCCCTTCCACTTTCTTTTTAGAAAAATTGAATGTGGGAGGTTAGTTGGGCAAAGGCTGCATTTCATTTACGCATTTATTTAATGCTACATGTCTCATTGTCAGTCAGCCAAAAGTCTGAACGTATTTATTACTGAAAGCGTTGATGGGTGAAACTGAACGTATCTTATTCAATCAGATATTCACAATCATTTGAAATGAAAAATGGCAATTTGAAAAGGGTCAATTTGAAATGAAAAAGAGTTAATTTGAAAAGGGTCAATTTGAAATGAAAAAGAGTTAATTTGAAATGAAAGAGTTAATTTGAAATGAAAAGGGGTCAATTTGCAATGAAAAGTCAATAAAAGGAGTCAATTTGAATTGAAAAAGGGTCACTGGAATGAAAAAGAGACAATTTGAAATGAAAAGGGTCAATTTGAAATGAAAAAAGGGTAATTTGTAATGAAAAAGAGACAATTTGAAATGAAAAAGGATCACTTTGAAATGAAAAAGAGACAATTTGAAATGAAAAGGGAACAATTTGCAATGAAGAGTCAACAAAAAGAGTCAATTTGAAATGAAAAAGGGTCACTTTGAAATGAAAAAGAGATAATTTGAAATGAAAAAGAGATAATTTGAAATGAAAAAGAGTCAAATTGAATTGAAAAGGGGTTAATTTGCAATGAAAAAGAGTAAATTTGAAATGAAAAAGGATCACTATGAAATGAAAAAGATTCAATTTGAAATGAAAAAGGGTCAATTTGGAATGAAAAGGGGTCAATTTGAAATGAAAGTCAATTTGGAATGAAAAAGAGTCATTTTGCAATGAAAACGGATCAATTCGAAATGAAAAAGAGTCAATTTGGAATGAAAAAGAGTCATTTTGAAATGAAAAGGGATCAATTTGAAATGAGTCAATCCGAAACGAAACAGAGTAAAAAAACACAAAATTTCCCCAAAATCGAAAAACCTCCAAACGAAAAAACCCAAACACGCCAAGAACAAAAACAATAACAAAAAAAAACCTGAACAATAGCACGGAGCGAGCAGCGGGTTGTGCGCGTCGCTCTCGCAATGACAGATGCGGCATATGTCCCCGCTGCAATTGCTGCACGAGGCCGCGCTCGAGTTGGAGCCCGAGCCGGAGCCTCCGCCCCGGCCTAGGCCCGCGTCGGCGCGGCGGCCGCGCCCCCCCGCCGCCTCCGCCCCCGCCGCTCGCGTTGGTGGCGCGCCACTCGACGGCCTCGATGTCGGGCGCGCGGCAGACCCGCATGGCGGACGCCGACACCCGCACCGGCCGCAGCCCCGGGCCCCCAACGCTCTCTCTAGGCTTTTGACAGCTCGTCAATAGTTTTGGCCGAGGGTGACGCGTGACGGTCGGGCATTAAGTCGCGAATGCTTCGGGTTGCGCTTTTGGGTGGAGTGGGTTTTTTTGGGTTTGGTTTGGGGGTGAGGGGTTTTTTTTGGAGTTTGGGTTTTGTATGGATGGTTTGGTCAGGGACGTTTGAGATTGTGATGTCGCTTTGGGGTTTGTTGGGGCCGGTTTATTTTTTTTTATGGTTGTTGTGGGTAATTTTTTGAAATTTTAGTATTTGAGTTGTCGATTCTTTGTGGGTTTTGTATGATGGTTT
Source organism: Hydropsyche tenuis (assembly GCA_009617725.1). Lineage (NCBI taxonomy): Eukaryota > Metazoa > Arthropoda > Insecta > Trichoptera > Hydropsychidae > Hydropsyche > Hydropsyche tenuis. The sequence continues at coordinate 1,672,567 of VTON01000028.1, forward strand.
GGTGAGGGGACGTTTGCGCAAATGATACTAGAGCAGGCTTGTCCAAAATTTCAGTATGCGGGGGCTACTTACAAATTTCAATGCTTGTAAATTCAAAACGTAATAAGTATTAAAATATTGGTAAAGTTATTTATTTCCATTATACATAAAACTATTTCGATGAGTACATTTCGGAATAAATGGTGTTTGTTATGTTTGTTTTTGTGTGAAAAGTGGGGGCCTTTTTGGCACTAATATGACGTCGCCGACGCTTTGAGTTGTGGTTTTGTGTCGGTGCGTGTAGGGACGCCCATTTAAGATTTTTCCAAGGGAGGGCAGACTAAAAATAATTCGGTACTTCTCAAAATTATTCGAACCTAAAAACTTTTGGGGGGGGGAGTTGTCTCCCTGGGCAAACTTTTTGGACGAAGGGCCAAATTTGATCGCGCGAAGCTTCAAATTCGTAATTTGAGTAAAACCACAAATTCTAAGAGTTATAAGTAATCAAATTCAATTATATATCAATTTTTTAAGAAGTATTTTGTTAGTAATATGATAATCGTTCGCATGCAGCCCACAGTTGGTCTAGTATAATCATTCAAATTGGTTTATATAAAAAAAACTGGGGAAGAAAAAATAAAAGAAAAAGATTGTAGTAATATATATTTTCTTTATTTCGAGATATTTGATATATCTTCACTTGATGGCAAAAATATGTAAACTTACAAACTAAAAAATTTACAACATGCATTCAAGACGCAGCGAGAAAAAATATAATTATTATTGAAGTTCACATCCTTGCATACAACTAGTAAATGCCTTAAAAGTAGAGCCATATCATATAAAACAAAACAGGAAGTTATTCCCTATCGACACATAAAAATTCAACATATCGTCATAAAATACTTAAACATTATACACACATAAAATACAGACACTGAACAAGATGTGATGTGTATTGATGACGTCAAAAAAGTTAAGAGTCAAAATGTCACCGAGGTCACGTTAGTCTTCAAATTTGATGGAGTTGACAGACGTATCGATCATGCCACCTCTGTAAGCACCGCGTTTTTTCTTTGTCTTCTCGTGTTTAAAGCCTTTGCCCCTCGTATGTTTCAAATCTTGATTTGCTCGTTCACCCCAAGAACCTCTCGCTCCGCGCTGAAAGTTAAATAAACGTTAATCAAGTTCCTTTTTAGTTTCAGCGTATAACTTAGTTTTTATAAATATTCAATTATAATTCACACAAATTATTCATCCCACAAATACTCACTAAATTTATTTACATTTTGTATTTTAGTCAAATGTGATCTTCTTGTTTTGTGGTGTGTCTCCTCCCCCAAAACTTTTGTTGAAATTACCCCCTCCACTATTTCTATCCCCGTCACCTCCCCATGATTTCCTAAAACCACCTCCCCTGTCTCCTCCGCGGAAACCACCACCTCCCCTATCTCCTCCTCGACCACCGCGGAAACCACCTCCCCTGTCTCCTCCGCGACCACCGCGGAAACCACCTCCCCTGTCTCCTCCGCGACCACCGCGGAAACCACCTCCCCTGTCTCCTCCGCGACCACCGCGGAAGCCACCTCCCCTGTCTCCTCCGCGACCACCGCGGAAACCACCCCCTCTTCCACCAAAACCGCCTCTGCCTCCTCTACGATCACCAAATCCACCAGAATTTCGTCCATAGTTATCCCCACCACCCCCTTCTTCTCCGTCCTCTTCCTAAGTACAATGAAAAATAAAAATATTTAACGGTTTCGTCAAGCATTATGGCTCATGAACATGAAATAATCAATCTTAAAATCTAAACAAGTTGAAAGATGCGGTAAATGCCCAAACATTAGCAAAAAAAGGATTAAACAATATTCATTTCATAATCCATAGCACATTATGCTTGACTTGGTCGTTGCTGGGCATTTACCTTTCCTTCGAAAGAGTTGTTTGACAATCTTGGATCCACTTCTATCGCTTCAGATGGTACACGGCGAAAAGGTGTATTCTGGGATTTCGGGGTTAAACTTTTTTTGCCAAAATTCGAATTTGGAGTGAACTGTTTATCGTTGAAACTTGTATCCTATATTTTAGTTTAATGTATTCAATGTATTAAGTATAAAATATTAATGTTAAGAAAAAAAATTTAACAGGTTAATGTTGAAACAAAACATTCATACCGCATTCTCGCTGAAACTTTTTTTCGACTTTTTGGACGAAATTTCATCAGCATCTTCATTCTCAGATGCTTTCCGTTTTGTAACTTTAGTAGAGTTTTCTTTTTCATCTTCATCATCATCGTTATCGTCAGAATCTGTAGGTTTTTTAGTTTGTTTCTACAAATAATAAAAATGGTTATAAAATAAGCTCAAATTAATTATCATTAACATAAAATATAATAAACAAAACATACTGCTTTCGGTGCGACTGCTGGCTTTGCAGGTTCCTCATCGGAAGAATCTTCCTCACTGGAAGATTCTTTTTTGGCAGCTGCTTTCGCTGGTACTGGTTTAACAGGTTTTGATGCTGGTTTATCATCATCGTCGCTAGAATCACTATCGGAAGATTCTTTTTTAGCAGCTGGGGTTTTAACTGGTGGTTTCACGGGAGCTTTTGTGGACTCTTCTTCACTAGAATCGCTATCAGAATCTGAATCAGGTTTAGCAACTATTGGTTTCTTGACTGGCAGTTTTGCAGCCGGTGTAGTTTTGGCTGGAGCTTCATCACTTGAGTCATCGCTAGAGTCAGAATCATCTTTTTTTGGAGCTACAGGACCTTTTTTCGCTGGTGGTTGTGGAGCTTTAACATTTGTTTTGGGCGCAGGTTTCTTATCTTCGTCACTGGAATCATCTGAAGAATCGGAATCTTTAGCAGCTGGCTTTTTAGCTGCAGCTTGATTTGGAGTAGGTTTTTTAGCCGCGGCTTGATTTAGTGCTGGTTTCTTTGCCGGAGGAGTATCTTCTTCGGAACTAGAATCATCACTGCTTTCCTTTTTCTTTTGTGGAACTGCTTTAGGTAAAACTTTAGGTTGATTCTGAAAAAAGGGTAATAAAACTTTGAAAATAATCTAATGCGTCAATACAAAAGATTCATGGATTGGTAATTTTTGTCTCAGCGGTAGTGACGATAAAAATATATTATTGATATCACAGCAAGTCAATCACAATGTATCCATCATTGAAGTAAATTATCAAAATAAAATCAATTTAAAAGTAAATAGTAAAATTATAATAAAACAAACCTTTGCAGGTGGAGTATCATCGGAACTATCGGAGCTGTCTTCTTCCACAGGCTGAGCGACCTTTGCTTTTCCATTTGACATGGCTGGTTTTTTAGCAGCATTTGAATTTGCTTGTCTAAAAATAAATCATATTTTAATAAGAATAAAAATAATAAAATGAATGCTCTTAATCTGATGAAGTACAAAATAGCATACGATGGATTTTTCTTATTCATGTGTTGTGAAATCAAAGAAGAGAGCGTCGGACAATCTTTCGGCAAGGAAGAAGGCTGAAATACAAAGATTTTTATTATTAAATGCGAAATAAGTTTAGAATAAAATGTTTGGTGAAAATATTTTGTAATATCAAATTTCTGCAAAGGGAAACTTATTTGTCAATCATTATCTATGAAAATTAACATTTATCGAAAACTTTCTATATTATAAACACAACGGAAATAGTATAACCGAATATGAATCGATTATTAAACAAGCATGTAGCAATCATATGTAGCAATAAGACAAATCTTCGAAATATTGACATGCGTTAACATGGCGCCGGCGCACACGCCACCACGTGTCGCAACGCAATAAAACCGATCAAAAACCCCAAAAACGACAATAGGCATACGACATAAACGAACATTTCCGGATTGCATTACCCCGAAGGCCAACGGACACGAGGTCCCCAACGTGGCACCGACACCCCGAAACGTGTTAAAAACCCACCGACAAAATCGACCCGAACAAACGCACATATAATAGAAATGAAGCGACGACTAGACGTCAGGAGTGAAGTTTGAATTTGAGAGATGTCACATTTTTATAGGTTAGCCACGCGGGGGACCACGTGCATGCCGGCGTACTAATCAATGTGGGATATTTACGCATTTCGTCTTGAGTTGGAAGACTGTGGCGAGGGTGTTGTCGACTTTCAGCAGGCATTGGTAGACTACAGCCTCCTCCATCTTGCTGGCGTCCATTTTTGGCGGTAGTTTTCGATGTCCGGAGTAGATAGAAACGCGACCGGCGACAAGACGAACGCGGGACTACTGCGCCGCAACCATGCGCTTCAGGCGTACCAAGCCGGGCATTGGAAATGTTTTTGGTTGTTGCCAACATTATAAATTGTAAAGTACCGTTATTATATTTTAATAATTTTGTGTTATTTGAATAATGATCATTTAAAAATGTGTATTTGTAGTTGAAAATAACAAGGCTTTGAACCGAAATATTGTTTGTTCCGGTTTTCGATTACGGTAAACAAAAAAAATATATTTAGTTTCGATTCAGCTCCGAGTTATAAATAAATTTTTAAACTAAAAAAATCTATACAATTATAAAAACTGACTTTCCCAAAAATTCAAACAAATATTTTCTAAAAAACGACACATCTCAAAAATATTTTCTGAACCGAAATAAACTGATATTTTTAAATTTCCAGTTCAGTTCTGGGAAAAATTTTGGTTGTTAACGGTTTTCAGTTACGGTTCAGTTCTGGTTCGAAGCACTGTAAAATAAAATGAATTGAATACAATTGTGTAATATTGTTAGGACTTGCAATTTACCATCAAATTTCGATTATTGGTAAACGGTAAACAATTAGTCTCGTTACCGTTTTACCGGTAATTTACCGGTAAATAAATGTATGTAGATTAAATGATTAAAGTAAGACTGTACGAGTATGTGGCTACTTTTACTAAAAAAAACAGTATCCTTGATTGAAACCTAAAAATTATATGAAATATATGTATACAAATCCATGGGGGGGGGAGAGGGTAGTAATCATTTTTTCTAGTTTCAGTGAAAGTCACATTATATAAAATATATGTATGGAAATCCATCATATGTTACAAATAATGTAACTTTCTTGTCAGTACTGAAAGTAGAATAAATAACTCATAAAAGCACCTTTTCAATTTTTTTCTGCAATATTATGTCTATATCTACCTTTAATTTGCAATAAAATCGTTTCCGGTAATTACCGGTAATTTTTCAATTTATTAGATTTATTGGATTTTGGATTATGTCAAATTTTAAAATAATAAAAAGTTTTAATAAATAAAAATACGTGATGTTTAGCTCATTTGGAGGTTACGTGAAGAAATAATGTGATAAATGATCACGTTTAATTGTAAGTAAATAGAAAAGAATAAAATCAAAAAAATGAGGCCAACGGCACGCGGTGTTCCCAAGCGGTCACCCATCCAAGTACTGACCGCGCCCAATGTTGCTTAACTTCGGTGATCGGACGAGAACCGGTGTATTCAACGTGGTATGGTCGTTGGCGAAAGATGGAGATAAAATTAAAAATATATTTGAAATACAGATTTCTATGTTAACCCCTTCAGTGGCGGTATGATTGTGTTCCGGGCGCGATTCTCGAGGTCCGAGGAATAAAAAAAAACCAAATAGTAAATAGTTTATTTTTGACTTGTAATTAAGATATAATTTATTTTATCTACTAACATTGAGCTCACTAAAGATCGCCCATTTTGTATTTTGTAGCAGCGAGGGCCTCCCTTTCTTTTTTGGTGCTGAAGAAAGCCAAATTACTTTCGAGTGATTTTCCTTTAGTTTCAGGAAGAACCGTCAGTGTTACCAATATACCGATGCTGGTACATGCAGCGTATGTCCAAAATAAAACATGACTTCCCAATATTTCCACGAATTGCTGAAAAGTTTGTGCTACGATAAATGCAGCAATCCAACCCCATGTCAACATTATGCTTGAAGCTATACCCCGACCCTAAAAATTAAAGAAAATAATTATTTTTGAAAGGTATTCATAAAAAAGTGATGATTTGGATATTTTTTATTACCTGCACCATAATAATTTCGGCTGGTAATAAATAAGGTATTGGCCCAATACCCATTGAAAAAGAAAATACGACAAATGACAAAGCAGTCACTGGAATCCATCCTAAATTAGATATATCATAATCTTTGTTTGCTATATAAAAATATGTGCCTAAAATAGCGTTGGCAGTCGCAAGTATGGCACATGAAGATATCAAAAGTAACTGAATATAAAGAATTTGTCAGAAAAATTATAAAAATATGATTAACTCTGTTAATATCCGTGAGCCGATATATCGGTTTTTCAAAATATCATATGTATCCATTTAAATATATTTTGAGTAAAAAAATAAATTTCATATTAAGATATCACATTCTTATATTAATTAATTATTAATTATCAAAAATTCGTAGGGGATTAACATGATTGAAATTGATAGTACCTTTCTTCCAGTTTTTTCGATCACAAATGAGGCAAGTATGGAACCTAAGAGTTGTAACAAGCCAATAATTATTGAATTTATTGATGGCGATAATGTGCTTCCGGCTATTTTGAAAATTTCGTTGGCATATGTTATTATGGCGAATAAGCCAGTGAGCACTTGGATTGTCAATAATATGAAGCATACAGCAAATGCTTTCAATGTCGGGGCTGATGTGACTGAAAATTAATATTTATTTAAATTTTGCTTTTTTTTCGTCGAGATGTCACAAAATAATCTTACAGAAAAATTTCCACGGCGATATATTTTTTTCAGAAGATATTTTTTTTATAGATGTATCTGTAATAAATGATTATTTTGATTATTATTTCATCACATTTTCACTCATTTAATAGAATATACCATCATTTTTGTTTTTATTTGCTAATTCAGTTTCACGTTTTAATTCGCCCAACACTCTTTTGACTACTGGACTATCCAAAGGTTCGCTCCTCAACCATGCAATAGCTTCTGCAGCCTCCTAAAAAGATCCGTTATAAAATAACATTGAATAAGCATAAATATATTTTAAATTGTATTACCTTGTCCCTTTTTTGCTTGACAAGAAAAATTGGCGTCTCAGGCATCTTTAGCATGATGACGAAAAAAAGTATGGGCAATGACATCGTTATCAAAGCAGATATAGTATATCCAAAATATGCTCCCATAATGTACATAGCCAAAACCCCACCATTGATACTGAATATCACTAATGAACCTAATACCCCCTTAGTAGTCAATGATGCTATTTCAACGCAGTATAGAGACCCTACCAAGATGGGACCTGCTCCTGAAAATCCAGCTACTATTCTGGCTGTCATAATACCAGTTGCAGTACGCCATGTTAATTTCATGATCCAGCACAGCTACAAATTGAAATTATTCAACGTCAAAGGTAATTTTTTTTGTCCTTTTTAAATTTTTTACTTACCACACACGGTATAGCAGATACGAGTGCAGCTTTCTTCCTACCAAAATTATCTGCAATCATTCCAAAGACAGGAGTTCCTGCTAAACCACCTACACATAACATAGATCCCACAAGAGAGGCTTGAGTTATGGTCAATGAAATATTCAAAGGTGTTTCCGTTTCCGAGGACATTGCTGATATAAAGGGTGATACCCATCCTTCGGCACATCCGTAAGTAAATGTCATGATGTTTACTGGAAATTGTATATTGATATTTTAATAATTATTTATTCTTTTTTACCATCAGTAAAGTTAAATGAAAATCAAGGCTATGTGATTTTTTTCTTTCAAACATTTCGTTATCGTTTAAAGAAAAACGATTACTTATGTGTAAAATACACATTTATCAACCTATTTTCATTGTCAATTATGTTTTTTTTCATTGTTATAAGTAATTAATATAATATAATATTTTATAATGTAAATAATTCGAAAAATAACAAAAACAGTTTAGGAAATTATTTGTGTGCGTATATTTGTTTTGAATTCATCTGATAAGATAACGTTTTAGACTTATTTATAAGTTAAAACTAATTAAAATTTTTTGGGATGATTTGCATAAATCATATTTAAATATTTTTAAACATTTTTTTGCCCACTATAAATTTAATAAAATTATATTTTAAAAATTAATGCAAATTCAAGTGTAAAGTTAGCTTCATATTGACTGAAATCGATACATATTATATTATATTTTGATGAAAAATAAAAATGTAACGATTTTATATTTTTATTGTGAAAATAGAATGATTAACTGATTTCTATTCATTAATAAATATATTAAAATTATGCAATACTTACTCACAATGGCGGCCAAGTACTGATTTCTGACACTTTTCCCTTCATCTATTGCGTTCGATCCTGTGACCATTTTGAATACTCCAATAAAGTTTGTAAAGTGAAAAATATTTTTAGTGCATCACAATTAAAATTATGGACAATTTTCGGGCTGCGAAAATAGAAAAACTCGCGAAAACAGTATCTAGAACTTCGAAAACAAAGTTATTGTTTTTTATACGATTGTAATTTCTGCGTTATATATTTTGAACTTACAAATTGTTAGAAAATTAAAAAAAATTGTTCATCTAACGATCCGATGGAAGTTTGAATTGAACTGAAGTAGTGAATCGCGTTACTACGCTTGGACTGATAATGAACTTACGAGGGTTTGCGTGATAGTTAAAAAATAAATATACTGGTTAGTGGTATCGAGTGTGCTATTCCTTACTTTACAATGGAATCATGAATGAGTAATTACTTCCAGCAATGCGACGATTAATATTATATAATAATTGTTTAGGGCTAAAAAATAATTAAGTTATATGATTCTACTATATAATATTTATATACATATACATACATACATATGTTCATCAGCTCTTACAATTAACAAGATAATAATTAAAGTCAAAATTCTTAATGCCATCTATGAGAAGTTTTTTTAACTCTAATTTTAAGATTTAAAATTTTAATGTCATATCCCATACTACAGTTTTTAAATTTTTGATGATAATGAATTTAAAAAATAAAAGCTACTTTTGAAAATATGTATATAATGTACATACAAAACATATATATAAATTAAACTTAACTTATCGCCAACGACCATACCACGTTGAATACACCGGTTCTCGTCCGATCACCGAAGTTAAGCAACATTGGGCGCGGTCAGTACTTGGATGGGTGACCGCTTGGGAACACCGCGTGCCGTTGGCCTCATTTTTTTGATTTTATTCTTTTCTATTTACTTAAACGTGATATTTTTTCACATTATTTATCCACGTAACTTCTAAATGAGCTAGATATTTTTTTATTTCATAATTTGACACAAAAAATTGAATTTGGCAATATTTTCCGATCAAATTCGAATTATTTAATTTTCAAACGAAAATGTATGTATGAAAGGTGAAATTGCGAAAATATTAGTATTACAGAAACATTTTTCACTTGAATAAACAATATTACAAATGAAATAACATTGATCTCTTCATATAATATTATGCCAAAAATGTGTTGTATTTGAAAAAAAATTTTTACGCATGTAAAATTTTCAATCATCCATACATTTTATCTGTATAAAAAAATAATATAAAAAAAATAAAAATTGCGAAACAATATAACTTTCCAAAAGAAAATTACAAACAACAAAAATCTCATCTGAAGAAAACCCTTCACAACCGAAACACTTTCAATTAGAACGCTTCGACATCCCTTTGCAATCATGCACCTTTGCACCTTACATCACGAAAAAATGCACAATTTCGCATAAAAATACACACACACACACACTCAGGATGATCGCTTTCTGCAAACAAAAGGCTCGTATCGTACGTGCGCACAACGCATACGAAATCAAGGGAGGACCGTGCATCATGAGAGATGTCTAATTTATGTCAGTCAACCCCCCCGATGGCGCCGAGGGGTGGAAACATTCATTATTTCGCATTCTGTGCAACTCTGCGTTTTCGTTTCTTCGGGATGCGTAGGTGAAAAGGTTGCAATTTTCGTGCCAATTGTTTTTTTTGTGATGAGTTATGTGTGTTAGAAGTATGTGCATTGTTTTAATTTTAATACATTTTGTCTTGAAATGGTCACGGATACAAAGTCTTTAATTGTGCGAAAGAAAAAAATCAAAACATGAATACATTTTTCGTGTCTATTCAAAGAATGATATACATATAATAATATAAAAAGGTTGAATAAATGAATAAAACTATATTTCATTGTTAAAGATTTACATTATTAGTTTACTAACAAATACTTTCTGATAGTTGAATTTAATTTAAAAAATATTGAGTGTAAAGCAGTATAGGAAAAAACACAGTAAATTAAAATTACCAAGACAAGACAAAAAATTGTAAGACAAAACATACAATTTGTTTTGAAATTTTACTGGTTAATTTTAATTTCCATTGTGCATTTTGATTCTGCACTTCTCATACATCCTCGTATATTTTCATTACAGTAGGAAAATATGAACATATCCCCTCTCCGGAATGTTTGCTGATAATTCGAAAAAAATATTTTTCTCTCCTAATATTATAAATTATGGGTATTTTTCGTGTGTTTTGTGTTTGTTTATGCAGGCGTTTTCGATTTCAATGTCTTCATGAATTTCCATTCACGTCTGGTTTCCTTTTGTTGAATGACAGCCACCCTATGAAGAAAATCTCAGATCACAAAAGATGATTCTTCCCCTCGGGCACGTTTGGTTTTAGTTCGGATATACGTCATTTGTCAAAAACTTCACGATAACGGCCCATAAAAATTCAATACAATACTTTGAATAATTCAGAATAAAAAATACAAATTTACACATGAATATTTGATTTTTTTTATAAATTTATATCTCGATGATATTGAGAATTCATATCATTTATATTATTCCAAAAGCGAATCAATTGATATTTTAAATTCTGAACCTACTCTCTTCTTCGGGTCGGGTGTTTATAAATATTATATTACAAAATTCACAGCAAATTCGCGCATACGAAAAAGTACCGCTTCATTATGCAGATAGTGCACATAAATTCTAATTCACTTAACATCATGCTGCATTAATTCGACACAATTATACAGGATTCGGGAGGAAATCGAGCGGAAAGTGACTGCGATCCCCAGGGATGGCCCTTCGCCCGAAATTTTCAATTATGACGGAGATCTAAACACACCGGTGTACTTGAACAATATAATATTTTCGCGGCAGATTCAATTTTCTCTCTGTATTTTTAATGAACGAAGGATTTGACCCTTTTTGGGTTGGATTTCTGCGCGCGGGATAAAAGGCTTCCGCGCGGGAAAAACTCCGCGTGTTTGCATATTTTATAGGGAATTAAACGAACGCGTGATTTTGGATTTTGAAATTATTTGTTTGTATGATATACACGTTTTGTTTGGTTAAAGAAATTTTAAATATTTTATTTTTTATGATGGAAATTTTCCCCAAATTTTTATAATCCTGTATTTTTTAAAGAATTAAAAAAGATATAAAATATATTATTATGATTAAAAAAAAAAATATATATATTTTTACCAATAAGCATCTACATGACTTTAAAAATAGACACCTCATTTAATAATCCTTCTAAGGACGTTGTCCGAGTTTAATTTTACATAACGCACGCACGAAGCGTGATTTAATTTGTCCGCGGGAAAATGGCCGGCGAAAACGTTGTTACGTTCACTTCGCGTGCACCGGGTTTGGGCGGGAAACGAAAAAGCGGAAACGAACTTAGATCATGGCGCATCCGCAGCCACCGGCCGCAAGAAGGGTCGTTATTAAATTAAAAGGTCCGGCGATTTATCACCGCCATTTCGGACACGACACCCTGAAATATTGCCGCCCAATTTTCAGCATCTCCATATTGCGATATGTTGCGGTGTGAAGCAATGGCCGTTATGAAATTATATATGTATATTTTTTAAGCTTATACTCGGCCGGTAACTAAATCATATTTTGGTTAAATTATACTGACTGTTTGTAATTCATCGTAATAGTTAATGGATATTAAATATAAACGGTTAGTATATCAGGCATGGCAAAAGTCGGTCTTCATTTTTGCGGGCTGATTTTATCTGGCCCGTAGAAATATTTACTTAATAATAAAAAATATTTAATCAAAATAAAAATAAAAAATCATACGAAGTCAATGAAAAAAGTTAATAAATAATCTAAATAAAAAAGTTGATTAGTTTCTAATTATGCAAAAATTTACGAAAATTTCAATACGAAAAATTAAAAAATATATATCATAGTTTACTTATTTTACAAGTAGATTTCAATGAAATTGAAAATGGTTTATTATTTTTAACTAGATATGGCTTCGACCAGTTATGGCCCAAAAAATTTAATGCGGCCCACCATCTGCAACAATTGCCCATCCCTGGTATATATTATATTGTATTAATTATTTTTAACCGAATTTTTTTATTAAATATTGACCAAATAATCAAATGTCCATTTATATATATAATATCATAGTAATCGGATACTATATTGGGTATTCGATTTGGCGAGCTCGGCCCCTCGTATCCGGTTCGGAGTCTCGGATTTTCCACGATCGAATCTCGTTGAATTTTCCGCGCGGAAACTTTAGATTCGCGGATCAGCTGTTTATGTGTTCGCGAGTGAATCGGAAAAGCGATAAGGAATTCGAACTTTTTCAATAAATCCGCGCAGTGTGAAAATTCCGCTCGCTATCATAATTTATTGTCCGTTTCCGAGGATAGGGAAAGTTTTTCGCATGAATATTGAAGAATAATTTACACCGGGACGCATATTGCGCATACTTTTCCGGGTTTTCGCGCCTAAGCTGAAAATTGAATGGAAGTTTTCGTCTGTCAGTTTTAAATTAGATATTTATGAATTAAAAGTTTTTTATTTGTATTGAAAAGTAATTTGAGTGAATAGTTTGTAGTATGTTCGAAAGATGTCATTGTAAAAATAATTAAAATTTATTTTGATGTATAATATTTTATGTAGATGCAGACAGATTTTTAGATGTAATATCAAATCAATTGATTTTTTTAAATTCTTTTTGAATATTTAGAATTTTGATACAGGTCTACTGGGTATCAGCTTATTAGGAAGTTAAACTTGTGCAAATTTAATATACTAATGGAAATATGTTATCTTTCAATGAACCTACATATAATATTGGATGAAAATTTGAAAGATCTTTTTTGAAATCCGTTTATGTTATATTATTTTGTTCTAATAAGAAAATTTTAAAGACCATCACATATGCAAACGTCTGATTTTTTATAAGCCCAATCGGCCGAAATCCAATTGATCAAATTCGTTAAAATTTCGCAAACACCTCAACCACAAAAATAACAAGATATCTACACAAACCACACATTTTTTCACAAGAAAACCCTCCCATCTATTTTCCACAACACATTCAATATGAGAGGACGCACGCGACCGGAAACCAAGCAAGCAGGCAACCTCACGACCACTCACCTGTCGATTTTCACCGCGGGAAAAACTCCGTCGATCAAACGGGCTATTTTTTTCCCCGTCGCGAATTTTCGTATTTTCGCGGGGCCCCGGCAAACACAATTTCTGCGGGCGTTCGAGTAAATAATAAATATTAAGGCGCGACGCGCGTCGTTCGGCAGGAAATTGGATTTCGGCGGACGGGCGGGGGGCGGGGATGGGGGGGATGGGGGCCCTCGAGGGTGCTGCGCCCCCCGGAGTCCCGCAGGATGGCTGTTTGTTCAGCTTTGCCTGCTGTCCCCGTGCGATTGTTCGGACGGCACGTGTGAGTTTTTTGATCTGCTTTTCAATTTTGAATCTTTTTTTCGTCGTGTTTGTTGTGCATTGGAAAAGGTTCGCTTTGAATTTTTTATATTTTGTGAAATTTGAAGTTTGTTTATTTCTAGAAATTTGGTTTTATTATGATAGTAACATTAGATGCAAATCTGCGGCCTCATTGTATTGTACAATTTTCATAATAAAAACAAGTGAAGTTAATAAACGCTTGAATAAATCATATTATAGGATCAGATTAAATTTGGTTCTATAATATACTGATTTATTTTTATGATGAAAATTGTATTATACATTACAATGAGGCCTATTATTTTATTATATAGAATTTATAAATGGGTTAGTCTTATTTAATTTATGAATAATCAAAGTTAAGCGATTCGTTTTACGGTCAATAAACGGATTTTACAGCATACCATTAGTTTGAAACCATTCGATAAGAGACACTTTTAGTTTCAAACTTCTCGAAAGTTAGTTGTCTTTACAAAGAAAAACTTCCTAACTTTCAACAGTGCCAAAAAGTTTTTGTCTCATAATCGACATCCAACACGTATGGGACCTGTATAATTATAATTATAATTACATAATACGTTTTTATGAAATCATGAATTCGAATATGTTTTAAATTATCTCAACTCAATAAAATAATAAATGATTATCACTTGACTTTAGTAATCTATGAAAGCAGTTGTATTTAACAAGACAAAATTATTTTTCTATACGTAATAGCAGATTTTTATCTGTCCGCCTGTTTATGTTACAATCAATATGACATCTAATTTATCTCAATTATATTATAAAAAAAAAAAACACAAAACTCAATAAAAACCCACATAATTACCCCAAACCGCGCGCATCACTCTCCACTCATCAGCGCATTTAAAAAACCGCGCCAACTCCGCAGTGTCGCCAAATTAGCGCGGCTCGCATCACGCCAAAAACGAGGTTATGGCCGCACCTGTCCTGCTAATGACAGCTTCGGGAATAAACACTCGGCTAACTAGATTCGCCGGATAAATCTGCGACGCGGGAGGGCTTAGGGTTGTATTTATGCGGGGCCAGGGGTGCGATTTTCGCACATGGCAACCCTCGCGTTATTTATTCTTAATTATTTGTGGGTCAAGGTGTTGCCGAGGTAATTAGGTGGGCGTGGTGCATATTAAAATCGGTCTTGCGGGACGCTGATTTAATTTTCATAAGGTTTATGTGTGTAGTTAGTGTTTTTTTGATGAGGGAAGTGTTCTTGAGTTGATTAATTTGAGGTGGGTAATTGCGAAAATAAGTGTTGGCTAATTATGGTGTGTGGTTATAAATTCCATTACGGTTTAGATGAGTTGAAATGTTCTTTTCGATGTGTGTTTATTTTTTGTGTTCTTGATCGATTTTTAGATAAGAGCGGCAATTTATTTGAATTGCGAAGTGAATGAATTTATCGATTTCATTGGAAAATTTAAAAAATGTCGTTTTTAAGTGATTTAAATTTTAAAACGTATAAAATTTACTAAAAAAATCCATCAATGAAGCAACTCATTAAAAACATTAACTTCATCCAACACCTTTCACTACAACATAATTATTAATCAAACAAAAACTTTACCTCAATTGAAAATACATCGTTTTTAATTTTTTTCGCAATTCTCAACATTCCAAATCCACCAATTAAGCAACCCGCAAAAAACCACTAACATTTTATATTTCAACACCTTCCAACACGACTTAATTAACCAATAAAACTGAACCTACCCATTTCATCAAGCAATAACACCTGCCTATTTCGACGCTATCAATTCGCGCTTTTATTTGTTTTATGATAATACCCTATACGGCATATGCACATACACACATCATATATGTAACATGGCAGCCCTAATTTCGTCGGTCGCTTACGACGTTAGGACACGACACGTTGTTTCGTTCGGCAAATGTCGAAGTTACGCGACCGGAATAATTCTCCAAGTATTAACATCGAACAACCGTACGTCACGTTTGATCGAATCGAGATGGACATTGGGTTTTCGGTTGCTGCTGACTTTTTTTTGGTGTGTGTATAAAATTTCGGAAATGTATATTTCGCGTTTGGCGTGTGTGGATGTGGTATAGTTCGAATATGGTGTTTTTTGATATGATTGTGTGTGTTGTTTTGCTAAATTTAATCGATTTATCCGTTGAATATGCAGCTAATATGAAGCAAAGCCTTCTTGATACTATTGGATGTTCGTGTGGTAAGGATAATCTATAATATACATAGGTTTAAATTTTGAAAATATACCTTGTTAAATGTTCTCAAGTTGAAGCTGCATATTTAGGTCACCTATCTATTAGCTTAGTTTATTAATAAAAATCTATACCTTCAATATTTTATATTCATATTATGTTCGTAACATTACATTATTTAATAAAACAATATAAAAATTAAAATTATATTGAATTCTTTGATAGAAAAAGGAAATAGAGAAAAATAATTGGATAACGTGTGAAACATAATACATTGGATGAAAATTGTTCGAAGTCTAGGTAAATAAATAAATAAAAAAAAATAATATAGCAGTTATTAGTGAACGTCTTCATATGAAGATGACATAAAAATAAGATTTATTATAGTATTCGGAATAAAATTTGTAATAAAACTCGAGCATATGCGCAAAATAAAATACGAAAATCATTAATAAATTCCACAAAACAAAACCGGTCGTATCGTTTAAAATCCGCAAAGCTTCGATTCCACGATCAATCAGACGCATCGGAAAAAATAAAAAATAACGAAACAAGAAACCTAAAATGCCCCTAAAGAGTTGGCCCATATAAATATTGAACGAGGGATTTCTTCCATATCTACAAGCACGTTCCTGAATATGGAAGTCTGGAGAAAGAAGAACTCGATATTCGGATACAAGTTGAAATTGAAATGAAGCAAAACGGATTGGGCGAAAGGGCCCATCTAAGGGCCTAATGGAACGGAATGAGAATAAATCTGTGCACGATTCGACTCTCATTATTCTATTTTTATTTAGAGCCTGGGACTTTTATTGGATTTGGTTCGGTTTTGCAGCTCGATCGCTCTGATAATTCAATCATGTGAATTTTTGCCAACGGAGCAAGAAATGGTGTTAATTTTGTGATCGAGTTTCAATTACGATGTTTGTACGAAAGCGTTTTCATTGATCGTTATGTTGATTAATATTTCGAAATTCGTTCGATCGTTCATTTCGATAAATGTCTAATGTTCATTTTAACGCATACTAAGTAGATCATTATGTAAATTTAGGTTGAACGATTTCGTAATTTTAATCGTTTTAAAATCGAGTATACGTCATATGAAACGAATAACAACAAAATGGATAATTTATCTATGTATATATTATATAATTTTTACAAAAAGCGAATACCTATCGAATATGATAAATTGACACGTTATGTTCTCTAATCGAACACACAATGTAATAAATTTCTCAAATATTTCGCATCTGCTCGTACACACGAGTCTCGCTCGATCGAGTGGACATCCATAATTCATAAAGTTCGAAAACAAAACGGTCTCGGAAAGTCTTCGACTTTGTGTTTTTCGCATCGGAAAGTATCGTCGGATCGTATCCTCCTTTAAATGCGGTCTGAGGGGAAAAAGGGTCGACTTTGCGCCACTTTTTCCAGCTCTTTGCGCGAAATTAAATTCAATGCTTATGAGTCGATCCGAAGAAAAATAAAAGTCGCACTAAAAAGTTTCAAGTATGTGTATACGGTTCGATTTGGTTCAAAAAGCGAATTTATTTCGAAAAACACTTTTGTCCAAAATTCGACGCAAATGTGCGCTGATTTCGATGAGACATTATAATATGAAATTGGGCGTTTTTAAGAGGAAATCGATAATTTTCACTCGCTAAACACACGTGTATTCACGTTTTATGCGTAATTTCGGCTCCGAACACTTTTCAGAAGGCAAAGGCTTTTCAGGAAAACGAGAGCCAGAAGCTGAAGCCGTTCCGAGTGGGTCGATGAGAGAGAGTGTACAAATTAGTTCAATCCCCCGGTGGCACGATCCCGCTCTAACATTGTTATATCGCGAGTAAAGCGAAACAGGGATGTTTAATTTTTTTTCTTTAAGTGCTCATGGATTTTGTGATGGATTTTTAATTCGGAATTTTGTATACAAAGAGATGAAGACGTGCTTTGATGATTTTTCTGTCGATGAAATTTAGTTTTTAAATAGAAATATTATACGTTTTACATTACAGTGAACGTAGTATGAATGAATTAATTTCCTTTAAGATTAGATTACTTCGATTCAATAGTTCATTGATGTAAAATTGTAGTAGTAGAATATAAATTATGTATATATTCACAAAATATTCAAATGTATTATTAATTCATTGAATCGAATTGAAAACATCTGAACTTGCGAATAACACGCTCGTCGCATTCGACGGTTAAACTAGTTGCTTATTTGTACCATTTGCGGATAACTTTATCGGTAACAATTGAAGCCAACTATTTCGCATTAATTTAAAAACAACGCGAATTAATTATTCAAACAAGAGTGTAATATAATTGAACTCCAACTTGTATCCGCAAAACGATTTCGCCTCATTAAAACAATCTGAAACACTTCGCTACCGATCAAAACGTA
Source organism: Hydropsyche tenuis (assembly GCA_009617725.1). Lineage (NCBI taxonomy): Eukaryota > Metazoa > Arthropoda > Insecta > Trichoptera > Hydropsychidae > Hydropsyche > Hydropsyche tenuis. The sequence goes on from VTON01000028.1 coordinate 1,690,906, forward strand.
AATTTGATAACAATTCATCATCTTGAATGATCCGGATTGATATTTTCACGGTTTGTTTGTCCGGACAACAAGTCAATTTACCGACAATTTAAACCGTCTATAATCAGATTTTGAGTCATGTCGCTCGAGGCCTTCCAAATCTTCACAACCCCCATCTCCTCCGAAGCCTGCCAACTTCCTCTCCCAACCACCCCAGTTCCTCCCAGTGCACAAGGGACGGATTATCCGAGATTGGGTCTCGAAAGCCATTATTATACGCATATTTACCCGGACGATCGCTACCATTATTGTCGCTTGACCAAAACTCATATTTTGCCAGTTTTTTGATCCGTGAGAGTCAAAGAACTAATGGGGCGATGGGATTTTCAATCGCGTGGCCCACACGTGGCACGTCAATCTCTTTGTTCATGAATTTCTTTTGTGTGCTTAGAAAATTAGTAGAAAGTGCGACCTCCCTTCCGTCATTCGTTGATGATTATGTTTCGAGAGGGTGGTAGGAAATTGTGCAGAGCTCTATCATTAGTGTTAATCAAAGCGGATTGACACATGCGTCACGTTTGGTGTGAGCTTTTTCGTATTCGAAAATAATTAGGTACGACTGAGTTTCGCAAATTGCGCAGAAAATTATTAAAAATTATTTTTTATTAAAAAAAAATGATAGGTATTTATATTTCGACAGAAGTAGCCCGAGGCTAATTTATACAGTTAGATATAACGAGATTAGAGTCGAAATCGATTTTATTTTATGTGAAGAAAGTCAAAGGTTTTTACGATTGCTTATCTCAACGTTAATGTCTGCTCTTTTGACTCGCATTTGAAAATTATTGGTGAGGTTCAGCTAAACGAGCAATTTTCTATGACTCTTCCGATAAGCGCTTTCCCATTTTTACACAGAACTAGATAAATGCCTCTCCTATTATCTATGTGCGTAGAAAACCTTATACCAGGATTGTGGTAAATTTATGCCGCAATTAAAAGTGACACAGAGAGGAACAAACAAAATGTTGACACAAAGCAAGTGAGGGTCGCCCTTGGCAGCTGTCTGCTGTCTGGCGATGAATTAAAATACAGCTGTTTGAATCCCTCACCACCGATAAGATAAGACAACCCCCCACAGAAAGAAAGAGTACAGATTAATAAGGGATGGCATTGTTTTCGCCCTCTCATTCTATGTTTTTCCGCGAAAATAACACCTCATCGCACACAATAACAAACCCAAACATTCACTCTAATCTGAAATCATTTTTTAATTTCACAAAAATTCAAATTATATCAAATCCCGAAACTCAAGTATTTCTATACTGTTTCCATCGAATTATTTTTTTTTACGTATATAAGTTTGAATTGGCGCTTAAAAGTATGTAAACGTATTAAAGGGTTAATGAAAAAGATCCGGCCGAGTTTAGGTACCTTTTTATAATCGAATCGAAATAATATCGGGCTTCGAAATTCAGGGCAATCGAAGGGCCCTTAAAAACGGTCCGTCGTAAAAGTCGGCCGTTCGGGTCATTCGCGTAATTAATTCGGATCAAGGTAAACTAAGGGAAAAGGGAGAAAATGTAATTGCTTCCGGAATTTTCTCCTGCGGGGTCAAAGTGGGCGCCCAAGGTGTTTCTCTTTAATGAAAATAAAATAAAATAAAATAAAGTGAAGTGAAAAAAAAAACGAACCGACGGAACGCAAGATAAGAGGCTCAGATAATTCAGTTCGCCTTCGCCAGTTGATGAATTAAAAAATATAAATTGGAGGCAATATCGAAAATTTCGCACCGAAGCCTTCGATATGATCAAAGTGCGCGTTCAATCGGAACCGAATATTTTGTCGAGTCGAAAATATGAATGATTCTATGGTGAAATTGGGCGAGTGATTATATGACAGCTTATATAGGATAAATCCTTTTCTATAAACCATTGAAAGTTCGCAAATATTTCTCTATGTATAAGGTAATAAAATTCGTCTATTAACTATGTTATTTTTTATCTTTTAATTTCAGTGATCAATAAAAATTGATTTAACATACAAAAAAATGGACTGCAATTAACGGTATCGTTATCGTTGCAATTCGAACGCTTCAAAACCGGTGAAAAGTAACCCCAGCCATATTATTTAAAACGAACCCATCCAGACCCGAGTCATTAGATGCATTCCTGTCGAACGGAAAACGATCCCATCCCCGATGCACTCAGACGAATAAAAATCTATTTTCAGGGAATGCACTTATCAAAGATGCATTAAGGACGAACGCCCGATAATGGAGAATAAATAAGAGCGGCTCACTTTGCTCGCGTAGATACGAACACCATTTATTTCTGTTTTTTTTTTCAGCCGGCACTCACTAAAACACAGATTGGTATATAAAAAAAAAAACAAAATATTAAAATAAATAACGTCCATTACGAATGGTGGCCCGATTTAACAGTCTCAATGGAAAATCGTGTCAGTTCTCACGCGACAGTGTTAAGTGTTCGTGTTTTTCGTTGGTTTTATTCGCTTTATGGCCGATCCTAAGATTTCTGATTAAAATTGATGTTAATTAATGCGAGTTTTATGAAGTTATTCGAACGATAAATTTTATCGACAGTTTAACTTGAATTCGCGAGGGAACCGTTCATCGCCGTATCTCATACTTGGAAAATTGCTGAATTCGGTTTAAAAATACCAATAATATTCAATTAAATAATTTGAGTACGTAATATATTCATACGCAACTCCATCACGAGGCAATTTGGCCGTCTTAAATTGCATTTAGCCGCATATATGCCCGAGCTGTGCCTCGGCAAAGTTCTGTACTGTTAGCTACCAGTCTCTTTGACTACCCTCACGTAGAAGGGTGGTCGTATTAAACCGCAAGTTAACTACCCTCAAATTGGTGTATGCGTAAAACTTCACTTACGGCTACGTAGTACGGTTACAGCTGAAACGCCGGCGAATACACATAATGCGAATTTCAGCATGCTCGCATGTTCAAATTCATTGCAAAATGTATTGAATTTCACTCGAAGTAATTTGTATCTGAAATTCACTTGCATGTCATGTATTTCAATTGACAATTTGATCAAGATAGATGGAAGAAGAACCTATGTTTTGATCGAATCAATTAAAACTTTTTTTTAGTTGTTCTAACAATTGAGTTGTTGATTCAATTGAAAGAAATGATCAAAGTCGTTAAAAATTTAATTACTTTACCGTACATGAAACGTGATATGGCTTTCAATTACATTTGAAGCCACCCTTATAAATTTGCCAAACTGTTAACTCCTCGAAGTCAACTTGAACGTCATACGTTTGATGCAACCGAAAAGTTTCCCACTCATAATTAGATTGATCGGTTCCTCCATCGAATTTATAAACTAATATTATAAATAAAATATACAAACGCACATACACACCGTGTTTATACATCCTAGGTACTGTAAATCTCCATCACTTAGGCAGCTGTCCGTATGTCAATCTTACTTACTGGCGGGGTTAACTAAGATTAATTCGGCAAATAGCAATGTTGTGTCGATCAGATATCTCCGAGTTCGCCTTTTTGTCTCGCCTTCGATTTATTTATTTGTTGCCGTTCGATTTGCAACCCCCGGACGTTTTCTTGGCGTTATGTGATCGAAATTCTAATTGGAATCTTTTTCGTTTTGAGTGCGAGTATAAGCGAAATGCAAGATCGCGTAAACGACAATAAATGTCAAGTGGTGGTATTAATCACTGCTCATGAGGAATGTTATGTGTGTCTCGTGGCATTTCCGAATGCGCATTCTGCATTTTAAAAATGCATGTGCGAATAAAGCGATTTTGCGCGTGGATATTACCATGGATTTTATTCTAGTTGGAAAGAAGATTGAATGAATCAGATGGAAAAATGAAATTAAGAAAATTTGTCGAGGGAATTGGATTTTTGATGAAAGTTGTTCAAGAAAGACTAGAGTGGAAAAGTATTTGAGAGGTTTTCGTCCAGGCGGTGAATAGTTGTACACGATAATGATATTTTTTTTGTTGTAAAATGAAAATTTTTTTATTTCTATTCATTTTTCTAGTATACAAAATGTATTTTGAAAACTAACAAGCTTAAGAAGAACACCGCTTCAAGATAACTTTTTATACTTGCACCACTTTGCTTCCAGGAAAGGAAAATACATTTTTCTCCCTCTTCAAAGAAATAAAGAAAAACTCTAAGGACTACAGCCGAAATATTTGAAACAGGAAGTACTAACAAAACGGCAGGCGACTGCATTTGACTTGCTGTTTCCTGTTGGTCTCATGCATTTATTCACTCAACGGTAAACCACTTAAGTAATGAAGACGTTTAGATAAGTACTCGTATACGAAATATAATATATCAATATACGACTGCGGATCCTTGATATACTATTGTCAAAAAAATATATTGTTTATTTTTTAATATTATTGAACCGTTCACAAATATAAGATAATCTTCAATAAAAAAAAACTATCGACTTATTCTTCTACTGATCACTCAATACGTCGCTAAACTTCAATGAGCAATAAAATTTATAAATCACACACGAAATAAATAAATCAGATAATATTCCTCTAAATTAACCTAATTGATCTACACACGTTCCACTTTAACAAACAAATTCAATTTATACAACTTTGATCTTGTCTTAATGGCACGACAAATCGAGTTAATCGATCCATAAACAAATAAATACGTGCCACAAAATCATAATACTCACATCCAACATCGAACCGCTATAATCACAATCCACCCGTTCGAAAACTCAAAAATATCAAACCCAAATATCCAATAAAGCACAAATCCACAGCGACAGATGCGTTCGAGAGAGCACTCGGCGAAACTTTTAACACTTCCACGAAGACGGATGGTTATTAAAAGGCTTAAAACACTGCAGCTGAGGATGTCGAGATTTATCGACATTTGTCGAGATTTAGCGGGGGGGCTTTTGTGAAATATCCAAATGAGTGCGTGTCTATTTTGGCCGTGGTCGCCTTTTCGAATGACACGTTTATCGAACGTCAATAAATAAAACGTCGAGTCGCATACTATTATAGATAAAAGTGTGTGTTTTTTTCTCCTTTCGTCCGTGTCGTCTCGAGTGAGAATTGATTTTGGTTTTTAAGATGGGCCGATATGAACGGAATAAATTCGGTAATTTATCGCCGTTTGGAGGATTGGTTTTTTGTTGTTTAATTGGTCTGGAAGTGTAGGTTCGTGACTCGACGGTCGGGTGATGGATAATGAAAAAAATTGCACTAATTTTTTTTGCGAGGAAATTGTTTAGATAAGAATCCTATTCACGTTTAAAAGCTTTGCTTTGAAAGAAAGCGTGCTTAAAATAAGATTTTCTATCTTTTAAAAAATGGTTCGTTCTATATTACTTGCTTTAGTTTTTAGATTATATTTGTTTATAAAATTGATGAAATATTTATATTATAATATATATGAAATACATTATCATAATCAACATAATCAATGATTTAGTTTTGATCGTATTTATTACCGAAGTTAAGCACCATGTGGTGCGATCAATACATGGACTCGTGCACTTCTTATTTGGATGAACTTCTGGACCTCCTTTTTTTCCTTCTATCTACATGGACTTCTTTTTAGTACGGTTTTTAATATTAAAATTCAATAAAATTCTTTCCCTTATCACTCACAACATAAAAACGATGAATTATGCATTAAATAAAATAATCTAAAACTAAAATTTAACACATCAATAAAATTTCCATCCAAACAAACCAATCCACGAAAGATCCAGTGACAACCCCAAAAACCACAATTTCAGACAAATTTGAAATACGACGCGACAAATTGGCGCCGATTTACGAATTTCGAAAATATCGCGTAGACACCTAGGCGCAGTTAACCCTTTAGTGGCGCGGCGCGTATATTTCGCCGGTCTGCGTCATAACGCACGCCGCGGATGCACCGTCGTAAAATATGCACACACACGAGGCAAGACTGTCTGTCTTTCGAATTTATGAACATCTAAAATAAATTTATGAACGGATCCGTGAAGATCTCGTCGCTTCTGCCTGGGTGTGCGCCTACGCTAATGGATTCGTTTAAAAGTGAAATTTTCGCGAAATTTGATTGTGTCATTTGTAATGGATTTGGTTTTTTCCATTGTTTAAGTGAGTTATAATTTATTTGGGTATAATCTAATGAGATTTTTGTACGTATTGTTATATAATAGACGATGAGATTCAATGTTATTATTAATATTTTTTTTAGACAATGGAATTATTTTTAGATTTACAAATGTTATTTTCTATTAAAAATTTAGGGAGATGTTTAGAAATGTGTTCCATTTCGTTCTTCAAAATCTATTTATATTCTGAAAATTTCGTGTCATAATACGACACTATGAAGGGTTATATTTTTAAACGTAACTTAAATTTCAGGCTAAGTGCTAGCACAGGTTAATACACCATTTTAAGTGTAAAAAGATACGCGGCAATTTTTCTCAACGTCTCAAGCCCAATTTGAGTACCTGTCACTTTTTTCATACGCGTCATATTTCATTGAAAATAAGTTTAATTTTAGTACCTTTTTAATTAGGATATTTAAACGTCGATTCGAAACGGCGCTTTATGAATTTATTTCCGTTTGATGATTCACAACGTTTCTTTGATGGATGCGTTTCTCGGAAAGAGCTGATGCGATTACGCTGAGGTCAAGAGTTGAGCGACTGTTGTACGATTTCCATTTTGAAATTTATGAAAATTGATTGAGCGTCGATTGAAATTGATGCACACATTGGCAGTGCATGCTTCGTTGACGGAATGCCGCTTTTGATATTAATTTGTTTTTATATGGGAAATTCAGGACAAGCTCGTTGTCGATTATGGAAAATGTCAAATCATCGTTATTAAAATTTATAATTTTTGTATGATATAATATATAAAGTAAATTCATAAAAGAATTTTGAAAGATAATTTTATGAAAATTTATTTGTACTTGATCTTACTTGATCACGCTACATAGTAAAACTAGCATGAAAAATTTTATCTTAGCAAAATTGCATAAACGACGAGTTCGCCTTTAATACCGTCACGCTCGGTTATAAAATATTGTTCGAAGCGGTAGCTTATCGTTGACAATCTTGTCTTTGTAATAAGGCAGCTCGACTTTACGACGCTTTTTGCCACCAGTGTTTGCGACACGACCTTTACAATGTTAACCCGTTGAACCACGAGGACGATAAGCCTCGACATAGACCGTATAAAAATGCAAATTTTCAATAAAAGTCAACCGGGACTGATGCCATTACGATCGCATTAATCGAGCTTTCGATTCGATCGATCCACATCCGAACAAATTCAACCGGTAAAGCTTTTTATGACTCTGCTGCACTCAAAGGGTTAAAATAATTGCACAGTATTGTGTGTGAGGTTATGCGACAACTGCGACTGTTATTCGGCGTTTATGCACTTTCTTAACGTCTTTTCGGTATCGAATTCAATTATAGTGGGTGTTTATCGTATCAGCCTCGTAAATACGGATATGGCCGGTTTTGCCCGCTTTACGATCCATTGTCGGTCTTGGGCGTGTTTCGCGCGTTTTTGCTCTTTCGAATTCTCGTGTATGTGTGTGTAAATGGGAACGTCACTCGCATAACATACGTCTCTTGCAATCTAAACGAGCTTACGACATGCACGTTAATATTCTGCTTCAGACGACGCTGTAAATTTTTTCAATTATGGCTGATTTAAAAGATAGTGTAGTTTTTTGCGCGTATATCATTTTTGTTAATTTAAATAGCGAACCGTAGAGCGTTAAATTAGAAGTTAATTCTGAATAATTGAAGCAATTTTTTTAGTGATCATTAAAATTTATATTGAAAAATTGATCATTCAAATTCATAAATTTTATTGGGAACGATTAAAATTGTCTCAAAGGTTCAAATGTATTGGTTTTTATGGATAGCTCAAGTTAAGCGACTAGTGAAGCGATCAATAGATGGCTGTGTTTTCGTACCTTTGGATTGATTGTGAGATCAAAAAGATGTCTTTAGTAGGTAATTTTTTGGAATCGCACGTGGTAATGATACAAAAAAAAACCATAAAATGAGCATTTTGTTAAATATAACAATTTTTAATGAAGTTAGGTGACTTATCAAAAGTTAATAAATAAAAGTGACAGAATATTGGACTTATTGGTAAACTACAACATAAGGCAACGAAAACTTTCAATAATCCTCTTTCAAAGATCACTTTTATCAAAAAAAAATATCAGAATTTCAACGTAGAAAAAAAATGATGACAAAGGTATAAAACGAGATTTAAAATATGAAATTTTAAGGATAATTAACATAATATAATAAAAAAACTATCACGTTTCCGAAACGCTCATTATCAGTAATCAATACGCGCGTATTCAACGACCATTTAAAACGGAACGAAAACGCTTTCAAAATTAAAAATGACATTCGCATATTGCGGATATGCGATATTTCCGTTCGTCGATCACACACGGCTTTTTTGCCATGCACATACACACGCATCTTCGACATCGACATTGTTTTTCGAATGAAGATGGACCTTGTACGGCGAGCCCACACCGATCGCCGATACCCATTTGCAGTCGTGTAAACAGAAAGATAATACTTTTTGAATACTAATGTGAGGTCATTATAGAGTCGAACACGAGACGTAAACCTCGTTGCTTGAAAAAAGTGTTTGAGAAGGGAAAAAAAGAAAACGAGGCGCGAAAGTCGGATAAAAATTCGAAACGCGTATTCGCGAGAGCGCGCTATAAACGCTTAACTTTATTTATCGCAAAGAAATCGGATGGTCGGTCGGGAATTTGGATGGGTTCAATTGGAATAGTTGAATTTGAAATTTGTTACAATTATCGAAAAAGTGACCCACTACTTGTATTTTCTATAAAAATATTCAGGATGTATGTACCTACAATATTTCTAACTGTGGTTTTTATGTATTATATTATTTTTTGTATGCATATATTTTTTTAAAATGTATCTATAGTGGTAATCTAATAACACATAGCAATCTAATAGCAATAATCTTTTATATTATATTTCTGAAAAAAAAAATAGTAATTTTTATTTTTTAAATTCTGTAGTATGAATGGTTTATTTATAATATCAATTATTTTTTTTCATCCTTGTATATTTTGATTTTTTTAACAAAACATTAAAAATTTATCTTCAAAATATAGTTTATTTATTCAAAATAGTTGTAGCATTTTTATCATGGATTTACGACGACGACGAAAGTAATGTATTTAAATTTATCAAGTTTTTATACCTATAAACGTATTTTATTGTTTTCGCACATAGTATAAAAAGAAATCGTGACGAATTCATTAAAATTCGATGAATATTTCAGTATATTTTAACTAAACTCAAACGAACGAATCAAAAAAGTGTTGAAAAAGTCAAAACTCTCATCAAGATCTATATAAAAAATAATTAAAGTCTAAAAACGATATTACAACAAGGACCCAACACCGTTTCGTGTCTATTACCGAGTTGTTCAACCCTTCCACGCAATAAAACAGCACTAACGAGACAAAACGAGCTGAAACTTTTCACGCACAATGTATATTAAAATATATTATATTTAAATGCATAACAGTCATGTAGGCTTTGTTTAATTGGAGGTAAATCGTTTTTACGCCCACTCGCGCACGAAAGACACGACTTGTAATTTAATTTGGACATTTCCGCGACACTTGGCCGTGTTTTAAATTATTTATACACTTCATTTTTTTTTTCGATTAACCAGCATCCGATACTGTTATTTGGCAATGCGGATAATTCGCAATTGTCCCATTTTAAACAACAAGGGTCGTCGAATCGTTAATTAAATTATCGGTCGGTTTTGTATTGAAGCGTATTGAAAGATAATGAGTTCGAGTTATTAATAATGTGTGCTCATAACGAGCGGCAAATAACCGATAACGACCAATTAAAATGTAATTTAGTTTGAAAAAAATGCGAGTGTTTTTTTTAGCGTTCGAGTGCTTAAGTGTTTTATCGTAATAGTAAAAAAAAATGAAACCGCGTAACGAGAAAATTAATAGCGTAGTTCGGTTGGGTAGCGCTTCGGAAATTGAAATTGAAAAACCGTGTAAAATTTCAAATATTCGCTAATGCTGGGTCGTGATGAGTTTATGAGTCATATGGAGAATGCGAAATTTTGAAAATGGTGATAAATTACACATTAAAATTATAAATATTCTCAATTTTGAATTTTGAAGTTTTTTTGGACATATTCAACATGCTATTAATTTAAATCATATTTTATCTAATAAAATTATTATGTAGCTATAATTAGTTGTGTAATAAATATCGTATTTTTCAAAAGATAAAAAAGATGTTCTTCAAGCGTGTTGTAATTGTTCGCAATACCATTAATTTTATACTCAAGGCTCAATCCATAATTAATTATACATCCGCAGTAAATAAATTAGATACTGCTGAACAAAACTGTCATAAATTTGACGTGTTTCTGTACTTGTAGAAGATACATTTTCGTCCCGCCGTTTTTAGCTTATCAAGTTTCTTAATTGAAAAAGTTATGATTGCTTTAGCCACGACAGGATATAAAACGTATACCATTTTTTATACACAGCATAATTCGTTTAATCAAAAGCGAATTTCCCAACATCAATTAATAAGGCTTCAGCACCGAAAACTATAAAAAAAATTTCATCCACCTATCAATTAGAAACATCGGCACAAACAACCAGATTTACGACACTTTTGTGAGGCGCGTTCGAAATTTTTCGAATCGTGAACGATCGCGGAATCCTAATGTTTCGACAAAGGCGTTAAATAAAAATTTGTCCCCGACACACACACAACATATCGAGAAGTGATTGATGTCGTTCACGTGCCGTGAAAATACGAAAAAAAGCCAGATTTTCAGATAAATTTTCAGCCGGCTATGTGCGCCGATTCAGTCAATAAAGCTGGCCATTAATTCACGCGGCGGGCCATCAATAATGTAAAAGCGAAAAGTGCATAAAAATATATTGTGTATCCTGTGTTTTTGATGTCTGTTCTAGTCTGTTTAGATTCCTGATCCGAGATATGCCATTAATAATCTAATTATGCGGCCGCCCTCGTAAATCATGGAAATAGTTCGTTTGTCTTGTTGCGTTCGAGGAACGCGGTAAGTTTGGAAAATTGTATTATTTTTGTGTATTGTAAATCTGTCGTTGGTTTCGTTATTCCGTTCGTTTGTATAATTGGACGTGTTTTGTGGTTCGATGTGGCGATTTCGTCGAAAAAATGCGGATTCCAATTTGGGGAAATGCGTGTTTTTCTATTTTTATTTTTGAAGCAATTATTGCGTGTTCAAAAATATATCATGATCGGATAAAAATATATTAAATATTAAATAAAAAAAATTTATACAAAATCTTTTAAAACTTCAACAGAAGTTTAAAGATCAGATAATTTTACAAAACAAGCAATGTTATGAATTCATACTATGTTGTGATAAAAAATCTAAATAGTACTCACTACTTACCATACAAAATATTTATTTTATTTTTCTGCATATTTTATGTAATTTCAATATTATCATACAACGAACAAACTGAAAAAAAATTAGCAAACATACGAAAACGTTGTATAAAAACACCAATGGCGAGAAAAAGTTGTCAAAAATGAAGATCAATATTGACATCACCTAGATTCAAAAATTTAGAAAATCGTTGATACGTGAAATCATCGATACTAATTGAACACACGTTTACTTCAAATATTCGATAATTTGAACGAAAACTCAAATTTAGAATGCAAACGTTCTAACCCTATAAAACAACGATATTTTCTAGGTAATTGCGCATGGCGACACGCAAGTGACAAACTATCCATCAAAATTAGTCACAAACAAAAAAAGGGACAGCATTGTGGAACACATGTGTTTAATTTTCATTATAAGAATCGTAAATTCCATAAATAGTACTCGCATAATGTTTGTGGGTCTCGTCTCCGGGGGAGGCATTGTGTGTGAAAAGGAATCAGAAAACCCTCCTGGACCCAATTATTACTTAAAATATATATTGAAGAATACATAATAATATACCGGCATAATTATATTTCCCAAGAAACGGTGCATATAATTTAAAAAACGCGCCCAGGAAGCGACTAATGAATGTAGTCGTTCGAAAATAATACGGAAAAAAACCTCTCACAAATCAGTGTCGTTATTTAGATGCTTCAGATGTTCTAAAAATGAGGTGAAAAAAAATTTTGAGTTTCGTGCTTCTTATACGGACAATAATTTTGCTAGTTTATCGTTTTTTTGGTCTGCCGTGTCGTTTTGTTTAATTTGCCTGAATTATTTGTGTCGTTTTCGGTTAAATTCATTAGGATTTTCGTGTAATTTTTTGTGAATATTATCATTTGAATTTGGTTGAAGATTTTGTAATGATACGAAGTGAAAGGTTGATTTGTAAAAAATTCAGGTTGAAGATAAGGAAATTTAAAATATTGTTTTATAAATAGAATTTTATTCAATGGTTAAGTCTTGTTGAACACACTAATCTAATCATCAAAGTTAAGCAACATGTATCGCGTTTAACAGACGGATGTGACATCACATCGATATTCAACTTTTGGAGAGTTTCCTTTTAATAATCACATAAAAAAACGTTTAAGCTCCCAATTATAATACATTCGATAGCCCATATCCTGCATTTAGTAACAGATTTCATATAATCTTATCACGAGATCAATCAGAATGAATTCGAATCATAAAATTGTATAATAACTAATAAAATTTTCTATATTTAACCATTACAGTATTGCAAAATCCAAATTCAATCATCTAATAACCCCGCCGAAAACTCACAGAAACCCCAATTTGAGGCATTTAATTATGTAAGCACTCAAACTAAATATCCCCATAATGACTTTTGCGGTCAACCACAAACGAAAACGAAAATCGGCCAACTTTATACACACACTTCAATGAAAAAGCCGACCGCTCGTTTTGAGCACTCGAACGTTTACATTTTCAGTTCTGAACTTCAAAGAGGCGACATTTCCACACGTACCCATTTATGAATCATAATTATGATCATTTTATATAAACAAAAAGTCCACAATTCGAAATTTATCGTTTAAATGAATAAATATTTGGCTTCTGAATTGTAATGTGATTTTTTTCAGGGCTTAGCACATGTTGCACGTTGTAATAATTATGTTGCGGTATTTTCGAGAATCTGTTTCATCGTTTTTTTCGATTTTTTTCAGGCGCCTGTGTCTCGAGTGGTGTATTAAGTTTTTATTCGATTTTGATTGTCGCTCGTAGATGAGTTATGCGGAGTATGCAAATTGAAATTGTTGTTTCGGTGGTTTTGTTCTTTGTTATGAAAGTTTTGTACGGTGAATGCAGAGAAACTTGAAATAAATGATTCGAATTCGAATCGAATAATTTCGTATACATTGTTAAAGTTTGCCGAAGAGTTTTCGTTGTAGAGACTTTGTAGAATTCGTTTGAAGAATATTTTTATTAATTACTAAAATTAACGAGCCGTAACAATCCAATTATCAAAAAAAAATCTGCAATGATTAATATAGAAAAAGCTTCGACTGTGCCAAAATTTTGAATCATAATTCTACGAATTGACGGAACTCACCGACATATTTTCTAAGACGACAATTTTGAATCACATCAACCGCACGTTTTTCCAAACAGAATCTAATTCATACTGAAAAATAAATTTATTTTCGCTTACATATAATATTTCGGCCATTTCACGTCTGACCAAGCGTAAAAATGCCGAAAAATCCTCAACGGACCCGTCTTAATTCCGTCGGCGCGGTCTCGAAATATTTTTCGAAACGATGCATTTATTGCCACCGAAAATAAGAATAAGACGACAAAGTAAAGCCCTCCGGACCTCGAAAGAAAACTGCCAACGTCAAATTGATACGTCGAAACGTTTTCACGTAATAAAACCTCATAAGAGATCATCGTGAACATTCTTATTCGACACGTCGAAAGCGATTTTCGACGTGATCGTAAAAGATTTTGAATACTCTCGTAGAATAATTTAAAATTAAAAGGTTTCGGTGATTTAGTATGCTAAATAGATCTGGTTTATTGCTGCTTAATTGCTGTTTAAGAAACTAATTATATTTGATTAGTGAATATATAATGAATTGAAATTATTGAATTGATCGTTCGAAATTTGTATAATTTGATGTCGGATGTTGTTTTCTTATAATATGATAAGGGACTTTCAAGGAATTGTATTTTGAAACTATCTATTATTGAATGATTTCAGGTCAATTACTAATTTGCGATTCACTTAACTTCGTAAAGTTAATGGAAATTTGAGTATTCGAATAGTTAATATAAATTAGTTTTATTTATTTACGGCATATAAGTTATTTTTGATAAAAAAAATTTGAAAATATGAATTTAAGAATCCAAATATGAAAAAAATATAGTAATGTACTTATTTATTTATGCTAAAAACCCATAAAAATTAAAAATTTTATGTTTGTAAAGTTAGTTGAAAATATTTTTTTAAATTTACAGAAACATGTTTTCACGTTCTGTACCAGTGAAATAGTAAAAATCATACATAAATTCAGCATACCGAAATTCAAGCAACTTGTATACATTGAACAAATAACAAGCTCCCCCCTTACATTAAAACTGCCGAAAATTGTGGAAAAATTTAAAAGGAACTGTTAAAATATACATACAACACGTACAGCAAATATTTGACTTGAAGGAGCGTGCCGTTCATAGCGCGAAAAGTTACGTACAAACTAACTTTTTTTTCATACTCATTTGCCTATATTTACATTAGGCAATTTGTTGAAACGCGATTCGGAATATTCATGAGACACAGGGCTTTTAGCCGCCTTTAAAAATAGAAAAACCGCTCTTATTACGACGTCTCATCTAGGAACGAGTTTCTCCCCGGGCAAATAAAATAATATAAAACCGCCAAAAAAACTCACACAAGTCGAAGCGAAGGCTCGACGAGCTTTTCGCACGATTCTATCTGCTTGTCTGTCGTGTTGATGTTGTTGTTGTGTCATAATAAAGTTGTAAACGGCCCCGCGTTCATTGTTGACTTATTAGTGTCGACACAAGAATGGTTTTATGTTGTGCAAATAGTGTGAAGAAGAGTGGTTTGTTTGGCTCAAATAGAATGTGAGTAATGAAATTTGATCCGTTTTTAATTGGGGGATTGAGATTTTAATGGATTGTTGTCGGATTCTTGTGAGAACGTGTCCTGTTTTGATCATTTGGATGTCTATGTGTGGATGGGATGTTGATGTATTAAAAATATAAATGTGCTATTATGAAATCGTGAAGACGATTATTCGAACTCAATCTGAATATATAAAGCGGAATCATAATTCAATAATATTCAGCCGATAGTTATCGTATGACAATGTAGATGTCGTATTGAATACTTATTAGAATCGCACGTGGAACTTTTGCATATCCTTAAAAAAATAAAAAAAACCGTTTAAAAAGAAAACTCTTAATGGAAAACTTTTAAAATATTCAAATTCACAAAAGGTCCAAAATTCAAATTGTTTAGACCTAAAAAAATTAAATGTCAAAATCTAAAGCACCACCGAGTAATTATGTTTATCCCTTTCACACATGCGCATTTTTGTATAGCACCTTCTCTTTCGCTCAAACGAATTACTGATTGCGCACGCCGCTACGATCAGTTGTTCGCAGTCTTTTGTGGGGGAAGGTTGTGTCGCATTTTCCGAAGGTTTGCGAATATTTCGCGTATTTCTAACTAGTTAATTCCAAAAAAGCGTATTCCGTTTCCGTAAAACCGCGAGTGACTTTCAAACCAATCATACAGACATCGATACGAATAATCTTTAAATAGTGCCATTACGAAGTCAAAGGATATTTGCAGGATTCACAATCTGTAAGTAGCATCTAATGTTAAAACAGAATGTCGTTCTTGATTTGATTGTGTTTTTTTAAGTAGTCTGTAGATACGCGTTCGCTCGTCCATTATAAAATTAGGTATTCAAATGTTAATGGGATTGGTCCATTTTGTCCGGTTTTCTCTGTTTCCATTATAATAATTGTGTGTTACATGCTGGCCATTGACTTTTTTCGAATTCACTTTTGAAAACGGCTTTTATGCGCTCGTGTTCGTGTTTGTCTAGTGAAATTTGTGCATTAATGTCGGAAACGATTCGATGTTTTCATTATGCATTCATAAGAGGATTGTCGAAGCGGATTCGGTTTGTGCATAGTATGTTAATTGTAGTTTTTAAGCTGATACTGTGTGTATTATTCAATGGATATTAGATTTGTTTTAATTTTTTGAACTGTTGATATTCGTTGAAATATATTTTTCTACCTATATATAAGTATGTGCATGATTGATGTTGTGATGACATATTTTTGTATAAACATATTTCAGGATATATACTCGTATTTAGTATAAAAACTTTCATCGAGTGCTTCTGATTCCACCTTTTTTTTGTTTATAATCCGATCACAACAAAAGCCCAGCTCATCGGATTTTCGTTCCAATTTTAGAAAAGATTTTTTTATGAATAAAATGTTTTATATTTTTTATAAAAAAAAATGGAATTTCTGTCTTTTAGAGTTTTCACATAAAACCATAATCATGTTTTCACATCGATAGTCTTGTTAAACCATTGAATAAATGAATTTAAATGATGAACATTATACAAATGTTAGGCTATAAATGACGTGATCAGTAAATGGATGAAATCACGGTATCCATTTGACAAAGAATGATTGCTGTATTACTTTTCATGACAGTCACTATATTTTTATTTGAGAAAACATCTTATACGATAACTCAATAGTAACATTTTTATTCCAATACCATTTTAAGCGAATTAACTTTTCCAGAAGATCGATCCGTCGGCAAACACAACTATGAGTACATTAATTCAGAACCCCCCAGTACTATGTATATTGTTCCAAACAAGACACAAAGATGATTGATCCAATTAATCCATTTAACCGTGGAGGGATTCACTTCTGAAATTCGATTGTGCTCTCATCACAGAGACGACTCAATTCGTCGCTTTAATTAAGATCGATCAATTGTATAATTGCGGACTGCGTTTAATTTTAACGCCACGATTTAACGAGACTGTTCATATATTTGGGTATACAAACAGTTCAATAGATGTAGCATATTTTGTTGAGAAGAATCGTTGCCGTGTATAAAATTAGCCCCTTCGAGACTTGTAAATATTTACGTACAAAAACAAATGTGTCTATTGCGTAAAGTCGACGGAATTGCTAGGCATCGATCGATCAATGGATATTTGTATTGGTTACGAAAATAAAATTGAAAATAGACGTATAAACATTTCAATTTTATGTTTTTTTTATACGAATTCCTAAATTGATGGTTCTATATATTTGTTTTTATGTTATAATCACGATCGATGAAACGTGCACTTTATTATGTGAAAAAAAAAACAATCCGTCCAGTCAAAACAATAAATCAAAATTATGTAATTAAAATATTTACATTATAATAATCGTATGTTGTTTGAGTTGGTTGTATCTTTTTCTAATATATTTTTTTTATAGACGATCTGTAAAATTCGGTAAATGAAAACTGTCAGTTATGTTATCGACCGTTAGATTTTTTCAAAATATCAATCAACTTCGGCTTGATATAATGATGAAATATTTTTTCTAATCAAAATCAACTTTTCTAAGAACTCATCCGTCCTATAAAAAATCGTCCGAAACGAACTTAATTCGCACATGATTATAGTTTTTCGACCGAAATTGGCATGCGGAGAATCGAAACTAAATTTCGGGTTCAAAATTCAACATCATCGGAATTCCTTCTAAATTACTACCTAGTATATTTATCTTTTAAAATTGATGAAAATTAGAATAAATAAGGATTTCCACATTGAGTCAAAATTGTAAAGAAATTTCCATTGTTTATTTCTCACATGAAATTTTATAAATAATCGTTAATTATTAGAACATGTCAGTATGATGATATTGAGTAAATTTTTACTAATTGTAAATGTTTTTAATATGAAATAAAAAATAGAAGTATTAAATATTCTCAGAAAATATCGATAGTATAACAATATTATGACAATATTGACGAGTATTTCTATAATTAAATTAAAATCACAAAGAAAACAGTCATCAACTGTTATCGAGGTTCAACATAAAGTTCATTCGAGTTAATCGCCGCGTTGAAATATAGTTTCCTTCGCGAACACTCTAATCTCGTTTTCAAATCGAACAACCAGAAGACAGAGACGTCGAGGACTCTCTTCCGACCGTTTATATAAAACATTCGGACAAACGAAACTTACACAGAGATGTTATCGCCAAAGAGTTACTCCGAAGAATGTGCGCCCGCTACTGAAACGGCTCGTTAATTCGACGAGGAAAAAACCCGATTTTTTCAATGTAAAGTGTTCAATTTACCATGCCTTTTGTACACGTGTCCCATCAGGTCTTCATGGCTGTCGACAGAGTCTATGATGAGTGGATTTATTGACGATTGCCTGTTGACCAATCGAAATGTTAACGTCGTCAATCTGAGTGCTTGTTGTTGATGCGACGCACTAAATCATTTATTCTATTGGTCGATTGGTTGTTCTTTTTTATTGGAGTCCGAATTAAAAAAAAGTCGGGTTTGTGAATAATTAATTATTCATTCTTAATTAATTTTGTGTGTGTTTCGTTTGTAATCCGAGATGGGGTCGTATTATAAATGAATGATATCGCATATGTAAATGGGCTTTAATATGTTTTTAATTATGTTCGCGATTTGCGATTTTTATTCACGTTATAATTAATGTTTGTTCCGTTGGGAAATTTGATAGAAACAGTGGCGAAAATGTTAAATTAGCTCTAGGAGGTTGTTGTTAATTATCTAATTTATTATTATGTTATTTCCACTATGTATTATGTTAATGATTTTAATATATGCAAAACTTATCTTCGAATTAATTCCTTATTAAAATATTACATTTTATTCCAATAAAAATTTATATAGATATAATAAAATCGTGATTCGATCTAAGAATATATTAATTCCGTTAAAAAAGCGTGTATTTAATTTATCAATAATTTATTCAGCTTTTGATCAGTAAAAATAACTAAATTGTCAGTAAATATTTCGAAATTATCAATGAGTATTTTAAATGATCAGTATGCTGTGTTTAGTTGTTATATACTCAGTTATTAAACTAAATGATCAGTCATTAAACTAAATGATCAGAAAATAAAATGAAACGATCAGTAATATCATTTAATTTTGACAGCCAGAAAATCGTCAGTGTTGCTATATCGCATTATGACTCCTAGTATAAAAAATCCTGTTGAATTTTTCCACTTAGCAAAATTCTTTTAATAATGTCCCCCTACTCGACCACTTCCGGAATTATAAACCGACCAAACAATTTATTGCCAAAAAAAAAATCCATTTTCAAAAACCAAAACAAAACGTGCACATCAATCCAAATCAGCCGAGCGAAATACTCGGCCCTCCCCCACCGCGCCATATTTTTTCCGTTTCGTATTAAAAGTTTTGTCATTATCCGAAACTTTTACGTGTAAATATTTGCAGGACGGGTCCCCCGGTTAATTGCGGCCACAACCGTAACGGAAACGGCCAGGGCCGAGTTCGAAGAAACGGCGCGAAAGCCTCCGTCGTATCCGCCGGATCGAGAAATGGCGAATACTAATTTCGGGCATGGAAATAATTAGGATTAGTCGCAAATAGATGCGCGGGTTCACGGCTGCGAATCGGTCGGTTTAGACGCGCCGGATGTTGGCCGCTTTTTGCGACGTTGCGGCCGAAACGTGCGCGAATTCCGGCGGAGGGGAATTTGAATTTTGATTGATTGGGAATTGTATGGAGTGGTTTTTAATCATGAGTGGCTGTCGTTGGTTGGAGTATTCTTCAATTATTTTGAATTTTTTCTCGATGTTGTACAATTTTCTTTTTGATTTTATTATTCCATCGTTTACTCTGTTCTTCCTATTTTCTTTTTCAGTTTACTACTTCACGTGTTCATTTATTATTCATGTTCTTGCTTTGAATATTGCTATTACTATTTTAATTGATTGTTTTACAATATCCGTCACTTTGTTCATATCTTTTATCTATTTTGGTTATTCATAATATCCACCAACTCATACTAGTACATACTATATTTCCATTGAATTGTCCTAAAGATTTTCGTAATTAACAACCACAATTTGCAACCACAAGTCATTATAGAGTAATCATATTGGTTATAAATATTTTATTTTGAACGTGAAAATTTTCAATATATTATATATTAATTTATCTGAAAGCTTCCTGGTTTTAGTCATCTCTCAATTTATTTATTTTTCTTACATTCGTACATATTATTCAGCCCAGATACTTGAAATAAATTGATGTCGATCATATGTAGAATATAATAGTCAATTGTTAGTAAAAAAAATATTTTGTCATTCTAAAAAAGTTAAATGACCCTTATATAATATATAATAATAGTTGATTAAATCAACGAATTTCAAGTTGAGTTAATTGTTAAGTACTATTATTTTTTATTTAGAACCTGACGACTGCTAGGGCTTATTGAAAATTAGGGGTAATTTTGGGAAATTATATGGTATTTCAATTATTTTTTTAATTATTATATTAATTTGTTGGTTAAGATTTATGCATATTATTTGTAATGAAATTAATTTCTCAATGTGAATGCGTGTAAAAATGCGATGGTATCTTTTTGATTAATTTATCCATATTTGTAATCTGAAATATGAGTACGAGATTTAATTTCAATTTGTGTACCCTACATTTATCATGCGTACAGTTTTAATGTATGCAGAAAAAATTACTTTGTTCATGGCTACTACTTTGTATTAAATCAAATGATCGAAAACAATACATTTATATTGTACATGAATTTATCACCAAATAGAAACAGTAATAAACTAATTAGAATCGAAAAAAAGAGACAATGGTTTTTTTTTGCGGTTTTAATTGAAAATTAGTAGTTAGTCAACAAGTCTATATTTCTATTCGAATGATTATATCGTTGAAATATGCATGATTTATATTACATCATCACTATAAATACATTTTCGCAAACACAAAACAAGAGCAGATTCATCACACAAATGGTATTCATATTCAATTGTATTCTGTCTCATAATACAGCCATATTTTAACTTGAATTCGCAATTAACGAAACAAGTATGATAAAGTATTCTCGAAATTTCACTCAACAAATTAATTCCATATTTTTTACACGAATATACAAATTGGTTTCCTACTGGCGACTCGCGTCATTCAACAGTCTTCTTTTTTCTCAATTTTCTAAAAAAACGATCTGCTCTCGTCACAATAACGGTATCCCGAGCTTATTAGCCTCTCTAGGAGCCATTCGACATGTATAATAAGAAGACGCAGATTCCTGTTTTCTAATTTCGATGTTAAAATTAACTCGAACCTCCGTAGCGGTCAAGCGATTAAGATTAAACGATAGTGCCCAAGAGACTGCAACAGTTCGAAATTAATAACACGACGTTTTATCTCACATCTCGAATTTCGAGGAAACTTTCTCTGCTTATTTTTTACTTTACAAGACTCTCCAGATTGAGACGTCTGCGTTTCTTTTGCTCCTTTTCTAGAAGAAAACCGAAAGAGACGAACCTTCAGGGCCGGGCGAATGTCTTATTGCCGAGAAAACATTTTGACATCATTTCGTTTCGCGGTGTTGCGAAAACGCGTATAATTTCGTAATATTTCTGCGATTTATTTGAAACACTCTGGAGACGGTCTGTATGTAAATCCGACATGATTTTCATAATGCGAAGCCACCGTTTTTTTGAGATTGCCGCTTTTTTTTTCGAGGGACGTCGATTGTGTGCTACTCGAAGTCTATTGTTTTTGTTCGAATTTCTGCACATTTGAATAATCGCTTTCGACGTCTCGTTATTTCAATTCTGTTGTATATATTTTTTTGTGTACGAGTCAAAACATTTTGGTATTGTCATTGAGAAATGTTGTCGGTACGGTTTGTGAAATCAAATTTTTTTGGCACGTTTAAAATTATTTCAAAAATTTTGAATTTAACTGGATTTTTTTATCATTTCGACGCGTGTAAACATCGAGCACATCCTCGAAAATTAATTACAATCCGAAACCGTAATTTCGAAACTCGAAAAAAATGCAGCGAGAACTTTTTTCAACAGTGCATTTGGACTGCATCCAAACGTCCCGTATAGCTGTGTAACGAATTTAAAAAGCCACACTGACGAGAGTTCGAAACTTAAACGGAAGTCTCGTTTTACCGGCATTTATTTCAATGCGAGAGTTTCATTCCATTCGTATACATAGTACAAATCATACACAACTACCGGATAATGCCGGATATAAACCACACATATCATATGAATAGATTTATACGTCCGGACGAAGGTATGATTGCATATATTGCACTTTGAATATATTACTGTGGTTCTGAAGATTATTTCTTATTGCAATATCGATTTTGGACGCCGATTGTTCCGTTCCCGCGAAGATTACTCCCCTTGCATTTACATGCGATTATTGTTTTCTTCTTCCCTTTATATGCATACACATTTTTCGAGGAAAGTTTTTTCTTTAAGAGGGGTTGTACTCAAATAAGCCAGGTGCCTCCGGAGCCTTCTAATGAGTGACACTCCTCAGGGGGTCGGCCTCGGGGGATTAAAGTCCCCTGCAGGGTTGTACTTTCTTTCTCAGACGGGGTGGGAAGTCGAAAATTAGTAGTACTTACCTTTTCGTATAGCAAGCAAAAGTGCTTCTTGTTCCGAAGCTGGCGATACTTTCGAAACAGTTCCTTGAAAACAAGTCGATTGAAATCAAAATGTTGTATCCTATAAAGTTTAGATATTTTCCTTGATTCATTACATAACGTTAGGAGGATAAGTATATCCTTTGATACTGAATTTTTGCCAAATGGTTTTTGGCCAATGGTACATGGTTACACATCTATGTTCTTACTGCGTTCAATATCACTTAACTTCAGTGGTTGTATTCGATACATTTTTCATAAGAATTTCGTATAATACATATTCTTCTTAACATAAAATTTTCGACGAGTATTATATTATGCATTAATTTGTATGTAATTTGAAAAGCTTGGGAAGCGCTGGATACAGTGAAACCCCTTTTCGTCTTTCGAGGGGAAATTAAAATTTTCAACTCGAGCTCTGCTGTAGGGTGGTCGGACGAGTGTCGTCGTTTAAATGTCAATTACAACGGTGTTTGCGCGAAAAAGTTGCGTTTTAAGACGGGCTAATTTTTTTTCCTCCTCCGCGCCGTAGCTTCTCCGAACTTTTCTTAAGCCTTTGGCTTATTGAGATTTTCATTAGAGTACGCTGAAGAGCCGAACTTTTGCGAGATTTTGGCGTTTTTAAATGCATTCAACGGCTCTAATTAATTTCTTGTTTTTAGCACGCGGGTTTTTAAAAGCGATTCCGTTTTCAACTCCGAAAATTAAATAATTTAGTAAACTTACGAATGTTTCGAGTTAAATCGTTTATATATAAGCCCGATCAAGAATCACAACAAGATTAATTCCATACTAAAACCATTTAACTACCACAATTCAACAATATAGAACCCATTTAAGGCATCACACTAAGAAACTACACCCATAAAAACCTTACGACTGAACTCGTATTCTCATAACCCTTCAACTCGGACGTGACTCCTAGAAAACTCACAACCTCCCCAGATCTTCATTCTCAGCAATAACACCGAAAAGGCATAACAATAAGAACCCACAGCCTCGACTAATCGCCGCCGAAAAGTGCATCATCGCGGATTAAAGTTTCCGCGGGCCAAACGAACCGCGGCCACCTTTCCTCCTCCGTCGAATTGCGCCCCATTAAAATGGTAATGCAATACTTTGTTATGGTAATGCAGGTGGGTGCATTCGCCTGCAGCGCGACAAAGGCGCATTGTCTGTCTTGTCGGTGCTTTATCGCTTCGGGACGATTGCTTGCTGTGGTGTCTGCGAATTGGTCGGTGATGAATCGTGCAATTTTGGGGGTGGGTTTTGCGATTGTTTTGGCGCTTTTTGGGCGTCGGGTTGGTTGTGTATTTTTGTCAGTATTTAGGTGTGAAAATTGTTTTTTTTTTTATCATTTTATGTTTGGAGAGTGAATGATTTTAGTATGTCGGACGTTTCGGTTACTTTAGATTAGTGAAGTTAAGAAATGAGTGATACGGACTGTTCATGAATATGTGTACTGTTGTTATGAGGTCATTTGAAAAGGGATAGTTTTTAGTATTAAGCTCATAAAGAGTAACTTTCCCTTTATTTAGGGTGACTATACGTCTTGTTTTGACTGGGAAAATCTCATCGTTTTCGTACTGTGAGTTCGTAAATATAATAAAATTGTTTGATTTGTATCGTTTTGGTTCATCTACAGATTAATAGAAGAAAAACAACATTTCTTGTATTGTGTTATATGATTTATATGAAAATTACATTTGAAAAACTTATACTTGAAATCGTCTGAATAAATTTTCAGTATACATTGTTTTTTTTTGAATTGTGAAGTTCTAACCTTTCTATGTCATAAGTGTAATTGGTGCAACGGCCAAAATGTGATTGAATTTGTTTGAAAATGCACTACTTTTACATAATTTATTGCGATTGTTGCTCGAAATAATTATCAATTGCTTGATAATAATTACCACTATATGTTAGAAAATACGTGATTAAGAAAAAAATACCAAAACTTTTGATGAATTTCTAAAAGTGCAGTGGACTTTGTCTGCACTGTTGATATTAATAAATACTTATTAGAAATAGTACATAGGTATTAGTGTTTTTCAAGCTTTTTATTTCAATGGAACATTATAACTATGAGTAATTTAATATACAAAAACTATCATTTAAAAGCGCATGTTCCTTTCGATGACTCATTCGCTTTCACACAAAACTAACATCCTCAACTAGTGAAAGCAGATCCACTTAATTCAGATACGTAATTGTCTCTTACTACATCCGAGCTTCAGGCCATTGAATCATTGGTTTATCGCTCTAATACTTTTCAATTTATATTTTTTTCTAAGTAATCAATCGCCAATATATAGTCGTGTTTAGCTCGCGGGAATGTTCGAACTTCGCTGAATTTTGCGCAAAAAGTCAAACGGTCGGATACTATAAATTTTCTACCTGTAACTTTGCGTTGTTTAGAACTTTTAATTTTTTTTACCTTCGTCCTTTTATTTTATCAGATTCGGGAGGTCTGGTCTTTACCTGGACGGATCCTTTGTTCGATTGTTGATCGTTTAACTTCAACAGGTGGATCAGACATTTTTCATTTTTATATCTGTCACAGTTTTCAGATTCAATCCGCAGACTTCATCACTCGGGATTTTTTCCCAGATACACATCTGTGTTGAAAGTCTCAGGGCTTTCGATAATCATATCACAACCGTACATATTCAATTTATTTGTTTCAATATTATGAATTCCGACTGAGCACACATCGAATGTTTTTTCAATTTATTTGCACGAAATATTGAAAACTAATGGCAGACATCAACAACCATTCAAGTCGACCGCATATTCAGATCGTCCCACATACATAACTCGAACCTGAGTGCTTCCACGCGCTAAGTGGTTTATCCTTATAAGAGCATCCTGTTTTGATTTTTTTCACTTTCGGAAAGCTTCTTCGCACACGTGACTTTTTGATATTTGATTTATCGAGTGCGCGACCACTACCGAACGGCTGCACTCGTGAGGTCATCAAGAGCCGCTTTCGTCCCCATAAATCTCTTGTTGCAACTCGAGATGCACTTTATCTTTCGTTTTCCCTACCTGAGTTGCGGCTTCCTCTCGCGTGTCCTCGCCATTATCTAAGTTTCTTAATGCACTTTTGCTGTTTCGTAAAAATCGACTATTACCCTTCGACGATTGTTGTTCCCGCGCCGTTTTCGAAGCTCGAAGATCGATTAATTTAAATGCATTCGTTTCCGTTCGAGTCGTAATTTTTTCTTTTTTTTTACTATTCCCCGTATGCGGTTTTCAAACTGTGAGCTAAAATATGAATCAACAAGGAAAAAATTAAACAACAAGGAAAAAATAGAATCATTCCATATTGTATGAGTAATACGATTATTATGAACAATCAGTTATTTTTTATTATTATTGTTTTATCTAATAGTGAAATATTTGTATATTATGATTCATGTGGTTAATTGGAAGCTTATAAATTGATGCAAATTTTCGTATCCGCATTTGCGTAATGAGAACATGTGTTCTCGCCGCCCATTTTGTTCGTACGTTGACTTTGTTTTGAAATGATACGGGCATTAAAATACATTAACATTTATAAAATTATTAATGGATTCATTTTCAAACGTGTTAGCTGCTACAACAACACCAATTTGTATAATAATGAGTGAATATTTTGACGAAAATTTTACTACATCACATCTTTTAATGATACACGGAAGCTTTCAGAGGAAAATATTTGAACGTCTAACAACTCGTAGGTACGCTTTTAAGAAGATCAGATATTTCACAGCTCGTTCGACTAATTTATGTCCTTTTTTGTACGTTGAAAACTAATGAAGATTTGGTCCTTTGATAACGATAAAAATATCCCTGAATAGGAGCAATATAAATAAAAGAACGAGAGAATTGGATTGCCTCTTTTCTGAGAATCCTACGAGCATTAAAACATGAGATAATTTTTTTCGTGTTGACATTTATTTCTTACCAGGGGAACCCTCATAAGTAAGCCCTGTCTACCTATTCGATCGCAGTTCTCATAAAAAACGTTAATTACATATATGAAATTAATATGTTAATATTTTCTCCTGCTTATAAAAAGTATTAGAAATTCTCACGATTCGATCTCACGTTACGGACGTGAACTCCACTATCGATTTCATCTCGTATTACTGACTTATTCATTAAATTCAATACTCTGCCCAGTTTATATTCAATATGTGCATTTTTTTGAATAACCACGATGATAAGTTGTAATTTTTACAGGTCGTAAGGGCAACGGTACTTGAACTTTGTATAAGGTCATATGCGATTAGATTATTAGACACTAGAATAGAGGATGGTAAGTAAGGGCATCGCGGACATTTTCATTTGTTCTTTTCATTGTCTGCGCTTTTTATGTATGCAATATAATAATATGAGACGATAGGGACCTCCTGTAGGCCCGGTCGTCCTTAAATGGACAAACTTGATGGACAACACAATGAAAATTCTCACATGTACATGATGCTGCAATTTAGTGCCGCAATAAAGTCCCTTCGCGATATCGTCTTCTAAGAAATTCGTGTATATAAAATAATTCATATGAAAGAAATCGTAATTTCGCTCGTGTTATTACTTTTTAGTGTGTCTTCTTTATTAAAAAATATGTTGAAAAAATTTATATACGATGTATGCAACGTCGACCATCTGCGCTGAAGACCGGTAAAATTTAATGACTGTCTTCTTTAAACGCTTTTGCATGTATATCATACGTACGAAATTGATTCCCTTTCGCCGAATATGGAAAAACTATTAAATTTTTATTAAAAAAAAAGATCGCGAACCTTCTGTAGGAGCCCGTCGTCATTACCGGCATCGTATCGAAGTATCATTCGAAAAATATACGAAAAACGAAACGAATTGATGTTTAAATTTCACGCTTTTAATTTTCTTCGATATGACTGGTATGGTTTTTTTAATGTGGATAATCTTTAATTTTTATCATCAATATGTTCATTCGAACATCAAAAGCGTGATTTTTTTTAATGCAAAATTATACGAGCGAAATGGATCAAATATTTGAATCATACGGTTACGAACACTTAAAAATTTTATATAATGAAAGGTTGCCGATTCGAACTGGTAATTTTATACTCGAATCTGATGCTAATATTCTACATTTTTTTTAGAAAAATCAAATTTTCGAATTGATGAAAAAAATATTATTTTAGTGTGAGAAAACCTCTGCGTTCGATATATAATTTTTCAGGAATTTTTCCATATAAGTGTGTCGTCAACGGGATAATAATATTTATTTTTTTGGTTGTAATAAGACAAGTTATTCGTTATAGAAAATGATTTGGCATCGAGTGTACCCTATAATAACCGACCGCCTATCCCGTGCCCTGTAATTTGACGTCTTTAAAAGCTTTAACTGTATTAAAAAAAAATGTTAAAAAATTATAATAAGTACCGAGAAGAGTCGTCGAGTTAGCCCTTCGGTCTGGACGTACAATTTCGAGATGGTCGAACATTTAAATTCTTGTTACACATCACGAAATTTCACTCGCTTGTCTTTTGACATAACGACGATGACTTATCAGTTGTGTCGATCTCGGACATTTTGGACAGGTCGACATGCATTTTATCTTGTTTGCAATTTTTATTTCATCATTCGAT
Source organism: Hydropsyche tenuis (assembly GCA_009617725.1). Taxonomy (NCBI): domain Eukaryota; kingdom Metazoa; phylum Arthropoda; class Insecta; order Trichoptera; family Hydropsychidae; genus Hydropsyche; species Hydropsyche tenuis. The sequence goes on from VTON01000028.1 coordinate 1,719,312, forward strand.
CGCGGATGATTAAAAAAAATGTAACATGGTCTATCGAGATAATATACGTATGAAACGTATTTATTATTGCAAGCAAAATTGGATTTAATAACATCGATGTTTTTTTAGGAAGAGTTTTTAATATGTTTTATTAAATTGGCGTACAAGCATCAATATTACAAATCGAAACGATTATATGAAATTATAGATTTAATTTTCTCAGTACGAGTTTCGCATCACGCTTTTCTCCTAATCATATGCAATCATCTCAAATCGTCTACGAACACGTCAACATTCTCACATTATATTCGATACATAACATATCGAAGCATCGAAGATAGTTTATCCGATCATGATTATGTCAAGCATTATGTGCAGATTAATCTGTGAGATTACTAGAATTAATCCATGTCATCAACTATCGTTTAGTAAGAAAATCATGAATAATAAATAATCACATTTGCGTCAATGGTTAAGTCGTATGAACTATCAGTTTAGAAGTTAGATTAATAAAAATAATTCTGTGATTATTTAGTAAGGGATGATTTTAATATTTAGATCTTTGAAAGTTATCTATTTGATCGGGAGTATAAAAAGTAAGATTTCTGGTATTGTTCAGCAACGTACGTTACATACGATGTTGTTATACTCCATAACCCCTTTCACGCCTTTCACGCGTCCACATATTACACAATCGTCAGTTTGCGAACATGTCAACAGTCTTATATCAAAAACACAATATAACACATCGAATCGTGATCGTGTGTCGGCGTATCGGAGCGGGACGCGTGTAATGAGCGCGATAGGCTTTCGCACGATTTGACCCGTTCGCGCCCATCAAAAGCGACTTTACGAGCAGCGCCGGCCAAAAAGGACAAAAGGGAAATGAATGACACGGTCGGAATGTTAATTCGAATTCGAAAAAGGACGAAAGCGAGCGCCGACTGTACGAAAAACGAAACGGACGAGGGGTTACTTTCGACCCTCGCCGTACGCGGCCTGTCATTACGCGGCCCACGCGAAACGCGATGGGCGTACTTTTAGCCGCATGTACGAGGGGTGTTGTGTGTCGAAAGGCGTTAATTTTAATTGAACGATTGGTATCGAATAATAAATATTGATTTGTATTAGAAATTTTGTGCTAATGTCGGAAATTTGGCATGTGACGCAGTTAATGGATATGCAAGTGAATCAAGTGCTTTATTGATTTGAGGTTATTCAATAATGTTTTTTTTTTAAATATATAATACCATTCCTCTAGTATAGATTGTGATGCATGTAATAGAAGGGATGATATCATTCCCCTTTCGATGATATTCATCCCTTTGTTAAAATTTCTGATAGTATTAGGAATATGTTTCAATAGATATTATTATATTGGCTGTTTAGTCTTGTCAGATACAGTGATTTCTATTGATCATCGAATTTAAACGACATATGTTACGATTAGTACATTGATATGATTGCATACATAGTCTGAAAATATACGGCAAGGAATAAATGGTTTTATAATATTTGAACTTCGTGATGGTAATTTTATCATTATGCAATAAGGAAAAATTCCCGTACTTCTGACGATTTAAAAAATGCTGATATTAATAAAAAAAAAATAACAACGAATCATTATGTTTTCAATTAATGAACAAAGATCGCGACTTTTGATCCGTTTCTCCTCATATAAGCGAGTATGAGCAAAGCTTTAATTACGATCGTTACTTTCTTCTCGACGTGTGTGTATGTACGTCGTTTTTTTTCGCATCGTTGTTGTTTCCGAGAGTCCTTTGAGTTTAAAATAAAAGGCTTCGAATGGTTTTCGTGCCGAGGCGGCTGTCTCGGCGATTGAAAAGCTCTCTCCTTTGCCAAAGCATACCTATCGGATGTGTTATGGTTTGGGTATGAAAAGGCTGCGCTTTTTATGATCGGCTGGAATTTTTTACGACTTTTCGTGTCGACGCTTTTAATGATTTTTCGGTGGAAACTTTGTCGCCGGATATTTTCGAGAGTTCGTGGCGGATTTATGAGATGTGCCCTCTTGTCGTTTTACGATCGCCGAATCGCTCTTTTAGAATGTAATCGATCTTTTTTAATGAGCTTGAATTACGTCTTCAGTATGCAATATATTCAATATAAATTTGACTTTAATTTGTACGGAAATTACTTGGTTTTTTACTGCATATTAAGTGCGCGTCGTTGTTTCAATGGGTCAATTATGAACGTTAAATAACATGTCCGTTTTTTATATTTCGCCGTGAAATTTTATGTCTTTTCACAGTTATTTAATAGTTGAAGGCTTTAATAAAATAACGTAAAATATGTAGCGAGAAAGGAGACGTTCATTTGACACAAATTCGATTCTATCTGAACGACCTGAACTAAATCCGATTTAGTCAGACGCCATATTGACACACTCACAGTATTCAAATCAATTCGAGATTTATTCAACGATTCAAGCTTAGTTTTAGAAATTCGTTATTATCGATGTTTTTCACGTGGAACTTTATCGTATATTTTTTCTCCTTCGGTTCCATAGGCACGTACACTTTTTTCATTATAATAAATTATGCACGCCCAATCCGATTTTGTATCCACTTTTTATTTTTTCATTCCTCCTTTCGATATTTTCATTTCTCTCGACATTAGCATATTATTGTTGTTGAAATTCAAATTGCGAACATAAGTTGAGAAGCTCGCTTCGAAGAAGAAAATTGCTTTCTTCCCCGGCCGTGCTAGCGACGGATGATTTCTCGACGAAATTTATGAAAATTTAAATATATTGTATTATTTTTGACATGCCCTGTGCAGGCAACAATTCCGCAGAATCAATTTTCTAGATTAGGAAACTTTTCGCCCACTTTCCGTTCGTTCTTTTCCATTTCATGTAATAATACGAAAAATCCGATATAAATAATTTCGAAAGTTTTTTGTGTTTCTCGGATATATTATTTGATTAAATATATTGAAGTTGATTTAGATTTTATTTATTTATTAATATTTGAAGATGTTTTATATATATTATTAATAATGATGGACCCTTCGTTGTCTAAATAGGTCAAATGATTGAGTTATCAGTATATACCCACTTAAAAGGGTTGTAACCTAAAGAAAGGGACAAGTTTATGTTTATTTATGATATATAATCTTACTGGTTTTGTTATTTACTCACATAAATATCAATATAATCTATTGATGAAAAAAACTAAAAGGTAGTTAAAATGGAAATCGGTAAACGACCACCCTCATAGTATCCCAAGAATTTGGACACACATTATAAATTAGGTCAACCAATTTATATTTATTATTGTAAAAAAAGAAAAGCGATATTCATTTTATCATTTTTTTAATCAAATTAAAATAATCTCAATTCACCATCGACATTTTATACATAAATCATATCGACAACGCATTCATCTCAATCGCAAATCTCGCCACATCTTCAGATAAGACGAGTCGCAGAATTTCTCACGGTTCCGCCCGATAATTTATACGAAATAACATTTCGTCGCCGACACAATGTAATAATTAAAATTCGGAATCTGCAAATCTTCCGGTCGTGTAACGGGGTTTCAATTAATCCCGCCATCGAAAAGAAACGGAGTCTCTTTTGTGTGCGATCGCAATCGCGCCCCCGCCGAATCGAAAACGCCCCGCACTTTATAATTAAAAATATGTTCAGATAAAAACAATTACCTGAAATTAATTAAAGTCAGACTCGCGCCGATTCAGCGACGAGAAACCTTTCTTTGCGGTTCGATTTTCTTGTGCTCGATGAAGGCGGATTGAAAGATATTGATAAGGGAGTTGAATAAAAATGTTTGATTTGAAATCGTCAGATGTATTGAATATATATTTCGATTTTATTTGTTAGTCATAATCTTAGGTTATATAAATACAGGTATCTATCAATGTTAACTAGAAATGTCTATTTTTATTGACTGTGTTTGTGCTGTTCAAAAATGTGTATGTATGTATATTTAAATTTTTTTAATTACACTTCAAGCGAGTAATTTGGAAAATATTCTAACGGTCTTCTAACATTTTGCATAATTTTATGGAACTCATTTTACTGCAATACTGGATCCATATTTTAATTATCGTTGTTCTTTAAAAAAAAAAAAACTCGATTAGTTTCGAAACTTACATTTATATAGAAAAATTTACAAGTGATACGAACATAAGCATACATATACAGTACCGATCGATCCATTTCTTTTCTTCTCATATTTTCGCGAGAGTTTTCTGACTTCATTGCGCTTTTCCTGGCTCGTACTCGAAAGTGCTTGTCACATCCACGCTAGTCCATATATCAAACGGGGAACACTCGAAATACAAGGAAGCCTCGTCCTTTTTTCGAGCCCCGAAAGAATTCTAAGAAATTGGTATGCATTGCGAAATAAACGTACATTCACACGAAGCAAGTTTTTAATATCAACGAATCAATACATTTTTGCAGTCATTAGATGAAGTACATTATTGAAAATCGTATTGTCAGTTGACTACTCCTGCTCGCGAGTTTCTGGTACGAATCCTCCTCCTCCTTTCTTCTTCGTAATTAAATGTCTCGAGGCTGCAATAAAATTTAACGGTGCAATTATAAATGACGTACGCGCGCCCAAAATCGTCGTTGTGCGAAAACGCACATAATTATAATCGCTGTGTACATTTTTGTGGGATCGTTTAGTATATAAATTTTTCGATGATCCTCTCATTTTGTCGTAATAAAGCGGTTGTTGGCATATACAAGAACAGTTAGGATATTATCGTACGAGAAATAAACAGGTGAAAGGAAAGATAGTGAGAATTAAAATTAGACATGTGAACTTACATAAAAAAATACATACTTTAAATATCATTTTTTTATAAAAAAAGTATAATATAATTTTATTATAAAGATAATAAAAATATATCTATGGAATCACATTTGAGCATGCCTTTCGCTAGTGCATTTTCTTATTAATTTCCCAGCATAACATCACATAAAGTACATCACAATCTAATAAAATATATAATGTTAATGAGTTGGGCATCTGGGCGTTGGTTCCTATATAAAAAAGGGCTAGAAACGGCTATTTAACGACATATAAAAATGCAATAAGAGGTCGACCCGTCGTGGCAGTGCGGTACTTAACGGACTCCTAAAAACTTGTCGTAAAACAGACCAATTGTCTCCTTTTGGTACTGCGATAGTTCCTAAGAGGGTAGTGGCCTGGCATATATGTGCCAGGACATTCCCATGACAATCCGAAAGAATATATTGGACTATAAAAACAAGGGCTTTATTGAAATTTCACCTATTCGCGCGTGTCCCAAATTGCATCCCAAGACTATTCTATGGGTGAGAGTTTCTTTTGATTTTTTATAATATAATTTTTCACTAAAAAGATATATAGTAATACTGGGTTTGCAATCTGAAATGCATTAATTGCATCAATATGTATTAACTTAATTAATATGAGTAATATTTGGTATGATAACAATGCTGCTTGTACTGTCTGAAGATAATATCGATTGTGTGACACAAGCGGCTCACTATTCAAGTTTAATTAGACATTATTTCATTTATTATTTTATTTTTATAGATCTATTTAATCGACCAGTTCATCATCTGGTCGATCAGGTCTTACCATATAACAAAAAAAAAGTTGTAGGTACATATAAATTTGATATATCGATTAGAGAGGCGCCTCGCACGATTTAAAATTTAAAATCGACCCGTCTGCACGATGACCCCTCAGACGTATACACTTCTGAAAGATTTATACGATCTTGATGCAACAACGTTGCCCCTTATTATTGGCTTTTCATTCTTTCGGAAGTCGTAAAACCGATCAAGGATGTAAAACTCGCCACCGCGCGCATTATACAATGTAGCTAACAGTCACCAACCTTCCATACTTCGAGAAGAAGAAGAACCCCTTGTTTTTTATCAATGGTGAAATTTAAGTGCAGACACTTCCGGTAAAGACGGTAATTTATTGTTTTCATTTTGCATCTCCTTCACTCTCCTTAGTTTCTCGTCTAAATGTGTGAAGAGTGTGGAAGGAAGGGAGTGCTTTCCGATCTTCAGGACGAGCGATTTACTCGTGCGTTTCGCCTTTTCAATTTTACAGCGTCTCTCCCCTAACCGAGGAGAATTTCCCGAAATCATGTGTTACCCTATATAGTGTATAGGTATAGTTATTGTGTGTATTCTTTATAGAAATTTCATTCGACAATAGAAAACCAATGTGTCGTTTCAGAGGAAAATCAATGGGACGCGTTCGCTTTCGTGCGAGAAAATTTTTCCGTGTTACTTTTTTTGTAGAGCAAGTATTGATTTTTGTTTTTTTTTTATTAATTAATATTTTCGTAATTATATATAAAAGTTGTGTATCATCAAAATTTATGATGCATTTTTCCACTTAGTAAACGATGATAAACGATGTTGCCTAACCGTTTCAATTAAACAACGAAGCGACGCAATTAATTATTTTTATTTACACCGTAGCATGAAAAATCAAATATTTTAGATTAAACAGACGTCTATTAACGCTATAAAGCAGAAATGCATCGTCGTACACGAAACGGGAACACTTCAGAGGAGCGATTTCCCTTTATTTTCGCTTTTTTTCTTATTTTTTCCCGTCGACAAATTACACGAGAGATCGTTCCGAAAATCGCACTCGAGCTTTTTCTCGGCAGCGTTCAAAGGGCCAACGCCCAATAACAATAAACGTAACGAGAGCAATCCTCGAGAGCTGTATATTAAATTCGAGCCGAACTTCTCCTCGCAGACTTTTTATGGACTCGAACAGACACTTTTGGTCCGGCGAGCTTCGATAAGTGTAAAAAGGAACGCCGAAGACGGGGCGTATTATTAAGAGCGTGTGGGATTGCTAATGAAGCGAGCCTTCGGGTCGTTGGACTAAATGCGCAGGTTGAGTGTATCCTTTGCGGGAACCGTAAACTTTCCTAGGATATCGGCCCTCTGGAGCGTTTTATTTATTAGCGGTAAAGTGGATGAGGGCAATCAGGGGTGCGTTGGCCCCGAACGGGGTTATTCTTCGACTCGATCTAAGGGTGTTGCGAAAATTCGTTGGGTGGAAGTGCTGTAGTATAAACCATCGATTTGATAGTTTGAATACTGAAATTTCGTTATTTTGGTCCATATATCATTGTATTATATCATCATATCATATGGTCAAATAATATTCTAAATGTGCCAAAAAATTATTTTGCTATTTTAATTTAGAATGAAATCTTATGCAGTCGAAGGATAATTGCTTGATTAATAGGATGACGATTAATTGGAAGAATGTTAATGTGCTTATCAGTAAATATTATTGTTTTTTTTTAATAGGGATATTCGAATGGTATATTTTTATTTATTCGTATTATTTTTATTTGAATGTCTCATGTACAGTAATTAATGCGTTATAAATATTTAAAAGCATATTGCATTGCATTCTTAATGATTTTTAATTGGAAAAATATTAGACTGGAAAATATTATTTATTGATTAAACGATTCATTCAACTCATCACGATTGACAGTTCTACATATTTTTCTCGAGATTTATCAAATGTTCAGTTCATTAGAAATGTATAAAGTTCAATATTTATTTTTTAATAATTTTCTACCTTTCTTAAATTACATTTATATTTCTGAAAACAAACCCACCAACCAACAAGAATACAAATATTAATTTTATGCAAAAACCATCCATAAAACACCCATCGATATCGAAACGCACAAACACCTTTATCCATAACGACCTCGTCGCATAACCATCTTCCATCTACAGACCCTCAATCATTATCCGAACTCCCCATCGACGAGATAAGCCCACCGCTCGATACCCATACAAAACTTACCCATCGATAAAGCGGACATTTTCTTTCGACGCATCCACAATTAGCGCACGGGCCGCATTATCCGAAACATGCGCAACGCATATACGGATAGATAGGCGGACAGCCAGACATAAAGGAGGCTCTGCGGCCCGCAAAGCCTTATCAGTTACGAAGATTTAATGAATGCTCGAACATCGATTGCGCACCAGATTGGCGGTCGACACGCACATTTCTTTCGCCGCTTCCGAACGGTCGATGCTCGAAGTCTGATATTGTGGCGGTGAAGCACGCTAATGGCGTTGCCGATGGTGGATGTGTAACGATAAAGTGCATTGGGTGATTGTTGGGTGTTTTGTTGTCGATTGAAGGTTTTTGGCGAGTTGATTTGTCTAGTTTGGGTGTGGATAGTTTTTTTTGGTGCTTATTTGATTGTTTTATCACTGTACGAAGACAATGGTTTTAATCTTCTTGAATGTGCTGGTTCTTAGTGTTCCTACCGATCTCTGAAGTTAAGCGACTAGTGATGTAGTTTTTTTTCATGGATGTGTGTATCATTGACCTGATTGTGAGATCATTTGGAAAAGATTGGCTTTATCATGTGATATTAGAAAAAGGGTGTGTTGAAAAAATATAGATTGTGCTTTAGAACGAATTTTTTGTGCATCAGAATAATATACGATGTGCATTAAATAATCTCGTATCGAGCATCATTTTAATTGTGATGTGCAATGAAACAATTTTTGTGGGCATTATAAAGTGAGCATTAAAAAATATGAAATGAACAATAGAAAAAATTGTTTGTGCATAGAAATGATCAAGAGGTGGCAATTTCGCTAGAGTAAAGTTTTCCTCCATAGACGATACAATACAACTGTCAACCTTATGTTAAAATTTTTATTTCATTTAAATTTAATCACATTTTAATAATTTCGTCCAGTTTAATTCTACTATGAAAGTTATAAATATTGGTCATGCGGTTGGTATTTTTCCCTATTTGCGTTGCCGATCCTTTTTTTATATTCATTCTAATGCACGTTTTATTCATTTTAAGTTACAGTGAGATGAAAAAATTCTCAATGATCAACATATTTTTTTGAAAGGACACGTTTCAATTCTCGTGCAAAATGCATACATTATTTTTTTAATGCATGCTAATTTTATGAAATGCTCTGGTTAATAAACGCACATTTATTTTATATAATGCACATTGAATTGTTGAAAAAATGTCTGACCTTTGTATTATATATTTTTAAAAGACAGTATATTATCAGATTTAATTATTCCATATAAATAAATCACTTAAATGGATTACAATGGCAGTGATAATGAAATCGAGACACGCAAAATACTGGGATACAATTCAATTTGGTATTCGAATTTTTGGAATAAAAGCTTACAATAAATACACCATTTGCGCAGCCATTTCATAATTACGGTCGTTATCGTCGAGCATATGCTAATTGAAAGCGATTTGAACGCATCGCGGCCATTTTGGCATGGGAAACCCAACATCCCCATACGAGAGGGGGCTAATTGATGTTTCCGAAATCACCTGAACGTATTGCGAATTATTGTCGGATCGATTATGCGCTTTTTCCCTCGGACTACGTTTTAATTGCGATTTTTTTCCTCATTTCGATGTTCGGCGGCGCCATTAAAAGTGAATTTCGACGATAATGTCGGACGGCGTCGTCTGTGATGTTATTGAATTGTAAACGTGTAATGGTTTGAATTAATTGGATGATTTTGAACGTTGCGTAAGATAATGTCATTCCGTTTTTTATTTTTGTTTTCGATTGGTTGAATTTCGTGACGCGTTCTAATAAGAATGTCAATGGTTTAAATATATTCAAATTATCTGTGTTTGATCAAAAGAAATGTTTAGATATTTTAATCACTTTAAGACGAGGTCATTCATTTTTGGAAATTAAAAAGATGTCTTTTGTATTCGTATATTATGAATGCTACAAGTCGTTTATTTTTAGTAATCGATAGATATTAGTGAATAAAAAAAAAAAAACTAATCCACCAATTCAAATTTCAATGAAAAAAAATGACTTCTCCCATTCTAAGTAAGTCGAATTTATTACATACAATCAAACCCTCACCGCGCGCATATTTCAAACTTTAAAAGTGCAATCCATAACTTCTAAACCCTCCAGATTTTTTACGCATAACACAAGACAACGAACGGACATTTTAATCAGAAAGTTTTAATCGTAACGTGCGTCGCATCTGGTCGCTTTCGCCAAAGTATCAATTATAACCGAGAGCTTTTATAGCGAGCTGTTAATCTCGTCCCCCTTCTCGCACGTTCACATACAAATTCATACATATATTATCGCTCGAGATATAAAACAATATATGTGCGACACGCTTTGTGATATGTGGCGCATAAATGCGTAATTCCTCAGCCAAGACTAATGTCTCGACATTATAATTTCTGATTACGAGCGTTGCATTCATTACGCGCAAGATAGCACACTCCGGCCATAAATCATCGGTGTTATTAAATAATTTCTGCACGTTGATCGTACATATGTATCTCGCGCGTAGCATAAATTATGCTGGATAAGGCTGTATGATTCGTACTTTTCGATATTCCTTTTCGGTCGGGGATTAAAGTCGAATGGGGTCTAGTGTCACGCAAGTCGTTCGGATTGGTTTCAGTTCGATCGAATCGGATTTTTGATGTTTTATGTGGTGCCGAATTCAATTTTGTATCGAGGAGTTTTTTTTTTGATGAATTGGTCGATATTTTCTTTTATTGAATGTGCGCGTTTATTTTGAAGAGTCATTACTGTAAGTAATAGTCCTTTGATGATAATAGATTACAGTTAAATTGCTCGGAATTGTATCGAAACGGTTAACGCTAGTTTAACGTCTCTTATCGATGAAACAAATTGGAGATTAAACGTTTTATTGAATTTGTCGATTATTTTTCCCACATGTACATTTTATTTAATTATAACCCGCGAAACGCAGTATTTCCCATTAAATTATTCATATTCAGTATTTAATCGAAGTACGACCGTATAATTATCAAAAGTACCTTACCGCACTTTCTCCTAAAAACGACCCCGAAAGTATCAATTATATTTCCGAAACGATATTCGTAGATTGTTGAAAATATACGTTTTTTTAAGCGTGCGGATTAATTGAATGATCGCCACAAATTTATGTTAATCTCTCTTTCGAATTAGATTTTTTTAACGACGTATTATTTGAGAATTGCATACTACGAATCCCGCCAAGTGTCCATAGATGGACAAGATTAGTTCCGCGCTTATTATTACTGTTATTATTGTTAATACCCGTACTTGTCGGCGTCTATCTCGATGAAGACGGAAGATCAAAAAAAATATCGACGAGAAAAAATCCATCGGTACTACTTAAAACGTCTTCCATACAAGGTGTTGCGGTCATTAGCTTCCATTGTCGAACTTGTGGTAGACCCGCACCGTTAGATAACAAACGTACATATGTTTATTATCAAGAGTCGCCATTTCACGCACTCCGGTACTAATGTGCATAAAATTCATGGTTCTCTAACGATTCGACATACCGTCGAACAATGGATCGTTTAGTACGAAAGAGTATTTCGATGTTTGCTGAAGAGCTGTGTGTAACCAATCGACTATTATTTAAATCAACTAAGCTTTTGCGAAACTGTTTAAAATGATTAGAACGTATGGAAAGAGTGTTAAACATAACGCGTTTGGGTTTCGTTCTTAAACATGTTCGCCTCGAGCGTTCATATCACATATGAGATTTAATGTGAACTTTTTTTATATTACAATCCGAATTGAAATTGTATTCTATTAATTTAAATAAGTACACTATCATTTTCCGACTTTTGATACCGCAGACGTCACGTAAACGTCAAATTTTTGTGTTTTAATTATCATATGAACGATGACTTCATTACGCCGCAGTACATACATGAGAAAATGTAGGAGATTCAAATCTTTTGTTAAACGTCGTAAAAGTCTAATCTCACGAGCAATTCAAAAGAATATTATTCGGATAAGTGTAACGTCAAATTCTTGGTAGTCATTATATATTTTTTCCGAGTGCACGAACGGCCAGACCTCACAAGTAGTAGAAAAATCATCGACGAATGCAACCTCGTATGTACGAGTGTTTATCTTCTCGAGTGCTCACTTGTGTATCGAAATGGTATATTGAATATACGAGTTTATTATGATTCTCGTGTGAGTAATTTTCCATATATTTTTACATCCATTATGTAAATTTGAAGGCGTTTTTTAAAGCATCCTCGCGCGGTGTCTTTTGAACAACGAGCATATTAAAATGCGTCGGAGCGTTTTCCTGTAACGCTCGAATAGGCGACGAACGGTGAAAAAAAATTTGACCAACTTCACACCGGTTGAATTCAAACGAAAAAATATTAATTCAAAGGATCTGTGTTTGTTTTGACCGCCAAAAAAACACAACAAAGCCAACGCACCGGATTTCGTATGAAAATTTTATTTATGACCGTGTTTAAAATGAATTTTTTCACGAAACGGAATCGGAAGCGATACAAATCGACGTCGTCGGACTTACCAAGTTTTAGTTCAGGTCCGTTTTGTACAATACTCGCTTGGGGTGGAAAACTGCGAGTGCAGAAAATTAATGTGCCGTTCCTCGAACGATAAATATTATATACGGGAGGCCGGAAAAAAGTCGAATGGGGTTTTTCGGTGAATCATTCTTCGGTGAATCAGAAATTTTCGTAAAACAGGAAACGCCATTAAAAGGCGTCGATCGAATAGATATCGTCCGGAAAAGCGTATCTAGAGTTTTCCCCTCAGACGGAGTGAAATTATCGCATATCGATCTAAGCTTTTCTTCGACTTTAGACACGCAAACGCGCACATAAATCAATCCATTCACATTTGAATTCAGACTTTTGAGATGAAGACCTACTTACGAGCTAGTGTGTATTACAGAATTATAGAAATCTATTTCTATGTAGTAGCTTAGTAATTAATCTATGTTACAGATATCGATTACGCAAAGAGAAACTATTTAATATATGATAGTTAAATTTAATCGTCATATTGAAATTGATAGATATTTTATTTGATTAAATTAATTCTCCTTTAAAATTTTCCCAGTATCGATAGTTACGCAATCTATGCTAGTTAAAATTGCAACCACATTTAAATACAATATATTATTCAACTTCAATTAACATCGCCACCGATGCATGTAAACTTCACTCAGTTAGACTTTATTACATTCATGTTAAAATATGAGTTATGTTTAGCGCCACATGCTGTACACTCGCATATAATAAAGATGATTTTAATTACTTACATTAATGCGCGGTTTTAATGTTTAACTTAGAAGCTCATCTGTTCGGAGCATGCGAACTTTTATCGTTACACAATGGATCTCACCGCAAAATCCCATCAGATTTAACATGATATTTATTTTTCTCTTTTGTTTTTCAGCGACGAAAACGTCGAGCGGGAAATGAGTTCTTCAAGTTGCGATAGCACCGGAGCGGCAACGGCTCCGTGAGGCGGCCCACACGAATTCTAAGGTAAAAACTTGAGATAAGAGAAGTTTTCTTGTTAGTGACGAGTGAAATAATAAAAGGAGCGGCACCCGCATGCCTAATTAAATATCGTTTTAACGACTTATTAACGAGATTTTTTCTTACGTAGGCATTTACGCGCGCGATAACAATCCGAAAGCGTCGACGTGCCGCTTTAATTGTGTTACGAAAGCTAAGTACTTTGTCTTTTAATGTTACCAGTTTAGTCATTATGTGCAGGAGATACAGATTATTTCACGATATAATTGTTGATTTTTTCACGAGAATTTGATATGAAATTCCGTACTATCTGATTCAGTTGTTGACTTCTTAATTTTCGACTAAACACAAAACATTCTGATAAAAATAAGACCTTAAACCTTACTACCTAATTTATAAAACTAATATTGATTTGAAATTACTAACAAATGAAGCCATAGCACAACCAATTGAGTCATTTGGCGGAACGACCCTACCATCCCCTCGATTGACTTCGAAACGACGTACCATTATCATAGTGTGCTCGATGACTTCGAATGATTCACGAATGTGAGAATCGAAGGAGAAGAAGTTCGCAGCCGAAACTAAATTCCGGTATAGCAGCGGGATATATACAATATTCCTTTGTTCGCGTTCGCCGGACGTATAATATAATGCGATATCGATGTCTGGGCTCGCCGCTGCTTCTGGCAACTCGTTTGAGATGGATTGATACGTGAATTCGATTTAGAATTTCTCCCGTGTTCGAAGGCTTCGATTTAGAAACGTTTCTGCCCGTGTGTGTCGTAGGTATGGGTGTGTGGAGGCTTCGTCGAACGTATGGAGTTCTGCGTCTGATGTGTTGTGTGTAAAAATTCTTGTTCGGTTTGTTGTAGTTGTTTGGTATAAAAAAATGTATGAAAACTTTAAACGGAAAGTGTCAGTTGTGATTTTCAATAAAATAATAAAAGTGAAATAGTGTGCCGTTCTAGTTTCGTGAAATATTATTTCGTTTCTTTATATACAGAAAGCTCTTTGGATTGTAGGGGAAAAGGATATATTTGAACGTTGAGGGGTGCAAAGTTTTACATGATTTAATAAAATTCGATACCATAAAAGTGAGTTTCGAAGATACGAAGATATGTACAGTAATATGAATTCTATTCGAACTTTTTTATTATGATTTTTCAAAATATATTAAAAATTAAACATGAACTTTATTTCATCTGAAATTTATGAATTTTCATTATACTCGCTCGTTTTCTCCGCAATCTTCCGTTTTCCACCCCTCAGAATAATATTCACTTTGTCCGTCTCCCATTTGCGGTTTTCTAATGTTTTGTCAAAGTTTTTCAGCTTTCCCGGGATTTGTCTCTGTTTTTTTTTGTACCGAGCAAGTCCGTGAAGCTTTGTGTATTTTTCGCGAAAGCTCTATACGCCGTGACCGCGTCAAGCAAAATCCGATTATGCGAAACAAAAATAAAACACTTTCGCATGTGCGAATCCCTTTCGCCGCATACCGAATTTTCTATACTTTGTAAATGGATCACTCAACACATTAAACAACGTTCGTGCTCGAGACTTATTTAATCGAAAATACAGCGATCAATGTTTCTATTTTCGTATCAGAAACAAGCAGTGCGCACATACGCAGATTAATATAAAGTCAATACAAAGTGCGCCTATATTTAGATCTCAAATTGTTCGAACGATAACGAAACTGTTTATATATAAAATATTATTTTTTATAAATTCACCTAGATCAACATCATATAAACGATCGAAATGATCGATGGACACTTCCACGCGAGAAGACGCCGGAGTGGCATTCAATCGTCCGGTTGCCGTGCACGTCCGTATTTATTTATTCCCATTTTTATCACCGCCAACAATGGCCACGTGAAAGAGATGATTTATGACGATCGCGCGGATCCTCACCATTGTTGCGGTTCGATGTCACCGCGCGCGCCATTGACACGTTATTCAACATGTTAAAAAATGAACGATACACGAACGAAGGCCTTCCAATCGACAGTGCATACCATTCGGGTTGTGCAATCGAGTCAGTGGTGTAACTTTTGTGGATGGACCCGAGGTGCATGAGAGGATTTGGTGATTTCGATTGTCGACTTGCCATATGGTGTTTGAAAGGACATGTTTTCTTTTTTTGATCGAAATATTTTTTAAATATTTTTTTAGTAGTTTCAATACTATTTTGAGGATATATTTAGTGATTTTTATAGTTATTTATCAAGAAACGATACACTTTTTTTTGATAATATGAATTTTAACTTTCAATTCATAAAGCTTTCGTTTTCAGATTAGCTTTTTAATAAATTTTCAGTTTCACATAAATGCCATTCGCTTCTAAACACTAATTTTGATTTAAAAAATAACCAAAATCAATCTATATATTATATTTTAGAATCTGTGATCCATAGTTGCACCACTGAATCGCATGTATAATGCATACAATGAACTATGATGCTTGGATAGATGCGCGAGGTGAAAGCTGCATTTTTCGATGACTTGTCCTCGAGACGAGCTTACGGCCGTTCGAATCTGTTATTACTGTTTCGATTGTGATCATTATACTAATGTGTATGTGTTAAATAATAGGGTTACCGGTCGTTATGTCAACATATCCATGTACGTGTGTTTGGTTATTAGCATAAGTCGTGTCAAAATAGCGTATGTGATTTTTCGTTTGTTCCTTTTGTTCAGTGTTTTGAAAGTTAGTGTTGTGTCGCAGTAGTTTTGCAACTGAGAGAATGGATATTTTTTTAGTTAATTGTGTTGTAAAATCCGTTTACACGAAGTCGTTTATTTTCGCGAGGAGCAAAAGTTCATTTTCGAAACACGTTTTTTCTCAATGAAAAAGCATTCGTTTTGTTTCGTTCATTAACATAATATATTCTTGTGTTATTAATCTATCATTACGTCAATCAACAAAGATTACTCCCATTACGAAACGGCAACATTCACTGGGTCAAAACTCCAACCCCACACAAATGTGTCAAGTTCCTGCGCTCGTTAAGCGCACAAGTTTTCCACACCTCACAGAAAAGAGCCACGAAAAAACCGACAGAATCCGTTAATTAGCCGCAAAAAACCCACCCCAAACCGGCAGCGGGAAACGAACTGTACATTTCAAAAACGAAAAAACCCAAACAAAAAAGTCCGCGAAAGCAAAAAGTGCAAGTCTGAGGTAAGTCTGTCGTCCCCGAGGGCGACAGAGTCTGACGAGCAATTTACGGGTCGGCACATGTCTGCGGCACTCTTCGTCTTCGTCGTCGAATGAGCTCATTCTTCGTCGAGTCGACTTTTTGCCGGCAGCCGAGATTAAACTAGAATGCTCATGTTAGAATACGACATGTGTGCCGAGACTATAACGGGGAGATCGCAGTAGAAAGGGCGAATCGGTTAGTAAAGGGATTTCTATCGGTTGAAAGGTTTAGCTTTTATATAAGCGAGATTTTTTGTGTTTAGTATAGAATGAGGCTTTCGTAATATTATGTGATGTAGAAATTTTTTTTTTGAGGAGTTGAATATTGATAATATTCATTGCGAAATTGTCTCATTGTCAGATTATAAAGAGATAATCATGTCTATCAACTGTTTGCACCAAATGTCACTATATATAAAGTATTGAAGTTAAATCGTTGATTTTTATCTTATAACACATAAAATTTATAATAATTAAAACTTTTAATGTTAATTATCAAATTCAGAGATAAATTATTAAAAATATATCATAATACTTATAAAGACTTCACATCATCACCCTCGATTACGGAAGAATGCGTCCGAGCGTGATCCCCTTTAAAACGACCTCTTTACGCCGAAAAAAAAACCGCAAAAAATTCATACACAAAATGCAAAAAAGCACACATAAAAAATGATCAAAACCCAACCTTTATATACGTATGTAATTTTGAAAAATGTTAGCACTCACCGCCCCGCAGTAATAATGCGTTCGCGCGCACCGACCGTAAATCATAATCAGGGGTACCGAAGCCGGGGCGCGAGCCACCGTTGAGGGGCCGGTGATTTACGGTTGGCGGCCCCTGTCCCAGTCTCGCCAACCTTTTCGCTTTTTAATTTCGAGTTTAATTCAATCGCGGCGCGGCGATAAATCGGATCGCGACACGAATAAATCGCCCGCGAGCTCTCCTTTCTTCGGCGTTTTTTGCCCAAGGTTGGTACGACCGTCGCGTGATTTGGCGGGATCGGGATTTCGGCGGGTCGGTTTGCTCGTAAATATCGCGAAATGCGTATTGGCGCAATTAAAATTGAGCAATTGCGCCCCGTTTTCCGCGGTTTCGTGACCGTTTTGCGGTTTCGCCGCGGGTGATTGATATCGGATTGTTTGTTTATTGTTTTGCGATGTTTGGGGTTTTTAATAAGTAGTTTGCGTTTTCGAAATGTTAATTGCCACCTTAGTGTTTTTGCTTAGGATATTTTTTTGTTTAATTACTGCTTAAATAGAGTTTTTAGAATAATATTTTGAATTCGATCATGTATTTTTATAAATTTTTCCCTATAACGTATTTTTGAGTCATTATGCATATCCTGAAATGTCAATATCTTTATAAATATTTTAAGAGTCCTCACTATTTATATATTCTTATTCAAGTAGTATATACATATATGAATAATTGATGATTCTATAGAATTTGACTTTAGAATTCTTCATCATATGCACCTACTTATATAATGTTAACTTTGATACATTTCTTTTCATGAAAAATTACATTAAATATTATTCGAATCAATAATATACAGTCACATCCATCGAATGACTGTACTGTATGTAACTCAATTTTAATAATTGTTGGAAAATAATGCGTTCTACAAGGACGACTCTTATAGGCAATTTTCTCCCGACGCCCTACAGGCGATGAAAAATTATTGAATAAATAACAACCACGCACAATTTAATAATTACAATCGACACATTCAATTACTCCGATCGAATATGCAAAAGTGACTCGTGAAATATGTGACTATATAAATGGAACATAATCGGTACAACTTCACAAAAGGTTGTCGACCGCTTCGATTATGCACCGAGATGCAGCAGCTGCCCTTCGACGGATCTTATCTCGGAACGAATGCAAGTCGCACTGATACGTTTTTTACACATTACATTAATTGGCTCATTTAACAGCGACATCAAAACGGACGCCATTCGTGAGCCGAGCCATTAAACACCACCTAAACGAAAAAAAGGCCGAACTAAACAAAATTACTTATGCAAGCTGCGTCAAAACAGTTGCATCAGAGTCGACATGGCGTTCGATGATTGTTGAAAAAAAAAAAGGTGATTCCAAAACAAATAATCGAGTACACGGTGCTTACAAATGTCAAAAGTCCGAGACGTGAAAGTTGACTTTTGTCAGTACGTGTTTGCTAATGTGACGTTTCCATTCTTTCGGATGTATGTTGTTTTTTTGTGTTGCGGTTAAATTTTGATTTATGCTATCGCAAATTATATGGTTTCTGCACGATTCGAGTGTGATTTATACGCTTTACGCATGTCAAGTTTATAGAAGGTAATTGAGGTGTTGACAGTCTGAAAAATAAAAACATGTTAACCATGCGACGTATCCTTGCGTGATTTGAATATGGGTTGGTTTTTTATTGAAAAAAATCCGTGTCGTAACTATGTGATGAAATATAGATCGTTAGGAGTGATCTTTTAATTGTGATTTATCGATAGTTTGCATCGTAAATATAAATCAATTTGTTTGTGGTTGAATGTGCATCATGTTGTTTTAGTTTTATGGTTATTTTTAAATGTTAATGGTTTTAAATATGAAAAATTCTTGTTGATACGATTCATTATTATGTTTGAATTGGTATTATATTTCTAAACCAGAAAATAACATTTTATTTTTTTTTAAATCAATATATCAAACAAAATTATAAATTTCAAATATTTATGTACCATGGAGAAGAGCAAACGTTCGAAATTTTTAGAGATTAAAAAATACGGTTATTTGGAATCGAAACGGATGAAATATCGTTCGAACGGAACATACGAGGGTTAAGAGGAATTTACATGTTGTAATGTATCAATTCGAACAAACTAGACCGGGAAAGGACCCTAATTTATATTCTCATCTCAGACACAAAAAAATCAAACGACCGCATACGAAATCCTTTGTTTCCCGATGCTAATTGGTCTATTAATGGTCGCTTTCGAACATTCCCTGTATAAATATTTATTTTCTAAAATTTTTTTCGACGCAACCAATATATATTTCTCATGTCGGAACGTTTTCTAGCAACAACGTCTCGGAATTTCTGGTTTCAAAATTCCTGCGATACCGAAGAAGCGTCTGATGCATTTTTCCAGGTGGGTGAGCCCGCCGTTGAAAAAACGATTCCCAAAAACTTAAACAATATATATAAAACGACGACCTTTTGTACACGTCGATAAATTTGCTCATCGAGCGTCGTTTACGACCCCTGCAGGGTCTCGGGTTTCCTTTGAAAAGGATCGATGATCTATAGGGGTTCCCGTGTTCGAAATCCTTTATTTTGTTTGTCTTTTCAATTAATATCCTCTATATTATTTATTAATGCGTCGTACGAGGACCATTTGTAAGTTTAAGACGTCGTTGTTGCACTGAAGCCATTAATAAGTATTCGCCAAATTATGCCGTCAACTTGTCAGCCTTTTATTTATTTTATTCGCAATGTTAAACGCGAGGCTTTTATGCATAACAGGATCGTTTTATCGTGATTGAAATTTGATATTGTTTTTAATCGATTCGCAGAAGCACTTTTTTATGCATCGTTGTCGATATTGGGCTGCATTTTTATGCAAACGCAGGATATGTATAATATATATTACCCTTTGGTAGCAAACTTTTGAGACATTTCCGTTTCCGTTAGAATATAGACGATGTTACGGAAATAATATTAAAATATACATTGCAATGTTTTAAAAATATCTTGTAACTTTATAGATACTATATATTTTGAGTTTCCGCAATGTAACTACATTGCGGAAACTCAAGGCAACTAACTGCCTTATGTCATAAAAAATTGTATTTTATATATTATTTTTGTTCAATTATTTATGAGTTACACGCATACTTCTTTTGCTCTATTTCTCAACAAATTGTAGAAAAAATCCGAACGAAAAAATGGAATCGAACCTTGAACTTCACTCCAGCGCGTTTAACATCTCATTGACCTTATATCGCAGTGAGAAATGCCAATCAACTTAAGTTTTTTCTACTGTTTTTTCGAATTTACTTTTTCGGATACGATGTATGATGACATTTTTTGTCAAAGACTGGTCGAATAATATATTCAATCAACGCTTAACTTAAATACTTAAACAAATCGAGCGTGAAAACATAATTCAAAGTACGTTTAGACCGGTCGGCGTATACCAAGTCGGATTATTAAGGGCGGTAACCATACAACAGTTTATCGGATTAATTTACGATCGAAGCGAAATGCGATTTACGAAAAGCTTATATTTGAATGTACATATAACGTGATTGCTTTTGATATTTACACGCTTATCGTTGATTTATAATCTAGTTTTTCATTCCCGAACGGAACGAACGCGCGTTCTTTAATCTGAAGTCGGAATTTATTAGACGTTTTTCGGCCTATTGTTTATTCAAATTTGTCCGCGTTGAAAATGTCTATAATAAGGTTAGCTATATAAGGAATGTTTTCATTGAAAAAAGTTCCATTTGTCCGATCCGACAATAAGGATGGAGAGCGGCCGCAGAATTATTCGTAATTTATTGCGGCCGTGTGGTCGGTTAAGGACAAAATAATGCATTATTTTATCGTACATCATCTCGCGTTTCACATGTATTATACGTACAATAAATAAAATATATTTATATTGAAAATAAAAATGTCAACACCTACGACTTTGTTTTCGGGAGGACGTTCTTTACGAGAATCGATTTCGCCCGTTGCGTACGTAATAAATAACGTTTCTTTTTTCGAATTTGTTTTGACACTTTCGATATGATAGCTTCAGTTCGATCATATGTGTGTTTTATTGATGGTGAACTCGTACATGGATGTCGCGAAAGTTACTTTTCTATTCGGGTCGAAGTGAAAAAATATTGTTCGATATCGATCGGTCATTGAGAGTAATGAGGTTTTCGATGATTGATTTGGGAATTGATATGAGAATTCTTATTTTCATTTTGATAGGTGAAATGAATGATGTGTTGTGCCAAATATCGTACGAGATCAATAAGTAATTTATTTGCTCGATCGAAAATATGATAAAAGGAAAATGTGTATGACTTTCATACTGACTTTATTTCGTTTGTGTGAAATATGGTTTTTTTCCCATATTCCACAGACGGAAAACTATTACGTTAGAAATATATTGAAAAACAAATATTTTTTTAATATCCGTAATATTTTATTTGGTAAACAAATAAGTATAGCTTAGTTTGTTACGGGTTCGAGAATTTTACAAGAAAAAGCTCTTATACTTATCGGACGCTATTCAGAGAGTTTCCGGACTTGGGTTTCCTTTTAAGTTGAGCATTTTTTTCCACAATAGAGTGCAAAACCGATATTCTCCAAACTTCGACGTTTCGAATTCGCAAAATAAACACGATCGGGCAGGGAACGCTTTCAAGAATAATATCAAAGACAAAACGGAACCACTTTTGAGCCACTTTCGCGGCATGGCTTCGACTTTATCGGCTCCTTTTTTATCTCTTCATTACTTTCCACGAACTTTTCGACTTTTATTATGGCGGTCGGTTAATTTTCGAACTTCATTCGGCCTGCTTGTGCGGCCACGTTTGAAATTCTCGGTCTTATATAGGCGTGTTTCGTTTTCGAACATTAACTACTGTTTACCCTCTGGTTAAGACGTGACGGCGGTCAACCTTTATACGGCCGCGGATGGCCCAACATATTTATGGCTTGTATTACAATTAAGAAAACTTCCCTTGTGGCAAAATATCCTGTTTCCTGCATGAATATTTATGAACGGTTCGTTCACACTACAGCTATATACGAAAAAATGTAATAATTTAACGGAACGATTTTCTCGGGACGTTTTGATCGATTCGTGCCGTTGGGAACGGGACGTAATTCTCGTTTTTCTCTCTGAATGAATATAGGCTAATAACCGAGGCGTAATTCAATGTAAAAATTTGACGCCTTTCACGAGTTTTCCTCTTTGGAAAGAAAGAGGTACTTCGCAGGTGAAAAGCGAGTTGCGGTGCGTATAATTTCGCGGAAACTTTTATATTTGGCAAACAGGTGAAAGGAGAAAGTAAGACGAGAGGGCTGCTAGTCAAAGAGTGTGGCAAAACAGCCCGCTTTTAGACAATTGGTACGCGTAATTAAATTCGCGTCGCGCTCGTAACTCGAGCCTCCTTATTTTACTTTGGACGCATAATGAAATCCGGTAGGGAAATCGAGTTTTTCCGCTACTAATTTGTTTACCGATTAAATTATTGTTTATTATACATGCCATCCGGAATGAGTTTCCTCAATTTAATTACAAAAACGAAACTCATTAAAAAAAATCGTACCCGTTAACTATTTATTCAACTGCTATTATTCACATTTAATTAGAAACTCGATAGATTTCGCGATATGGGCAATCGCACGTGACCGCACACGCCCTTACCCTTATGCGTGTACACACAACTCAGATGCGAACAGATAAAACAACTTTCGGGTTTCGGAAACAACCGAACAACACGATTCAACATTAAATTAGACCCGCTCCAACTCCGGTTCGATTGAATAATGGGTTTGGTCTTTGGGCCCGGCGCGGTAGGGGCGACAATCGTTCGTCAACGGCTAACTATTCGTTTCGCAACTATGCAATGGTTAACTCCGGTCGCAATCTCGACGCCATCTCGACTTCGTGGCTTTGGTGGAAATTTCATTTTTGTGTCGGTTGTCCGGTTTGAGGATTGGCTATAGGTGTTTGCGAAATTGGATTGTTTAATGTGTTTCGTTTGTTGGTTTTTAATGTGTTTCTTATCATATTCTGGTGGAAGACTGTATTTTTTATGTTGTTAGAAAATTTTTCAGTGTGTATTGCATACTAAAACTGTTCTTTAATGAAGAATGGTTCTAAAGATTAAATTTTATCAATGAATGTTTCATTTGGCTTCGGTAATCGATAAAAAAATTTATTGGTTGCTATACTACCGTGATCAACATAAAAAAATGGACAGGAGTTTTATTTCCAAGATGATAAGTATTGTAGATTATTTTGTTCAGTTTTTTATTGAGTTAATCTTCAAGACTTGAATTGAAAAAAATCTTTGTGCAGAGTGCATTTGGTTCTATGATATAATATAATCGATTTTATCGACTCGTATAAAAACTAAATAGGGTGCAATATAAAAGCATTTTTGATTTCAAAATTTTTGAAGTATGTATTGCATCTAAAATATTTATAAACGACACACCACTAATAAAAACCTTTATGATGATTTTGACACATTTAAATTATTAAGTTCCATTTTCCTCATCATTATATGCAATATATTTAACGACAAAATTTTCTTTGAATATGTTTATTACCTAATGATGCATGAAATGTTACTCTTAAGAAATTTGAGTACTAAAAACTATATAATGATGAGTTTGAATACCAAAATCATCTCATGATATCTTTCAACCATCAATCGAAAAATTTCAGACCAAAATCATGCACCCAAACCCATCTACCAATCACAAAATTCACCCTTTATCTCCCATCCTCATATTCACTCGAAACGATCGAATTTTTCGACACGTTTAAATCCAATTCTTCACACATACTCTCCTCGTGTTCTGAGTACCTAAAAAAAATTATCCACCGCAAAATACGACCACTGTGATGCAAAATGGCGATTGGGTTGCGCGGTGAGTCCGGGACGCGCATAATTACGTTGATTGCAGCCGGGGGCTAGTCGTTATTGGTTTAGATACGCCGCTATGGGGAGCTTTCGATGCAAGCTTTTCAAACTTTCAATATTGGACGTTTGAGCACCGCCTGTTTGCTCTCGATCGTTTAGTATGGATGATCGTTTTGTATGGATGGACGCGTATACAGTTCGGGCTGTGATGGTATTTTGTTTTTTGGGTTAATGATCGATTTTGTTTGACTAGGTTTTTTGGTTTTGAGATTATATATTGAATTAAAGTGATGAATTTTTGTAAGAGTAAAAAAATATTAATAAATATAAAAGATATTCACATAGAACTCGGGCATTCTTTTTAGATCAGATCTATGCTTCTAAAAGAACAAAGAATTATTTCTAGGAAGTTTTTTGTTTTATTTTTATACCATATATATTATATGTATAGGAAATTGATTTTAAATATGTTTCAGTATGAATAAATCTAGTTTTTTTTCGATGAAATTGATTCTAAGTGTCTATAATGTCTATTGCGATTTTTTTCGAAGATGAAGTATTTATTGCTTAATCGTGAGCCATTCGCTTAGCAACCGATAGTAATTTAAATTGAGTACCACCATCCTGATATTACAACATTGTTGATTTATTAAAATCATTAACATTTAATCAAAGAGCTTTTGTACAAGTAACAAGATTTTCTAAAAATGTTTCATCTTTTCACATAAATTGTGCAACAGAACACACAACGATATGAATTTAAGCGATTACGCTTGTAAGAGCCGGCATTATATTATAGTTAGGGCACATTCTTAATTTATAAGATATGCACTCGCCGTCGGTGCATTATGGAGTTGCAACGAGCGAAATTGCACATCGCTTCGTGAGCGTGTGCAATTTTTAGCGTCGTACGAACACGCTCGCCGACGCGAAATGTACAAATTACACATTTACAACGCCCCTATAATTCCCTTATATACATTACATATACCATTATAAATATAAACGTTAATACAGTATATAAATTTTACATAATAAATATAAATCTCGACGCCAGTGCAGCGCTAAAATCGCCAATAAAACGGCGATCGTTCGCCGCGCTCTTCCATCGCGCGTTTTACGAGATACTTGCGACTTTCGTCGATTGAATTTCATCAATATTTTAAATATTATCGTAAATTTTCGAAATATATTGAATATAAAAATATTTAGCTTCATTATATCTAGATTTTCCATCTACTGTCGGATGAAGATTTTTTCCATTCCACTCTTCTATTGTATTCTAAAC
Organism: Hydropsyche tenuis; assembly: GCA_009617725.1. Lineage (NCBI taxonomy): Eukaryota > Metazoa > Arthropoda > Insecta > Trichoptera > Hydropsychidae > Hydropsyche > Hydropsyche tenuis. The sequence continues at coordinate 1,744,809 of VTON01000028.1, forward strand.
ATTTTTTTTTATTTCATCTTTTCATTGTACAGTCGGTTTTTAATTTTGCAATATAATATAATATATGATATTATAATTATTGTATATTATAAACAATAATGTATTATTATAATTATTGTATTTTAACTCAATAAAAATAATAATAATTTTAGTTCTTCACATATTCATTTACATACTAGTACTATGTATGTATGTTTTGCCATATGGTTATTTCTCTGCAATTTGAATATCTTTACTTTGCCGAGACAATATCCATTATCATAGTTATATTTCTAAACCTTTTCATCTCTTCTGGATATTTATTACTTACGAATTTTTTACACGGTTCAAGGAAAAAGTTTTTTCACTTTAACACGATATATAATATGTATATAAAAATATATTATTATGCCACAATGGTAAGATGTGGTGCAGCTTAGTATACTGTTATAATTATATGTATGTAATTACAGTTATTAAATAAAAAATTTCAATGTTTTTGATGATTTTACATGGCGAAATTTTTTCATATTACATATTTTTTACAAAGAACATTTGGGTGGAAGTTCTATTCAAATATACTGATAGAACATATGTATCTCCAATTTTTATATGGTCACTATACATTTTTTTACAAGGTAGTCTCTTGAACATATTCCCCGTGTAAAAAGAGGATTGGGTGTATTTAACTAAATTTCTCTTAACATTCAGTATTCATAAACAATAAAATTTTGAATTTATCAAGCTTAAAATTGGCGAGATAAAATAAATTCGATAAGATAAAATTTTAAAGAGTCATCAGCGCTTTATCGTTCGAAAGCTCACATTTTCGAATCGCCTCGATTAGCAGCAGTAGTATGAACATTTTCAGCAATTTAATTTATATTTTTTTTACTTCGGAATGAGTCTTAAAAGGTGGCGGTAATGACGAACAATAAAACACGGTCGTCGGGGAACCCGTTTGACGGAAATCTTGAAATATCGCCGTGTACTTACACACGAAACGAGCGAGTATTATTACACGTACTCGCTTTTAACAACTCACCGCCAGATATCACGAATAACAAATTACTCGTTTAATTCGACGATAAATAATCGCCGGGTTTATTTTATTGCGTTTATGCGCGTGCGCGTAATTTCGTTACGTTACAATCGAGGCTTCGGATCTGCCTCGAGATAAGATGATGTATCGGTTGTGACAACGGTTTTGAGTTAAAGCTGAGTATTATGAGATAAATTGTGCGGTTTGTTGTTTTAAATAATGTGCTCATTGGTCGGCTGTCGCGTGCTTGTCCGTTTTTTTTTATTGGTATTAAAGGTTAATTGAGTGTCGTGTGATAAATATTTGATTGATCGTTATTTTCGGTTGGTTATGTGTGGAAAATGGTAAAAAATAATTGTATGTAAGACTGGGTTTAAATGAAGGCAGTTCTGCTTCTTTGCTCATACTTTTATGACTGCGCTTTATAAAGTGATTTTTAATTGAATTTTTATGGATGTTACCGTTAGTTAGAGCATCATATATTTTTAATATGAAAATTTTCACATTAAAATATCTTCGTCGTTGCATACCTTTTCATAATCGAAAAAAAACTCTTGAAAGAGAAATAAACACACTCTGATTATGTATATTGATTAAATCTCTTTAAATGATCATGTTTCTGATAAATTATATATTATGGTACTTTATTGAAAAATAAATAAATCAACGATAACGACGCATTATCACAATCAGAGATATCCAAAGCAATACTTATAATATAAGATTTCATACACCTAGATAATTTACTACTAACAAGGTAATTTTTCAATACAAATACGTAACGATTTACCAATCGAAGGTGCAGAAAAGCAGCGGTCTTCATTTAACGACCGCGCGCGTTAACAAATTGCACTTAAAGCGATATTGCAGTAAACACGAACCACTTTACACGAGACTTCGAAACGCACACAGTCCTCCAACACACACACGATCAGGCAATAAAGCCTTTAGGATTCTGGTCTTGCATGCCAATCGCAGCTAGGAATTCTTCTTGAACCACTGCTCCTGAGAGCGGTCTGGGAATTAGCCCAGTGTTGGGTTCGAACGCAAATCGACTCGAACTTTCCAGGCTCATTTATCGGTGTTCGCACTTGTTGAGCTCGTGGCTTTTCTGCGAAATGCGGATAAGAAACTTTGTAGTCTAATGAGGCGAGATATAAATGGTGGGTTCGATTCGTCCGCGTTTGTATGGGCGTTCTGAATGCGTCTTTGAGGTGTGTTAATTATGCGGCGGTATGTGAATTATAGTGCGCAGGAGAGGTAGTGGTTTTAATTATGTGGTTTTTCGTTTAATGTTTGTTTTTCGAGATATTCTGTTTGAATTTGTTATGTTGTGCTTCTTGGGATTGTTGTTTTTTGTGTGTAATATGATTCGATGTTGCGGTTTTTATTATTGTGAAGAGTTTTATATCTTATATTTTATTTCGTATGGATATTAGATTGGAATGATATTTGAATAGCTAATTTTATATTTGGTAATAACTATAAAATAATGTTCATTTCCAAAATCAAACATTTTAATAACATATTTTTATTGCTACGAGGTAGGACTTTTATACTCGGCGATTCGATCGTACAATAAACTTTTTGTCATAGCTTTAACGCGTTTTCACCTTTTTACGATTTAAAAACAATAAATGTTAAATATTATCATAATATCTGCTGATAAGAACATTAAATCACATTTTCGATACTAATTTATGACGTGTTTACTTATGATTTCTTTCCATAAAACATTCAAAATGACTCGCGCAACATCCAAATGCAAATTCCGAAACCGAGAATGTCGACATTCATTATATCTGATTGAAATTTCGCAAATAAAACGGATCGATATAGTCGTATCATGAACGAAACTTTCACGCAATAAAAATTGTAAAATTTTCATTACTGCGACTACCATAGACTGCACTTTTTCAAACACGGAATTCGCTCCCTTTTCACCAGCTTTTTCACTAAAATTTTGAACATGTTTTGTTGCAGGACACGCCCAACGCCCATAGAAACGCTCATCCGTCGGAACTTTCTCAATAATAGGCTTCGCACGACGAAATGGAACACCGAAACCAATGAAAGTTTTTTAATATCGAAAAATATGTGGCCGCCGAAGTGGAAGCTTCGCGCCTAGTAGCGGGACAAATGTTTCAGTTCGACGGAGTCGGCTGAAACATTCTAGCCGTTTCTGTATTTTGCTGAAGCAACACATGGACATATTATACGGACTGAATTGATTCTGAGTGTTCTCTTGTGTCAAAATGCGGTCGTTAATTGTGTGGATTTGTGCCTTGTTGGTGGTTTCGAAAGGCGTTTGTGGATCGCCTACTTCGACTGAGGAAGAAGAAGGTAAATATAATTTTCATTATTATTTTTTTTTTTAATTTTAAAATTCATTTATAGATATAATTTAGATGGTATTCGGATGTATCGAAGACGTTGGTTATACAAATATGACGATTTCGATGTTCGATATGCATAAGCTGAAAGTTCAAGTTTTTTAAAATTTCGATCACGTTTCATAAATGACCAAAAGTTTATTTATTATTTTTTTTATGTGTTTATGCTTTTGAGGAATAAGCATATCTTAGATCTTTTTGTCATTGTGTTTAAAATCTTCGACTGTTATGGTATCGTGTCGAATCGTAAATAAAAAGGTTGAAAAAAGAGAGGATCTTTTGTTCAGTTTTCGTCAACTTCTTGCATACTGATTCGTGGTTTATTTTTTATAAAAATCGATATATCCCAATAAAGTCGTGATATTAATTTTAACGGTGACCTCCGTACTTTAAAAATAAAATATTGATTTATTTTTTCCATATACGAAATCACAAGCATTTAAAAATTATTATTTTAATATCGCCGAAGTGTTTGTCTAATATATAAAAATATCGAAACCGCACAGATATGAATCCATGTTATTTTTCGATTTGATTATTTTCGTTGGATAGAAATGATTCGGCGGCCAGCAAACCGCCGGTTAATGTTGGCTTTCTTTGAAGTGTTTTTTTTCTGAAACGCGAATTATTTAAACAGGCCGTCATCCAGTATTTACACGCATCAATTCCGAGAAAACCCATGCTTTATAATGTTCTAGAGCTAGTTTACGGGTCTATCTCTATTGCGCACACACGAAAACCGTTTGATTAGCGAACCAGAGCCGCCGACTTTTTCCAGACTTTTTCCGATTGCGACACCCAAACAAAAATTCCCCGGAATTTCTTCTTATTCCGATGCAGCACACATCCGAGAAGCCACACATCGAATTCTAAACGCGTGCATGGGAATTTTAGTGAAGAGTTCAGTAATTGCGGTACCACACCGCGACTAATGGCCGGTCACGCACCGCCCACGCGCGTTATCGAACCGAGCGAATAAACATAATTCAAGTCTATTGTTCGCGAAAGCCGAGAAATTTACAAGTGCCGTCGAGAATTCCTGCGGTCTCTCTGTGTACGTCGGCAATTATGATTTTTGCGGTCGCACTAGGACGTTTTCCCCTGGGAAACTCGACCGGTTTTGAATGGCGGAATTGCGCATATGTTGTTGGACAATTCGAAACGCGCATGTTGTATAAATAAAGTCCGGTATGATTTGTATTATGTCCGATCGGGAGGACGGCGGGGTTTCTCGCCGCGTCGTCAATTTTAATCACTCGACAAGTGCAAAAGCTAAGTGTCCCGGTCGGCGAATTTAATTTATATTTCAGTTGAATTACGATAAGGATCGCCCCGATGGAAAAGTCTTAGCTTTCAGCTCCGATACCGGTTTGTGTGTGCAGTAATTTTGTTTTATCTGACACAGATTTTCTGATTGAGAAACGTACGTTTGACTATCGCGCGTTTGATCTGTGGAACGATTGAGGCTGATCCGAGGAACGATCATGTTTGATTATTTTATGAAAAATTCCAATCATGTTCTTTATTTGTCAAAAAGATCGATATCGTATCCTGATCATTTTTGAGATATCTATCTTGTTCAATAAATTAATAATATTAAATAACCAAGAATGTTCATGCGGTTTTATATAAATAAAATTAAACAAGTGCAGAAGCTTAACATTAAAGTATTCATGTTTATTAATTTTTTATTTGTTCATCGAATCTAAATAATATTCAATATATCATCATCATTAGCAACCTGTTAGTTATCTACTGCTGGGCAAGGTCTTATTAAACGAACGCGATACTTTACCGCACTAGCCCGAGTCGTATGGTATTCATTATTCAATATACCTATATTATACCATCGAATCGAATTTTCGAACATATGTGAACATTTTCGGTTATCAAATATTCGAAAACTTCTTGAATATTCATATAATTCACGACGATAAAAATGATTATACTAAAAAATACGACATTTATTAATTTAATCAATTAAAATAACAAACGATCGGTAAACAAAATAGACACAAGGCGTCCTCCATATATTATCCGAATGATGCGCCTCAAACGCACAGTGCATACGAAATGCGTTCGGTTCTGGTCGGCTCGTATGCATAAATAAATTAATAATATCAAAGAATAAAGATAGATAGACGCTCGTAGAGAGAGTGGAGCCCACTCGGTCTGACATTAAAAGAGAGTCGGATTCGAAACACGGAATAATTCATTCCGGGAACGATCCGAAAGCCCGTGCAGCTTTTAAAAGCGAACGCATCAAAGCCGATGCACGAGCGCGAAGTGCATCCGCATAACCATGCACGTTGATATATTGCACTAGGTGCACTTTGAACGTATGCTTTGAAGTAAATTATGTTAAAATTAATTGCCTTGTACCTGTTGATTATCGGGTTCGATTAAAATGAAAGAAAATTATAAGCGATGCGCCTAAAAGCCATTAGATTCAAGTACAAGCTTAAGCAAAGAATTTATTAAAAAAAAAGATTTTATTGATCCGTACAATCATGTTTGTTTTTTGCTTAATTTGCAGATTCTATAACGCCATTACTTTTTGAAAAATCTGAAAGCGTAATGATGAAATTCGCGCGCCCGTTTCGAGTTTCGGGTCTGTCCTATATATCAAATGGACGTCGAAATCGACGCTCAACCAATATATCACTACGTCTACTTCTGGTCTATTAAATCTGGGAATGGTCTGTCTATATTTAGGTGCGGCAGTCCATCTTCGGTCTGGAGTAGAGGTCGTTCCTTTTCGTTCGCACTTGGTTGGTTCGAAGTTGTGTGAATTTATTGAGAGAATCGCGAGTAATTTGTTCGAAGTATTTGGGTTATAAAAAATGCTAATTGTTGATCCGAAAGCTTTTTGGCTTAGTCATGTGTATTTCCGGATTAACTCGTATGTTGTTGCATAAGAGGTATTTTAATATTGCTGCGTGTGTGGGCTAATATTTATAGATTAATATAAATTACTTTGATATAAAAGTGTTTATAATAATCTGAAATTATTATAAGATTTTCGATAAACTCTAAGCGTTTCAATAGTGTGAACAAAATTTTAATGAGCCGTATAACGCTCTTGTTTCGCGGAATAAAATTACTGTATTCATTTTAATTGATAATAAAAATGTTCCAGACATATAACTCTTTCGTATCACGTACAGCTCGGACAACATTGTTCGGCCATTAAACAATAACACATAAAAATTCTTTACAATCGTTATTCCGATAACATTGCCGCGTTCAAACACTTCACACTGCATCCTAAAACGTACATTTTTTCAACATTCAATTGTTGACTTTTGCCTGCCATTAAACAGAATCAACTCGATCGCTGGAATTGACGTCGTCGAAAATATAATAGTGTTAAAATTGCGCAAAACTCGGAAAAATGATAATCGTATCGTCGTTTTTACGCTAATTAACTCCAGTCGTTTATAAAGCGCAATTTAATTTCGACGATAAATTCAAACAGTTCAGCCGAAATCATAGTTCATCGATAACCGCAGTTTGCCGATCGTCATTATTTTCAACATTTGGAATATCGCAAATGTACTGATTTAGCATTTCGATGCGGTTTCGACAACGTCGGCTTCGCTTTTATTAATTTCATGTTTGCTTTGGCTACGAGTCCGATTATAATTTTGCAGAAATTTAAAGCGATTTATCACACTGAAAATAAAATTTTATACTGTTGTACTGGATAAAATTTCCACAACGAATATTTGTGTATAATTTTTATTTTCATATATAGGACTTTGTTTCGAAAATTTAATTTGCTTCACTAAATTCTTGTTACAGATTTGATAATTCTTTTAGCCGAAATATACGTATTATATGTAACTTATATATATTTAAAAGAATTATTTGAATTTGAATTATTTGACTAATGTGAGCTATTAGATCCTCAGAAGATCAATATTCAAATTGGCAAACCTCAATTTAAATGGATCCTCTGGCACGGGTGCACGTAGCATGTTATACGTTGCACATTGCACATTTCAACGATCTCGATGTCCTCGTAAACCTTACCTCAACATTCTGGTATATTTGAATAGAAGCTGAATTCGATGCAGAGCTGAATCCATAATTCAAGAATTTGGTCTAGGGAAATTGCGAACGTCGTTTACCCTGCATGTAGATCATGCTAATGGTCTGAAGATACGTATCGTGGGAAATGTTTATTACTTATCGATTTTAGCGTATCTTCGTATTTATTGTTAATAAATATTTAGTATTTTCGGATATTGTTTAAGATAATCGGCTTCCTAATGTATGTTGAAATTGAAAGAATCAAATGAAGAATGGGTAATTTTTTTTTTAAACGATTTGCAGTATCTTTGATTCATTGATTTTATGAGTTTCGAAGTTAATTTTTATTTATATTTTAATTAATGGATTCGTTTTTGTTATAGGTGATCTATTACCAGAGCATTTCCCTTCAATGGACGAAGAGCATGCCAAAGCCAAGACTGATAACTCAACCGTTGCTAAAAAGAAAACTGACGATTCTCATAAATCGTCATTGGATACAATAGAAGCTCTATATCCAGAGCCTTATGACCCTTACAATCCAAAACACAAACCGCCTCCAGTTAAAGATGATCTGGACGATTACGATGTGAGTGATGTGAAAGGTCACGAAGACGATATCGGTCATCATGACGATGTCGACCACGTGATGTCTCATCTCGACACTGATCATCTATTGCAGCTGAACTCTGATAGCCTGCCAGCATTTTTGTTAGAACCTGACAATGCTTATGTTATCAAAAACAAACCAGCACTTTTACAATGCAGAGCTGCGAATGCACTTATGGTATGTTTATTTTTTGATCTTTCCATAATATTAATTCAAAAATCAAATTTTATTATATTTTTTTTACATTCAAGGGTAACAAAGTTAAACTTCACGCTGAAAATCCTTTAATTTTAACCAACTTTTCGTGCGAAAAAACCCGAATTCGTTAAAAGTTTTAATTGGAAATTCCCAATATTCGAATCGGTCCAATATACGTAAACATTTTTACCTTGTCGAAAAATAAAATCGTCATCCGACCGAAGCTCAAAGCGACGACGAACAGTATAACATCCGATTTTTTTCACGAACGCCATCACTATGCAGAGTGCACTTACAACTGCACAATTCGCATTGCGGGTCGAAAAAAAAAAGGAAAAACACCGCCCAACTCGACCTCAATTAACAAGTTTTCGTTTCGTTAATTGGAACGTTTCTCAGAGATGCATCCGCCGCTGACTAATTCGATTCGAAACATTCCCTCGTTATCGCCCGATGCTGGTGCATTGTGAAATGCACTCGGCGAAGATCTCGTAAGTGGATTATTCTAATGCGAAAGTTCAATACGGCCGAAAAATAAAATTAATAATCCGCTTATGAGGATCGATCTTCTTAGAGGGAGATTTCTGAGAATGCGGCACCTGATCTCGCCCCTATTTAAGGACCCTTTGAATTTAGTTTGATTTATAAGTATTTTTGCGATAGTTTTATATTCATCTTTTCAATATTAGTCACAGAGTTAATTGTTTGATTGTTATTGTACACTCGTATTTCATTTACCATGATTTTTCATTTGCGATTGTCTTCAGGTAATTAGTCATGATCGTATCACTTCCATTTGACATCGTTTTATTACGTGTCATATATATGATTCATTTTTATTGAAAAAAATCGCGTTAAATCACGTTTAGTCATGTCACATAACGATTCAGATTATTATCAAACAATACAGTATATGAAAAATCAATAATGTCATACCTATAATAAGAGATACAATTAATTTATTTTATTTTTTTTTTTTGAAAATCAACATTACCTTATTCAGAATTGAATCAGTGACCTTTCGATTGATGCACTTTAACCGACATAACTTTCCAATTTCCAGGTGTATTTCAAATGCAACGGCGTTAAAAGGGCCGGATCTCGCCAGCAAGAATTCGTAGACCCTCACTCTGGAGTGAGGATCGTCGAAGCCGAATGCAACATAACGAGAAACGACGTCGAAGAATTTTTCGGAACCGAAAAATTCAGATGCGATTGCGTCGCCTGGGCGGGACAAGGGCACATCAAGAGCCGGCCAGCCTACGTAGAAGTCGCATGTGAGTTAAATTTGCATCTCCATTTATATTTTACAATGCATCCAGTTGCAGAGTTGCATTCGAGACGTTAAAGGTCGCCGAAGCGTCTGCAATCTGCATCCACTCCGAGGTCTCAATCCGTCGTCGTCCTTATCGGATCTCCTCGCTCTTTTGCATTCGAATTCTCTCTCTCGGGTTTCGAAGATTAATATCTCGCTTTTGCGAAAGAATTGCGTCTTTTGTGACAAAAGTTCCCCTCCTCGTCGCCCACTGAATAATATAATGTGTGCGCGTTTTTTGTGCTCGTCTGCGCGGATTTGTCCCCGCGAAAAGTTTCATATTTCATGCTTCGTCCCTTATCATTTTGGTCTTTTCAAATAAATATTTTTCATTTTATATTGTTTTCGTTTTTTGCGTTTTTTCATTTTTTCCGTGCGCCAATTCGGAAGGGGGTCGAGATAAGCGTTTTCCTTTTTGTGCGCGACCGCAAAAGGAAGAGTCGTATTCTTTAGAGGCTCATTTGTATGGAAACTTTCTTTCGCAAAAAAAGTATCATCAATCTCGTGCATACAAAGTGTTTGTTATTTTTGTTTTTGAGCGTTATTGAATTTGACGGAAAAGCGTTTGTGTTTGTACGTGAAAGAGCTTAATTGGAGATGATGCGTTCCCATCTCGATTTGATGTCTGCCTTGATACTAACTAGATTAGTGGCTTTCGTTTATTATTACCACTAATTAATCGAATTATCAGATTAGCTTGTCTATCAAGATGTACCGAGAACTATAACTCATAATAGAGTTATAGATATCAGAATTAAATAACTGGTCGAGTATAAAAAATCGACTCGTTGCACAAGTGGAACACGATATTCAATTAAAAACGAATTACGTATTTTTTATAGAGACAATCTATTAATATTTCCATATCACATATTCGAAATATTTATAATATAAAGAAAAAAATGTTAAAATATATATATTCAAAACGCATACAAACAGCAAAACATATCTTTTTAGTACGCAAGCATTATTCACCTACGCGGAAAAATCGTCGCGGGAATTCGCCGCGATCGCAGCCAATTTCGAGCGAAAAGCACGCAAAATGCGACGCAAAAAAACAACACGAAACGCATCTGAAAAGCCGTGATAGAAAGAGAAAAAAAAACCGGGAAAACCCGAAGCGGGAACGTTCGAAAATAAAGTTTTCTTCCGGGCGGCGGAAACGCTCCCGCTCATCCCGTACGACTTCCGTCAGACAATGGCCGTCGCGGGACCGACGGGAATAATAAATTATTGCCAGGAATTCCCCCACGGTTCGGAAACAAATCATATATCGGATGGAAATAAAGTGTTTTGCTGTTTCGCAATAAAATTTCGGTAACGCCGCCGCCGCCGGGCTGCGATTTTTCTGTATGGGGACGATGCGAGTTTAATGTCTTTTGTTGGTTTCGGGAGCGGTTTTTATCTTTTCGATATGTTGATGTAATGTTTCTAAAAGTTGTACGTAACATTTGATATATTGAAATCAATTTAGGACTATTTGTCAATTTTTTGAAAGGTAAAAATATTTTTTTTACATAACATTTAAATTCAAATTTTATCATTTGAAAATTTGTTTTTGTATAGAATAAATATTTGAATGAATGCTGCAATTTTCATCGGTAAATACGGATTCATCGAATAAAATTGTATGAAATCGTGTCTGTATAGCATTATCGTATCTATGAATAAAGAATTAGCATAATTTTGAAAATAATACCAAAAATTATGGCGGAAAACTCGTTTTATCTATGGGCATGCGATGTTTCCGTGTGCATACAGGGAATGTAACGCGTGCGGGCTATCCACTTATTTTTTATATGCATATTAGGACGACATCAAAAGAAAAAAAACCCGATAAGGGAAATAGATGGGATACAACGAAAAAGAGAAATCGAAATTGTTCTCAAGTGGATACGCGAAAGACTTCAAAGCTTGCAAATATTCGAAAGGAGATACAAAAAACACAATAAAAAGCGGGCCGAAAACTGGCGAGATAAAACGTTCGGAAAATAATAAAGCGACAACTTTTCCGCTTCAAAATGAAAAATTTTACAAAATACGATTTTCGCGATTCTTCAAATACACCTTTTATACTCGTATACCGAAATCCGCAATCAAGATCGGATTTTTTCGTTCGAATTGAAATGAAAAGGCGAAATTTTGCATGCGCTCCTTAGTCGTCAAAATTTACGCCCGGCTTCTTTTCCCGTTATAGGAATTACCGCACGAACCCGGGTTCGCAGGGACCATTTGCTAAATTAAAAGGTAGAAAACGGCGAACCGGTCCGTTTTGGAGCGAGTCTATCTTTTGAATTTTTTTTTCGCGGTCCGCAGCCGAGGATGTTAAAAAATAAAATAAAAAAATAAGGAGGAAAGGCGCGCGCTTCGGCTACCGGTCGCCATAAAGACACCGTTGGAAAAACAACGAAACAGTCTTAATAACGGCCATTGTATTAGGTGTAGTGAATAAAAATGGGTTGGTTTTAACCCTTCGCGAAGTCCTAACGATTCTTTTATTAAGCGTTTGCTTTTTTATTCTATTGTCTGGCCGCTTCAGATAACCTGGATTCATGCGGCGGTATTTATTTTCTTCCGTGATATCAGTTCGTATATAAAAATTAACTGAAAATTTTGTATTTAAATGTATACGTATATAAAAGTAAATAGAATATATATTTTTATTAAAATAAGTGAGACACAAAGAAAATTTATGTTCAAAACTTTATTAGATCAATTCCAACAATAATTATTTTATTGGTTGTAAACGTTCGCAGAATTATTTGAAACAGTCTAGAAACTATTTAAATTATTTAGAACCTAATAAACTGTCGATATAAATTAAACAACTTTTTGTATGCGTCACAAAAGCCACCGCTTTAATATTCATTTCAGCGCATTCTCGACACACATTTCCCATGCGACTCTTCCAACGGGTTTTTCCTTTCATCCCGTCGGCGATCTCTTTTTATTTTATTTTTTCATTCCCGAGCCGGGAATCCCATTTCGTCCACTGTACATAAACGTAAACATCCGACCGGCGACGGAGTAAATATCATCAATATCTCAAGTGTCGCGTCGCGTTTAACGCAAAGATTTCCGAAGGTTCCCTTTCAAAGGAGGGAAAAAGGAAAACGCGGACGTGTGACCCACATTTTTATAAGTTTCCCCGGTACGTGGAACCGGAGGAAAATGACCGGAAAGGTATCGGAAAAGCGCGGCCGCGTTAAAAAGATGCGTACGTCGTTATTGTACCCTCGGCCCTTGCCCTGCTTTCAGACATAATAAAATCTATAATGTCGGGGGCGAAATATTTTTCGGCGGTCGTAAAACGGTCGGTTTATCGTCCAGTTTTGATGCATATGTAACAGGGTTGCGGTTTAGGGGTGGAGGGGAAAGTGCGACCGAAAGCGCGTAAAGTGTCCCTTTAATGGGTGCAGTGCGTGTCCCGTTTGGAAACCGCGTTTTTTGCTATGGGATTCGATTGCAGTTTTGAATTTTTACGTTTTGATTTCTTTTTTATTTGTATTTTTGATGTGGCGTTTTTTAATGCGTATAAAAAGTCCGATCTCCAAGCGAAAGTATCGATTATAGTACAATATATTGTATTACACAAAAAAAATCGAAATACTGAACCACTTCATTCGAAAATGTGTAATATCCCGCAAAAAAATTGCACGGTGCGTTTAACGAATCGTTTTATAATATTACACGTTTCGTAACACGCAAGTTAATGTTTCGTGTAGTAGTAATTTTTAATTGGTTTCAAATTGTCAAACTTGTGCAACGTTCTCATGCTGCTTCTCAATTGAGATTAATTTGACATCAATTAAAACGTTGATTATACGTGTACGTGCGATAACGTAATCTTTTAACGTGATCGAATCTAATACACTTTCTAAGACCACAAAAAAATCATTTAAAATATGACGGCTTTGATTCGATACGATGTTTTTTGTGGCAATAATTATATCCGTCTAACGATTACATAACTTTTCAATGCTGTTTTATTGAAAAGAGTTTCCGAATACTTTTTGAAAAATATAAATTGAAGGTATGTGTTACTAATCGATTCTAAATATTTGGTAATAATTTTCTAACTAGTTCCGCGTTTAGATCTCCAAACAACGCATAATCAAATTTAGAATATAGAACATGCATTATACTCAGAAATATCATTCAATTATAATTTTACTGGTGCTTCAATTCAACTATTCACTCGACCATTTCAAACGAATTAGAACGAAAATCATATATTAAAAGCAAATTTGTGTTTGCGAGAGCGTAAATTATTACATAAACCATATTAATTAGAAACGCCATGTAGCTATAATTTTATTATCCAACATATTCAGATATTCAATAAACAACTTCAAACACCATCAAAATCGTATATTAAAAGCCAATTTATGCGATCCGATCGGTTCGATTACAATCGAAAAACACCCACTCGACTTCGATTCCATATCTCGCAATCGTTGAATTCTTCGAATGTATGAAGGGTATAGTATCAAAATTCGCAATCTGCGTTAGCGAAAATAATATATTCGCGTAGCACATTTTCGACCTTTATTTAATTTCGAAAAAAATAAATACGGTTTACGATATTGTTTTCGAAGATCAAAGATACGTATTATATTTTCTCTTGTTACTAAATATAGGTTTTATTTTTGACCTGTTAGCCAAAATAACTTTTTCGTTCGAAAATCGATTTTCTATGAAGTTCATGCGAAAGAAAATTCACTAATTATTAGTTTCACCAGCATTTTTTTTATATAAATATATTTTTTAACTGGTTTAAGATCACTCTCACTTGGTGTCGAATCGATAAATTTTGATTTCATTGCAACCATCGAAACCGAACACCTCACAAAATACCCATTCAATATTCAACATTATTAAACAGCCTCAATACCTTTTACGACGAGTTCGCGTCCGCGGAACCCTTTCGGCGCCGTTTTCAATCGGCCACGAGTAAAGAGCAAACAATCGCTTCTGCTGGTGTCGTTGTCGTTTTATCGCGATCGGGGTCACACTCTTAGGCCTCGGACGTTCAATAAACATGGAAATATTGTAAACAGAATCTAGAAGATTTAAAGCCGACGTCCCTTCTGGACTGTCGAGGACGCATACCAATTCCGCAGATACGATTTGTTTACATTTTTTTTTCGGTCGTAAAATGTAGTTGATGTAGACAATTTATGTAGTATGTTCATAATATATTTTATATAGCATCGAAAAATAATTCTGTTTTATATATTTTCAAAGAAGTTCGCGAAAGTTTTTAATGAAACGAAATCATTGCAACGGAGTGAAGTGAATAATGGCGATTTCTAAGCAAGGCACGTATTCCTCATTTAAAATTAATGAAAAATACGTAGAGGAGTGTGTACGTCTTTATTGCTCGAGCTCGTCGGGGAAATTCTTAAAATTGTTCCAGATGAAACTGCCCGTTTCGGAAATATTTAATCAAGCGTGAAATTACGTACCGTAGCACTTCTTTTGCTAGCGTATACCGCCGCTCTCGTTAAAAGCGGAATATATTCGAAGAAGTGTTTTAATTGAGACTATCGTTGAGAGGCTCTTGTGCGCGAACGAATTATATTGAATTGAATAAGAGAGTTCTTCATACACTTTATGCGACTTTCGGACCGTTAAACTGGAAGAAAAACGTTATCTGGGAAAAATTCTCCTCCGCCTGAATGGATCGTCGTTATTTTAACTGTGAATAATTAAAATTTCAATTCATCCAATCGTTTTTTATGGATTGATATGTTTTTTTTTTATATTGGCAGTGAATTTTTTATATTATTAATTATATAATAATACCTTTATAATTGTTTTTTTTTATTTAAATAAAACAACACTTTTAATGATTGTATTTAAATTAGACGTTTTTTTTTTAATTAATGGTTTATTTTCGTGTGTATTCAAATATTATAAGTATCAAGATTATATTATGTTAACTAATCTCATATCTAACTTTTTACAAATGCCCCAATTCAATAGGATATTAAAAAAAATTCCCACGTATTCCACAACAATCTTCAATACAAATCAGCGCAATTTCATTTTTTTCCCCCACTTTTTATATCTATAACAAGATCGAACACAAAACACGTCGATTCCCAAAGACATTTAACAGCCATCGACATATTATACAAACCGAACACAATGGCGGATGGAAATCTCCCTTGGCGCCATTGATAAATTAACGACACCGAACACACAAAGCGGACACGATGACGATTTATGAAAATCAAGAAACACAACCGTCCAATCTCGCTCTCGGATCGCGATAAATCTGAAACAATGGACGAGCTAGACGAGAGTGTGTAATTGAAACGGAATGATGGTGCACGAACGGCGCACCTTTGAAGACCTGTTCGGCCGAGGATCGTCTCCTAAACGCGAGTGTGTTGGATAAAACGGTGGGCAAGTGGCTGATGAAGACGACGAGGAAGTCGTCCTCGACATTGTTGAAGAGGCCGATTGATAAACGACGTGGTAACGACGCGTCGACGTCCAGATGTCCGTGCTTGCTTCGATGGATGGTTTCGATGAGATAATTGGATAATGTTGGAATTTTGTGTATCATTTTATTTTTTTTATTTTTAGATTATTGTCTTTTGATTGTAATTGATCGGTGTCGTGTTTTCGATAGATCTTTAATAGTTTGATGTAGAAAAAGTTTAGTTTTTTGGTAGATTATATTGGGAATCACCGAAATACGACTTGGGCTAGCGCGGTGAGGTATAGCCTAGACTGCCGCATTTGTCTGGTAAGGCCTTGTCCTGCAATGGATAACTAATAGGCTGCTAATGATGATGATGATATTGGGAAAACATGAAATTTATATTGATGTTTGAACTCAAACAGAAACGCATAAAATATATTCTATAATACAGATTTTAATCTCTAAATTTGATCTTAAATCAGATTTAATCTTTTAAACATCAAATTAGATCAAATTCAACCACCGAAAAATATTATTAAGACCGTTTCCATAGTAATCAATGAAAAATTAACTTTTATAATTTCAGTTAGTGATTTTTACACATAATTAATTATATTATTTTAATAAATTGATCTAAAAACAAGTTTATTTATTTTAATAATTTTTATAAAATCATAAAAAAAAATTGAAGAAAGAAGAAAATAAATTTGTGCGTTGTACTATAATAAAATGGTATACCTTATTGCTTAAAATATTAAATTTGGGCAACGAGGTACACTTTATACCAATCCATATAAATAATTTTGAAAATGAAATTTGCGCTTTCAGACGTATAATACATGGGCGTAAGAAAAAAATCCAACTTGCACCTTTAAGCCCGCGTGGTATCTAACTGTTTAAAAGATTCAATTTGATGTTTAAAATATCGAATTTACAGTTTAAAAGGTTAAATTTGATTTGTAAAAGATTGAATTTGAAATATAAAACCTGCACGAATAAAGAAGTCAAGAAATTACAAATGACAAATTTATTTGAGAAACACTCGTGTCGACCATTTTGTATGTCTTTTGATCTGATTTATACGTACGAAATGGATTCACAATGGATATCTATGTACACCGCATAATATAAGAAACGTCTGCATCGTGTATTATCGTATATCGCGAATACGCTCCCCAGAACCTCAGCGTCCATGCATCATCCCGTCTGTTGCCAATCGATATGCAATAAATTTGATTTGTGGCAATTTTATTATCGCCGACGAGTTGTGTGTGTCGTCTCGTGTTCTTGCACGCTGAATTCCCCGTGCAATTTACGCCTGATGCGAAACAATATGAACCCCTTCACGTAACTAAAATTTTATATATCAAAGCATAAAAGTCAACCCGAAACCGTCGAACGTATACGAAAACCTCACGATTGATTCGTCCCATTACTCCGCACGAGAGACGTCGAGATAAGCCGTTTCCGCCATCACATCTCATTTCGCAAACACACGACCGATTGAATTCGACTGTGTCGCGTATAATACACATCCTCGACGTGTACATTCATCCGAAATTCGGTCAAATGGTGTGCGAATCTCGCAGAATGGATGCGGCCGCGTGTTATCGGCCGTTTTCCGCGAACAAGACAAACGATTCGCTCTCAGCGGTGATATATTGTTGCGCTCGTATGAAAAGGGCGTCGCGACGGTCATTTATCTAGACGTCTTGCCGGGAATCGGGGATAATTTGAGAATTTTGAGACTGCAAGCTCCCCGGATGTATCCGGAATGTATTATGAGGGGTGTAGGATCAAAAGTGGGCGTTTATATTTGGTAGAAGTTAGGGAAGTTCACCGAGATTGCTTATGGATTCGAAATTGTGTAATATAGTACATGTTATGCTACGTTTGTGTAATCGGCACTAAATGGCTCCTATACACCACCAGATGTTAAATTTTATAGACAAAGGGAGATTATTTGCTTCGTTCGTAGACGAAGCGATTACACAAACTTAGTGTAACATATATACATATCAGATTGTTTTTTGTTTATATTTTCACTATAAACATAAATCGTCATCTTATTATATGGTAAAGATTTAAATTTACATTATATGCATTTTTCATTCTATGCGAGATGAGATCTTTTCGTCATAGTTTACATATTGGATACAATTTCGTCTATTTACTGACTATGCCATATTTCGTTGCATTCTAACAATTAGCGATTGATTTTTTAAGTCTAAACCATTGATTGGAATATAAATAAGCGTCTTAAAATATCAAAATTGTGAGTTTTGGACACACGCATCTCATACGTATTCGAGTCGGTTTAATTGAGCGTTTCCTTCGTTCGCGTAGTTTACGAGGAATTTACAAGGGTTTCCTGTGGTAACGTGACACCTGCTACCGCGTCAAATAAATCTCGGATGTGTATATAATGGTATTATGTATTATTTTGTGTACCGCATTTTGAATGTGCACGTGTTTTTCGCTCGTTAAAACGCTACCGAATTTAACGTTCGGCGGAGTTTTTAGTTTTTGTAATGTGTGCGGTTTTGCGAGTACAAGGGTGTGACTCAATATTGCGTGTTTAATTGGATTTTTTTATTGGAAATATGCAAACATGTTTTATTGGAAGTATTTTACGAATTATTTTAGGTTTTTCATTTGCCAATGATTGGATTTTTGATAGGATTTTGTTAATTCATATTATAGATATGATTCGAATTGTATAGCACATCGAAAACGACGTTCATTTGAAAATACACCAACAAATTTTCCACAGAAATTCACGCACGTTATCACAAATTCATATCGAATATTCGATCTAATCACATAAATATTCATAAAGTTCATTTTTTCATACACGTGGCGCACGAAAAGGACACGCGCCGTATAAACAGCACTTTTGATATGACCCGTCGTATGTGCTTCGTATTTCTTACACAATACTGCGTTGTTCTTTGCGATTTTTACACAAACCATACAGAACACATACACACCTCGTGAAATATTAATACGGCGAATGTGCTGGGGCGGGTAAATTCAACCCTGCAACCCCAAAAATGTACGAATATATATGAACGGGGGGCGCCGAATCAAAACTACCGATCTTGGCGCTTTATCGTTTTCGGGCGATCAGTTTGAATCAATTTGAAATTTTTGAAATCATGTTTTTTGTATTTTAATTAGTGTTGGCGAATATTTTATTTTTAATTGAAAATATTAACAGTGGAAATAATGTTTGTTTTGTGTAAAATTGATGTTGAATGTATTTAAAGAAGAAATGTATGAACATTTTCATAATATTGGATGGTCGTTTAATTGTTACCTTGTCGGATTTTTCGAAATTAAATTTATTTTTTGTATTGGTTTTCTCTCTGCTTATTAATATAAAGAATTAATGATGTGGTTCTGAATATTTGCCGTGTTAAAGTATGCATAATATTGAACACGTTTAATTACATATGGAAAATTTTTGAAAGTTTCGAAGTATACATATCTCAAATATTTCCACACATATTAACCAAGTAAAAAATACAAATATACAGTTTCATTTCGACTTATATTAAATCTCATATAGTGAGTTTTGGCATCGCCAACCTAAACCATAACACATACTTGCGTATCCCGGGTTTTGTAGGAGCTCCTTTATTTACCACTTGTACCTGTCACGCGGAAAAACACGTAAATGCCCCGCGTTATGTCCGTCATAAATCACATCTTTGTTTTGCCCCGGCTAAGGAGATGGAACGCATGTGTGCCACCTCCTCCGCCCAGGATAACCTCGTCTCGAGGACTCCTGAAAAAATACATTTCGTATACGAGGCCGTATGAAAAGGCTTTTCAGGTGTGCTGCGCGTCGTTGCTTTCAGGCCGCCGTTACGTGCGTCATGCGTAACGGTGACTTTTGACGCGGTTTATGCGATGTTTGTAAGGGAATGGGTTTTTCTTTTTAGGTGGTTTAAGTGTATCAAGAGTTCGCGGTGGTTTTGGAATATGTATGAGTTTTGGTGTTTGGACAGTTTCGTTTTGAATTCGTGAAGGTTTGATGGGAAAGTGTTGTTTTGCAAAATGAATCGTCGGTATTGTGCGGTTCCGTATATGAGAAATTGGTTGTGACCTTTTGTAAATTTCTGTATTTATTGATATGCAAATTTTTTGGTGAGGAATGTCTTGTTTACATCGCTTTGATAATGCATGCATGTGGACAAGTATAATTATGCAAACAGAAATGTGTATAGTAGATTTTTTTTATTTATTACACGGGTTCTAACAATTACTTGATATTTATAGATAAAATATTCATAAATTTAAACGCTTGAATTTTTATATTTTTTTTACAAATCTCTAATAAATTAAATTCGAAAAGTGAATGGGAATTAATTTATCACGTTTGAATAAATACAAAAATATTCGTCATATCGTAAATATGCGACTTAAGTACAAACATTTTAGTTATCTAACAATAAATTTCAACCGTCTTTTTTACCGCATTACAGCCTCATTTACATTAATCACGTAAAACAACGCGCACAAAACGAAACTCAACAACCGACGATTCCTTTTAAAAAAATCTACCACTTAAAGAAGACAACTAAACACACGAAAATAACGTTTTCCTGGCGGCACTTTCGATTTACAGCCTCTTAACCGTTACGCACCTGCGTTCCACCGTTCGGCTGCCAGTGTTAAGCGCGTTCGTCACAATGATTTATCCGGCAACATTTCACGGTTCGAATGCTCCTGGCCAGGCTGTGGATAAATATATCCGTAATGCCGTAATGGTGTCTATATCCGAGACGTCTTGGGCGCATTTTCCCCGGGGACCGGCGTGATTTGTGGCCATTTTATTGTTATACAGCCATTAACTGCCAATAAGTTCGGTGCTAGCCGTGATATATGCGCGTATTTTTTTACGGACTGTTATTATGCGTGTGTGTGTTATATTTTTTTTCGGGAAAAACGCTCGTCTTGCGATTGTAAATCTTCGCCGGCTTGTAAATAATGAAGGTTTGAAGTAGCGCATTGTTTTTCCTCGAGAGATAATCGAGTTATCTCCGCAGCCGTGTGTTCGTAAGAGTAATGATTGCTTCCGCTACAATCCAATTATTGTTTTCGTTATAGTATGTTTCTGAATTGTGAGAAAATTGGGATGGTATTTTTTCATATTAATTTTGTTTATATGCAAAATAATTTGAATCATATCTTATCGCACGATGAGTATAAAAATGTTAACACGATCACCTTCATCCAATTATAACATAAAAAAAATCTCTACACCAATTAAATTCAATGATTCATCCCTTTTATATCTACACAAATTTAAACAGGCATTCGATTCGTGCGTAAGAATGGTATTAGAAAAGTTCGAGCTTTTCCAAATCTAAAGGGACGGCCATCGTCCGAACTCGCCCTACAGCTTCCTATAATTAAATTTGAACATTTTCCGCCGGAGAAGCCACCGAAAATCGGGCAGGAATGTGAAATTTTCATCCGCCGTAATGAAGTAATTTACATTCTTCGACGGGGTGGAGCTCGTTCGTCCAATTTTTCTCGACGTAATCGCCCCGTACGGTATAAATGCGTAAAATGGCCCATTTAGCCTGATTAAGACGCCGATTAATATTGTTATGAGCGCTCGTGATTCCGCCGTTTTTCGCAGAGTATGGCCGCATAAAATTTTTTTAAGAAGTTTCAATTTATTTAACGAGATTATGGTGTAAAACGTTCGAGGATATTGCGCCTTTATTATATGCTAATGCTCGTTATATTCAGATTGGTTTTGTTATATTAAGAATGTTCGGTAGTAGATGGATTTTTTTTTTTAATATCCGAAGTATGATTTTTCGTTCATGCTACAAATTCAAAATGTTATCGTAAATTTGCGAAATTTTATTTATCTCTTATGAGGAAGTGAGTTTTCTTTTACTCGACGTCAAACCGTAAGCAATTTTCTTTCGATTTTCCACGGTCAGCTATACATTGTTATCCGTCCCGCAAAGAACACCCTGTTTACCATGTTGCCGCCCCCGTTCTTGTTTAATCCCCTTTTTTTCGTATTTTTCTTCCGCCCTGCGAAAACGCTGATAAAACGGGACCGACTGAAGAGAAAAGTGAAAAAAAAGAAAAACAAACAGTTTTCCCTTTCCCACCGTCCACCCTCCGACCCTCGGCGGCTTTTCTTCCTTTTCCTTCGGACGAGCCTCCTTTTGACGACGGCCAAAAATTCCGTGTTTAATCACAGGCCGAAATCCTTCGCACAAAAGGCTGTTTGCACTGGCGAAATTACTCCGCGCAAGATTAAAGTGCTTAATTTTTTCGCGCGCATTCCGAAAAATCGCGCTCATTAACATTATTTGATTAGCCCCGAAGAAACGAATGAAATATAAACGGGATCTCCGGATCATAATTAACGGGAAAATTCGATCCGGGGCAAACAGAAGTCGAGTTTCGCAAAAATAAATAATAAACCGAATCGGCGGATGATGTATTTTTCAGCACGAGGGTTGTTCTGTTTCGTCCAAATAGTAACTCTATACTGAATCAATTAGACGTGTGTTTGGGACTTTGAATTTGAGTTTCGGGGGTTGCCAAAGAAACTGCATTCTGAAGGGTGCGACTGCAGTTTGATTGATTGGATTCGAATGGAAAATGTATGTTAAATTCAAGCCCTCGCGTATATTTTTTTGCTCTGAATAAACAACGATGCTTCAGATCCAGTATCTGAAAATGAATTAAAAGTAAACAATTTTCTAAATATTTTATGTGTATATTTGTTTTATATTTGAAATGAAATTTTTTATATTAGTCTCACAATCAGACAATTTAATTCGAATGGTTTTGTAATAAAATCCACCATTAAATATTGTTATACAGAAATTTAATTCTTATTTATATTTAATATCAATATTAGCTTATAAGAACAACTCAATTACTCGAAAGTAAACCCAACATTATAAAGTTAAAATATTTGCATGAATATCAAATTATGACGTTTATATTGGTTGATTGATGTCCACGTGCATTATGCACATCGTAATTGAATATTTTATACGCAACTTACTTTCACCGCACAATATTTATAAAGTAATTTATTGGAGGTTTAATATTTCATTTATCGAACCCTCCAAGCTCGATGTTCAATACACTTCATAATAATACACGTTGTTTGCTCATAAAACTTTCGTCAAAATCGTATCGCGTTACATTTAGAGATCCGTCATGGGGGTTTATGGCGAAAAAAAAATGCAACGTGATACTCGTGCACCTCTGTTTAATTCAATAAAGAACGAATGCAGGTAACTAACCCTCAGGTTATGCGGTCGTTTGTTTTCGATGCACCTTTGTAAACCTTTTCAGTCGTACGAGCTTTTCAGAGCGTATTATTTCTATACGCTTGTTCTAGATCCGGCACAAAATAGAGATAATAGTATTATATGTTCTATTTGAAATTCCATCATACGTGCAATTTAACAATATATAATATTTGTTATAATAAGCTGTCAACTTGAAGCAAATTCTATTTTTTTTATTATAGGGTAATTTGGTATTGAGGTAGAAATTTTCAAGAAATATAAGATTTCATTTTGGGTTTTTACAAAATAAACAACAAGTATCATAAAAATATATTTTCTTATATAATAATTTTGAAAGAAAATTGACTGTTACATTATTTTGAAATATACATAACATATTAATAGAATAATATTATAATTCCAATTTAAAAAATCTATTAACTCAAGAGAAAAATAAGATAGTCGTAATATCGAAAGATTTCAGCATTTTCTGGGTAATTTTAAAACTTTTACCATCATACTATTTTACCAATCACCAACTCACCATTCTTCAGACTTCAGCAACAACACATTAACGATTCAATTTCCTAATCACACATAAGTTAACACGAATGTCTTAATATCGAAAGATTTCAGCATTTTCTGAATCATCCATATAAAAAGCTGAAATGGAAGCGCTCAAAGGTTATTTTAAGACTTACCATCTCAATGTTAGAACAACCAAGCAAATTCACTAATCTCCAGACTTTAACAGCAACACATCAACAATTCAATTTCCTAATCACACACGAGTCAACACAATTGTCTTACAATTAATATCGAAAGATTTCAGCATTTTTTTTAATCATACTTATAAAAATTCGAAATGGAAGCGTTTGCAAGCTATTTTAAGACTTACCATCTTAATCTCCTCAGTACTGACTTCTTCAAGATTTTTATCAACTGATTCAAAAAAAAAAAAAAAACATTTTTTTAATTTCGTATTTCGTATTTCGTATAAAAGAAAAAAATCTTCAATGCTATAGCATTGAAGATTTTTTTCTTTTATGACTTTTTTATCTATCTAAATCTCATAATAATATCTAATTATTTGAAAATAAAAAATACTTCTAAAGTGACAAAAATGACCTTTCAGAACAAATTTACGTTCTAATGTACATTCGTGTTTGATGTCAAATTATGATACATTACAACATACAATGAAATTTTGGTTTCAATCGATAAAAGGAGTCTTCTTTTTTAAGATTGTACCATAATAATGTTATACATATGAGTGAATTTTTAATAACAAAATATTGAAAATAAAACGTGACTTATCGCGACGTCGTTGAGATGTCAAGCAAAACTGCCATATAACAAAAAAATCGCACCCTATATTTCGAAACAGACAAAATTAAACGAAATAAAATAGTTTACGAAATAAAATAGTTTAGAAAATAAATCTAAAATATCTTCGAAAAAAGGCAACAAAGTCTAGGTACGTACATTGTAATGTATTATACATAGGGACTGAGGAGGCTAAATTAGAACTTACCGCCAAAATTCACCAACCTTCAAACATCAACGATTCAATTCCCCAATCACCCACCCATCAACACAAATCCCACTAAAAACCCCAACCCAAACAACAAAACTCCACCATCACGAACCCGCAACACGAACCCGCGCACCGTCGGCCATCACTGCACGCGCTGCACCAACCATCTATCAACCCACACCGAATCGAGTTATCAAATTAACCGTTTGAGCGCCGCTGTTATTACAACAAATTGTCTCCAATTCGCGCCGCAGAACGCGCCATCGAAGACGGCGGCGGATATTTGTTTTGTCGTCTGAGGAGTTGGCTTAATTGCATAATCTGTCCGCAGTTAGCGATGACATCCAGCCAGCCGTAATGGCTGTTTGCGAAGTTGCGCCACTCGAAAACTTATGCAAATGCATCGGCTAATGCGAATTTGCACCGCGAGCGACTTGGTGGTTCGCCTTTGTGCATGCGTCGGTTGGCGTGTTCATATGGAGGGATTTGCGGTTTGGGAGTTTCGGTCGGTTTATTGTGTGATTTTGGTTTTGGGTTGAGGAAAAGTCGTATTATTGTGTTTTGAGGTTTGGTGTAAAAAAATTTTTTTTGTAGGATTCGCTAGAAAAACATTATAATATATCAGAAATATGGTTATATTATATTTGAAAATATTCATGTTTATATAAAAAAAAAATTTTAGTAGTATGAAATACATATTTTGTGACTTTGAATATGATATTCATGAAATTCAAATGAATATTAGAAATAAATAAGGGTGTAAGTGTCATATAGAAGGTTTTGAGATACGACGGTTTTTATCAAGAAATTTCCATAGTGGCGCATACAACCGATATAAATTCGCTGTTGATATACGAGTACACTATTAAAGATCGATTTTGGGGACTTCGAACCTTATTTTAGAACATAGGCGTTGGTATATAGAACGTATTTCTGGCATAAAACTGATTTTGGAACTATTTTAATTATACAATAAATATATTTTTTCTCGCAGAACCTGTATAAATTCATCATGTAAGTTTCAATTAATTTTTTATTAATCAAAAAGATAAAGTTCCATTTTTTTCCGAGTTGAAATATTAAATTTGACTTTAATAGAAGTTTTCATAAAAGAAAAATTAATTTTGAACTCATTTGAATGTGACTCGAGTTGGCGCTCGCGTAAGTAAGAAGTCGCACTATTATCTCTTACATAAGAAAGCTTTTAAAGAATGAAAAAGTTTTTTTTAAACATATATAAATTTAAGAAGTAATATAAAACAAAATAATAGACTTTCATAAAATATTTTCCGCTGAAACACTTCTGCATATTTCAGAATCTTTTTGACATATTTATATACCAGCAACAATGTCGTTTTCCACGGAAGATGAAAATCGAAAAAAAAAATGCGGAAAATCACACGACACGTTGAAAAACGGTGTGAAAATTCGTTCGCGGAAAAGCTTTTCGTGGAACGTTCGTAAATAATAATATGCGATGTTTCGTTGTCGCGTGAGGCGTGCGTTTGACAAACCGCAAACTTTAGCCTAACCCTCCGGTTGCCGGTATCGGACAAACTTCACAAATATAATATATGTATTTTGTGTACTGCCTAGTATTTGTGGGCATGGTACACTTTTGTTCTCTCCCAAAACACGACCGGGTATAATCGCTTTCACGAAACACAATTTAGCCGAGTTGCACAGGTTGCTGAGGTCCCGAAAAAGCGTTTTGTATATTTATTTGTCTTCTTCACGCGACGATTCCCGCTTATTGAAATACCTGAGCGCGAAAGTTTCCATCGACAATAAAATAATTCTTGTTGTTAATAATCCAGAAATTCCTCGGATTCGTGTCAGCTAAATATTAAAACACACACGGGAAAGTTTTCCGACTAACCTACATGCTGACAACGTTCGCCCGATAGCATAACTTCGGAATTAAAATTTTGAACATTGTCGGTAAAAGCTTAGAATTTTTATTGAGAACATTAATTTCGTACATACTTAAAGTTTATTTAAACATAATTTAAGCGAAAAATTTATTTGAATTTCTTACGAAAATTTTAACTGAAAGTGATACTTGGGGTATTATGATTCTTTAAAAAGGTATTACAATATTGCTGCATGAGTTAATATTTCTAATAGGACTTCCATATGATACAACAACGAAATCTTACAGAGCCGAATTTTAAAGGTTTCCTTTCTTACTGTATGTAAAAACCACAATGTATGACGACTTATCGCCACACATCGGATTAGTATTGAATTTCTCCCTCTTGAAATATTCTTTACGATGACTCATTATTATGCTAATACATCGCCTACTTGCATACATTCGAATCGTTTTTTTTTTCGTCTTGGGAACAAATAGTCTCGGGACACACCGGGTTCATTTTTCGATGGCACCACGATGATGGGGTCATTAAGAACGCATTTCCCGTCATTAAATCATTCAAGAATAACCCCGGCGTGGTCCTATCTGGACCGACGAAAAGGAAAATGCCCATTTAATAATTTATAAGCGATTTTATTAACTTTTATTAAATGCGCTTATGATTTATGTACGAGCAGTTTCGAAATGTTTCCGACGCATAGTCGAATTGGCTTCAATTTGTTTGAGTATGTTCGAATATTTGATATGAAATCGACATTTTTTCAACCTTTTTATTAGCTTGCTCTGATTCAGAAATGTTGTTTGTTATTAGTTCATTTGATTGATGGTACGATATTTGGATTTCTCGAGTATTATATGTATTCAAATATTGACAGGTTCGTTTACGAAATTAACTCTTGTCAATAAAAACTATCATAGGCCGTTAACGCTTCCAGTTTAGTAGGCGCACTTAATGAAACCCTTTAATGGCTTTTTTATGTCGTTCAACTTTTAAGGGCCCTTGCTTCAATTTTTGAAGTGGTCCGCCATTACGTGAAGAAGCATTTATTACGAAATTAGTTTTAGATAATTCGAAAACGACCGTTTGTAAAACAGCCGCGTTTTTTATATACCTGGAAAAAAATACATTTTCGAACGATGTATAAATGTTCGATTATCTGTTAGCATATTCAATAATAATAAATAATGATTTTATGCAATATTGCCGTTTTTTATAAGTCCATTGTTTGTAAATTAAGCACAACGAGAAACATGAATTCAAATTTTTTTGCACCGAACATATTTTCAATACAATGAATATATAGACTAAAACGAAAATGCATTATAGAGCACACAGCAATTACGTAAAACGACCGACCATTTAAAAATCACTTATTCGACTAAGCAGAAGCAATTTTTAAACCGCATCGAATTATTTTCAAATCACATTTCATTCACCAAAAAATTATGTAATAAATTATCGAACCCGCGTGCACATAAGGACCCGACATTACGCGCACTCCCATCACACGAGGGTCACTAATTGCCCCGACCGAAAGGGAGCTAATTGCCCCACATACCCCGGACAATTGCGACAATTACTAATTAATAATAAATAATTATTATTCCAGACCTGAGGAAGCAGTTCGTGACGGCACCAGAGGCCACATCTGTAGAGCTGTATGGCCAAGTGGCCCTCAGGTGCTTAGGGCCGGCTGGCGCTCCCGCTGCCCACTTGTCCTGGCTGAAAAATGGTTCTCCTTTGGTGCCTGAAGCCAGTACCACTGTTATTGTGTCCGGCGAGGGACACTTGCTGGTCTCTCAGGCTACTTTGCAGGTGGGATTGCTTTTTTGTTCGTTTTGAGTGTATGTAGTTGTGTGTTTTCTTTCCGTCGATGGCACGTGGGACTGTTGGATCGCTTTGTATCGGCTCTGTTGGGCTCAGATGTTCGAGTTAATGGTGTAGTGTTCTTGGGAAAGATTGATGGAGATGCACTCGAATGGTAAAGGGATTAAAAAGCGAGTTTGATTTTTTTGCGTTGTTTTTTTGAGATAAATGGGTTAAGTTTATTTCGCAATGTTAAATAAATAAATAAATGTTTTCAGGATATGGCAAACTATAGTTGTGTGGCAGAAAACGTTGCAGGAAAACGCATATCTGATCCAGCACTGCTTACAGTATACGGTAAAGTTTTTGATTCAGTTGTTAATGAAATTCACATGAATCCAAATAAGTAAAATTTCCATTAATTTTCGTCAACAGTCAACGGCGGGTGGTCATCGTGGTCCCAATGGACTGAATGTAGATGTCCTGGACTACCATCCCGCGGTCAAAGAAGAACTCGATCGTGTACCAGCCCTTCACCATTAAACGGTGGTCAACCTTGTGCAGGACCAGCCATACAGAAATCTTCAGACTGTCAATCTTGTCACAATGCAGGTAAGCCATTGAGAATACTCGACCCGACGACTAACGTCACGTATTTATAATCATACCATGAATTTATTTTATTTTTGAACGCATACACGATCAGATGGATTTTCATATGACGCCATCAAGTACGACAGGAACGACTTAACGACAGGTAACAATATAAACACACTTATGTTTGCGTTTGCGTTATGAACGATTACCATAATCCGAAGAGACAGGGGCTCTGAACCGGATCAGATGTCTTTGATTTCGGCAATGTTCAATCTTCTTTATACACATATTCAATACGCGTTTTATGGTGTTTAATATTTGAAAACATTAATGTTTGTATATTTTGTAGATGATATCAAAATATCTAGTGAATCGTAATTTTTTGATTGAGCATTGTCACTTGATTCACAATCGTCTTATGTTGTTTGTCGTAACGGAGATCTCAATATCGAATTTCATTTCAAAGGTGTAGCTGGAAGATGGGGAGCTTGGTCTGAATGGACGAGATGTACTCGGGATTGTCGCCAGACTAGGAAAAGGCAATGTCTCGGTGGTGGAGAAGAGGCTTCATGTTCAGGTCGTCCAACACAAACGATTCCTTGCTCCGGAGGATTATGCATCGATGGGATTCAACAGCCCGAAGAAGGTTCGTAACTTATCAATGTCTTATTAAATTAATAAAATATTTTATGTTTCATAAAATTTGTTTAAGCTTTCATAGAGTTATTTAAGCAACTCCGTACCAATATATTATAAATGGAGCGTATCGAATTTCTTGTATGTTAACATTCAAATGGAATTATACTTAACGTGTGTTTCACATTCATCAAATAGTATAATAGCATTGAAAGTATACTTAATTTTAAAATCCGATTATGTTCATGTGCGGAATTATCTTCGTTTTTCCTTGCGCCGAATTTTCCTCTAAGCCGTAGGTATATTGTACTGACCGTTTTAACGCGATTAAATTCGGGTCCGCGAAGCAATTTTACACGCCCAAAATAGGTTAAAATATACGCGTTTATTTGTTTGTTCGACTTGTATTTTATTGTATGCATAAAAACGACCAACTTTTATAACTAATTATGTAATAAAACCAGCGAATAGGCCCTAGGCCACTTTCGATGCGCGCCACATTTCGAATATTTCAGCTTAATCAAATATACGATTTTCGATTGCGATCGTTCTGTTTTTTAACCTAGATATACGATTCAGCGTAATCAAATATTCCTGTAATTCAAAATATTCGATTTCACGAAATTGTTTTCCGTTCCAGGTATTATTGTTTTTCGAATCAATATATTGAAGCCTTTATTGAAATTTTAAATTATTTTTTTTCGATATTATAAATGTAAAGTTACATATAGTAGAATTCAAATCAGGATTTTATTTGAAAAAAAGAATACTTATCTTGCATGAAACATTCATAGAAATTTTTTGCATATTTTTTCATACAAATTGAGAACTTCTCAGGCTCCAAAAAGTGTTTTCCCCTTTTCTTTGTATCGGATCTTATAAGTTTCATAGTTCAGTATTTCTTCTAGCGAAATCAAGATCTCACATTATTTTATTTCGGGGGCCAAAAATCAGTTTCGCCCCGCGATTTGTATTCGGGTGCGCGAATGCGTCGAGATGGCGCGTTTTTCTTTCTCTTTTGCGATTTCACCTTTCTTTTTCCGCCTTCATGTGGATCAGCGGAGGAGAACCATTTTTCTGCGACGTCAACTTTCGAAATGGCACGGCCGTGTCTTTGCACGGAGGCGAAAACGCCATTTGGCGAAATTTCTCGCATAAAAGTGGAAACGTGCAAACGCTCCTAATACAAACACTCCTGTTCGCTCGGGAGATGAAGCTTTCCAGGAGACGGATCGATGGCTGAATTTTAAATGTTTGGAATGAATAATGTCGATTCATTTGTGGGTAATTTTTTGTTAAAAAAAATACGATCGAATCAAAACTAGGTTGGTGTATTTTAGGAGGACATACGACGTACACGTAGCCGTCTCACCTAGTGGAGACACTCTCCGAACAAATTGGATGAAACACGTGACCTGGACCCGCGATGAGGCATCTTCCGCCATCTTCGTAGCGAATTTTTGCCCGTCGCCAATTACCCGGAAGTTTACGCCGAAACACCCGGTTTCGACACCGACTTCGCCTAAGTATCCGGCCTATATAGGGGAAACTCGACTGGCTCCTTACTAATATTTTCGAAAACTGTAAACTGAATATTCTTATCATCTCTGTATATTCCCGATTATAGAACAGGATTTTTTTTATGTATTCTTAAAAAATTGGAAATTTTTTCTTTACTTAAAAAAAAAAAAAAAAGAGTTTGAGTTGGAAAGATTGAACCAATCAATCTGTCGTATATAGAAAAAGCGTTTAAATTATTATCACATGAAAATTATAAGAAGGTGATTCTTTAGAATGATTTAAAACTAATTGTATGTATAATATATGATTACATTCTTCTGTTATATTATAGTTAGTATGTTTTTTCCGGCAGTATGTTTTAGGAATCTGCGAGCCGACAAATATTCTAAATGAAAAATCGTTGAAAATCATGATCGGGCTTATTTTCGGAGTAGGTCGTATTTTCGAAGAAACACGGTTACCGCATAACTTGTATTTAATTCGATTTTTATCAAAAATCAGTAAACGTAGTTAAAAAAAATTAGAAAATTATTGAAAATATTTTTCTTTAACATACAATTTTAAGCGTTTTCGACATAAACATTAGCCGAGTCTACCCATTCATACTAGGCCACTACATTATACCAGGGATTCCCAAACGCGGCATATTATACTATCATAGCGCACGCAGTCGAAACGAATTTCCGCCTATGTTTCCCGCCGTCGCAGTCCCGCCCATTACCGAGGGGAAATTGCCGGCATCGGGAATTCAGGCCGCGGAGCCCTTAACCTACACCCGCCCATAAAGCCGCCCATCGCCTGTTCGATGCAATGACGGTTCTTCGGATGCGCCTCGTCAATTTTAAATGAGAAAACGTGACGACGATTCCTGTTTATCCCCACGGTGGGACGTAAACGTTTACGGGATTTGTGTTTTTCTGGTTTATTTTTTTTTATTTTTCATTTTGATTTTTTCGTTTGTTATAGTTTCAAATTGAATTTTGGTCGATTTAGCTAAGTGATTATTGAAAATTGTATGCTGAGTATGAAAAAATTGATTGCGGTAATTGATTCTGATGATTTTGCGTTAACGGAAGATAGAATGCTTTTGAATTCAATTACTTAGATTTTTTGCGCGTGAAAAAAGTGTTAACGAACTTTTGATGAAGCGAGCGCAGTTGCTGAGTAATAATAACTTTAACCGATCATTTCGAGCTTCTCTTAAATGTCATCATCAGTATTGAATATCACATTATACTCGCATCATATTATAATTCACCAAATTATTTATGACATTGCAAACAACCACAATTAGAAGTGTCAATCCGCGTTGAATTTAAGCACAACCGCGATGAGGGTTAAGAGATTGGTTCGGTACGATTTTTATACCGGTCGTTTGGTATTGTCGTCGTGCGGTTTTCAGACAAGTGTCCTTCTTAACAGGGTCACGCGACCGCAGACATATTTCAGGACCCTCAGGTCCTGAAGGGGACGTCCTCTGGTCACCCTGCTTTCGTTGTGTACAAGTGCAACCCTCTCGTGCATTTCTTTTCAGTTAATGAGACACCATACTTACCGCAAACCCTCGAAATGTTTCGCAATTACGCGAGTACGAGAAAAATACTCCAATTAGTGTCCGGAATTTCGGATTTGAGTGTGCCGTTTTTATTTTGTGAAATTTGTACGACGGAAGCGTTAGTTGAAAATACACACTTCACTTATGAAATTTGAATAATTTTGCTACGATTTCAATTAAGCGTAATTCGGGAATAATAAAGATCGCTTTCGTAGGCGGGATCGAAAGTCGAAAAACAAAATAAAAAAATGTAATAAACCATTTCGACCCCTTTCGGTACGAAACGACGCCGCTCGGTAATAAAGGGGTTGTTTCGATCGGTTACGAAGCGAACGCGCGTAAAAGCCTACTTTTTATTCACAGAACTATGCGGCAATAAAGTTTTACGATCGCAAATGGATTTCTTTAATTGAACTTTCGGATCAAGGGCGAACCGACCTCGATTAATCACCAGAAGACACGTCAGGCATTTTCGCATAGAAAGTTATCGTTGAATTTCTAGTAATTAACCTTTTTCGTATTACACCAAAGAATTTCGAACACGAATCGTGTCAATCACATCACATTACTTTAAAATAGTTTCAAAGATTCAAATATAAAAAAAAAACGATTCAATTAAAAAATTGTTGAACTTTATATTAGGTTCATACTCAAAATCCGTCATATAAAAATCATGACTCATTTCAATCGGCGTTATTGGAAAGCGTGGGTCAAGCAGCAGAATTTTGCATACAATAAATTATTCGTTCCGGTCATTTCGGCCCCGAGGCTCGTTTTCGGGTTTGTTAACCTCTTATGCGTCGCGCTCGCTCGGGATAATGAAGCAATTAGACTCATACAAATTATATATCATTCGGTCGCCGTTTCTTTTTACGATCGCCGTTATAAAACGTTCGGTTCGATTCGTATCTGACTGAGAATGTTGTAAATGTTGTCGAAAAAACGGCCGACTTCTCCGTACATAAATATTATAACGTATGACTTCGTTATCGCGTGTTTTTTTTTAGCGTGTAAGATGCACGTAGGCGAGACTTTTAACATCTAAACTTAACTGAGCAGTTAGTGGCATCGGAAAGTGGGACAAATGGTCTTGTAAGTCGAACGATAATAAAATTAACATAATTGATCATATTTTACGTTTAGGAAGGGTTTTTATGTGATAAGGAAAATGTTCGAAGTGTTTTATAGATAAGTGGAAGAAAGTTAAATGAATTTTATTGCTGCTTAATTTAATTTTCTTTGTATCACATAGAAAATCTTCTTAAATATACATATTTTATTATTTTATAGCACTAATTCAAAATAATTTAATTTTAAAGAAATATCGACATTTTATCATCTTACAATTAGAAAGAATATAAATGTCATAATGAAGAGAAGGGGGAT
Organism: Hydropsyche tenuis; assembly: GCA_009617725.1. Classification (NCBI taxonomy): domain Eukaryota; kingdom Metazoa; phylum Arthropoda; class Insecta; order Trichoptera; family Hydropsychidae; genus Hydropsyche; species Hydropsyche tenuis. The sequence continues at coordinate 1,779,018 of VTON01000028.1, forward strand.
ATGTTTTTAAAAAAATATCATGACATGGATGAAGAATTTTTCAAGAATTTTTAATTTTTAACTATCTCAATCTAATTTTTCCCAATTTATTCCACATCTTATCAATTTCATTTATCATCGAATATTACCAATCAATCAATCACAAATTCTCGAAATTCTTTGAAACTGCTTCTAACGATTCACGAAAAAAATTAAACATTCGCTTCATACATCATAGATAAATACAATTCGAAATGCACACCCAGCATGCACAGCCTGCAGCTGGAGCCTACATATAAATTGCATCTCGCCTGCAAAATTCGATCGGATGGCCGTAGGTCAATTTGGCGAGGTGCGAAAACGGCGCACAGCAGAGGCCGAGGCCATTACCGGCCGGCGGTCAAAGGGTTAGAACCGCCTGATAAAGTTCGTGTAAATTGGTCCTGTGCACACGCCCCCTTTAACCGTGTACACATCCTCGATATTGGCGAAATATCGCACTTTATCGTCGCAGTGCACATGTTATGTTTTCGGGGCTTATGGCGTTTGTTTGTGTGTTCTAAGGTGGATGGTTTTGTGACTGAGTTGTGTTTGAGTTATGTGTATGGTGTCTGTATTTTCTGGGAGATCGTTGATCTGTTTCGTTTTGAGTGTTTTTGAGAGTTGAAATTTGTATGTATGTGTTAATCGGTGGTGATGGTTACGTGGTGAAAATTATGAGGAATTTTTTATTTTGTTATTCTCATTATTTTTGGGATGATTGAGTATGTATATATACAAATATTTTTTTGCGATTGCGTGTTTTCGATCTAGATTTGTTTCTTTCTTAATCAAAATTGAGGGTTGTTTCGTTCAGAAATACGCGTTGAATTATTCCGAAAGATGATTCCCCTCGAGGATGACCCAGTGCCGTTTTACGAGTCGTCCGATAAGGCTAATTCAGATTTTCTTTTATTCATCGAAATTTTCTTGAATAACGTTTTACGAAATACATAATTTGCAGTTCATCGAATAATAAATCAAAGAACATTTTTAAATTAAGACCTATTATTTCTAAAAAAAAAAAAACCGTTCTAGAATACGTGCAAAAAACATCCTTGTATTGAAAAAGTGCAATAAATTCTAGCACAAACCAGACAATCGAAATAGGCACAATTTATCCATAAAGCTTTCGAAACGCGCACGCCAACCGACCGACCGCCAATATTTATTGCCGACAATGTACACATTTACCGGCAATTTGCCGCCGCGTTTCATCATTGCTATAAAAGGCGTTCGCGGACTATGCGAATTATCGAGATCGCTCCAATTGTGAGATAATGGGCATTTCGCATTCGCAACGGAACTGCGCTTTATCATTTCTGGAGCGCCCACGATTTTCGCATTCGCGCTTTTTATTTATTGCGTGTAATGCACATGTTTCAGATGTCGAAGATGTTCTATATGTCAGGAGTCCTATGTGTTTTCCGATGGAATTGGAGTTGAATGTGTTTCGAGAGTTGAATGTATGTTGATCTATTGATCGCGAGGCGGTTCTGTGTTGTGTGAAGATGTGTATTACACGGTCGGTAATTCGGTAATGGACAGATATTCAATTATGTCGCGGATGTTCGAAGATCGTTTCTGGTTCGGTGGTTCTCAATGTTTTTTGGTTTGTGTTGAATGTTTGAGATGTGTTTTTGAAATGTTAATTCATGAATCATTGCTTTTTTCAAGCTTTTTATTATTAATCAATTAATCGTATGTTTTTCGTTTGAAAATGGCAATTATTTGACTGATTTGAGTATTCGATTTCTTGAGGAGTGTGTAAAGTTAAATATTCTTTTTAGACGATAGTATTAGTATATGAGGATTCTTAAGAAAATTAAATTAATTTAATTTAGAAAAATGGTCGATGCAGAAAAATTGAATGTTCAGTTCTTCAATTAGAAAGATTCCACTTTGCAATTTACAAACGCTTATCAAAAAGGTTGACAATACAGGCTATACACTTCAAATTGGACGTTTTATACGTCAAATTTGACTTTTACACTTCAAATTCAACTATGGTAAAATATTAATAAGATTGTTTTCAGTGAAATTCATTACTATGAATTCTTGTTCATTTAATTGGTTACTATGACAATAATCTTATTAGTACACAATACTTTCCCATAATTGAATTTGAAGTGTAAAACGACCAATTTGAAATATTATTCTGTATTAATTTTCGAGTCAACGAATTTGTGAGGAATGTTTTTGATTGTTAAAAAAACCTTATTTTTTAAATCTTATCGACTGCAGGACAAAGCTTTCTAAAAATTCATCAGAAGTTTTTTCATCACATATACCCATTGCATATTTATAAAAAGACACACACATCTACAATAACACATCGACAAAATCGAATCTGAACAACATCAATTCCCAACACAAAATCCAAACTACGACCCACAGTTTAAGCACCGCCAAAGCGTAACGCGCCCCCGATACATCAAAGTCTGAACCGTATCGCGCCAACACTCATCCGGCTACTCCTCGCCGATCCGGAATCCGGCCATCCTCCGCCAATTAAGATGCCTCCTCGGCCGATAAATCGAACATCCTCGAGTGTGTCGTTCGCCTCTCAATTTACAAGCGTTACACATTTCGGTGCGTATAAAATATGGCGTTTTGTGCGAAATTGGCCGGCGTGGGCGAGCGCGCGCGGGCGGGGATTAATACGCTTTTTTTCCCGCCAAAACGAAAAGAAACGAACGAGAGGCGGTTAAATGATGGCCTTAGTCGCTGGAGGAGAGGCGATTTCGCTTTATGTGTTTTATACGAGACGGCCGCGATCGGTGGAAATTAACAGTGCGCTCGAAGCGCGAGCTTTCGCCGTATGCGAGCTTTTAATTGGTCCGGTTTTGTTATTTTTTGTGTTTTAATTAGTGGCTGTCCTTTTGAGAGGTCGGTTTGCGATGTGACGTTTTGCGGTTTAATGCGAGTTGAATTTGCATGTTTTTAAGTATGATTCGGATAAAATCGTTAATTGTCGTTTATTCGATTATGAATATAAGTTACTTTTCTTTATTTGGATTCTTGATCGAAATCTGATATGATGTCATAATAAATTTGAATTGAATCATATATTTTGACAAAGAAAATTATAAATATGCATATTTATTGTGTTTAATTAAATGAATCACATAATTCGCCGAATCGGAAGCGTACCCAATTAAAAATTTAAATTCAATATTGAATAGACAAAGACAACTCCTTCGTAATACTATCTTCAAACCTTGAGAATAAATGCGGGAAATATTCATGAAATGAAAAGAAAATGAAGCAATTTGAGAGAACGTTTCACGCGCTCTCATTGTCCATAATGGCTAGGTCAAATATTTAACTGCTCGGGCCGCAACACAGACTGCTGAGCGGTTAGTTATTAATTGGGTAAACGAATAACGCAGTTATTTCATTAGAGCAATAACCGGTAAACGTTGTTGCTCTTTGTGCACCAAAAATTGCTATTTGTAACACTTAACGCCCATTATTATTATTGTTAAATTAGACGCCGAGTCGCGGCAACTAGCTCTTGTCCCGTTTCGTGTATCCCATATTATACGTCTAACACGACAAGCTATGTGTGCTGGATAAGCACAATTTCCTATTGCAATATTGAATCCGTGTTGAATTTAGGATTTATGTATAATCGAATGCACGATGCGAATCAGAGAGCGCAGACACGTAGGAGATATTAAAGGTATTACTGAATTAAAATTTAGAAGTTTTCTTGGATCCGCTTCGTGATAAGATTTATATTGAATATTTTTTTATGGAATATTGTAAAATTTCTGAATTATTTTAAAATTAATTCGATTAAATTCTATCCAATCTGTAGTGGAAAATCTTCCTGCTCAAATAGCGCGTGCTTGCACTATGGATTCTCGCGATGAATTGCACAGTACACAAGCGTTTCAGTACGTTTTGTACGTACGAGCCGTGCAAATGTTTGCGCGCGTGATTGCACACCGACAACTGAAACGTTTCAATGCAACCCTGCTAGATTCTGCAGCGGATTTATAGATTTTTATCACAAACAAAATGTCTAACAAGATGTTAAAAATGGCACGATCTAAATTTATAAGCATAGTTTAGCAGCAACGTTACTATGTTAAGCTTGTCTAGATTTATTGTTTTGAATAAACTTTATATGCTATGCATTTTATTTTATTACTTACTTATTTTATTATTTAATTAAAAGTGTTTGAGTAAAATTTTTATCCTGGAATTATTGAGTTATTAATGTAATTTGATAATATGAAAAAAGTATTGAGATTCTAGTAACTGATCAAAGAAATTTGGGTCGGATTTAGCTATAGGCAACTTAGGCATTTGCCTAGGGAGCCAGTTGATCAAGGCGCCAAAAGATATAATAATAAATAATTTTATATAATTTCTTAACAAGACTTCAAGAAATATTAGTAACAAAATATTGATTGAAATGTTTTAACGTTTTAAATATTAGAAATCGATACGTATTTTTTTAATAAGTGAATGTTTGACCATTAAGTGGGAACCCTTGGGAAAATAAAGTGTTTATTTTTTTCGCGAAAATTGAACTCGAGTCGATTGCGGCTCATCGGTGTTATGTAAGTGAATTTTTTTTCAAATTGAAAATACGTGGCATGTGGATGCTCGTGGCTACAAAAATGTGCCGCGATGAAGTGGTTTAAACTATTTTTTTAATAAAACTGGGGGGGGGGGGGGTCATGCAACTATAATTTTCAACTAATGCGGCATTTACTCTAGCTCCGGTACTGGGTCGAACTTCCATCTAGAATCTCAGAACTATTATACTTATTAGATAAAATTGATACATTCAAAATTTCGTTAATTTTCCGTACCTATTGCATTCGCTTACAACGTACTTACGAGTATAATATGTAAATGAATTCTAAAACTATCCCTTGCCAATTTCTAACTGTTTATCCATTGACTATGTAACATTTCGATGAACTCATACAATAAAAAAATAATATTATACATTCAATAAAAAAAAACCAAAATCCAACATCAACCATCACACCTGTTACTCTCCAAACATCACGTCAACTCCACACTAGCATCACTAGGCCGGCCTAGTCAGATTACACCAACCCCAAACAAAAACCATCACACTACAAACCACACATCCAACATTCCAAAAACGAAAACAACACTAAAATTTCCCCAGACAACATTCGCGTTTTATGCGGAGGACGCACGGTCCGGTGCATAATGCCGCTGTGAGCGCATCCATAACGATGCACCAGTATAATGTAGTGGTCGGCCATGTGCCACCCAGGGAGAGATCTCCTAATTAGTACCTGACCCTCGTCTCGGTGCACTCCCGCGCTTTAATTAAAACCCGGCCGAGTCCTCTTTATCGGCTTCGGGTTACCGACTTTTGAACGCGGCGATCGATGATTTATTGGAGAGCTTGATGCGCCTTTTTGGGACGTCGATCGGAAAACGGTGATGATTATAGGTATTATTTTTGTGTGTGTGGTTTTTTGGTGGTGATGGAGCGTTTTTAAATATTTCACGGTCTGTAGTGAAATTTAATCGGTCCGTTTAATGCGAGAATAGAATGGGTTTTTTGGAACGATGTGTTTTTTTTGTAATGAGACGAAAATGTTGTATTTATATTTTAAGTCCTTATTAAATATAATATATGAGGAATAAGATAAGGGTATTTTAATAAGAGGCGGCTATTTAGTTTCAATGGTTATCGTAGAAAAAAATCTAAGTATCATATTAAAAATACACATACGTAATAAAAATGTTTTTTAATTTCCCGTTCGTTTTTTTAATTATAATATTTTTTACCATTTCAATTTATCATCGCTCGTTTGGGAAGTCTCATATGCATTTGTAAATCATGTCTCATTATTATCGCCATCCACAAAAGGACCATCTAAGGGTCACTTTATTTATATTTATTCAAATTGTTCGAATCGACCTCGATAGCGACTATCTTCAAAAACGGTTCCATGAATATATCGCGTTTCGTTTTACAGCATTTTTTTACACCCCGTACACGTATGTCCCATTCATACGAGCGTATAAAATTATTCTATTGCCTATTGTTCTATTGTTGCTATGTAACATCCAGTTTTTTTGGATCGCTTTAAAAACGGAGACGCTTTTCGAGGCGATAATTCAAAAATATCACAATGCGATAAAGTGTGTTTTGATTATTGAATTATGCTTATACAAGAAAATCGTGATTAAGGAAACGCGTCATTTTTGTCTTTTACATCGTGATTTTCACACTGTCACGAATCAGTGAAATCCCTTTGTGTGTTCCGGGGTAATTGGATATAAAAGAATGAATGAATGAATAGACGTCATATAAAAATGATCGTAAGACGCACTCAGAATGTAATTTACATACAAATGTCTTAAATTATAACCTCCCCTCAGCAAGGATCGGGTATTATGTACGGAGAAAAATTCGTGTCCTGTGTAGATTTTATCGTTCACAATGTCAAATATATATCTTCAATTTTTATTACTTGCGCACGTACCACTTGTATCATATTAATTTTATTTTATTTATTGTCCGCAGCTTCGTCTTCGAGTAACACAGCTTTGTATGTCGGACTTCTGGTGGCGTTTTTACTATTTACACTAGTCGCTGGATTGGTGTACAGATATTTCAGGAAAAAAGATAGGGATCATTCGTTGTACAACATGGCCAGATCAGGTACGCATTTAAAATAATTTATTATGTAATCACCGCTAAGTTCATTGAAACGCCTTAAGTATTCTCGTTAATTTCAATTATTCTGGAAATATTTTACGAATGCAATAAAGAGATCGTTCCAAGTGCTTTTTAAATGCACAACGGCGTCAAAATGCTGGAATTTATTCAAACGAACCATAATAAATAACTGTAGACGCATACAAGTGTCGTTTACTGTCTATTGTCCCACAAAAATGCGCGGTTAATGAATGGAATTCGTCGAAAAAAATATTAACACCAGCCAAAGGTCGTGAGATCATATCCAAACGAATACGATAATTAGATTTGTTAAAAACATCGTGTAATATGTAACACAACTTTTTTTTTCACTTACAAAATAAACGTATTAATAAATTACACGTATAATTACCAAACTCAAGCACTATAACATTCACTCATAAACCAACAATTCCCGGCCATATACCAAAACGACACTTCCGCGTCTAAATTAATCGCATGCAAATTAAAATACCATCCCCGCATAACGAAACAGCCCCTGAAAACCTACATACATCCACCGTTAAATAATGTGGCATTTCTGCACCCAGCGGACTTCCGTCCCGAGTTTTATCCCGAACCGGAGAAGAAGTCGTTATCCCTGCAGCCGGACCTGACCCAGCACGGACTGGGGCCCGGGGGCGCAGGCCCTGGGGGCCCATGGGGGGACGCGCCCCCAGCGACTGCGCCCCCTCAGCCGCCCAGGAGATCCAGTGAGCACCACTACGACGTGCCTCATCTAACCAACAGGTACGAGACATTAATTTTATGTTGGGATGATTGTGTGAAGTAGTTTTGAGTATGGGAGAATTTTGAATGTGTTAAGTTTGATATCGTATGATAAATATATATATATTCCTCGAATTATGATGGAAATACTTTTATATAAACGAATTCATATAAAAAGCGAAATACAGGGTTTTCCCGGGACTTTTATAACTTCTTATCGGATTTAAAGTGACTTAGAGTCATGATAGAGAAGTGAGAGTGATACCATTCCGAATGAAATCGGCTACAATTTATTTTTCATTTCCCCCCCCTCAAATTTTACCTCTCTCCCCCTCTTCCATCGTCGAATAGCGTACTGGTAGGTAAAAAAAAAAAAATTATTTGAACTGTACGAGTTAGTGGACGGAAGTACGACGATGGAAGAGGGGGGAGAGGTAAAATTTGAGGGGGGGGGGAATGAAAAATAAATTGTAGCCGATTTCATTCGGAATGGTATCACTCTCACTTCTCTATCATGACTCTAAGTCACTTTAAATCCGATTAGAAGTTATCAAAGTCCCGGGGAAGATCCTGTATAAACCTATATAATCATATCCGGAAAGTATAGTTAATAAAAGCTTGAAAATAAATCAAATTTGGTTATATTAAAATTTTCATTTTTAGTGTAATAATTCGATTGAGTGCATATTTTTTTCCTAAAAGTATTAATCGTAGGTTATTAACAGTAGCTTGTGATTTATCAAGTAATTTTTGAAAAATAATTAATTAAAATTTTGTTTATATTATTTTTCTTTGGTCGTAAATGAGAAACATCGAAGACTATCGGTATTTATACTAGAGGATTTGATTGTATTGAGTAAGGAATCGATATTTGTAGTCATTACTTTAAAATTAGGTATCCAACATTACAGCATCGATCTCTTGATTTTTTTTTTATATAATACTCGAGTTGTTAATTTAATTTTCTTTCAAGCGAATTCACAAAAATATATTTTTTGAAAGTGATTTCAATAGTTGTATGTAGCATTTTTAGAATCTGTTTAATAATACTATTAATGCAAATCTAACAAAATAGATAATTCTTATTTTCAATACAAAATTCAATCATAAACAAAAAACAAAAATCAAAACAAACCATTCCATTCCGCACGAAACACACAAACATTCGCTCGTTAAAAAAACCTCTTAACTATGTACATTTAAAATAACAAGCACGACCTTAACAAGCGCAACACAAACGACGCCCAAGAATCGCATCAAATCTGAACTCTGACACGGCCACAAATTAAAACACGAAACATGCTTCGTTTCAACACACACACCGACACTTTTCTGCACACATCCAGAATTATATTCCACTCGATTTTACATAAAAGTTTATCCACGTGAAGCACCGGCGGAGAGAAAGAGGGACCTGGCATTCGTTGCACGTTGTTCTTATCGCGCCAAGATTGATGCGCGATACGCCGCAAACGACTCACTTTATGTTCGGGACGAGCTTCTATTAGAACCAGACCTCGTATTTTTTCCCCTACAACAGTTTCTTGCCGTTAACGTTCAACCCTCGGCCACGTACGGTGTGCTGGAATCGATATCGAGGATCGGTATGTTGGTGTTGGGTACGTTCGATCGGTTTTTCAATGGTAGGTTGTGTTATGATGATTTTTTGTTTGAGTGATATGATTGGGTTTGTTTATTTGGAAAGTGGGTTTTTTTCGTTAGAATATAATGTATTTATTTTATCGATTGATTTAGTATAAGAGGTATTGGTAACCTATGACCCGCTGGTCACTAAGTGACCCATTTGATAATTTTAAGTGACCCATTTCAGTTTCGCAAATAAACGTTGTGGATTGATAAGTTAAAGAAATTATGGAAAAATTTAGAAAAAACGGAAGATGATCATTTTTTTATAATATCAAAATTTTGAGCATCATTTTCTATGAAATTTTCATCTTAAAAAAAAAATTGGTTTTGCCATTTTTTCGGGTCTGGTTATAAATGGGAACGAAGGTTTTCATACATGAGATTTATTTTAAGTAAGAAAAGAAGTAGATTAACTATCAAAAATTTAGACCCGTATATTCGTTTTAAGATGATATTATAATAAGAAGAAGATAACTATAAACCAAATTTGACTAAATTGTTGTAAAAAATTTAGTAGGTACTAAGGTTGCTAATGATAACATGAAAATTAAACTTGATTTTATGATAATTAAAATTTCTAATTTTTATGTTTACAATTCAAAAACATATTATTATTATTTTTAATGAAAATTTAGCATATTACTTACTAAAAGACTATTTTATAATGTAAAAACTTACTGACCTAAAACGTCTTTTAATTAAAATTTGTCTGATTTTGACGAGCAAAAAAAAAATTGCCTACGCCTGCTATATAATATTACGATGAATTTTATAAATATGTGTTAATCTAATGAATATTTATAAACTATTTTCGAATAAATTACTCAGTCAAAGAACCGGAAGATTCATATAATTCAATATGTAATAAATCAAAAATTCATTATTGATCTATCGATTAACATACAATTCGTATTTTTTTGCACACAGTTACGCTCTTCCGATGGACCACCAAGCTAGCCCATCCAGCGAGAGCGACAACTACGATAAGAAACCATACTGTGAATCGGAACACTCGACAACCAGCTGTTTCTCGAGTTGTGAGTAGAAAACGCTCTTCCTCATCGATACGACTTTAGCTTTCATCTTCCATTTGCATTCATTTCGTTCCGTCTTCTATCGAACGTGACGTTGTATTTTTTTTCTAGCCGAGTGCACTTTTGACGTCGCCAGCGAATCGGTAACTTTGTGTGGACCTCCTGCTCCTCCAGCTGTGTCGGCTCTGTTTGCTGAAGTCGTTGGAGATGCTTGTTCGAATACGAGTATCACACGTACTTTGAGCGTTACAGGTGGAAGATTGTCGTTGGAACGAGCATCTTTGGCGCTTTCGGTACCTGAAGGTGCCCTTGCTAGAACGAGAAGAGACAATTTTTATATAAGCCTAGTCAAAGAAGATAGGTGCAGGCCGAAATTTCCCGAAGGTGGGTTTTTATTTATTTATTTTTTTAATGAAAAATTGTATTAATTTGTTGTTTTTATTAATATTAAGGAGTGACACAGTTGAGTCCCGTCGTCAGGACTGGCCCGACTGGAATATCTTTGAGCAAAGCAGCGATCGTGCAGATTCCTCATTGTGCTAGCTTAAAACATGGATTTTGGAATTTGTCTGTGTACGCATTGGGTCCAGCTTCCCATCCTAAGATGGACAATTCTCATACAGAGTGGAGGAAAATAGTTAGTTTAGGTCAAGAAACTATAAATACTCCGGTTTTTACGCAGTTAGATGCAGATAAATTGTTTTTAGTCACCGATTTTTTGACGACTTTTGTATTGGCCGGGGAAAGTTTTAATGGGAAAGCTGTTAAGAATTTGAAATTGGCTGTATATGCGCCAAATTTAACGAGAAATTCTGGATCGGATTATAACATTCGAGTATACGTTTTCGAAGATACTCCGTGTGCTTTGTTCTATTGTGCCGAACAGGAAAAAAGGTTGGGTGGAGTATTGATCGGTGATCCTAAGTCGCTGTGGTTCCAGGACGGAGGTTCTAGTTTATGTTTGAGTTTAGAGGATATTGGGGTAGGTTGGAAGGCAAAACCGAATTCTAGTTATCAAGAAATACCCTTCTCTCATGTTTGGGGAGCGTCGTCGAATTCTTTACATTGTAGTTTTACACTCGAACAGACAGATTCTATAAACGATTTAGAATTCAAGATAAACGTGTATCAGAAGATGAATCCTTCTCATAAACAAATATTTTCGATGAAGTCTGATGATGGCTTCAGTAGTTGCAGCGTACCTTTCAACATGACCTTTGGTTCCAATCATTTTAATGAACACGTGGATAGTAAAACTTTGCCTGAGAGATCGCTGACAGCTATTGACGAGGATATAGAATCTTCTGTTAGGCAAAAGAGTTTAACTGTGAGTGACAAAGGTATTAACACTTGCGTAGTAGATAACGCGACATCCTTTAGGTTATCGAAAACGGTAAAAAAACAACTTTGCAACTGTTTAGATCCTCCTAATTCGAGAGGAAACGATTGGAGGCTTTTAGCCCAAAAACTGAATGTCGATAGATATATTAACTTTTTCGCTACGAAAAGTTCTCCAACTGAGCATATATTAGATCTGTGGGAATGTAGGCATCGTAATACCAGTGCTTTGGCAGATTTGGCCAATATTTTCAGAGGTATGGGAAGGAATGACGCTGTAAGGGTCATAGAAACTTGTTTGGGACCCAGTTGGCTGTAAGGTACATTGAAATATTATATAAATTTAAAAATGCATTTAGATTATAATATACGTAACTTTTTTAAATACTTGTATAATACATATTACGAGCTGTTTTTTATTCAGTTTAATTTATTTTGTATATTAACTGTTAAAATGTTGATTAAGTTTTTGTTACTTAATATGGCTCACTTTTCAAAATGATTAATTAAAAATAATATATCGCTTTTTGTTTAGTAATTTATCGGGTGCTTGTTTAATATATGTTCATCTGATAGTATAATAGTCCTCATAATTTCACGTTAATCTCTGAAATTTTCGCATAAAATCGAAATTCAACAGTCAGTACGATTCTACCGATGAACATTTACTAAACGAGGACACGGACTTGTATCACGATGCGTGTAATATGTTACTACTATAATACTATAATGTTTACGAAGAAAAATAATTTTTGTAATATAAATTTTTTACTTTTGTACGACATAATTAAGTTACGAAATGAGTAAAATATATTTGGTCATATTTATTAATTATGTGCTTGTATTCGTAACGATTTATCTGTGATATATACGAGAGTATAATGTGTCTGTTATACCGGGTAACCAATAAAACTTAATAATTTTATATTAAAAGCTATTTTTTTATTTCTCAACCTTTCAAATTTTATCATCCACTATGAGATTGAGGTAAGTCAAATATAATCGTATTTCAAATTCGACACGCTTAAAATAACAACACAATCACAACTGTATAAGCTATTTCTCCAACTAACACACTACACATGACTACAGCTGATAACAATTAAACACACAGCAAAAGCAGAATGATCGCAGACGATGACGTTCGGGATTTAGCCATGGATTAAATACGACATATTCATTATGCGGATCGCCGAACAATTTCGCGATTAAGTCGGTCTATACTGGGGGATTGCGTTTGGCCCGAAAGTGCCATTCGCACTATTGAAGGTAATTAACTTGCTCCGCAGCTAACTAACTATGGTGCTAATTGTTCTATTAAGCTCTAATGCCTATACAAATAGAATTGGTGGAGCGGATTGCTCGTGAAAGGAGATTTCTCTTCGCTTCTTTTAATTCCGTTGCCTGATTCGCAGTACGGAGTCGAGGTAATCATTCTAGAAGAGGAAATGAGGTCCATTGTCTTGTGGAACGTCTTAAAATCGCTTCGGAGCGAAATCGATTGTGCTCTATCTATTGCATGAAGTGTTTTGGTCTGTAAATTCATCGATTCTGAGAAAATAGTGGGTTTAAATAACAATTGAAAATTTCGTTCATTGTTCTGTTCTTATAACACAATATATCGAGCGTGAACTGAAATCGTATTAAAAGTTAAAAATATAAATATCAAAAGTATATTCAATACGATAAAAAAATATCGGTTTTGCGAAATTGCAAAGACACGAAAAACGCTTTCGAAAACAAGGTTTTTCCAACTTCCACAAAGTCAACAACTCGACGATTTTTCTTTAAGTTTTTTCACGAGAACAACTCGACCATGCTCTGCTCGCAGACTGCGTTTATACTTTTTAATGCTAAAGTAAACAATATTAACGAGCAATAAAATGTTTATTTGAATTTCAAAGGCGGCGCGTTGTCTCCGCATTCCGTGTTATTGTTTGCCGTCTGCGAGAGAAAGGAGAAATTCTGTTATGTCGTTTCCGCGCGACATTGTTTTTCTTTCCTCATTTCAACAAAGCGAACCAACATCGGAAAACACCGACGACAAAAGAGATCTGCCCTGAAGTCTGCTGAAAACAATAATAAAATAAAAAAGCGAAAAAGTTCAAACGAAAACCCCTGCGACTTCGCCCACCATATCAATCATCGTCATGCGTCCTCGGGAGTGCGATAATGGCTCATATAATAAATCCGATTCATACGCTGTCGCATTACAACTCGCGTTTTCCCCGGGAAAATATCGTATGACGGGCAATTTATAATATTACACTCGTAAACGTTGTATATTTAGATTATATCGTATGCGAATGGATGCTGAGGGTAAAAGGTATTCGAGACGAAACGACCCGAGACGAGTTAACTCGTTCGTCTCGTTTAATTCAACGGTTTGATTGATTGCACGCAAATAACTCGGCTATATAATGTTTTAATGAAATATATCGGTTTGATTTATCTGTGGGTATGGATAGGTTTTGTGGCTGTGTAGGGTCTTCCGATAAAATTTATTTGTGCGATTTGTATGTTCGACTTGAAACGCTGTGGGAAAAATGCGAAGATTCAATTGAAATGTATCTTTGGAGTGTGGGTAATTAGTTGGAGCGCAATTAAAATAATGATTTTGATTGATTTGTTGTATATGAGAATGTTTAAAATTACTCTTATAAGTTATTCATGATTGTTGGAACAGCGAAAATTTATTTCTCATACGATAATGCGCGGTTTGAATTAGTTTTTCACAAAGTAATCAATTTCATGATGATTTATGAAAGTAATTATCTTAAAGAATATGTTACGTTTGACTTTGAGATTTTTTATGTTAAAACGTGCACACGATTTAAATAAACATTAATTAAATTAGCATACAATCAACCGTAAATTTAGCTCGTGAAAATTATGTTTTCATGTTATGAATGTGCACAAAATAACCATTATACACTCTATAAATTTAAAAGCAAAAAATCGTAAAATTATCATTAAACTCAAATATGAGGGATAATCCATTAATGCGTTACTGAAATTTGGAAATTTTACCGCAACCTCGTTAAAACGAAATCGATTTTCTTAGGAAAAGCCAATGCAGTATTAACGAGCCGAAAATATTTTAGAGCGGCCCTTTTGGGAAATTACAAACACGAATTTCATACCTGCGAACAAATTGGTTTTCTCAAACAACACTTACACATTCCAACGACGAGGAAAACGAGTTTTATGACTTAACACAATAAAAAAAAGTTGATAAAATTCAACAGGCATTAATTGATTAATTGTGAGAACTATAAAATTACATTAACCGGATAGGAGAGAAATGAAAATATATCGTCCCTTCGCGTTGCGTATTTCATTAACGTTTTCAGTTGGGGAGAACTGAACGGCGGACAATAAGACGTCTCGGGTATTAATCAAAGCCCTTGACGTTTTATCATCGTACAATTACGAAAACTACTGTCGTCGAATTGAACTTTGACACATGTCTTTATCGCGACAATGCCCCGATATGTGTGTTGTCGGTGAGTAGATATGTGAACGCTTTGTGTCACAAGATCGCTCTTCGTACGATACAAATCATTTGATGGAACAATCTCACCAATGGGCGTATATATAAAGAGATATGCGGGACAAATGAGCCAGTGCCAGTCCATTATTATTAGATTCCATCTAGACACAATTGAACGATGTGGAGATGGGGTTCTGGTGGATTCGTGTTGTTGAAAACATTATTTTTAATAATTATTTATTTAATTGGACTTGAAATGTTATCATTCTCATATAACCACCAACCAGCCTCAACGTTCATTACAGACTTACAGAGATTTTTTTAAAATTATTTATGCTATGAAAATGAAATAATATTTAACTTTCAGTATACTCGATACTAAAATGATCAAAAAAAATTCTAATTATACATACATATATAGTTTAATAATTATTAAAATATATGGAATTTAGTTACAAACTTTTAAATCCTGGAAAAATAAAGTATTTCAAGTTTATGATGAAATAAGCTGCGTTTCCCTATTGCTGTTATGAAATGAAACCATTTTATATCTCGTACATTCACGATAATTGATTCTCGAGATGATTTATAGATTATGAAATTGCATCTCTCTTCCATATAATCTGCTTTGTTGTGCATGAAAGCAACGATAGCTAAGTACGCCTTTGAATCACATTGATCTAATGGAAAATATTATTTTTTCAAATACGAAACATACAACTGGTATATAAAAACACATAAGTGATTGAGTTGATAGATTTGATATATTATTTGAGTAGTAAAATATTATATATCGCACATAATATAAATTTTTTACTAACGAACCTCGAGTAACTTACATTAAAAATTCATTTTGCTCTTAATTTTATTATTATATTATATTACAAATAAATTTAATAACCCTATACAAACACGAGATCACTAAAACAATCCTTGAAAAATAATTAATACGCTATCGAGACCGTTAACGAGAAAATTAAACATTAAGTGCGCGAAGCTAGAAACGCTCGGAGCAGCCATTGTTCAACCCTTATTCCTCGCGCATACACACCATACAATAACATAATGCAGAATCTCAACGAAGCACCATCACGGCCCGAAGCAGGAGCAAAAATTAGTCAAATTTGCAATAAAAGGCATGCCTTTCGTCGAAGTGGTTTAATTGTTTCCTTCGAATGCGACGGGTTAATGGGCCCGCGCTCCGTTCCCACCCACCCACCTTTCCGAAGGGAGGTTATTTAAATATTTCACGAGTGCGCCCTTTGTTTACCATCCAGCAGCCCTCTGAACTCTTTTTTGACCACCCTTGGTTATGCGAATGTGTACAGACGGGTCGGAGGACTTTTTCACCGTACAAATGCATTCGGAATGCATGTGTGCATGTATAAGGGGCGATAGAATCAAAATTATCAGGTTATAATTGATTTTTTTTATGAATTGATAAAAATGGTTGTATATAAATATAATTGAATGTGTTTGTTTTTTATTAAAAAAATTAGAATAAAAATTTATTTTTCATTAAAAAAATCAATCGAAGTTGCATGTTTGATTGATTTTTTGGATGAATGAAATAAATATTAAAAATTTTTTTTACAGAAATTATTGAATATTATCAAATTTATTGGATATTGTAAATTTTGAATCTTTAGTCCTCATATATGGAGAGGAATTTATTTTTTGGTGTTCTGTTGTACAGTGCGGTCGTAATTAAATTTTACAGACGCTCTCGTTCAACTGTCGTTTGAAGCGTGTTTTTTCGTTTTGTTTTCAGCTCGTTTTGTTGCCGAGCTTCCTATACAAATACGAATTTTTGAAGGTTTAATGAAACGTCAGCTAATGTCCGAACGGGGTGGATTTTCAACTTTATGAGCAGATTTTTTTGAGTTTGTACAGCGTAATTTTTTCATCCATTTGTATGCGCATATTTAGCGGATTTTAATGAAGGCCGTAATTAAGCCGAATTAATAACGATTGTTTAATTTATTTACTATTGAAAGCCAGCCATGCAATCTCATATTCAGAAAATTTAAAATTTTAATCAAAACTCATATTAATATCGTACGTTTTTGATTATTTTAAAAATTGGAACGCAAAACTGTTTACCAGCGCTTCACTCTCAACAAAATAAACGACCATCAAAAATTAATTAATATCGAAAACTAATAAAAACTATAACGCCGTAGCATCACCCGCGTATAAATTAATATCCGCGCATAAATTGCGGAAAACCAATAAAACGCGATTTATGACACCTAGCACCCACGGCGACGAAAAAAACACCCGAAATAGAAAATAGTTTAATAAAAACGACCGATAACCACCACAATATGTTATACGACCCTAAGCGATAACTCATTTTTCCCGACGCGGGTTTTCCGCGAATTTTCCGATAGTTTCCACGCCGGGTCGGCACTTCGCGGGTAAATATTTAAGTTCCTCCTTGTCGACGGCCGATATAGTTCTAAAACCCTAATTAGATCTTGTTGACACTGGTGCGTCATCATTTATTCAGCCCCATCCCCGTTCCGCTAAATAACAGATGCCTGAATCTGCGTATGGCGGGCGTTCGTATCGTGCGCAAATATAGGCACCAAAGCGTACCTACTAAGTCATCAATTATTATACACCGGTGATGGTCGAATTTCGTAGAATGTGGGCCGTGTTTAATTCAGAGGTTGCTGTGCATGTCTGGAGTTGATCAGGCGGTGTCGGGGTTTGGTTCGAGTTGAAGTTTGGAAGATCGCAGTAGAATGCGATAGTGGTTGTGAGTGGTTGGAATTTGATAGGTTTGTTTGTTGTAAAATGTGTTATTGTGGAGATATTGATTGTGTTTTCAAGTGTGAGTTATGTACGTGTTTGCACGGTAACAAATGTTACCCCATCGAAGTTGCATATAAAGCCATTAATTTGCTTAGAAAGCGATACGCATGAACATATGTACTGCGTGAACATATGTTTCATCAAGATTCTGAAATTCTATATCTTAAATCTAAACAAAAAATCATTTTGAGTTTCCAATTAAAATATCATACTATACTGTTAAATATAGGTATAAATTTTATAATTTTTATTCAATAATTTAGCTGAAAAATACTATCCACCTATATATTAGTAAAAACTTTCAAATTATTCTTAATAAATAATGTAAAAAATAAAATAAACTTCAAAGATTAATACTAAAATCATTTCTTTCAAATATTTTTATATCTAATCAAGAACATTATATTATATTGAAAACCAATAAAAATAAACATACTAATAAAATAAAAAAAATCACTTCCAAATTATCGCAATATGATCTCATTTGACTCACCATTAGACCAAATGAACTAACATCGAAAATATATTAAAGCCCAAAAGCACAGTTGGTAATCCCTGAAGGCACAGCCCCAGGCTTAATGACAACATTCGGCGGTTTTTCCGCGATATCATAAAGTCGTCGTTGACGTTATAATACGGGGTTGAGGCCATGGGGAGACGCTCGTTATAACGGATTTTCTCGTTTCCGACGCGGTGCGTGGTGACAGCAAACGTGAAATATGACGCTTTATTAAATCGTTGCACAAAAATCGCACGTGTGTGTGTGCAATGCTGAAGAATGTGCACTTTTTCCCCGAAACTTTCGTCCGTTTATACGAGTTTTTCGTATATTTTCTCAAGCCAGTCTGATCGTAGCGAAATTGGGTTGCTTTATTAAAGTCCACATAATTATATAAAAACATTGACGGAGACGAGAAAAAATCGACGTCACGTCTAATGACAATATTATCGTATCGTCGTAGAGGCGCGTCAAAACATCAACAGTTGACGTTTTCCCATTAGGGCGGGAAAACCGAAGGGTGTTGGATGGTTTGGGTGGGTTTTCCGATTTTCCCGAGCGAGCGTTTTCTCATTCGAGCCGTTAACCCGTTGGCTTTCGCGCCGTCAATCATTTTATACTTGAATATTACATTTATATCGTATTATAAAAGATACAGTGGTGGGCGAATAAAAAACGCTGAAAATAGATTCAAATATCCAATTGTCTTATTTAATTCGAAATTTTTAATATTTAATTCCCATGAATATTGACGATCTTTATCCTAATTATTCATGTATGTATGGATAGAAGAGGAAACGGTTTCAATTAGTTTCCAAGAAATTTCATCAACAGAAGATTAGATTTTCAGTAATATTATATACCGAAAAAAAATAGTCTTTGTGAAATAAATATAAATTTAGTTAATTTATATTAAATTCTCCACTGGTTATGTAGGTAATGTTATCATCTCGTTGTTGAGTGACGTGTCGTTATTCGGAAAGTGGGATTTTGACAGTGTCGCGCTTCAGTTCGATATCTGTAATCGACTGTTGCTTCGTGTCGGATATGATGGCTTAATTAAATCTGGGATATTATAGATACAACAACTATTCTAGATAACCTATCGAAAATTCGAATCGTAAATTTTTTCGTTGCACACCTTTGTGATTTCGAAACTCGATTCTGTGTGCATTCAGTACACAATGCATTATTGCTAATAAGAAACTCGTCTAGAAGCATTAACGTGTCGCGTGCGAAACATATTTGCACAGTTTGCGAAATAAAACGGAGATTCAATGCCCAAGGGAATCTCATCGCGTACGATAATGGCTGTGTCGCGTGACGAGTTACAAGGAAAGTTTGCAAAACTACATGCACGTTCCTAAACGGAGACTGAGAAAACGAATGTGGATTTTTCTCTTTTGAAAAGATACTGTTGAAAGATTTTCCGTTTGAACGGCCTTCCAGAAAAGCTGAAAGTCGCACGTAAACATAACACACTTATTAATCGTGTTGTAATATCGATTACATCCGTCCACCAGTATCAGTCTTCCATTCCTTGATAAATTCCTTGATATAATATAAAAATTATTTTTTATTCCCGTATTATATTCCTATATCATATAAAAAAAAACTTCTTAAAACGTCTTATCTATAAAGGCTTCCATATGACGATCAGATATAAACATCGACATCGTATCAATTCAAATCGTTTTTGTCACAGCTTGATAGGTTAAATCTATTCACATATTCCGCATATAGAAAATATCGATCGCAAGATCCCTTTGTTCGTGGCCGTTCATTATTATTTGAACTCTGAGGATGAGGGTCTATGTGCAGACGATTATGCAAATGACTGGTGGCGTTTAATGGCCGATGCTGTGTGTGCATTCTCGTCAGAACTACTGAAGGAGGAAGAAAATAAAATAGGAAAAAATATGGGAAAATCGAGCATGTTCACAGAGGTTCGTCGTGAAATATTGTATGTCTGTATATTGCGAAAGTACTGTTTTTATCGTTCTATTAAAAAAGTTGCCCGAAAATATTCAGAGGAAGTATTATAACGAAAAAAAGCGAAATTTTGTTTAATGTAGATAGTTTTTTCATATATTTGATGAAAAACTTTGATACGTTTAATAAACTTTATATACCTATTTATATATATATGCGTTTAATATTTATTTTTATGCAATATCAATAAAACATTTTCATTAATTTGCAATCAAAATTTTTGTTTGGAGAACGTGACGGAAGTGAAAATCAATATAACAATGTTAATAGTTTATTTTTATTTTTAAACCAACAATAGTTTTAACTCAAACTATCGATTTTGCGATTCGCATACAAACGTGTCGAATTTAATCATTACGCTCTTTATTGTGCCGTGAATTTGAATATCTACTATTCAATAAACAAATATAATTAAGTCGATAACACTATTACAATAAAATAAAAAATTCCAAAAAAAAAATTCAAAAAAATACATCAGACAACAACGATTCCATTTTGCACCGGTAATGAAGTGGTTCGGTCGGACAAAGGAAAAATAAACGCCGCCCATACACAAAAATGAAGAAAATTTATATTCGTCTTTACGGTGTATATTAGGCAAGGGTTTCCCGCTCCTCGGCGTCCAAATTAGGTTTATATTAAATTTTCTCGTTTCAAGGGACGAAGGTGGCAGGTGTCCATAGTTTGTTAGTGCAAATACACACCCGTGTCGGGTCAGCTCCAGCCAAGGCTCAGGTGTTTTCAGAATAAGAGAAGACACACGACGAACGCAAAGCCCTTGCCCTTACATGTTTTTGTGTGTGTGTCTAGTGCTACATTTTTGGAAAGGTATTATCCGTTTTGCCTCCATCGTGAAAATGAAACCGTTCTGCTGAAAGTATTTTACATCGCTTATACAGGTGGGTTGAAGTTTCGGATTTGTTTTTGTGTAAATATTGGTCGATTAGGTTGTTTTATCGTATGAATAAACATGAGTAATATTAGGAAGATCATATTCTGAATTATATTAAAAAATAAATTCTGTTTATAATGTTCATTGTTGAACAGGTAAATGAAAGTTTGGAAATTTTTCTTTATGAAATGGAAAATAATAATTTAAGAGTTGTATATTGAAATTATATTTAAAAAATATTATTTAATATTTAATCGAAATTTGGATAGCTTAATTTTAATTATCGATAAGAAGAGATGCGTTTACTCGTAAACCGTTGACAACATTACATATTGTTTGATTATTGAGGCTTTCACTAACAATAAGTGGCATCACTTCCATCAGTACCCAACAGCCAATAAACCAAGTCGTAAACCCGAAAACTATCAAAATCGAAAATACATAAACTTAAACATCCATGAAACCCCACCTGTATAAAACGTGCAAATCCAACGAAACTCCCACGAATTTATGTGAGCAAACTCGTCACACACGCGCGATGACAAATTACGGTTCGTCGGCAACTTTCTGTTGCATCTGTGTTCCTCAACTTGAGCACACACACATTACATATATCGAAATTTATATATGTGTTTATCTAGCTCATTATTCCGGGTCCCGCGGGTTGACTGGGACTCACTCGCAGTACGTAGCGTTTCGTTGTACGAAGAACCGCGTATGTATTATTCATCGTGGACCGTTCAGCGTTCCTCGAGCGATGTAATGAAACGTTTAAATATTTAAATATCGACTCGATGTGTTGCCGAACTGTGCGGGCAAATATGATGTATCGTATTTTCGTCTTGTAGAACTGGGTGTAAATCAATTTTATTTATAATTTTATACGGTTTGTGCGCGCGGTGTGCGTGTGGCATGTGTCGCTTGGATGTTATTCGAAATGTAATTGAAGCGGACTTTGATGACTTGAAAGGGTCGTCGAAAGTGCTCAGGTTGTAAAAACTTTAAAGCGTTTTCCTACGTGCATAAACCGGGTTTTAAAATTGTATAATTAATGATCAGTGTTAAAGGTTTGTCCCATTTGAGACTACTTGAGAATATTCGTTAATAATTTTTATGCTGTGTAGAAAGACGTTTTTAATGAATATACATTATTTTTTAACAATTCGATTGACTATAATATGTCATTAGAATTCTATGAGTACCCTTTAACTTTTCAGTTAAAACTTCACTGTTACTAAAGCTAAAATGCATTCAAAATTTATCGACGTTGACCTCTATTATACAACACCTCACTATAATTCAAAATACACACACAATATCCACATATGATTGAAATTACACTTAATACCGATGTAACGATATATCCTCAAATTGCAGATAAATCGCACGTATTTACCGATCTCTGAAGCGTAAATATCGTTTGTAAATCTTCTTGACACGTTCGTGAGTGCCGGCCGTCGGGATTTTGTCGCCGACGTGTATATTTATATTTTTAGTCGTCAAATATTTGTGCCAGCTGCTTTGCTGCATTTTGGGAATGACGTCGATGCCCTTTGGACGAAGAGTGTACATATTACAGTGCGCGTGTTTCGTGTAAATATTCGAAAAAAATGTACATATGTGAATATGAAGAATAATGCACGGCGACGAGGTGAAAGGTGAAGATTTCTACGAGCGTTTAACATAAAAAACCTTTTATACGGTTTCTTCGGTTCGACAACGTGGTTAGTGGCAGTGGTGCACTCGAGTGATGTTACGTTCAAGATGTTTTCCCAACCGGGCGATTTTTATGATTTTTATTGATGGGTTTTATATTTGAACGTTCGGCTCTTGTCGATAAACGACAAGTGTTTTTTCACATTCAGAAAAAATATATTGACATTTTATAGCATGTCGCGCATTATGTGGATGTTATTGAAACGTTATAGTCGACGGTTTTGATTTGTCTAACACATAGGTTGTTAGAAGTTAAGTGATAAGTAGCACGGTTAGTAAGTAGTTGCGATTATTTACTGTTGACTCTTGAAATTATTTGGCACGAGATTGATTTTTTTATTGAATTATTTTGTTATTTAGTACCAGTAACCCGGTTTGTTAAATAACGCAAATATCAGTTTACTGGTAAATTTTTAATATTTACAGGTAAATAAATTTATTTTTTGTGTGTTTCGATTATTTTTGAAGTTTTGTTTTTCGGGAAAAGTCGGTTTTTAACCAGTAAACCGGTAATAGTATAAAAATACTGGATTATCGGTAAATTAAAATGACGGTAAATCTGAAATCCCTATTATTTAGACAGCATGTGTTGATAATGATAAAATATTAACAAAATATACGTCAACGGTTTAGTTATATCATATTTAATGATTCTCTTAAAAATTAAAAATTAAGCTACTCATTTTAGGGTAAATAAAAAACACGAATGTATCAATGAACTGACAAAATTTAATGAAAAATGTTTTCAATACAAAAATTATAAAAAAAATGCCAAAAAAAATAATTTTCCTTAAAATTTACCAATTCTTGATTTCTCATTACACCCATCTCTAGAAAATTCACGCAACATTTCAAAACCCATCACTACAATACACCACTGACACACATTACAAACCATCAAAAACCATCTTAAAAACACATCCCGTTACCGGGATCGAGTGGGACTCCGCTGTCCGCCAGACAGGACGCCCGCGAGAATTCCCGGGACTCATCCGCGGGAAACAAACGAGATGCAGAGTTAATTGACCGCGCTAAGGGCTGTCGTCCCTCGTCATGTCTTTGTCGTGGTCCGATGGCGATGTGTGTGGGTCTCCGGGAAATAATCGGATGGGTGACGTGAAAATCTTCGGGTTTGCAAGCGAGGAACGTGTCGAAAGTGCCCGTGATTGGGGAATGCGCGAGTTTGATGTGGGTTGTTATTGTGTGCTGTTTTGAATGCGGATTGTATTAAAAAAATAACGTATAAACGATGATTTTCAGAGGTAATTAAGATTTGGTTGAATCGATGAAGTTATTGATTAAGCTATTCAAAATATTTTCAAAGTGATACTCAAAATTTAATTGAAGTTGATTTTTTTATATAGTCCACTTTTCACTTTGATAGTTTAAAAAAAATTAAACACAATATAGTTAATTAATTCAGGTACACCATCAATTATCCAAACACACATATAAGACGGAGTATTTTAATCGCTTCACATCCAAACATCCAGCTGTCCTCACTTGACACGCGTTCTCGCAAAATGCAAAAGCGCTTTAAAGCTTTTATAGGCAAAAGCTCTCCCGTCGAAGGCTCGCGGTGGCATAATCGAGTGTTTCGTAGGACACTCGAGTTGGGCGGACGTTATTTTGCATAATTAATGGACCAAATGAAAGATAAATGATAGGGTTTTAGGTGTGCGTGCGTGCAGTGAGGTAGGTACCCAGGAAACCCTCATCCCTAGCTGGGTCTCGACAAGGTGACCGGAATTACCATGGTAAAGCTTGGCAAGAACAACACCATAAATTTGCACTTGTAGGATTACTTGCTACTTTTATTGTGCATGAATGTTTTTTTTATGTCATTGTTAATTTTTAATTATTTTCGTATTTTTATATTATAATTGATAGTTTCATTGGCTATAACTGCATAATAATAAGAAGTGGTCACGTAATTCGTAGATGATTATGAAAATTTTAAAATTGAATATTTAACTTCAATATATTTGTGACAAAAGGTATTCGTTTATTTTTCAGGTTTTATTCTTTTCACAGAGAGAAACGCGTAAAATAAGTAGAATACGATTTGAATACTTAATTGTGAATGTATAATATTTGACCAAAATTAATCAAATTTACATAATTATATTTTCGACATTAATAAAAAGGAATCCGAAGAATAATTTACTTTATATTCAATTATAAATATTTATGCCGCAAGAATTTTGAAGAAAATTCAGAAGATCGAAACAGATTCGAAACTAAGTTTATAAAGTCGTAAATATTCTTATGGGCGTAAACGTGTCGACAAATGAAATATAACCGTAATACTTTTGATTTATTTTAAAATATATAAAAGTATAAAAATAAACTGAAGATTTATTATGGATGTTTACTGAATTTTCTTAGAATTATTTTTGACTCAAAAATATAATATACGATGAAAATCTGTCAAAAATAAACTGAAGGATTCTTATACATATTTAACGATATGAAATATAAAATTCCAACACAATATATAAAAACCATATATTGGATTAATTAATCAAGAAAATCTTTTTCTGTCATCGACTCAACGGAACACGTTTTATTTTCAAAATCTCATAACATTTTCCTTTCAAGAAAATTTCGTCAGGTAAACTCGACGACGCTATCACGATTCATTTTCCCGGTCGCATTTTCTTATCGCGTTTTACGCTCGTATGCATCTTGCAATTTAATTAAGCTCCCGCACAAACCCGGAAAACCTTATCGGCGGATTCGTACCGGCGAAAAAAGCGGGAAAACCGCCGCGTAATTAAATTTCCACGAAAGCTCTCTCTCGCCAAAGGAATATTAATTACGGACCTGAAAAATCGCCTCGAACGAGAATCATCCCTGATTATGCGTATCGGAGCCGAGCTTATTCACTTACACGGATCAAATATGTATGGGATTCAGTTTATTCGATTGCCGTTAAAAGTTTTGCCGTGCTTCACATTACCAGATTTGCCGTGGGAGAGTAGTGAACTGTGTCGAGTTTGTTACGTGGCCTCTTCGACTCGGTAAATAAGTAAATAAATCCAAATTAGGTGATGCCTTTCGAGGCACGCGAACACCTCGAAAGCCTCCTTTCCATTTGCGAAATGAAGAAAGCTCGTCCATTACTAATAATTCGACCCGAAGCCGCTTTTTCTGCTCTTTTTTTCTGTTGGGCAAATCAATCTCTTAGCATGCCCGCGTGTCTATATAGCCGATGATCGCTCTTTTGGATCGTATCTTTTTTATATTATTCGTTCCGGGAAAAAAGCAGTCTTTCAATGCATGAAGAGATGGAAGGGTTCGAGTATACGTAATTCAAATTTATTTATTAAATATTCCAATTGCAAATGTATATTTCATTGCATGGAAATGTTTTCGGTGCAAAATGATATTTTTTATTTCAAACTGTACCATCCTAAGCAAACATCACGCGCAACCGTTTCAACAATATCCCGTTTCTACACTGCACAAGAATAACATTAAATTTAATTTAAAAAATAAACATAAACCGAAATAAAATTAAAGCAATGAAGTATTCTAAAAACATGGCGAACCTCCCGAACATAAAATTAATCCGCAGAAACAGAAGGCACTCGGGGCGAGTTTATCGCAAAAACTCAAAATTCTATCCAACCAAACCATAAAAAAGCCTTTCGAAAACGCTATATTGTCCTCTTCGCACCTTAATCTTCCGAATCCCCACATTATATAATAATAAAACCCGTCGTTTTTCGAACCTTCGAATTCGGAATATCCACACCGGCGCCGAGGCCAGCGAGGGACCCGAAAAATGACAGAGCGTTCGGTTAAACGACAACATTTGTATTTTAATACGGGCTCGTTGGGCGCGATCCGAAAAAAGGGCGGGAAAATCGTCTCTTTTCAAATTCGAGTCACGCAAAGGAGGGTTAAACCGCGGCAAGGACGCGCCCCATAAAAACCCACGGTGAAATAACTCGATGGGTGGCTTTTTTCAGCGGGAATGGTGTAAAATATCCACCCCGATGTAGGTCGTCGCCTTACATATTTTCAGATTTTTTTTGCTTAGGTGGTTTGAGTTTTTCGGTATGCGCTCCGTCGAAGGCGGTTTAATCTCGAATTTTTGGCAGAGAGGCCTTAATAAGGACAGACACCTGTTTTCGATCGTATTCGGCTTAAATATGTATATATACTTTTTTCGGTATTAAATATGCTGATTTGGCCATGCTGTATATTTTAAAGTTTAATTTTTTAATAAAGGAGTTTTTTAAATTTTGTACGTACCGCATTTGTATGGAAATCTATGTTGTTTTTTTATATAAATAAGATAAACGAAAAAAACCATAAAATGAATTGACAAAAATAAATATATTCATTCGAATTTAAAAGAAAGATGAATTTCATAAGTCATTATAATAATTAACTTTTAAGAAATATATTATACTTAAAAAAATCATAACGCAGAAATTTATGAGAAATAAACAAAAATCTGAACATTTTCAATTTGAATAAATAAATATTTAAAAATAATATTGACTCAAAAATAAAAGCGACCAGTCGCCATCAATCGTCGCGCTTTCACTCTCTCACACATATTGCGGACATGCGAAAAACCGCGGATAATACATTATTCGAAATCCGAAACCCCCGAATCGCGAAATTCTCATTCAGAACGTCCAAATAATAATAAAAAAGGCGCAGTACCTTTCAGCGCGTTTTCAGCGAGCAGTATTCGCCTCATTCAGCAACCCCAGCGCGCGCCGAGGCTTTTCTCGAGCTCATATAATATATACGTCGCCCGGCTAAATGGCACGAGCTTTATTGATACAGGGTGGCTGAAAAGTACGTGCTGTATGGGTGTGTGTTCTGATGGTTCGCCATGGTGGATACTTCGAAAGGCTTCCTCTGGTAAATAAGCGAGCCCTTCCGCGGCGGGGTGAAGGTAACAAACATCCCTTATCCGAACCGATATTGAAACGTAGAATGGTCGAAAAGGTGGGCTTAGATGTTTTTTTTTGATGTTTGATATCGTATGGGATGTGTGATATTTGATAAAAAAATTTTATTTTAATTGAAAGTTTTTTTTTATATAGAAAGAATCTCAAGTGTTCATAGTACTGAGACTACTGACATCGAAATAAAAATTAATTGAATTATTTTTATTAATAAATAAATAAACCTAATTAAATTCAATTCAAACAAATTAATCATAAATTCAGTGAAACTACATAAATCCAAACAAATCATGAAACACGACATTGCAACCGACATCAAAGTCTCAGCTTTCGTCGTCGAACAAACACCGTTCCTCGAACTACTTCCATCGGGGAAATTCAGCTGAAAACGCTGCTCTAAAACACGTACATGTACGATATATATTTTTTTTCAGAATCGTAAAACACATGACCGCGTTTGCAAATTATTTACGATGCACAAAGAACCGTCAAGCGTGATTTAAGCGGCTCCCCCAGGAAACACGTGTCCATGTCCGTAGCGATCTTCATGTACTGCATGCTGCAATCCGATGCACTGTATCATATATTTATTATATATCATATATTTTAATATGTAAATTGTGTTATGTGGCCTGCAGATTCAAAATCCGTAATTTGACTTGAAATATTTTGCGGAAAAATACGGAAAAGCACCTGTAAAAAATGAAGTTAGACTATTCATAATTTTCATTTTAATATGAAATTTTAATATAATTTTTTTCTATATGAACATGTATGTATTTAAATTATATAAGATTGAACTAATCGAGCAATCAAGTGGATGAAATAAAATAAAAAATCTGAGCAATGAGAGTCGTTCAAGATCGATAGAAATGAATGAGTATTAAAAAGTCTTCATCCAGTTGAAGGCGTTTGGCTACGTATGATGACGGCCACATTTTATAGTGTCACTTGAGGTGTATATTGCGGATTTTGGGTCTAGACACCTCATATATAAGTGCTGTATGAAGGCGAAGCGAGTTTAATGATCGTCCTCGCCCCGCCGTTTTAAATCATAAAATCCGAAATAAACCGGTGGGCGGGCGACAAAAGCGACCGGCCAATTTCACATGTGACGGATGCGACTGAAATTATTAATACGATGGACTAAGAAAAAAATGAATGAACGAGTCCTGAACGACTTCATAAAAGATGAAAAGATCGCACGCGTCGAAAAATGCTTTGTTATTCAGATAATTTGTGTTCCGAATTTGAATTGATATAGCGATCTTGATGAGATTATTTTTTAATATTTTCTTTTATATTTTTAATTATTTTGTGTTTCAATTATACCTACATTTGATATACGATAAAGCAGACTACAATATGACAGGTTTATAACTAAGTTTTCACATAACTTAGCACTAAGCCGCACACTATATCGTTGCATACGTAATGTGAGGTCAACATTAGAATTCTAATTTAACTTAGCTAATTTGCACTCATACTAGAAGTGTTGTTATAAAATTTTATTACTAAAGTGAAACAATGTAACAGAACGCGGTCCCAAGACAGACTTTAAGAAATTCAATGAATTTTCATTGTTTAACGCATTTTTTGAACACATATATTAGTCGTCGTTAAAACTGGTAACACGTGCCTACCAGAATATCGTACACGATTAAAACGACAATTAGTCTTCTTGTGTGCATGCATCACCGTTTTTATGATGCAAATACTGTTTTCGTTTAAACTTTCGACGAGAGCGGTGAAAGTGACAAAAAGAGTGTCGCCGTTAATTAAAAAAGTTACTTTAACGTGTGGGTGATTCGACGCCTCGTTTTAACGACTTGTAATAAGCGGATATTGCTCTGATGAACGTTAAAATACTCGTTTGCCAACAACGAAAGCAATATTGCTGTTTGATTACGACGTTAAAAATTATTATCAGAAAATTGAGGTTTTCATTAATTTATATAATATGTACATAAAGAGTTCATTTTTGTTCGCAAATTTCATTAGAGATAGTTTGCGGAAGTCTTAAAAATACTCGAGAGGATCCAGCAAAGCAATTGAATAAACATTCGATGTGGAACATTCAGAACACATGGAACAGAACATGAAAGCTTTTAATGTCTGAACGACGCGTTTCAATAGTAAATTCACCGATTTTTTTTATCAACTCTCCGAGTACATTTCTGTGTAAGCGCATTGTCGTTTTTAGATGCATTTTATGTGCGTTTCGGGGTCCAAAAGCCGAAATGCATCTTCGAGGGTTCAATCTAAAAGCAGATGCTCGAGATGCTTAAAAACTGAAGTGCATTCCTTCAGCAATAGTCCAACCCAGAGGGTGCCTTCCTCTTTTCCGAGAATCGGACTTCTGTATCGTTTTATTTTCACACTTGAAGTCGCCGGCGCATGTTCGGTTAGTTTTCGTCGTTTTTGCTGCCGTTTCGAGTGTTCGGTTCCTTCTTGTGATTTCTGTGTGTTACAGAAGTCCAACTGTGTCTAAATATGTAGAAACATAATCGTGTTTGAAGTCTGAATGGACACACTGTCGACGGTGTTAGATCAGATTTGTGTAGAATTATGATTGGAGGTTACATGATTTGTGCGATACCGACTTCCTGGTATATAATTTGTTGTGTGTCTTGCGTATTATTCTGCATATTTGCTATTGAAAATATATTACGTACATATCTCTTATTTCGTTTCAGCGAAAAACAATCAACCGAGAAAAATCTTAGTATAAACGAAGAACGAAAACAGCTAAATAAATCTCTCCGAATGAGAGAGGAACCTTCAACACGACACATAAAATCTGGACGTATATTGCACACGATAAAAGCGAAAACTTTGAAAGCCACCAAAACGTATCCGCGGCCATATAAAAATAAAGAAAAAGCTGGAAAATCTCGCACACTTTTCTTTGCGTCCGGCTCACTAGTGTTCAGTATAATAGGTCGGTTATTTATTCAGGCGCTTATCACGGTGAGTGCACGCTGCACATGCACACATTGGCAAACTTTGAACCAACACTTTTCCTTCTTCACATAAAATTCACGTTCACCTACGAAAACATACTAATGAAAACACACGTGAATATTACGCACACATGCTTACGTGTGAGGGGTGCGGAATCAAAATTCGCAATTGCGATTTGGACGAATCAAGATATGATTTAAGTCTCGAGTAAAGTAGTGTCTAATTGGTACTCTGCAAAACCATTAATTTGGAGAAAAAAAATTATAATTTAATGAATCAATGACTTCTCGCCGGACGCATTGATGTTTAGTATGGTTAAGCGATATGTGAATTGGTCAGTACATAAATTCATGGGACTATTATAAAATAAATGATTTCAAAAAGCTGAAAATTATTTCTAAAAATCTATATTTCTTTTCCTCGTTTTTATACCCTAGTTTTGAGAATCTGTTAGATATCTGCATATTTGATTCATTAATCGAAAGGGCTTTAAACGAAGATGTTCTTAAAAATATTTTAAAACTAAAAAGTTTATTTTATTTTTAAACAAAAATATCAAAAAACTCTCATTTTCCTTTACGTCAGTAATTTTTTGTTAACGAATTATGTGTTTCTGATAGTTTTTTGCTGATATAGATTTTTGTATTCCTATTTCAGGATTAAATACATAGTAAAAAAACAGAAAAATAAGATATATCTGCCATATTATTTTTCATTTGGAAATTATTAAAGCATAAGCTCAAGATTTTAGATTTTTTCTTAAAAATCAATAAAATAACAATAAACGAAAAACTGTGATACTTTGGACTAAGGTATGTATGATTCAAAAATTTCTAAGTAACATGACTAATCATCTCTTTAAAACTTATACTAGACCTTTGGACCACCCTGTATAGAAAAACGTGTAATAAATATATTTTTTCAGATTTTTCATGCATGTATCATAAAAAAAGCAAAGACATTTGAATAATAATATCTTATCCCTTTTATGAGTATTTCATAAAAATTGAAAAGGTTACTATACCTATATAAAAAAAAATGATAATAAACGTCTTAATCTCAATAAACATTCAAAATTGGGAATTTTGATTCTAGAAGCCTCATACATCTGAAAGTGCCGTAAGAGAAATACTCGGGGCATATTGCAGGGGATCTCCCCGTAGGGCATATTGAACGGCTGCTCATGGGGGTGGAGGAGATCCACCCTCTTTCACGTACACGCTGAAAGTGCAAGAGAGCTGAAAACCGTCTTTACAGCGTCTTCAGACTATGAAACGCCCACAAATCTCCCGCTTCTGTAGTACGTACGCCCGAGCATTTTTACCGAGATCAACTCGTTTCCTTATCGATTCACGTGCCGGTCACATTTCATAGGGACACGTGCTTTTGAGTTGGTCTCTAAAGCAGTCGTTTATATGGTGGATTATGTGGATTTGAGATTTAATCTCTCAATTTTTTAATGGAGGAACTTTTTTGATTAATGAGTTTTGAAAAAAAAAAACATCTATTCGACTAAATGTGTTTTGTTCATTGAAAATTGTGTTAATAAAAATAATGAAATAAATTGGAAAGACGTAAATTATTTTTTGCACCGTTTTGTCATTGAAAAAACCGTTCGGTCTTCAAAACACTTCAATTTAATTATTGTAATAATCGGGCGTCCAAGAGCGTACACCATTCAAAGGAATAAAAATACTGAAAAAAACGTGTTAAATTTAAATTGTTCAATTATTCGTCTGAAGTGTTACAATAATAATAATGATGGCAATTTTTCAAGGGTTATTTAGTTCTCATCCGACACGATTCGTGTCGAATGCGTGATTGAGCCAATTTTATAAAACGGAAGAATTTTAACTGAATCCTTCCATGACCCTCTTTTGTATATCGATTTGTATATAACTGGTATGATGATCGTGTTAGTACCACAAAAAAATATTTTTACATAAAGATCAGTATACTTTATTACTTGAAAGTGTGTATTTTATTCATTCTCCTTTTGAGCCTTTCGTCTTTGCTCTATGAATATTTTATCTCGGGCTTTTGTTCGGGTGAAAGTCGACAACGTTTCTTTTTTTTTTTTTAAGAAAAGAAAAGATTAAAAGTGCAAAGTACAAAGATACTGCTTAATTTATAAGGCCAAAATATTTTTCAGTAATAAATAAAATCTAAAAGAAAGCTTTCAGTGAAATATTTTGAGGTTTTCGTTTGCGAAAAAGGTACAATTTGATATCACAGATACGTCGCTCTCGAGATTTATTGAATTTACACGTATCTGGAGGATCACAAAAATCCTTGATTGAACGTAAGCGGATTAAGATCAAGATAGAGCCTCAGGCTACATTCGCAATTCAGAAATTCCGTGAAATATTGTTTAGATCCGATACTATTTTGTGTTTCACCACATTTTGCTACATATAATATTAAATGATGGTTTTGAACGAAGAAACATAATAAGATTGATGGTCCGTTTCCTGCTTTTAGATAATACCTGATCTATATTAAAGGGAGCGTCGCATTTTAAACGAACGGAAAAACTCCATATTTATATGTTGCAGTGCATTTTCAACACAACACTAAAAATAAATATAATATTTGAATATTTAAAAAAATCAAACTAACAAAAAGAAAATATTAAAAAATATCAATGATTCATTTGACATGGTAATTAATTCTATTATAGATAAAAATCATTTTTAAATATTATTGATATATGTTTATATGATGTTATATTATACATATATGTATGTATATGAACAACAGTAAAAAAAATATATATGCATAACAGTAAAAAATGAATTTTTTTAGCTCAAAAAAGAACCCTAAGAATCTTCGAGTCATAGACGCAAATTTTCGCACCCGGGAAACCATTTCAAGCGTCATTTTTCCCTACACCCACACACACACACACACACACACACACACACACACACACACACACACCAAACACAAAATCCAACCATAAACCCACACACCGAAAAAAATAGACTTCCGCGAACAATATTTCTCAGCGAGGCGATGACTCATCGGAAACCCTTCAGGAACTAGGCCGAACTGGGCCCGGCCAATTAGCCCGATCGAAGGCACGTCATCCACAGGTGGACCCAGGGCCCAGCAGATGATTGCGGTTCCGAAGACCGCTAATCGTCGAAGGTAATGGACCGAATGTAAAAGCCTTTTCTCCGGCGAGGCCTTAAATAAAGCGCGGCCGACAAATGGTGCGTGGAAGAGGCTCGTATTTCGTCTTGGCGGATTTATGTGCGAGAAATTCGAGGCCGTTCGGGGGAAAATCGCGCCGATTATTAGGCGATATGGGTGGTTTTTCAGGGCCAGATGCTTTAGTGTGTTAAATAGATATAGGATTGATCGGTAATTTGTGTTTTTGATCTGATGGATCGGCAGGAATGTTGTGCTTTTTTTTGAGATCAAATGAAGGAGCTTCAATAGGGTTACCTTTAGGAATAATATGTATGTTCATTTAACATTTACCTTAGGTCATTTACCTCTCTTTGGTTTTTTTGCTGAAAACAATAACCAACTTTTGACTCTAAAATTTCTTCCTTACTTTTCGTTTTGATCAAATAAAATATTATATGATTTTAAAAATTATGACGAATGTAAAATTTTTGTAATTATCTTCAAAGAAAATAAAAGCTTTTATCGAAAATTAATAGTTCTAAAAGTGCTATTGATTTTTATAAATAGAATAATTACTACACTATTAGGATATTTCATGGTAAATGATCAATGATCGAATTTTTTAATAAAAATAATTTATTGTATATTGAAAATATGCATTTAATATAACGAATTTATTTTTCATAAAGTATTTTATATAACCAAATTCCAGGAAAAATTCCTTCATTTAATTAAAATTTAATTATTTGTCAAATTTTTTATTATTTATTTGGTATCCCTAACAAATATCCATTAAGAAGAATACCCTGAACTGACTACACACAAACAATATCAAAAAATAAAATAAAACAAATCTTCGAATACAAGGCAACCTACATTTTGTATATTATAATATTACACTGGCATCCAGATCGAAACGGGTTAACGACTCCGTTTCACATTTTACGCAGCCGCACATCCGTTAATTACTCTCTCGTCCATCTCGAGACGTCATTAATCAATGGTCAATTGCAGTGTACACTGAAGGCGAAGGATAGGCCCTTTGAGAAGGGCCCGCAGCACAAAATTCAGATATAATCGCTCAATACAATAGAGCGTATAAATAGTACGCAGGACAGATAAGGAAAGGCGAGTGATTGAAACGGTTAGAGTTGAAAAATGGTGGATGGACGCAGAAGGACGAAACGTTAAAAAAGCAGAGGCGAAATAAATAAAACGGGATCCGGACTTCCTATTAAGTTTCGACGGATTGAAAAGCCCATTTATTCGCCGTTAGTGAAACGATCGATCAGTTCGCGTTTCTTTTTTTTTATCGGGACGTGACTGAGCTTTGGAGGATTTTGTGTTACAGTTCTGTATGTGTGACGAATCAATTATTTTTATTTTCGAAAGAAAAGAACCAGAATGAATTTTGGTGAAAAGTTCGTGAATTATAACTGGAAAAATAGTGTTGTTTTGAGATTGTAAAGTAAATTTTTTTGATGTATTCGTATTAGCATACGTTGACGTATATTAATAAGAATTGCATGTAAAATAAAATTATATTTATTCGAGTAAAAGCAATGTTTTTCTTGTCGCAGCGTGATTGCGACAAACTGTGCGAATCGTATGATTGAATTTAGCGTTTACATGTGTCTGACGTCTCAAAATAAAACAAAGTAACTATTTCCTTTGGATTTATAAACGCGTTCATATGTTCGAAATATATGATAATTGAATGCGAAGCTTTCGAAAGTAAACACAATTTGTATGAAACGCGTTTATGAAATTCATAAGCGCATTTTTAAAGCATAAATATGCGTTATCACATGTTGTTTAAATATATTTTGATTTTATTTTTATATTAAAAATATTTTCTAGACAATTTCATTTATTTAATGCAATTGAATGAGATTCATCTCATATTTATTCAAATTAGTGTTTCAGAATATATTATATTATATTATATTATATTTGCATGCAGAGTTAGTAATTCTTTTTCAAACTAAATTAAAGTTGATAATGACTGTTGTTCCAATAATATGAAAATTTCTAATGAATAAATAATAATTGCTAAACAAAAAATGAACAATATATGAAAATAAATTAAAAATATTTTTTCACGGTAAAACAGAGTTATATATACACCATACGAATATTTCTATAAAGAATCACAGCCCGAACAAAAGCCATCCGAAACATTTCAACCTAATTGGAAAACTCGTACTCACGCAATACGATACTCTTGTGCCTACTATTTTTGCACAATATAATGAAGTTCTTTTCAACGAATCGACCATTTTCCAACATCCTATTTCAAAAAGAAATGAATCAAAACTCACATTATTAATTAATTAATAAATTACTATGAGTATGCCAACTAATTTATTGTGAATACTGCCAAATGGTCATAAATAGAAAATATACGGCCTAATTTTATTTTCGATTACATCACACACTATTTGAAATCTATTCAATACATAATATGTACTAATTAGAAAATGTAATAAGAATTCCAGCCGGAGCTAAGATTAAAGTCTTGCGTACCACAAATTTTCCACGCTTTCTGCATGAAATATTTCACGGACCGTGGCTGCTATCTTTCGGTACTAAACACCCGACATAATAGACACAGATAAATAAATAATACCATTGTCAGTGTCCTCGATTAGCGTCTGCGTTAGTATTTATGTATCGTGGAGCACGCGGCGTTAACGCAATAAGGACGACCGTCTGAAAGGAAAACGCGAAAATCTTATTTCCTCGACGAGTAGTATATGGTCTCGGAGAGGAGCCGCGGGCGGTATTGCGACTATTGCGTAAATTTATATTGTGTTATGTGGAGAAGTGTATGTGTGTGAGGAAAAGTCTCGTTTTTCACGAGAGAAAAGTCGCTCGAGCGAATTGCGCTGGGAAATTTTCGTGGATTTTCTCCGCGGCGGATCCGGATCCGAATGTAGTTTTCGTGTTTTTGAAATATGATAATGTTCGAATTGGGTCGTGTTTTGTAGCGGATTCAAATTATTGTTTGATATAAATTTTATTTGAATGAAATATCTTGATGGTTAATAAGTGATTATTGATGTATAATAATATCACGATCATAAAGTCCAAAGATGATTTTAATATATGTAAATCATTTTTTTTTATAGTATCAATAAAGTTAATAGTCGTTGAATGCGTTCATATAAGTCGAGTACATATAAACTGTGGGCGAAGTATCGTAAACGATTGATGGTAGGCGTCACATTTTCCACAATCCGATTAATTATATCGAACTTGAATTATGTAACGAAAAAAAATATATATATACTGAACATTTTCCTGCATAACTAAAAAAGGTACATCTCGTAAATTTTTCATCTAAATTAGCGGCATGCACCTAGAGGCGTTTGAAATATTCTTTTGTGAGTGTGTAGCCTCGACTTAAATCTCTAAATAAATTAGATAATCCGTGAGTGTATCCATTTTCTTACACAACACATAAAAATGGTAATCTCAAGAGACGTATCCCACATTGTGCGAGCATGCACTCAAGTATGTCTGTATTATATGGATGATTCACAAGCCAAAAGGATAATTACACTTTTTTCATTTAAAAAAACACGATTCAATCACTAAAGCACTTTCGATCCATTAACTTTTTGCTACAATCACAAAATCTTTGAATTGAATCATAAAATTCTCAACAATCATAATATTACACACATCATTCTCGATAAAGAGAAAAGTCAATATAAACGTTGATTAGCAATAAATAAAAAGCTTAAAATGTTTGGCCTGTGAAACGCACACACGATTGCCTAACTCTGTAAACATAATGCAGTATGTAAAGAGAAAAATAGCGGCACCTTTTGTACGGGGAAGGCCCATCTTTTCTAGTCGGGTTCATTTATCAACGCGACCGAAGCGTTAATGAAAACGACAAAGAGACGCGATTATGGCCTCAGAGTAATTTATAATCGGACTTAATCCGGCAATTTACGAAATCCGTCAATATATCAAATTGTTATAAAGCGATTTTTTCGGGTCGAGGTAGGATTGATCAATGTTTACTTGGTTGCAAATTCGGGTTGAGGATTTTTATTATGATGAAAAGTTGTTTATTTATTAAAAATTTTATATGAGTGCTGTTAATTATAAGACATCAAAACAGCACTTAATTGTTGAGAGTAAAAACAAAGTTTCGGCAAAGGTATCAACGAAAGAAGGGTGAATGTAGAACGAAAGTGAGTCAAAAGTAGGGTAAAGTGTCATCATAAAACAAACAAATAAATATGTTAGTACGACAATTTCGTTTTAAATTAAATTCTCAGAAATACTAATTATAGAATCTTTTAGAAAACAACGAATCAAACAAACAATTCGAATCAATCACATTACAACAAATCAACCATACATACTCATTAACTCAAACGCCCAAAATCAACAATTAACACAATCAATTAGAAAGGCTTCACATACTCCAAACCAAACAAAACAGTCCCGAAATGAAAAAAGAAGCCCTAGAAACGTCTCTCATTCACCACCCATGTATTACGTCTGGCACGTGTGAAAGTAACAAAACTGCGAACCAGGGGCGGGTTGAAAACACGTGTCACCCCCGGGGGTGGCCACACCCGTTTTTCCCGAAACGGGGGTCGTTTTCTTAATTTGGACGATGTGTGGGTTCGATTTGAAACTTTTTGGATGGGTATTGTAGGTTGGTTTTTGCTTATTTATTTGTATGGTTGGTATACGGTGTCCACCTGCTACCCCCTGTGGTGATTTTTCGATTTAAATTGACGGTTAATGATTCGGTTGTAATAAGGGGTTATGTGAGTCATTTCGATTAGGTTAGTAGGGTGAGATTTTTAATTGTTGCTGTGGAGTAGTTGTGAAGTATGTTGATTGATATGACCGATCTTTGTGATAGGGCCTGCTAGAAAAACGGTCGATAAAATTATTCAAGAAAAATTTAAAATATACTCATCAACTTGTTTACGCGGTATTTTTATTTGCGGTTTCGTTTAATAGACGTATTTCAAATTTATTAACAAAAAAAAACTACCCATGACCAAACGAAAATCAGGACGAATGAATATCATTTTTGTTTTAAGTAATATGTGGTCTATATATGTGAATAGTACATATGTACATATATGTACATATGTGAATAGTACATATGTACATATAGACATACATATGTACATATGTGTATTATATTGTATATGCCAATTTTAGTTATTAAATAAATTCTTACATGAATACCATTTTTTTAATATATTTAAAACCTTTTTTATGCGGATTTACCTCAACCAATCTCCCTATTTAAATAGTATGGATTTAATATTTCTATTTACGCGGTTTTTATTTTGTAACCTATTTCATTTTTTATGGGATCATAGTTTTTTTTTCACACGGTTTATCGCGAAATGAATTTACTACGTAAATCGGGGGATGGATGTATATTAAAAAGTATTTTTAGAAACAAAATACAAACATTTTCAGACTCAGATCTTTACTCGCATATTCTTCAAATTGATAGTTGAATAATTTTTAACACGAAATGAAAATTAAGATGTTTAAGATCGTATATGGATGTCCATTTTCATTCAAAATATAATGATGGTGTCCATAAAAGAATTTTTCTGAAATATTCCATTTTCTAGTATATACATACAGCATATTTTTTCTATAGACATAACCACAAGAATATCTCATCTTTCAACACTTTTCTTAACTCCAAACTGACTCAACAAAATTCAAAAACCAAACAGAAAACTCATAAAACCCCCTTCAAATTCATTATACCCAACAAACGAGCTATTCTAACATAAATCCCGCACAAACACCGAGCAAAAACGCGCAATACACTTTTTTTAATCGTCTCCTTGAACCCAACTTAAGATGCAACACCGGCCGTAGATCAAGCCGAGCTGCACTTTGCCGTGTTCGGGCCTTGTTTGCGAATGCACCTGAGGAGATGCAATGCAACGAGGCTTTGCAGGCACTTATTACCGGTACGTGCGGCAACGTATTTATACGTATTGTCCGGACCTCTGTTCCGGTCAGGTGAAAACATGGCGTCTCTAATTTATACGTAACGCGGATTTATGGTAGGTCTTGTCGCGTCGGTTAAATTATGGTCGCCAGATATCGCATTTGGATGCGGTGTGTGTGTGTTTTTTGTGTATTGGTGGGTTTGGTTTCAGCTGAAATTTTGTTCGGATGAAAATGTGGATGTGTGAGTTTTAGTGCATCGTAATATGATATGAGGTAGGAGTACAAATCTATCGAAATTTTCATTTACCGGTAATCCGATTAGTTTTTTTATTAAAAGTATACGTTTATTGGACGAAAACCAAATGTCCGAAAGACAAATGTCCCAATCCAAAAACAAGTTAGCCGACAACCTTTTGGGCGAAAATATAAGGCATTCCAATAAGAATATTTGAAATGTTTAATAAAATGTAGTATTATTTTGATGAATCGAATAAATTCGTGGTATATGTATTTAAAATTTACTTAAAAAGGTATGTATTAAATAAAATAAAATAAAATAAAATAATAATAATAATAATGTATTGTACTGATTGCAGATTATCTTTTCAATATCATTTTTTAGTGCATCATCATAATTACAATTATAAAAATCTTAAAATTCATTCTAAAATATTATATAATTAAAAAAATATATTAATCAACCCTTTTTTTATAATCAAGATCTACTACATTCATTCTCCCATCATCACACCTGCATCCACATTAATTTTTCAATAGACCCATCCCACAAACTGGCACACCATTCACACTTTTATTTAAACCCATTTTAATCCTTTGGCGATAAACTCGGTCCTTTATATATATTTTTTTAACGAGAGCCACATATGAGAAATGTGAACAAGCCAAAAGGATCAGACAGGTAAGAAGAGGCAATGAGTTTTATCGCATTATATGGGACGCTACCTGTATTGTAACGTGAAACCACGTAGTTGGATTTGAGGAACAAGAACGACATCCGATCCTTGACATCTCTCGTGTTCTTATGACAATATGAAAAAAACCGAATGTGAATTCGTGATGTCACAAAACAGGATCTCGACTACTACAGTATGGTTTTATTATTTGAAAGGGAATTATTTTTATGAAAATTCCAATCAGATGATGATTGAGGTAAGCTTTTTTAACATTAAAACTATATTTATTCGAATAGAATATAATAGAAAAATATTGAAAAATTAAAGAAATGACTGATGAAGAAATTTGAAGCATATTTTGTAAATATACTGACCAGTCCGAATGTCATGAATGTATGGTTCATATGACACAAAATTCCAACCTATTCATTTACATGACGATTTTCAAAAGAGTACGACAAACACAGGCCACATGATTTACGACTCGAAAAACATAAAATTTCAACTGCCATCGTTGTAATGATGCGTTTCGTATGATACGTCCGGTCCACCATAAAAAACGACATATGAAAAAGTTCGATAATTTTGTACGCGATCGTAAAAAATGCAGACGACCCCCGATATAAAAACATATAATATAATGGCGGGAACGTGTTAGGAATTTATCAAAGGGTCGAATCGCATTGTGTAAATATTAAAAAATTGTTTTATACCGACGTTTGTTCGGCCTTTTGATCTCGGCGAAGACGGAACGTTAAACGGTCCTAAAGCGTTTTACGATCGCGTTGCAATCTCTGAAGAAACTGTGTAAATCAACTTGATTTATCGTATAAAATGTAGGTTATTGAAATAACTTTATCCCGTGGAAATCCGTTAAATTTTGCTGCGGGTAGGTACATACATACGGAAATGCACCAAGAGACATGTTAATAAATAATTTAATTTCAAGTTCTGTAGTAGACATGGTAATTTAAATGGTGTTAAATGAGATTCAGAAAAAGAGAATGATTCTTTTTTTAAAATATATTCTTTTTAATTATTTGCCATCTATAGTATATTTCTGACGTACTTGTTTAGATAATTTATTCAACGTCCCATTCATTTTACCATTCAAATTTACGGTGAGTAACTATTATATATTAATTAAATTTTCTTTCTATTCATGTTCTTCAATTTCAATTTATTCAATTTGAATGGATACAGACGTCGACCCCTTATCAAAATGAATATAAATATCGAAGCAATCACGAGACTTATATAAATTAAATCATTGACTATTTTATTATCATTTTATCAAATATATTAACGCGATTCTATAATATTACAGAAATACCTTACACAACAACTAAAACCCATTTTTTCAATTCTTGACGATATTGTCACAATTCAATCTCACTAGAAACCAACAAGAACACATTTTTAGACAATCCGATAACCTTATTAGCATACTACCTTTGATAGAAACCTCCACGTGTCGAATCGAACATTGCCAGTGCATCAACAGCGATATCAGCCAAAATCTACCGACCACATGTTTCGATGGGCCGGTGTTTTCACTATTTCCCTTTCACACACCAAACAAAATGCATAAGTGCATCCTTTTCTTTCTCGAGTCCGTAACAGGCGCATGCTTGGCTTTCCGAAACCGAACCCGCGTTCAGTTCCAATCCGGATTCCGTACTGGGAAGACGTACGTTCCTTTGAAATTATCCCGGAAGATTTACGTGACGTATTTTTACGTGAATACGTGATCGGTCCCAAATAGACTCTATTCGATTTGAATTTTAGATATTTCGTATAAAAGTAGTGATTGTGGAATTCGTAGATTCTTCGTACGTGATTTCCGTAAATTTTTGTATTTCGCTGTGTTATGTCTATATTTTTTATGGTAAGTTATTTTAATATTTTACTTATATTTAATTCAATATTTTATGATTCGTTTTGATTATGTAGTTTACATGTCGCTTTTCCTTTATTTATATGGATATGCGGATCTGGGAATTCTATGAGTCAATCGCACTAGAAAGTGAACTTTCGTTCGAAATTACTTTTTATATCGAAATTATCGCTTACGAAAAAAAATACTGGATATTCAACAACGTAATAGTCGCTTATTGAGTTCGGCAAATTAATCAAATTTTCGATTTGTATCGACGCCCATCGACATATAAAATTGTGCGGAACGAAATCGTAAATTATCTCGGCGTAGGTGTAAAGTTCGATTGTAAAATTTGCATACGCCTCTAAATTAAATTTTCAAAAATATATGCCCATGTAGAATGATTAAAAAAACACAATCGCGTTATTAATTAATGGCATTTTCGTAAATCTATCCCGTGGGCGGCCGACGCGGCCTTTTTCGTCGAAATTTCACCATAACGGCACCTCCACAATGCACGACAATAATAAATAAACCCCATAATAATGACGATGAGAAATTAAATAAAATATTACTGGCCTTCGATACGTTCATTGTTCGCTTATGTATGTAGTATTTTTTTCCATTTTTTCGCGACCTTTTGACCCAGCGTCGTAAGTCTTTACGTTGTGCTTCCTACGCGACTTTGACATTAATTATTATGATTTTTTTCTTACGGTATTGACATATACAGTAATTTTGACGTATTATTTTCGAGCTTTAATATATATTTTTCTATTGTAATACGAGCCTCTTTGTGAAATACGGTTCGTCGTTTCGGCCTCTCTGAGGTAATTATCTTAAAAATAAACGTTTCGCGTTTTTAAATTAACGTCCGTTGTGGCATTTTAGTTGATTATTTCCAGGGAATTTTCCTTAATTAGAAAACCTTTACCTTTTTTATTTTTTGTATTCATAAGCCGTTTCGTATGGTGAATATTTTTATAAGGTTATGTGCAACATGTGGTTTTTATATCGATCTCGAATTCCGCACATTCATACGAATTTAGCACAAATTATATTAGAAAATTGTTCTAAATATTATAAAAAATCTATATTTTTTGCATGTTCAATGAGCGATTTTATATATTCACATATAATACATGAATGTGTCGTATCAAAACGCACCGTTTCAAAATTTAAAATGTACATTGAATGAAAAAAAAATCTAACGGATAACATCCAGCAATCCTTTCATATGTAAAATTTGAATTGTTAACAATACATACAGCTTTTCGCTATTCACACGAACTTCATACGAAATCGCATGCATGCATTTTTTTTGCAACGCCAGCGCCACCGTATAATTTGGGCGCGTTTTTTTATCCGATTTAAATCTGTTAGAAAAAAGTATCGACAGATAGTCATCGGATTCGATTATTGTCGAGGGCTCTCCCGGCAATTGTTCGTCTTTTTCGGGAACACGGTCCCCTCAGACGGGACTTAATCCATTTTTTTGAGCTCATTTGCGTCCGTAATCGGTTTACCGATCCGCACAAATGCGGTTTTCCACTGGCAAAAGGAGACCCTATTTTTTATATATTTTTTCTCTCGTGTCTATAAGGTTTATTCGCATGTACTAGAAGTGCAGATCCAAAAGTACCCATCTGCATGTCAATTTATCCGAATTTAATCACGTAAATTAATTTATTAAAAAAGGTTAATACATTTTCATCGCTGAATATTTGATTTAAAATTAAATTCAGATTTAGTTTTTTTTTCATATTTTCAAGATTAAGTATATTAAGTATAGATGTGAAAACATTTAAAGATTCAATGTTGATTTTATAATTTTATAATTTTAAATACAGTATATCTTATACATAGAATTCTATAATTTGTTCAATTTGATCATATAG
Organism: Hydropsyche tenuis; assembly: GCA_009617725.1. Classification (NCBI taxonomy): domain Eukaryota; kingdom Metazoa; phylum Arthropoda; class Insecta; order Trichoptera; family Hydropsychidae; genus Hydropsyche; species Hydropsyche tenuis. The sequence goes on from VTON01000028.1 coordinate 1,823,593, forward strand.
CAATTTAACAATGTAATCCTGTTTTCTGATATATCTATCAATAAAATAGATTACAAATACGTACCTAAATTCTAATCTATATTGAAATTTGTAGATTTTGGTTCTAGATGCTTTATATCCTCTCTTGTATGCGATAGAGACGAGTTCGTAACAAGATTGTATCTAATTTGATTCGGTGAGCGCTCGTATCAGATTTCGCGTGTTCGTGGCCAAATCCTATAAATCCAACGATTTTTTTCTTTCAAAAGCCCCATAGCGACTTTAAACTATTTCGTAGCTCGTTTGTGCCCTCTTGGATCCTCTCGAGCTGGGGAACGGTTAAATTAAATTCGTTCGTAATGAAATTCGCTTAGGCGAATAATGCTTCGAAATCCAAGACTGAGGGCGGCGAGATGTGCGCATTTTTAATTTCGTTTTTATGAAACGAATTATATATATTTTTAAAACGTAAAATTCGACCATAAAATGTTGATCGAATTCGTCGAAAAAATATTTATAAAATTATTGACATGCGTCCGACAGAAATATGCACTTCAAAAACATCACAAAACTGAAAAATTTAATTGAAAACGTCACACAAAATTTCGCATAACTCGCGCGCGCCGCAACATTTCAAATTCAAAAACGCGAACGTCGGATTTCGTCCGAAACTCGCCATCAAAGGACCCGTCCGATATTGCGAAATTCCATGTGAAAATTTCCAAATTTCCCCGAAACACCGATCGCCCGTCCAATTCGAACCACCGGCCACTTTATTATATCCGATACGTATATAATATATTGCGCAATATGTAGAGCAAAGTCGACTCTCTAATACAGCGGGCGGTTTTAGTATTCAGAGCGAGCGACCAAGAGTTAAGGATACACGGTTAAACCCGGCCGAAGATTGTTTTACGATATGACCGACCCGGAAGGGGGTGGAAATTTCTCCAAGGGATGTTCTTCGTGGGTGGGTTGCATTAAAGATTGAAGCTAGGCCTCTAGGCTGCTTCAAAGTGAGGAATTCGCTCATTGAAGCCGCTCCGCCATTCATCCGTCCGTGAGAAATTGTGCTGTTGTCGTCGGCTTTGTGTAATTGATATTCGATAAGGAGTTCTATTTTCGAAATTTCGCTATTTAAATCTGTTCATGGAAGTTTTGGTTTAATGAAAAGTATTGAAAAAGTTGTAAAAGTAGGTAATTTTGTTAATTTTTTTAACGTATAAGATATGCACTGTATAAGATTTTTGACGATCTTTGAGTAGTTATATTGTTTGCTTATACCAACTATACAATAAAAAGAGAAAATTTTGAGTTGAATACTAAAATTATTTCTTATCAAATAATTGAAATTAATGATATATGATTATGTCAATTTGACTGAATGACCATATCATATATTGCTCGATTTCGATGATAGACAATAACGATTGCAACCGATAAAACTAAATTCTTTCCTTATCAAACTATATAAATCTTATTATTAATAAATAATAAAAAATATATTTCCAAATATACAGTCACACGTTTAATGGTGCAATCGAAATTCGCGACACATTATAACCCCGCAATTTATACACTCAAACTTCGAAAATTTTTATAGGCTCCGAAACGGACCTCGAAAGCGTATTTTCTTCACGGACGAATCGGTTCATCGTTTAAAAATACGAAGAATATTTTTATAGACGGAAATAAAGCTTTTGATTTAAGGATCCATAACGACAAAAGAGCCTTCGATAAAAACGCCGATCGTAACGAGCGAAGAGAAAAGGCGATTTTATTGCGAGAACATGTGCGCATACATGCCCTCACACACATGCATGCGTTCTATAAAATAATATAATTCCCATGTAGGAAAATGCGAACCCGCACATGTATACGTTTATATCCCCGGCAATAAAATTAGGATATTTTTTTAACGATAACGATTTGCCCATATTTTCGCGAAACGAATCGCCGGGAACGTGCGCATAATTTTCCAATCGGGTGCCGGAAAATTGCCCCGCTTTTTTTCGAGTTTTCGCGGAAGAGATTCGCCTAATCCGAGTTTTTCCGAGGAGAAATATAAAAAAAACAGCCGCTCAAAGCTTAGAAGCTCAAAAAGCTCGGAACGCGCGGTGCATCATAAAACCGGGCAGTTTTCTCTCGTTTTTTGCTCGTTTCGCAACGAAAGAAAACCTCGTTGTGAAGCACTGTTTCTCAATATCACTTAAAAAGGAATGTCTCACGATTTACAGAATCGTTGTAACGTGATTTTATATGTACATAAAAGATACGATAAAATTAAAATTCAATATTTGTTGTGAATGTTTAAGTATTTTGTTGGTTTATTATAAAGTTAGAGTAATGTTGTTGAAGTATTTGATCATATAAATACTTTATTTTAGTAATATTATTATATTTTGAGAAAATTTAATATCAAATATAATATGAATGATAAGAATTTTATATATCTCATTTTTTTTGATCGATTTATTGATTTCATAAGAAAACAATAAAAAAATTCTATGGAAATTCCACAGTTTGTTCATAAAATACACAAATATGGTCTCATATAAGCTGCTTAAAATATAGACAAAAGATTGAGGAACACATCGCAAAAGGTAACGACAAAAGATTCGAGTTTTTCCTATATTTTTTTCAACAGTCCGTTCGTTCTCGTATATCCTCCCTCGATGTCGGAAGGACGACGGGCGTTTAATCAATTACGTTTTTTTTTTCAGCGCAGTGTCATTCGTCTTATAGGGAAGATTTCGTTCCTCCTTTTATTTCCGTTGTTTCTTCTTATCTGCGCTTTTTGTCCTCATTGTCATCTGCAGTGGTTTCGGCGCGAATTCGAACTTTTTTCGCGGCTGGAAAACTCGCAAAATTCAACCCCCGAGCCCGCCTTTAAACGTTCCACTTTCGTTAGAGTCTCGTTCTATTTTATTTTATTATAATACGTCCCACCCCTTCGGAGGCGTATAATGGACACTTTCTGTTTTTAACGACGCGTCGTTTTCGCCGATATAATTTTTCGATAAGTTTAATTGGGCTCGTTTTTTAAAATCGCATTGCTGTGTCGAAAATGCGAGCGCTTTGCCAACGTCGTTTGTCGGATAATTTTCCAATTTGTTCGTTGTCTTTCCGGGATGCTCCGAGAAATAATGTCATAATTTATACAAATTTTATTATGTACTTATAATAAAATCAAAAGTTTCTTAAAAAGTGATTAATTAGACTTTCTTAATGGGACACTAATGATATTATCAATGTCGTTCAAGATGGCAAATCCGATATTTTTACTTATATAATATTATATAAATTTTTTTAGGTATTAATAATACTTATATTAATGGGTCTTAACTGTAATATATTACGTATTTACATCTTTAAACTCACTTGAGATATTGTGAGAAAATATCGCATTAAAACTTTTAAATTTTTTTTTCGTTTTTCGCGCCGAATTCCCACAATCCAGGCAATAAATATAAATTTATAACAAAGTTTACGGTATTTAAAATTTCATTATAAGTTGGAAACGCCGAAAGTTTAATAATACGCTCGCATTCGGCAAAAAACTGAGTCAAGGGCCGGGAAAACTTTTTCGACAAAATCTCCTTTATTTTCAGACGCAACGCCATACAAAAAAAAAACAAAAATATGCTAAAACAATTCCAAAACTATACACGAAAATCCATACCATATACAAAGCTCAAAACTTTCTTCCACGCGACACAATTTCTGTGGTAACTTTCGAGAAAACCGCACAATTTCAATATCACACATTTTCACATTCGGAAATTTCAATAATACATTTTGAAATTCGACAAAAAAACACACTGTCAATTGAAACGGTCCCCGTCGTTAATCCCGATTTACACGGCTATTCGACACTATCTACCCCACAAATCGGCGGAATGGACTTACCGCAATACGTAAATACATAAAAATAAATATCCTAACCGTATATATGGGTCGACGAACGAAGAATTATAAATGTCACGGGGCCAATTCGGGGCCAAATGAAAACGTATAAGGTCGGTCTATCTCGGCGGTATTGTATCCCGTTCGTTATCGCGTTCCATAGTCTCCTCGCTCTATATATCCCTTTGTATAATATAGCCCTTGTCTCGGTTGTCTGAGTCGTAAGTTTTCCCGAAACCGGAACCAGGACTCACCTTTATTCTTCTGAAACGCCTGCCCTTCCCACCGCGGAAAATAATAGGAAACGGAAGGAAGCGTAATACGTATTTCTCTGGTTTCTCTTTTTTGTGGCTGTCTGTGCGTTTCGACGCTTCTTAAAGGAAGCCGAATGGTATCAATCATTTTTGTATGTGTAAGGATTTTTTTTTCGGTTTTCTATTGTTGGGAGTTTGGGTTGTTGTATGTGTGTGGTTTAGGTATTGAGATTAAATTTGAGTGGATTTAATATATTTATTTGATGTATTCTTACATAATATAATTTATTTGAATTTGTTAAATGTATCGTTTTCAATAAAACATCGAAGATAAGCAACATGTAATATGGTAAACAAACATTTGATAAGAGATGATTGCTGATATTTTCTTTTTTTAATACAATCATTCTACTGAGTTTTCCCATATGATTTAACATCGATCGTTAACGACAACGATAAATTTTCAAATGAAAAAAATCATAAGTTAATATTTTCGATCAAAATCCACACTTAAGCTGCTTTATAGTGCAGATAAATATTTATCGAAATCCGATCTTTTTGAATTGCCAATTTCAACCCTTCCGTCTGCGTCCAGTATAAATATTTACACGCACGCGAACCGTCATATCGACACATCGCCGTTATTTCCGACGCTCGAAAATCCCATTTTATAAACCCTCAGTGCGACAAAAAAGGGAGAAAATCAATATGAAAACTCGACGGTCAACCCGTTTAATTAAACGTAATTCGTTAACCGCGAATCGGGTATGCAGCCTAATGAAGAAAAATGAAACGTTTGTCGCCCTACACTTTTTCACCGCTTTCTGTCAAATTGCGCAGCAATACAATTTTTTGACACTCTATTTGTTATAATATAATATAAAACAAATATAATTATTTGTTTTATTTTATATGATTATCGATAGTAAATACATAAAGATTTTCGTTCGATAGGAATCAACTAATTCTGTGATGTTGTCACAAAAATTTTCTCGCATTTGTGAATTTTGATTCTCTGCCCCACATTTATTTGTTTTCCCTCTGATGAAAGAGGGTGGTGAAATGCGTGTATAAAAAAAATAACTCGAATATACAATATGTGCGCGTCGGGGGAAAATCTGTGAAATTAGATTAGTGTACCGTGACGCGAAACGCCAAACAAAGCTTTCGCGGAGTTTTACGGCTACGTTTACGCGACATAAATATAATTTAATTTTACGTCTTTGTCGTTGTCGGGTTTTATGACTGTTCCGAATGCGAGCCCGCCCTCGGATTATTATTTTGAATTTTTTTCCGAATTATTCTTGGGTTCCAATTACGCTAATTTCCTATGATCACAGCGGAGGACGTGCGCCATTGATTTCGCAAATTGACTTAGGAAGACCTTATTTTTGTCTCGAGTCGCTTTGCAACGAAAACGTATGTATTGCGTGTATTAATACGAATGGTTTTGTATGTAAAGTTTCGTACTATATTTCGTTGTGCTGTGTATTTCCGAGCGAGCGTTGTAAATCATAATCAGCGAAGGCGAACAAGAGCCGGAGTCCTTTTTTTGATTTATTTGCAACACCTCGGTTGAAACATTGGATCTTCTCCCATTCATTATGTTGTGTGAGTAAGTCCACGTTGATTTTCTATACGGTCGTTATGAAACAATTTCGAGCTTTTAAATCGAGGCGAATATATCATTCGTTTGATTGAATCGAATGGTGTTATTTATGAGTCGGGACGTCAATCACTCTTTTGTGCTTAATTGTTATTAACCTTTTCTAAATCCATTTATATCAAACATAGAAATCCCATTATACAAAATTTATTCTGAAGAGAAACTCATACATACTTCACGTTGACATATCACACCGAATTCCTCGTGTGTACACATGCCGTCCATCGCATTAACATAACTTAAATGTTAAAAATTTGTCACCTTCAGAGACGACCGCTTATTTTCGCGTTGGATTATAGAATTTTATGCAAATAAAATTAAGAAATCGGATGTGACCGTCTCGCATTAATATTCACGTTAAAAAACGGCCACGCAGCCGGAATACGTAATTCGGCGCCGTTGTTTGCTTCCTGCCATGACAAAAATGACTATTTTATAAGACTTATGTTAGATGACCTCAGGCCCTCATTAAAACACCACCCACTCACCCTCGCCACCCACTTTACCCTGGCGACGATGGAAAGTGGCAGTTTTGACGTCGAAATATCGGAGGCTTTATTCTTTAACGAAATTTTCGAAACGGAGCTTTACTCGGCGCGTCCGAATTATATAATTTGCTCAAGATTGATGTGATGTTGTTTCGATTTTTTTATTATTTAATCAGATTTCGAATTTCGTCGGTAAATTTGTTGGGAATTTTTATTTTTTATTTAATTAGATTTCGTTTAATATTTCTCGTTAAAATCGAAACGTATATATTTGATTCTGTATTGAAGTATTGAGAGAAATTTGCTACCCGAGTTCCAAAATCTCGCGAAATCTTGTTTACAGAGGGCGTAGGCCTGAGTGCCTTTGACGTCGGAGATTTGTGTCGCCACTTCGCTTTTCAGAAGTTTATTTTACAGAAGAAATAACGAATTTTCATTCGTACCTCGAACAAGAAGAAAAAGTTTCCATCGAGGCGGGCGGTGAAAAAATAAAATTTCCGTTTCTGATTTCGGATTTAAAGTGAATCTATCACGCCGCGTCAACAATAAACTTTTTCGGCGCGCAAATTGAAAAAGGAAAGAGTTGAAAAATGTCTGCGGCTGAATTATTTATGTTGCCAACGCGGATCCGTTAATCGAAACGAAACAATATTGTTATCCGAAGTGTTATGGAGCGATTTCGTAATGTTATTGAATTATGTACCGACTGCACCGTTACAAACGAGCCTTTCGATGTAACACAACACTACATTGTAGAAAGTGCCAATTCATTTATAAACAACCTGCATTATTGAATCGAGTTGAATTTATTATAATCGATTTTGCAGCGAAACACTTTCGTTTCTAGTTTTGTCTTATTCGAACAATACCGTGAACTGTGACACCACAGATAATTTTTTACCCTCAGCCAGACATTCGCTCAACTGTTGAATATTGAAATACACGGGTATGTATTTAATAAAAAAATACATGTTTATTGACGGCGTGTGTTCAACATGGCCCCGTTTTGTACAAGAAATACGAAATAGAAACCCTGCTGTTAAGACCCATACCGTATATCATATTTTATACGGGTCGGGTCGCTTTAGGGCCCCCGTTGAAGAATTACAATTATAATTTTATAAAAATGCAAATAATATCCCCGGCTTAACCGTGCGAGTCTTTGTTTCCTAACAGACAATGGAACATCTCAATAAAAATACAAAAAAAGCGCCGTTAAATCATCGCCGAGTTACGCCCGTTATCAAGCTCATATGTTTCGTATTAAACGAGCTCAATAACTTTATATCCATTCGAACAGTTTAAATATTTGAATTACATATCACAAATTAACACCTACATATTTTTATTTGTACGTGGTTTTACATTGATTACATTATATTATACTTTTTTTTTCTAACTCTACATCGAGATTAAATAACTCTTTGGTTTAATATTTCATAATATACTACTTATTTCAATTGTGAATATCGAGAACGATCTTTTGATCCAATAATATAATAACACGTAGGGTTCTAATACCTAACTCGACACGTGTATTAGATCCGTTTCTAATAATATTCCTGTTCCATTATTCACACATAGGGGTATAAAAATATTAAATTATATCACAATGAAGTTCGGTTCGCGATATCGGAAACTGGTGTCGATTAAAAACACACCCTTATATACGATTTTTTTGGAACTCGCTTATGATCGAGGGTGCTTGAGTAATAGATCATTTAGTGCGGGCATTCACGTTGTACGAATAACATTTTATTACCGCACTTTTTCGACAATGCAACTGACAAAAATCGAGGAAGTGATTAATCACGCTATTAGTCCATGACACCGGAGTACTGAAGCGCATCAATCTCAATGCACTGTCAGGTACAACACGACAAGCGCATTTGTATGCACAACACTCGCCAAAGTGCAAATTCTTCGGTATTAGAAAAACGTCTATTCTTTTCCAAGCTTTTTTATGAATACGTATAAATATAATAGACATTCTTTACGATTGAATTTGATTTTTTATGCATAAATATGGGTTGTTTTTCTTCTCGAACGAGAAGGGGTTGGTTTTTATTGACGCGTCGTATACGAATGTTTTCGCAAATGTTTACAGCTTAGCGCGGCGTGTTTATCCTTTTTCAGAAAACTCTCTATTGCGTTCACTTTTCACGATCAGACATTTCTAATGGAATTTTCGTGTAGTGATAGCTTCGATATAGAGCTGTTCTGCGGACTAAACACGGCATCGCATTAATAAAAGCTTTTTCGTCTGCTTAGGCGCATGTATAAAAGCCTCGCATGACTTTCGCGTGGTTCGATCACTTTGCGAATATAAAAGCCTAAAAATAAATCGGGGTTCCATTTTTATACATAGAATATTTAAATTTGTGCTATCATAATTATCAGATTTCAAAAACATCTTGCCGTTATATCGTATATAGTAGCGCAATAAAGATTAGTATTTTATCGTAATAAAATTCACAGAATTGTAATAAAAATGCCATTATTGAGAATTATAATGCAGGCAAACCCACCTGCATTAAAACGAGACGACTCAGCAACCCAATAATTACGTCGATAATTGATAGAGATATTCGGTTTCCATCCACCATATTTCTACCTGGAGATGCGGGTCCAACATCCCACATATGTACGTGTCTAAAATAATAATATATTACCAGAAACTTTACAAGTCAGCAGATTCGACACACTAGCAAATTCTAGTATTTTTTTCTCTTATGTAAATGCTGCTGAACGTTCGATTTGTACTCATTGAATGGTGGCTAATAATGGGCTCACTACTGTGCAATTGTGTTACTGCTGAACTACAATGACCGTTGTGGAGGTCTCAATTTTGCAGAAGAATCCTGGCTAATAATAACCGTTCATTGTTTGAAAATGGAAGTATTCGTTTCTATAGGTTCTAGTTTTTATCTCGGCTCCTGCTTTGGTGCATTGGTGCATTGTGGGGTGAGGTTTCAAAAAAGACACCGTTACGCCCCTGCGGTGCAGCAAGGGACCCCAAAAGGAAGCTGAACTTCTCAAATTTTTTATTGTTGGATGTTACATAATGTGAATTAAAATTTAAAAATAAATTTTCGATAGTAAAATTAACTGAAAAACTGCTATATTATTTGAATCAATAAAATTAAAGAAACAATCTGATTAAATTTAAAAAAAATATTTATCTTGATTCATCAAACGATAGATTAAAGCTCAATAAGATTTTGATCGATAGATTATTACTTATTGATATGGTTTGACAAATCTTATCGGAAATCAGCTATCTTTTATATTCATACAAAAAAATACGTTAAAAAGGCCCTTTTATAAGTTTCACAAAAGGATGATTATCATATTAAAAGATGTAGGAAACTTTGCTAAACTATTATTCTCAAAGAATAATCTACAATGCAGTTGGAGGAGATGCGCTTACAAATTTTAATGTGCGCAAGATGCACATTTTGTACAAACGTTGCCTCTCCGAGGTCGAAAAAAAACTATGACACATGACCGCGTGTGAAAGAGTCGAAAGATTTAATTCCCCCGGGGGTGAAAAAGGGACAACGGTGGGAATAGGGCTCGCTGAGGGTCTCTCGGTGAGGTCAGGTATATTTGGTTAGTGTTGTTTTCGACTCTCGACGGTTGAGTTGTGCGCAAACTCACCAAAAAACTCAAATATCCGATAAAATCAAGAGTATTGACTCTTCATTCGTCCTAAGTGAATTTCGGTTGTGATTTGTGCAAATTTTCAGTGTGTTTTTGTTGTTGTTGCAGACGTTGTTCGAATGAACTGTGATCATCGAAGAATATGGTGTCGAAGGTAGTTTTATGATCATGATTGACTGAAATCGCACAAAATGAAGTGGTTGCTTGTGTTGCTGTTGATGTCGGAAGGTTTTCGCAACACTTTGCAGGCGGCTACCGGCAAAGAGATCGAAGGTATTTATTTTTTGTTCAATTTTTTTTATCTATGTGTGTATACAGGATTATTTGCGGAAGGATAATGTCCGAAAATGTCCATAATGCGTCCGTTTCGAATAAATACCATCGAAGTTATATTTGGTATACGGCAAAAAATATACGTTATTTTCTTTCGGCAAACCGAAAAGGGTTTATTTGCTTTGACCAAATACACGTTGCCCGGCAAATCTCTTCCCGCCAAAGACGGATTGTCTCTTCCCTTTTAGAGCTTCCGTCCGACACTCAGATAGGTCGGATTTACACTATTTTTATACGATTTTTCTTACATTATTTTATTTGTCTTCAGTGTGTATCCTACACAGCGCGCGATTGTAGCTTTGCTCGTGCCGAAAATCTTAAACTCGCTCTTTTCGTATCGTTAAAGCGTTCAAAATATTTTCACACTCGAGTGTTACATCTAGCACACATTCGACGTTTTATTTACAATTTCCGAAGTGTGATTTCTCCAAAAGAAAAAAAATAATACAATCGAAGGAGGAACGAACGATCGATTATAAAGCTAACGATTCCGAACGCGCCTCTATGTAAAGTTATAAATCTCGGGAAGCTTTCGGTGTTGCGTGTCTACGATTTTATATTTATACGCATTCGAAAAAGGGAAGATCACTGATTTAAATACAATGGAGAAGCCTTTTTTAATTGTTAATTCACTACCCTGCGAGATGCGCATACAATTTTTTATCACCGCCCGCAATAAATCTTTTAATTAAAATAAAAGGCATCCGCCCACGCCGACGGCGTCCCTTTTATCCCTTTCATATTTTCAATATTAAAGCCGAATTTCAGCGATATTTTTTCGACAAACACCGGAACTGGAACGGTGAAAAGGTCGCGGTCCGTTGCACATTTCGCATCGGCCGCCGTGCAATAATTGAATCGGAAGGCTCCATTAAAAAGTGCAGGATGGACATGTCAGCGGAGGAGCGACTCCATAGTTTCCGTATATCGGACACGGCTCTGTTTGATGGATATCTATGTGTATAATAGCCAGTAGAGTCAATTTATCACGAACAGGCCCGAACTGGGGCCAAAAACACGGGGCACTTTGATAAATGGCCGCATCGACGTTTACAACCGAAGTTGGCGCGACGCGTTCGGATTATTTACCCCTGTGTGGCGATAAAAGCGTTTATTGAGCATTTTTCATGGTTCGATGCGATTGAAATTCGTATTATACACTCTCGAGGAAGATTCTGCCAAAATTTTATTCGTTTCTCACGGATGAAATGGCTTCGAATCGAGATATCCAGAATGATGATGGATCGGCATTTGTTGCATGTTCGTATGGGTTTTATTGATTTATTTTATTATTTTTGCATTCAATACTGGATAAGAATAATATTTCAATTTGATATTCAAGAAAAATAAACCATAATTCATCCAGTGAATGATTTGTTTTGTTTTATGACAGTAAAAAAAAATCACAAGTAAAAGTCGTAAAATATTATAATTCCATTGGGATGCTCCGCATGCTGCTATATTTATTATACTGAATCTCATTATAAAGACATAAAAGCATCGCCAAATTTAACTTTTTTTTATATAGATAGCCGTTTTCAAGGATTCGTCGGCGCGATTCGGCGATAAAAGCATCCGTTTCCTTTCCGTCGTTGGCATAGTGAACAATTTTTATTGAAAAATTAGACTCGAACGCGCCACAATTGCTAATTCGTATAATCTCTAAAATTTGATATATTTGCACGCCTTGAATACATGAATGGACATTCTTCTTACGAGAGGAAGCGCGTAAATTTTTATTATTCACGTCACAATGGATTATTCTAGGAATCGTGTCATATTCTGATTATGTCATTCAAGACACAAACACGTGATTAAAATATATGCAAAATTTTCGCAGATGGCCTTCTCACAGAAGACATACCAAATGAAAGAGAGGAGCACACACCTTCGAACGAGACCGTTCACGAAACTGACAAGGATCATTATCAATCGAATCTCAATCAATTCGAAGCATTCGATCCTTACAGTCCGAATACGAAATTTCGCGTAGAGGAGGAATCCGATGTCGATTACGACAATTACGACGACCCGGCAAAGGAAACCGTCGATAAGGATCACGAAATGGATATGGACGAAGAAGATGATCATCACTTATTGGATCCTGTAGGCAGTGATCATTTATTGCAACCAGACGCCGACAATTTACCTGTATTTCTATTGGAGCCCAAGGATTCGTTTGTGATAAAAAATAAACCTGCTTCGCTGAGATGCAAAGCGGCGAATGCTTTGAAGGTAATTTTCATTTCGTATGTGTTGTTGATTGCAGTTCCATGATCGTAAAATGTTTAATATGTGGATTTTATATTATACCGAATTTTGTTCATTGAGAAAGAATCGTTTTCAGGTATATTTCAAGTGCAACGGTCGCAAATGCAATGGTTCTCCTCTCTCGGATTTCTACGATCCTCAAACCGGAGTCAGGATATTGGAAGCCGAGTGCAACGTAACTAAAAATCAAGTTTACGATTTTTTCGGAAAAGATCGTTATCGTTGCGAATGCATAGCGTGGTCGGGTCAAGGAAAAATCAAGAGTCAACCGGCTTATGTCGAAGTCGTATGTAAGTACACTTTTTTATATGTACAAACCGTTAAAAAAATACATTATGTGTTTCCTATTCAAGATCTCTTCTTGAATTTGAAAAGGTTGCCCTGTATTTCGACGAAAATCGTTTATAATTATTTGTACGAATAGAAGTCTTTCGATTCAGCTTAATAGAGATTGAATCTGTTGTTCGTGTATTTCGATCCTTTTTTTTCACAGAGCATGCGGAGAAATTATTTTTTTTTTATGTCAACAAAGCATCTCCACTAATAGGAATTTCAATAAAGCGAGCAATCCAAAATGGACCTTTTTCATTTCACAAATGGACGCTTTGCTCACTCTCGTATATAAATGGATACCGAATGAACGCGGGCCTTGGGAAGAGTTCAAAAACCGTCCATTAGCTTAATCATAAACCTACTTTTTTATATCAATTCGAAAGCCCTTTCTCTCTTCCACTTTCAAGAGAAACGGAGGGCTGAAATGCAAATAGAGAGAGCGATCCAGGTGTTCTTTCGTGCGAACACGGACCTATGAACGGAATCCGCACGTCAATTTTATTAATGGAAACGTTTTATAGGTCAAAGTGTTATAATTCTATATGTGACAAATACCGGGAATCATAAAAGAGCTGAAATGTAGGATAGACCATATTGAAGTATCCATAAATTTCTTTTTAGAAAGAGCCGCATTTGCATAGCTCTCAAATTCATTAGAGGATTTAATCTATTCAATTTTTAATAATGGAAAAATTATTCAGATATGTGAAATTTGATATTGGAGATTCAGTAAAATATAATATATTATATTATATGATTTTTAATGGATTTTATGGTGATTTGTGAAACGACTTGTCAGATTTGTCGAACATATCGGTTTTCATCGATCATTGAAATTGAGTGACACGTAGTGTAATCAGTAGATAGATGTAATTTCAAATTATTAGTTTGAGATAATTTAGAAAAAAATAGTTTCAGTATTCAGCTCATTAAAAATTATCTTTCTCTTATCCTTGAAAAAAAAAACAACTTCTGATTATATGAAAAAAATTATTCTTATTCTACATCAAATATAAAAAAAATGTTTTCCAATTCTCAAATCCTGACGATAAGCCAAGTTTATTCGTAGTTATCTCACACAGTCTTGTTTCTGATAATTTATTACATGATCGAATTTTATTCTCAAACAATACATTGTAGACATTTAATAGTCACATTGCTAAAATGAAGTGTCGCCTTTTGGCGCAATCCCGTACCAATGGGTGGCCGGGTGGGTGGTTTTATCGTGTGCGGTTCGCGAATTTAGGTTTCCCCTGTCCGCTTAATGATGTATAAGCCATTTAACCTGTAATCTTCTTCGTGGGAGACTGTCTCCGCAAATAAATGCATACTCGGGCGACTTTTATCGCGTATCTCCCGGCCGAATATAATGTTATATCAATCGTAAAAATATTCATGTTATTATATTTACTCGGGCAAGTTTGCTCGTATAAGCCACCGTGTTGGCTTAGAGGTGCTCGTGTTCGCTTTTATGTCGTTTCTTCGGTTATGTTATATTGTTATTGTATTGTATGTCGCCTGTATTTGCATAATTTGATGTTGCAAAGTTTATATACTAGCGTTTCGCCCGGTTATGGAACGGCGCCGTATATTCGGATCAGTTTCGGTTTAAAATTTCATTGGAGCAGTCCGGTCGAAATTGTGCTATATTTGACATCTGCGGAAAATTATGAGAGCATATTGAAATTTTAATGAAGTTTCTTCGATATTAATAATAAAATTTCCTTGAAGAATTTTCAATTGTTTAGTTTGAACGTTTCGATCTTTCTTTTCAATCATCTTCGTAGAAATATCTGAGAACATAGTACGAAGATCGAAACGATTTCACTTAATTCATTTTGTTATAACAATAAAGAAACGTCGATTTATCAAACATTTCTCTCTCGGTCTTTCAACATCGATTCACGCACACACTCAACAACCAACTCGTTTCGGCTGAAACAATATTATTTTTTATCACTGCGAAACGACGAAGAGCAATTGATACGTCTCCGCTGAGACAATCGTCTCGAACTCGAATTATTTTCAATTCATTAAACTCGACTGAAACACTCGACCGTAACAAGAATTTCGAATTCGCCCAACCACACACCCACCGCCATATAATAACGAAGAACATATACATCACGAAGAACTTTTCCTGTGCATTATATGCGAGATGGAGCCGGTGAAACTTCACCATTCGGCTACGTGTGTATTTTGCGAATTTCCCCCTTCATGCGAATTTTCATACGCGAAATGATGTGCTCGTGTGTATCGATATAATTGTGTTATACTTGCGGACACAATGAGCCCAAACCGCGCAGAAGGCACAAGAAGCCGAGAATCTGTGTGTATGTATGTTATGTATGTGCACCGTTTCCGAGTTTCGCAGACCATAACTTTAAATCGTCTGCAAAGTTAACCGGTGATAACTCAAATCGTATAAATGTATTATTCGCATTGTTGTATCGGAGTGTGCAATTGTATATCTCGAGTGCGCTAGCGCTGGTTCGCTGTGCGCTATAAATTTCTTCGATTTTGCACTAGCCCTCAATTATTTATATTGTGTATTGTGCATGTGCGTTTTCTTGGGTAAGTGAGAATCGGTTTTGCAGTGAATGGAAGTATTATATAATACGTGTGTATTGCTGTGTTTCAAAAGCAAGTGGACGTTGGAGATTCTCAGGTTCGTACGTAATGAGGATCTGATCGTTCAACACGTTCCATGTTTCATATCAGTATACATGTAATAATAGAATTTATAAAGTTAGTTAACGGTTTTAGTCTTGTTAAGTAACGAGAAACACGGATTATGTATGAATGTGTATACTGTTAGCCTAATTGTGAGTAAGTTTGGAAAGGGATGATTTTTAATATCTAAAATTTGGTTCTTTTAAAATTCTTTTGACCAAATTTAGAAAGGTCCTCGTCTTTCAATGAATTTTATATAAGAGGTTATATGATGATAACGATTTATTATTGAACATAATAAAATGATATGCAGAGACGTTTCGAAATTTTCCGACTGAATCAAAATTTCCCAGCTTAGATCCCCAGTATATTAAGTAAGCTCCAGCCTCCAGCTTTATGTCAAAGTTCACCGTTTCATAATACTAATTAGCTGACCTATTCACTCGTGAGAAAGTGCATTATCCTTGGAGAGATGCAGCTTCCTTTTTGCCCTGACGATCGGCGCCTCGTGATGCTCCAAATTGAAATCGTGCAGCATGATCATGAAGATGCGAGGTTACCATTTTACCATTTGCTAGAGAGAGCCCATCGACCATTAACCCATAATCAGTCATGCCCGTACACGAGGCGCTCTGTGATCATCGTCGTTCCTTTGAAAATGAAAGCAAATTGGCGATGACCTTTCGTCGATATTTGTTATTATGCAAATATGCATTATTTTCAAATATGAATACGATAATGCTACGTCTGGTTGAAAACAAAAATCACCGAATTTTATTCCTTTTATAAAAAAAAAGTTTGTGAAAATTTAATGGATTTAATCGAACGAAACGTAAAAGTATGTATTTATATTTCGTGAAAAAATAAAATAAATGAACTATTTATTCATTGTGAAAGTTCATGTGAATTTTCGCGTCGAACAATGGCGGTGCGCGAATCAAAGAGATGGCAATTTAATATTTAAATGCGTGTGTGCGGATCGCGAATTTTTAATCCCGGCATTGTATGGGCAATTGTGTCCAAACACGGGGATTGAACACTGACTGTACGTAATCCTCTCTCTCTATCTTTTTTCCGTTGCAAGTACGTTTTGGATTCATCGGTACTCTAAAAGCTTCATGTCGAATTGCGTTTTTCAATTTTTCATACCGTTGCATGCGCGGATCATTTTTCAATAGACGTACATTAATTGTGTACGACAAACACATAATTTTCTATATTAACAAACAATTAAAAAAAAACCGTATTACTCGTATTATCGGCAACACAAAACTACTAAATCACATTTTCCTATCACAAACTTCACGACCCAAATCCTCAACAACCACAAAACAACCGCAATTTCAATCAAAACAAATTCCCGACCGAACGCACGCAAATCCGTCCATTCTACACTAATTACAAAAACTCCGAAGCACGACACCTGTCCACGTCCGAAAACTGATTAGACCCAGAACAAACACGTCCCGCAGAGCTTTTAACTCGATCGACGCGGTCCGCCTAATTAAAACGAAGGGATTCCGTGTACTTTGACTAATGTCTCGTAACCGACTAGCCCTTCGGAGGTAACGCGATTGCGTCTCTCACGTACGAAAGTTGTCCGAACTAATTCCAGAGGAGGACGTGAGAGATACAGCCTCCTGGCCGCAGGACAATGGCGGTGGGTTGTCGGCAAAACCGCGGCCAGGACCTGTCCCTAGGGGGGTATTATGTCGAATTTGGAGGATCCCATGGCGAAAGATTCGCGCGGAATTGAATAATTCATGGCGGCCGTTATCGGATTCGGATTGCAGGATTGAGTTATCGCCGCGGACGTTTGAGTTGTTTGAAATTTTAGAGGAAAGTTGTGAGGTGTGGTCGGGTCGTGTTTGTTGTGATTGTTCGCGAGTTTTGGATAGTTTTAGTTTTGTAATTTGATTGGATGCTTCGTTTTTGGCATTGAATTTGAATAAAAAACTGTTATTCTGATGTCGTGAATTTTAATTATACAAAATATTTGATAAGAGAAGATTTTTAGTATTTAAATTCATTGAGAGTCACCTTTTTAGTTACTAATATAATGGTACACATATACATAAATGTGATTAGGAAAAATTGTCTTCACCTTTAATGAATATCAGTAAAGTTTTATCTTAAAGTGAGTGTTGAATAATAATAATAATAATAATAATAATAATAATAATAATAATAATAATAATAATAATAATAATAATAATAATAATAATAATAATGATGATGATGATATTTTTCATTGATCACTAAGCAACATAATTAAAAAGAAGGATCGTTATTAATTCTATATACCGCACATGGTGATTCGATTAAATTATCAGAAATTACATCGACAACTATATAACAAGTACAAAATCAAACAAGATTTCCTCAATTTCGAACATACATACACAAATTTCTCCGACGATCACGTTCGGTTGCGTATTCGCTCGTGGTAGTCGACATTAAGTTAAACAGTCTAGTAGTTAAACGGCAAACTGTTCCCGTAATTACACCTGAATCGCTAAGTGCTGTGAATACGCGCGTCCATGGTTAACTTTCATCGTCGAGTTTCCTTCAAGTCTGCCTTCTTTCCCTTAAACCTTAGACCGCCATTAAACATGAGCGAAGTATTAATTCCCCTTGGCTGGAAGGTGCATCGAGAAATGTGCATTTGCTAAAAGCTTCCGTGTGATTTATCGCAAGGTTTGATGCTGTGTTTTCGCCTTAAAAAAAATCTATAATTATATACTAATTTGACTTCATGATTGATACATTTCAAAATAAGATTGAAAAAAATAAAAACTTCAAATGTAATGAGTTTAGACTCATCATAACATGTGTCAAATACATGCCAGTATCTACATACATAAATAACGTTTACATGGCAATAATTTGCGGTGGTTAATAGGTTACATGTACGACCCGGTGATTAGCGGTTAACATCTGTTCGGAATGGTTGCCCATAATAACTACGGTGCACTAATCGACGGGAAAATTCTGTCGAAATTTTCCTCCCTTAATCTGATTCCATGTTTTTGATATTTTTCGCAGATTTGAGGAAGCAATTTTTGTCTGCTCCAGTTTCTACGAGTGTCAAACTTTTCGAACCGACTAGTTTGAGATGTTTTGGACCCCCTGGAGTGCCTGCTGCACAAATAAGTTGGTTGAAAAATGGATCTCCTTTTCAGCCGGAACCTAATTCCAATATAATAATATCATCCGAGGGGCTTTTGATATCTGAAGCTACACTTCAAGTGTGTATCGTATATATTGTGAATTTATCGACAGTTCAAACTTTATTTTATATGCGAACATTTAATTTTTAGGATATGGCAAATTATACGTGTGTTGCTGAAAATTCTGCTGGAAGAAGATTATCTGAACCAGCTTTATTAACTGTTTATGGTGTGTATTATGATTTTATTTATATTATATGTAATAAATTTCTATTGAATTTAAATGATTATATACTCATTATTTTAATACAGTTGATGGTGGTTGGTCTCCTTGGTCACAATGGATAGAGTGTAGATGTCCTGGACAAGCAGTAAGAGGCCAAAAAAGGACAAGAACTTGCACAAATCCTCAACCCCTCAATGGTGGACAAAATTGTGTTGGAGTCGCAATACAACGAACGCAAGACTGCTTACCTTGTCACAATGGTAATTATCATTTGACTTACAATTAGTTAATATTAAAGGTTTCTATGTTTTGAAATATAAAATCCTTTTTACCCAATGCTTACGTAGACGGATTATATTTGAATATGGCGACGTTTGATAAAAGCGAATCGTTGTATTTGTTGGGTACGTTTCCGTGTCGTTATTTTTTGTTGTTTCAAATTTATTTATTAACTTTTGGTTTTTGTTTGATGTTTAGGTGTTGAACGAGTTAGTAGATGGGGTCCTTGGTCAGACTGGTCTCGTTGTGGTAGAGATTGTCGCCAATTTAAGCGAAGGCAGTGCTTGTCGAGTGGAACTGGAGGTAGTAACGTCGACGAAGAAAACAATTGCATAGGAAGAGACGTGCAATACGCTCCTTGTACAGGAGGTAGTTGTAAAGAAGAAATGCAGAAACAACACGAAGGTAAGTTTTTATGAAATTTATCGATTAAACGAAAAAAATATCATGGATTTTGAAATATTATAATATACACCGTTGAAGGACTCCACTGTGTCTCATAATACGAATTTTTCAATTATATTTTCGTCTTGAATAAATTACGTCTGTCAGAATGGCATTTATCTATAATATGATAAATATATATAAAGTACTAGAAGATGGAATACCCTCGATAATAAGCGAAATAAATTCGAATTTCGCCTTATACTTAGCCCGGGATAATGGGACAGTTAAATCTGGCATTTGTCTTTATGAGCGCAATTTTTACCATTTTGACAGAGTTCCTCCGAATTAATCTAATTAAGTCATAATTAGAACCGCCTTGGGACTCGTAATTAAATTCGCCGTTTTTAAAAGGCAATTATTTATCGAATTATGCGTTCGAGATTCGGTACAAGTTGCGCAATACACACAACGTAGAAAATATGACAGGTTCGCTCCATCGTATCATGACACCGATAATGACCACGTTATAATCTAGATAATTAGATTTTTTGTAGTGTGCGAAATTGAATACGCCTTCTTTTTCGTATGAAAGGAGTTAATCCGTACGAGTCTCATTCGGTCATCCATCTATGTCGTTCAGACGTTTTCCGAATAGATGGAAACTCTGAAAGAGCAGTCTGTCTTGGTGCTTCTCAAATGTTTTTTTTTTCTTCAGAATCGTTCACAGATATCGAATCGAGAATATTTCCATTTAAATAAATATTTTTTTGTTGTAAAAAAGTTTTAGTATTGGTTCAGCAAGTTCTCGGTTGGTTGCAGACAGAAGTACTAAAAAAGAACGACGCCTGATCCTAATTATTTCTAGGACTTTTTCGGCTGCTTAACGCCGCTTTTTTATTTGACGCACGCGCACAACCCAACTCGCAGACGATATATCGTATTTTTGGTGTCGTAAATATGGGATAAAACCTTTCGGAAGTAAGGTCCGAGGACATTTTACTACCTTTGGGGGCGAACCCGTGATTTATTTTATGGACGTAATTCATTTACGGCGAGCGTAAATTTCGTACCCCTTAGTCTGGTCGACACTTTATATAACCCGCGCCTCTTGATGTGCTAATTTATTTTTTTATAATTAACCGATCTACTAAGATATTTTTAATCTTGCCTGTTGAATTTATACAGAACCGTTTCTAAGCTTCTAGTCCTCTTGACGTGCTCAAACTTTGGCGTTAATAGATCGACAATGGCACGATTGTTTAGCCGCCCATTAGAGAGGGTATTTCTGCGACGGGGGAGGAAACCCACCCGACATTAGTCATTTGATTAATTCAGTTATGGCCGGACATTCAATTAAATGCGGGCCTCGCGGTGCAGTGTTGCAGATGCAATGGCGATAGCGTAAATTGTGTGCCCGGTTCGTATTTATTGGGCCGATAACGTTTCGCGATGCAATTATGCCCGATGCAATTAGTATCTAATCAATTTGGGAATTTAATTTCCGATTCGAATTTGTGATATGTAATATTGGGAATTTTTCGATTCAAATCGCATTGATAAATTTTTGATATAGTCTAGTTTGAGAAACAATATAAGCGTGATACTCATACGGAGTATCAAAGGGAAAAGGCTGCAGAAGCACAAGAGGCGAAATCGAAAAGTCGCTAGCACAAAGAGACAAAGATGCGTTCATTTTTACATACATATATCCGAATGAAAAAAAGGACAAGAGTTTACATAATGGCGTCGCATGGGCGATGACTAACGTAAGACAATGTTTGCAAAAAGGACCGAGGAGTGGAAAAAATATGTATAGGAAAAGCGTCATCGGTGTATAATAAACGGGCTGGGGGCGGTCTCCAAATCGACGGGGATGTAGGGTTTTGTTTGTGGGGCTTTTGTTTTAGCGAATGTGATTGATCACTATAGGTACCCGAAAGGGACAAGGGTGGAGAGCGGGTTGACAAAGCGAATCATCGCCGAAAAAAATACGCACAATATACGCAGAAAAAGCACTAGGCGAAATTGATTTCGATGATTGTCGTGTGTGACAAAGAAAATTTATAGTCGATGTGAGGTCGGTTCGAAAATTCATGAGGCTGTATTTTTTAATTTTTATATACAACGCCAGTAAGCTTTTAGCGGGTCGTATACGTTGTTTAATATTGATTAAGTTTTGATAAACGAGCCGCACACAACGGGGTTTCCAGACCCTTTATTTATGTAATTGTTCAGAAACTATGTTGGATGCGGCCTTAAAGTGGTAAACTTAATCCGGGCGTATCTGCTATACTGTAGTGACAGCGATTGCGCAATATGTTCAGGTTTACCTTATACCTACGTTAAATTATAAATAAATTTTGCTACGAGACATTGTTTTCATTAGTAGTTTCAGATTTGTGAATATAATTAACTACGGGATACATTGGATGTTGATTAAAATATAATAGCCTTTCCGCGAATTGTGTTGGATAAAAGCTTATTCAAAATTATTTATTGAATATACACGTATATACGTTGCTTTGTCTGTAAATGTAATTTTGTCGATTGTTGGAATTTAGCCAGTTCAAATAATACAATGAGAGGAATATTAAATGTGCATAATTTATTAATAATGCGTAACTAGTATGGTAATAGCTACAATAATGTAAAATGGCATTCTTTCGATTGTGTTGCAGTAGGGAAAACATCTGATGCAATGACACCAATCATTGAAAATGGTGTTTGAAAAAACATTTCACTGGCAGACAATCGTGAAATATTTCTTCAAAGGCATAGAAGGATTCTCGATTATAATAGAAAAATCGTCACGAACAGGCGTTTTCCGTAGAAAAAAAATGACAGTAAAAAAATAAGGGAGACGCAACATTTGAGAAGTCGCCGCTTTTCAGACGACACGTTTCATTCGCAAGAATCCGCTTTCACCAAAGAGCATTGCCTTTCAGGTTCTACCTTCAAACGCACACACATTTTTATATATTATACATATACAATGCGAGTGGAATCAAAACTCACAATTTACAACATTGTTTTCGAACGAGATTTTCATTACCAACTTTCAAAACGCAATTTTGAATCTAGAACAACAAATAATTTCGTATACTAAAACGGTTTGAATATTCGATCTGGTAAAATAAGTCTTTTATAATACATTTTTTCAATTGCGAATTTTGAATCAAAACCCCTCATATATGCGTACTTCTGTGCGTATTTTTTCATTTCACCATTCACCTCCGACCCCCTTAGTATACACGAACGAGCGAACTCTTTCCCTATGAAAAACTACAATGGGCGACTGTCATAGCGAGGCTTTTGACGGCCGTGCACTTTCCACCCTCCCACCCACTCGCAACCACCCACTTCCCACCCACTTCCCACCCACTTCCCACCCACCAGCTCGCCAGGTGGCAGGGGTGGCCATCCTCGCCCAGACGAGCCTCCCGTTTGTCGTCCCGTGTCGGCTGTCATCTGCTCCCGCTAAAGTGTTCCATGAATCATGGGGGACACTGTCATCCGCAAATGTTTGTTTTTATTTCGCTCTATTTATTATTACACATGTCGTATGTAGGCGGCCCCGAAAACGTGACAATGTAAAGGAGCGTTGTTGCTTTCAGTTTCGCTGAAAGCCTCGTTCTTTTTGTCGCTTTTTTCAGCGGGCTTTTGGATCACGTGGTTGGCGCGCGTGTTTCTGAGACGTTGTGTTAAATGGAAAAAATGATATTGTTCCATTTCAGACTGAGAAGCAAAAAAGTAGTTTTGCTAACACTTTTTTTTAAATATAAACAGTTTGTAATTTAATATACGTTTTATACTTACATCATATTATATTTAAATTTAGCGGTTTTTAATATTCAAACCTAACAAAATATACCGTTTACATTCACATCATACCTTTTTCTTATCGTTATAGAATAGGTGCATAATGAAAGTAATATCCGAACTTCCGATAATACATATATCAGAAAAAGCTTTAAGACATTATATAGAATACATATTATGATATATTTTTAATTCAAAATAAATTTATATATAAAAAAATAAAGATGTCAATATATTTTCATAATCTGATACATAAATATAAATATAGAAAAATGTGTATTTTCAACGCCACACGCGATATACCAGCATTATCGCGCAACAGTTCACATTTTCCCAGTGACGGTTGAGAAACGCTGATATATAACTCCGTCTATTAAAAGCTTCCCCTTTGTTGTAAATCCGAGGGCTCTTATCAATCTTGCGCTCAAGAAAAGAGTCTTCAACGAAACAGTCTTGACTGACGCGGACCGCAATCTTATCGAAGGCCTCATGCATTATACAACAACTCGGCCGGTAATATTGTTTAACGAGCTCACCAACTATTTTCTACAATAACACTGACCGAAAAATATCGCGGATCGTGCGAACTTTCGTGATTAATCTCGGCTCGTTTTTCATACGGCTCGTTCGGATTTTTTATCTCTATATGGGTGCATAAACGTATTTACATTCACTGCTCGCTTTTGACAAATTGCTTCTTTTAATAGCTCGCATAATAATAACTTGTGTTATGGTTTTACGAGTGCGTCGTTATCTCGCCGTTAAACTGCGATTATGTGTATAAAATTTACACGTACGTAATTTTTCATTTGAGCTTACCGGGTTCGCTCGTGTCGTTATTTATATAAATTGCGTTTTTTTACAATTTTTTTTAGCAAAACTAATCTATACTTCAACAAAGAACTGAAATTAGATAGTGTCTTAATGGTACTATACAAACATTCTTCCCGATCTAATTTATTACCCAACAAATAGATCAATCCCATTTTAAGCGCAATTGCTAAACCACACCCCAGTAATCAACTAGCAATGGCAAATCCAACAAATTAAATCCCCGAAAATATATATGAAGCCTCGAACCGGAGCCAATCTGCATACAAACTGCGAGCTTTTTCGCACCGCCTACAAACACCCCCGGTCCCATGGGCGGGCCGGCGAACCGCCCAAGACACGGATCGTCCTTTCCATCCTTACTTAAAGGATATATTCAGAGCACAGTCTGTTAAAGAGGTCGTCCCTTACCGCCATCCGTCTTCCGAGATGTCAACCGGGCGCGTTTTAATTGGGAACGACGGTAAATATCGTTTAAGTGCTCCGCGGCGTGGGCCGACGCGTATAATTAGCTCGCGGGTGTGATTTATTCGCGAATAAATATATCTCGAATAAATATATGGGCTGTATGAAACGAATCTCGGAATGAATGGCGAGCCGCAGATTGAGATGCGGTTCGTGGTATGGGTGACGCCCTCTTGTTCGCGTGCGCGAGAGCTTAATCCGTTGCTGTTCCGATTGTTATTGTTGGGTAATTGTTCGGATTATGTACGGTGGATTATTTTGATTTGTTTCGCTGATGTATTGTGTTTTTGATTTGTGGAATTCGTGAATGGATGATGTCTGACGTGTTTTGGACCTGTTGAATTGGCGAATATGTTATATGCGTCCTGTATTTTCTCGGACGCTAAACATCTTTGAAAAACCGATGAAAGTTTAACTATTTTCAAAGGTACAATCAACGTAATATTACGTCAAGATAGCATGATATTAGAATCGAACGTATGCATACAATTTGTTCGGTAATCACCAACCCTATTTATTGGTGATTGCATTTTTCGTTTTCGCATTCGAGGTTTTCCGCCTACTCATAGAAGTCATCTCTTTCAAAAAATAGTCATAATTAGATCTTACATAATAAATCCTCGATAGGAATCAGTTCATCTGATGAACGTGTTAAAAAGATCACATCTGAAATTAAAATGAATTTAAAATTATTCGATCAAAAAATCCCTTACAAAGTCACGTCACTTCTACAATTAGTTATTTATATCAAGAAAACACTCGACTTCTTACTTTTTCGTCTCATTCGAAACAACCGAACTTCACACACAATAAGGACGCCCGATTTCATCAGTACATGCCCCTTTCTAGTACTCCATGTGTAGGCAATAAAAATTAATTCGAACCCTCCTACGGAACACGCGAGCTGACAGACGGACACACGGAAAGGAGCTAAATCTGTCGGCAAATACGTTACACACAACTTCTAGGATCCGAAAGTTGCCACGAGGACACACACACACGTCCCAGGTTTAATTAGACCTAATTTAGAAGCGACACTGAAATAATGCTGCCGCAAGTGATATTTGTGTCGTCGACACGCGTCAACGCGTGCCACGCACTATATTGTTCTTATGTGACGTGTCGTGCCGGAATTGAATTTTATATTATCTGGAAAATGCTTTTTTTTTATGTATTATCGTGTTTTGGGTTCGTGTCTTGTGTTTTATTAATTGTTCAATTATTGCCGGACGCGATATGATACACGTGCGTCGTGTAATTGGGTGATTGATCGCCCTGTTAGCTTTTGATTGTAGATAATCGAGTTTTGTCGATTGGGGTGTCATTTTTCTATGATATGTTTAATTAAAAATAAAATCTCACGATATTACTAATCATAAAAAGGATGCGATTTAACCGTGCATTGAAAAAGTATACATTATGCTTTAAAATGAATTATTTGTGCATTAGAATAATATAACATAGGATGTGCATAGTGTATTATAGAATCTCGTATTGAGTATCATTTTATTTGAAGTGTGCAATTATTTTTTTTTTGGAATTATAATGAATGTGAGTATTAAAAATATGAAATAATCAATAGAAAAAATAGGTTTGAGCATTTTTTTTTTTTTTTTAATGATCGAGAGATGGTAACATTGCCATAGTAAAGACTTTCTCCATAGAAAATACAATACAATACAATTGTCAACGTTTCCTTTTGTTAAAATTTTAATTTAATTTAATTTTAATCACATTTAACAATTTGGTCCATTTTTCATTCTATTTGCGTTTACGGCATCGCTGATCCTTTATTTATATTCATTCTAATGCACATTTTATTCGTTTTAAGGTACAGATATTTTTTTCAGTGATCAAAGCAATTTTTCGAATACACACATTCCAATGCGCATGCAAAATGCACTAATTATTTTTTTAATGCATATTTATTTTATAAAACACGTTTAAATTGTCCCCTCAAAAAATCATTTATATTTAAAAACAATCAGAAATGTCAATATACGAAGAGTATACTTCCGAGTAAGTTTTCAACGGAACGATCCATCTCCGTCCATTATCACATAATCCCCTTACCATTCAACTAATCAATTAATTAAAATCAAAAATCAAAAGTGCACAAGTTCGATGATTAATAACGAGCGTCGGCCACACTCATCGGCGTCGGACTGACCGTGCAGACGACCCCATTGTTGTGATTGTTTTTCGTCGGCCAACAATGTCTGGCCGAGATGAGGAGTGTCCGAGAGATGCCATCATTTATCCGTGGCCGGCTCTCTCTTCATTAATTATTCAAAATAACATCCCTGCGGAGTAATGCTTCGGTGGTGTCTCGCACAGTGTTCAATGCCGCGGTGAATATTAAACGAACCACGGCGGACGGGTGTTTAGGGGAGGTTTGGGTGGTTTTGTGATGGGTTAGGTTTTTTTTTGGTTTGAAAAGGTGTAACGAATGTAATTAAAGTTTTCATTTCATGGAAAATTTTAATGCGTTGTGGATCTGTATATTGTTTTATTCATATTTTGAAATACGAAGATCGAATCCTCGTCATTATTATACACTTTTTTTTATAATACTATTGGACGTCCAGGAAGGGTGAGTGCAGTTTAAAAGTAAAGTAAAAAGAAATAGCACTCACGCTTTCTGAACACTGTATTTGAAAATTTCCAATTAATTAATTTAATTAATATTCACTTTTACGAATCAGATAAATTTATTTAAAAAAAGATATTTTTGTTTTAATTTTCCCTTTATTGAAAATCGATTTTATGAATTATTCTAAAAAAAAAAACGGATATAGGTTCGCGTGTTAATATCGCGCGTTGTCCGAACCCAAGATGAACTTTCGACCTGAAATTCCTCAGATGAGGAATTCTACTTCTCGTGTGGAGTAGGTGCAGTCTGGATAAAATTCCCGAATTCCGCGCTTAAATTTCACTTTAGGGAATGACGGACTGTTTGAAGGGGACGACATCGTATTTGACCTGTCTGTAGATAATTGCTTTTTACTTATAAGATTCGTATTACGAAATAGTAGGTAGTACGTAAAACGAGTGGTTCACAATAAGACATTTGAAATTTAATTGAAAAAGTTGTTTGATTTTTATAATAAAATAACATTTGCTTTCGTGAGAGTTCGATGTAATGGTATTCAATATGAAATGTAAGATTTGCTGTTCGAAATGATATTTCAAAGTCCGCATAAGTTTTTCTGTAAACAAAGGCTTATTAAAAACTAGCGGGATATTTTTGTTCGCAAAAATAATGAAAATGTACAATTTTGTTCACAGTTACTGCGGTTTCCAATAACGCTCCATTGTACATAGGATTGGTGGTTGCATTTATCGTATTCGCAATTGTAGCATTTGTGGTTTTCCGTCTACTCAAGCGAAAAGAACGAGATCGTTCTTTGTACAACAACAGAAGAGCTGGTAAATATTCGATTGTACTCTGAAATATTCGTATTTTCATTCTCGAAATTCATTAAATGTCATATTTCAGATATGAGACCTCAATTTTTCCAAGACTTGGATAAAAAGTTGCAACCGGATTTGATGCAACAAGCTGAAGTTCCACCGTGTTACGAATATCCACCCTTTTTGGGAAAACCGGCAAATCCTCCTATATGTAGAAGTGTGAGTGAGCATCATTATGATGTTCCACATTTGAGCAATAGGTAAATATCATAAAATTTAATAATAACGTTCAATTGTATCAAAAAATATTAAAAAGTATGTTTATTTGCAGTTATGCATCACCTCTAGACCAACAATTACCTAATTCTTCTAATGAAAGTGATCATTACGATAAAAAACCGTATAGTGAATCTGAACATTCCACTGCTAGTTGTTGCACAAATTGTAAGTATTTTTTCGCTAAAATTTATAAATACTCATATTAATTATAATGTATTGATTTCGTATTATTTTATCATAGCCGATTCAACGCACGATGTATGTGGTGATAAAGTTGGTCTATCTTTGCTGCCTATATTTCACGGGATGTTTACCGATATTGCTTGTCCGATTACAAGTTCTCAAACTGTAACTGCTTCCGGTGCATGGTTGAGCTTGGATCAGATTGGTGTAGCTCTTTCAGTACCGGAAGGCGCTATTTCGAAAAACAAACAAGAAAACATGTACATAACAGTGGTCAAAGAAGAAAAGTACAGACCGAAGCTTTGCGAAGGTAATTTTAATTTTATCAACGATTTTTTTATAATTTTCGCAAACAGATGATTTATTTTGTGTTAAATTATTCAATCAGGTGCAACACAGGTAAGTCCCGTTGTCAGAATCGGCCCATCATCGGTGCAGCTGAATAAATCCGTGATCCTGCAGATTCCGCATTGTGCAAGTCTCAAACACGGATTCTGGGACTTATCTCTTTATATGTACGATAAAGAGAATCATCACAAGGAACGATCATCAGCATCGCCGTGGAGAAAGGTAGTCAGTTTGGGACAAGAAACCATAAACACTCCGATCTTCACTCAATTAGATTCAGAAAAAGTATTTTTAGTCACCGAAACTCAAACCAGTTTCGTTTTGATTGGCGAAAGTTTGAACGGAAAATCAGTAAAGAAGTTGAAATTAGCCGTTTTCGGACCTCATGCTAATCCAGCTTCCGTGGCCGATTTAAATATAAGAGTGTACATTTTCGAAGACACACCATGCGCTTTGCATTACTGTTCCGAGCAAGAGAATAGACTCGGTGGCACTTTGATGGACGCACCGAAAACTTTGCTTTTCCAAGACGGTGGTTCTAATCTGTGTCTGAGCTTAGAGGAAGTGGGTCTCGGTTGGAAAGCAAAATCTAGTTGTAGTTATCAAGAGATTCCGTTTGCTCACATATGGAACTCGACATCCAACTCTTTGCACTGCAGTTTCACACTTGAACAGACCGATTCTATAAATATATTAGAATTTAACGTATCCGTATGCCAAAAATCCAACCCATCGTACAAACAGACATTCAATATTAAATGTAGCGATGAATATTCGAATTGCAATTCACCTTTGAGAGGGAAACGAAGAACTTATTTCAACAACGATCTGAACATGATCATTACCGAAAATGCCATGGAAAGTAAAACTCTACCCGGAAGAGCTTTATCGATTTTGGACGATTGTAACGAGACGAAACAAAAGAGTATGAGCGTGAACGATAAAGGCATAAATTCGTGCATCGTGGATAGTGTAACACCTTTCAAATTGACGAAGTCCATAAAGAAACAGCTTTGTTCGTGTTTGGATCCTCCCAATTCGAGAGGAAACGATTGGAGACTCTTGGCACAAAAATTGAACGTGGATAGGTATATAAACTTTTTCGCTACGAAAAGTTCTCCCACAGAGTGCATTTTGGATTTGTGGGAGTGCAGACACAAAAACACGAGTGCAGTCGCAGATTTAGCTGCAATCCTGAAAAACATGGGTAGGAACGATGCTGTAAAAATAATTGAGAGTTGTTTAGGTCCAAGTTGGCTTTAAATTCAAATACCGTTTCGGAACAATAGAAATTAAATTCATTTTTGTGATCGATCGTATAACGACTTGAAACAAAATTATAATTAATATCCAAACTTATTAGTTTTTGTGTGACAATCATGAAAATGATCAATCAATTTATATTTTATTATAGATGCCTTTCCAGTTCAATTTTTTAACATAAAACGACTGATTACGAAACGAAATTTTTAAGAAAAAATTGTTTGGAATGTAGAAGGGACCATGCAATATTTAATTTTTCATCAAAACTAAATGGTCTTGTAATTCTGGAACCTATTGTATACATTTTCACTATAACGATATTATATGACGAGAGTAGACTGTACGTAATTTAAATTAGTGATTAAAAATTAATTGCCTTATTTCAGTTATATGATATGAAACAAATTATATAGAATCTCTACGAAATTATTTTTAATGTGTATTCCAGATACACCGTAAACTGTAAATAAATATTCGATGGTAGCTGACAATAGTAATATGTGCTGTATTAAATGTTGAACAAGTTATATAAAATGAATGTGTATTGTTTGAGTTTTACGCATTTTACCAATTTCGTGCCAAATGTTTTGCGGTGATTATATTTATAATGAAAATGCTGAAATTTTTCATGATTTGACTCGCTTTATGTTTTTTTCAAATGAAATGTTAAAAATGCGTTTGTTATAAATATTTTCGTTGCTAAAACGATATTATTGTTTATGTTAATGTTTAAACACTTTTATTATACGGTGGAATTCTGTTTTTGAATAGAGATCGTTTTAAAGAAATATCTGTGATACAAATGTAAACGTAGCGAAAAAAATTGATATTTGTATAAGTTATAATAAATTTACATTGAAAATGACCTGCATCTTTGATTCACCGCACAAATAATTCCACAGTTTCAGATTTTCGTACACAAAGAGTTCAAAACACGTGGCTTTCGCGCAAGTTTGAAATTTCGCATTATAATTGGGACGTGTTCTTGTCACGAGTTAAAATATCTGAAACTCTGCATTTGAAGCAATCTGTTATTTTAGCATGGGAATGATTTAGCAAAACTTTCCGTTTCTCTTCTACCATTTATTTTCGTCATATATCATCCGGAACGTATTTGTTTTTGTTTCATTTCGCAGCGCGGGGCTTTTAAAAAGTTTCGTGCGCGAAATTTTTAAGACATTCATAGTTGCAGGGGAGAAAACGACGACTTTGAAAATTACTTCTTGCGACTCGGCAGACGAAGTTTTTAATGCTCGGGATTCTCGACTGCTTAAGTAACTTTGCTTACGTATGAATTTATCGATTCTAAGGGACTTTGAAAGCTTAAGTGACTCGAAACAAGAACGAAATTCGTGTTGATTTTGAATGCTTTTACTCGTGATGTTTTAGGTGGATGCTTAAAAGCTCACTCCGCTTAAGACTTAATTGCTTCACAAAATAAACGATGATAAATTTTGATCGAATCGATCTGATAAAAATTGCCATAACATAATTTTGAATAAAAACAATAATGATTACATAAAACCTTGTTTATATACGAACAAAGGCACTCACACTAAAAACAGACAAACACAAAAAGCCACTTATGAAAAAAATGAAAACATCAAAGTTCCTCCCGTCAGAAAGGACTACCCACTCAACACATACACCACAAGATAGATGAATCTGCTTAGATACGAGGCGAATTTTCCACAACGGAGGCTTCGAGGCTTTACGACGTCTCCGTTCCGCAACATACACATACAGACACACAAGAACACGTCCCAAGAAGGTCGCCATTGTCACTAAATGTTACGGTAAGTACCGAAGATGAAGGCGGTCCGTGTCACATGCCGACGCCACTTTCCACCAGAAACGGTTATAAGTTTATACCGTTTGTACGAGCGCAATATTTAGGTATATATTTTGCGGTTGTCGGATGTGACCTGGTGAGCCTCTCTGGTCCTCGTGTGTGCGAACCAGATGTCATTGTTTCGTACTGAGTTGTGTGGATGTTGGTTGTGTGTTTTATCTTTGTATAATCTAGGATGCTTGTGGTTGAATTGTGGAAATTGTATTATATTTAAATAAAAAATTGCATATAAAATTTTATATTATTCAGATACGAGATACGACCTTTAAAGAATAATATCATATGAAGACTATTTAATTTTTTTTTTCAGGGAGGTAACATTTAATGAGTTGAGTATTGAAGCCGTTTTTTTAATTGATCTCAATTTTATGGTATATAATCACTATTATCTACTGACCACATTGTGTGTTATTTAACTTTGGTGATCATTGTTGCTGAACAGTTGACGTAGAAAATCTGCATTTTTTTTGGAATCTTCAAAAAAATTCGTTGAAATTCGTTAAACTTCGCGACATACTTTCGAAACATCTGCGTAAGACTTTTGACGTTTTTACTTTACCTGAAAAAGTAAAGTTCATCGATTTATTCAAGAAACTTTTTTTCATCTTCAGTAACATTATAAAATATTGCTATTCAAATGATAATTTAAAATAATTTGTATTCCAAAACTGTTGCTTTTATAGCATATAACTTTATTTCGAATTCATTCGTGCATATAATAAAAAACTATACAAAAGAGAAGCACTGCTTAATAGACTATTAAAAATAATACCACGCTCGAAAAATCTTTTCTCAAACGCTGCCAGCGGTCTCGTTAAAAGACTACCGAGTAAAAGTTGACTATGAAACTTTCACCGTAAGTGAATTTTATTGCTCGTAGAAAATTTTCACGAAACGGAAACAATAAGGAAAGCTCGCTCTCAAAATTTTCAAGGTTTATCGCGATCGCACTTGAAACGTCGCCGAGAAATTTAGAACCTACAATCCCTGCGTCCTACACAAACTCTGGAATTTTGTGTCTGTTCGTAATAGGAAAACGATATTTATGGGTAACAGTTCCTCCATGGGTCCGATCTCGGCTCCCGGAATATACCACCACGACACAACCCTGCTTCTATATAGGAAAATATAGGTAAACATTTCCCGGGAGGAGCGCAACTCGGCAGAACTTTTTTGATATTCACCCGTTTTGTTATGAACTTTATGAATTATTGATGTCCCTCTCTGCTGCGAAGTTGTACTCGCAGGTGCGCTCAACTGTTGGGTTTGTCCACTTGTATACGATTTTTTTCGTATTAATTTATGCGCGGAATATACTGTGGCTTTTCGTTTGTTGGAGAATATTGTATATAGATGCGTGTAATAAATTATTTGTTTTTATATCGAATTGTATAAAAGCAGCTTTGGATTTCTGTGCAAACGTGTGAATCATTATATGTATATAGAATTTTTGAAACTAGTATAGGAAATTATTCTGTGAAAATTTGCATGCTCCGTTTGCATATCCCTGCAATATAGGAGACGGTCGTTTCGGACTTCTCATAAAACTTAATGTCAAGTTATCCCGCTTTTTATGTGATTTATAAATATCAGTTCCTTTATTGGTGTTTCAATTTAAGGACGTAAAAAAATTGGTTTATGGAAAAATATTTTTACCATACTAAAAGGGGTAACGTTTGAAATAAAAACTTTGAATTATCAAAATGCTTGCAATATTTAGTCAATTTATAATATAATATTAGTATTTAAGAGACAGGTGGGATGGTCATAAATGAATTTAATAGTAAAACATTGTAAAGAAAGGGTTTTAATTTTCAATACCACGTAATAAAAGTCAATAATCTTAGAAGTAGGTATCTGAAAAATTTTACCCTGTATTATACAAACTGATGATATTGATAAAAAATTAAATATTAATAACTCAACAATTTTTAAACAAAAATCTAAACATTTATCTACACAAAAAACCAATATGGAAACCTTTCCAATTTGAACAAAAGCACATACGCGTACGCGAACATGACACACGATATTTAAAAAAAAAGCATAAATTTGACATGAACCTGAAACGTTATACGTGCGTTCTCGTACGCGTTCCATTATACATACACAATGCACGTAAGGATACGGCAGGAGTAAAATTTAATACTCGCGCCACGGCGAGTAAGCCTCATTTCCTGCATCGCGAAAACTCATTTTCACGCTAACGTGTTGCTCACGGAATGCTGAAAAATCGCCGAACATCAATTTCGCGGACGTGTCGCTTATGACCGTTATATCGAGCGTGAATTTTCCGCCCAGAAGGGACTGCTTATATTTATTTATTACGTGCCGTGTGAAATATGGGAGATATCAATCGGCAGAGAAATTATTTGGAGGATGGGTCCGTGTATCGAAAAGATCGAAGGCGGTTTTGAGTTCGAAAGGTCATTGTGTTATTAGAAATTTGATGTCGGAATGTAATGTGATTCGTCCGGGAAGTTTCCTTGTTTGTTGTAGGTCTTTTATGCGTTCTCGTTCATATGTATAAAGGGGCATTCATGTCGGTCGTATCGTGTTTGTTTCTGCGAGAAAATAGTGCAGCTTATTATCGTTGTGTATTTTCATGTTATAGTAAAACTGTGTGTTTTGCTTCTGAGAAGTAGAATTTTTGTTTATTTTAAATATTTTTATATTATTTAAAAAAATTATTAAATAAAATCGGTGGTTTCTAACCTTTCTTTACCTTGAAACTGTCGTCGGCGCGACAGCCAAAATATTAGTTATTCGATTTTTCTTGATTTCTACGAGCAGGATGTAGTCATTCAATTCTTGTTGTTTTCCCGTTCCGGGGTTGTTTTTGAGATCAAAATTTCGAAAATCATCATTGGCATTTGCGAATCTTTAACACATTTCCAAAAATATTGAAAATGTATATTGTTGCAGCATGTGTAGAGTTTTTCCCCAAATAGTGAAACAGCAGGCAATTTCTGATAAAATCTTCGCTCGGTTTAAATTCTACCATCGCAAAATACGGTGGTTTTTTCTCATATTTTTGGTAAAATTAAATAAACAGAATGTTGAAAAATTGAGACAAAATAAATTTAGTGTTTAAAAGACGAACGACAAAGTGGAACTGATTGTCAAAGTTGACCGTTCAAAGGATCGGACGTTATTTATCGAATGACCTGATATGAACGAATTTGCTAAAAATTTGCACTTCATTTGTGCAATATGACGCAAATGTGGCTCTTTGACCATTATTTTTAATTTTTAGTTAAAGTTACCTCAAAATTGCACTATGAGTGGTAAAATTTAATTTTAGTTAACTTGATGAAGAGGCATTGTCCAGTGTTCCCATTTATTCAAACTAAAATTTAAAAAAAATATCATTTTAGCGTTTATAAACGAATTTCCGAGACGACACTGACACAATATCTAATTCGAAAAGTGAACCCGCACATTGCAAAACCTCGACATTTATTATTTACAACCGAAATCCATAATACATCTAAACAAAAAGCTCGAAGCTCGAATCACGCCTCGAATCCGCGAATTCCGACAAACTACACGACAACTAAATCGCAAACTTGCTCCGTCTCGTTGCGATTGTGGCAATTTTTCATTTCGCCAACAACAACACAGCTCGCATTGTTTGTCACGAAACGACCAGACAGTTTCATGCGACAATAATACATAAAACCGAGTCTGGAGTCCTGTCTAGAACAATGCCCCGCGCGTGACCCAGTTGCCTCACTGTGCTGAAATACGTGTGTGTGTGCTCGGATGTGTATTGTATTGTAAAATGTGGTACTTCCCGTTTCGTTTTCAGCAATGCGAAACAATCTTCCCTGCTAGCCGGCGGCGATTTAAATTAGAATGCTGAAAAATGTGTGCATAGTCGAGCGAATCGGCGCGAAATTTCTTTCAGGTTTTGTATTTTTTTTTGTAATAATTGAAAAAAAAAAAGTTTTTGATATTATATTGAAATATTGAATGTATAATATCAAGTTTTGTACGTAAAGAATTTTCAAAGTATAATTGATATCAATTTGTCTTTTTGAAGCCTCAATTTCAATTAAAATTTACAATGAATTCATCACTGAAAATGTAATTAAATAAATTGTTGATTTTTTAACTACAGTTATTACATTTCAAATTGGACGTTATATACATCAAATTCAACAAATTAACGATAATTCATATTAATTAATTTCATTGATTACTAAAAGAGCTGTCTTAATAATACTCTCTTATAGTTGAATTTGAAATGCAAAACGTCCAATCTGAAGTGTATTGAATTTCAAATTTAGTACAAGTTTAGAATTTCAGTACATTGAATTTCAAGTTTAAAACATTGAATTTTCAATAAAATAAATAAAATTTTTTCAATAAAATTTTCATAAAAGCTTGAAAAACTATGTCTATTTCAAAAAGACTACGTACTATCATAGTATTACATTATCCAATCAACATGCGGACCATATTCTATACGCCACCCTCTACCTTCCGTTACAAAATCACATAAAATATTCAATCCAATCCCAAAGAAATTTCACACTTAAAATAAAAATAAAAACGCATCGTAACTTGCGCTTTTTGCGATCGTATCGCCCGAATGCAAAACGGCGAGTTCGCGTGTCGCAGTTGAGTTAAAAACAGCGAAAAGGGCGCTCCCTTATCTCGTACTACGAAATTATACAAATTTCTTACTGCCGTTATTCGTTCGAACATACACTTATGCGATATTTAAAAGTCTCGGATCTCGTTGGTTTCGAGGTTTTCGCCGTCTTCTGGGCTTTTTGGGGAAGTGAATCCCAGATAAGTGCGGGTCAATGGAGACTGCAGAGCTTTCGAGCTCAATCGGTGTCAATACGTATTGTATTATATGTAAGAGCTTGTGGAGCTTTTTTCTAATAAGTACTTTGCAGTTCGACGAGAAGTTTGGATTTGTGTATTTAGAATTGTAAATTGAAAATTTTTATAAATATAAGGGTGAGATGTCTGCTTTTAGTTTTCTAGGTAGTTAAATTCGTGAATGATAGAGTTTATTAAAGTGTGTGAAGAGTTTTTTTTAAAGTGAATTTTACAAGATGTATTATAATAAAATATGTTTATAAAATATTTGTACTAGCGTTAATATAATTCAAATATTTTCCTTGATAAAAAAATCCGTTTATGAATATAAAATTTTATAGTAAAAAGTCTTTATACGTATGTATAAATTTATAATCGAAAAAATATTCCTATTTAATCTACATTTGTGAAATACCTTTCAACGATGGCGAATCGAAAAATGAATAAATAATTCTCATATTAAATGTATGAAATAAATAACGAGATAATAAGACCGAATTCCTGGAAAAATTTTGAACCCATTATAAATTCAATTCATTTACCGCGTGCGCACTTGCAACTCACAAAATAAACCCACTACCAAAACATTCATTTACATAACTTCAACATTTGCCAAATTTCACAAACGCTTCAAAAGCAACCGCGAATTTAATCAAGATAATGACCGCCGAGGGACTCGGACCGCGAGGGACGCGCTTTTTTGTTTTCACTTTCTCCTCTCTCACATTTCGATTACACAGAAGTTAATTAAGATTAATATATCAATTTCCTTTCCTGGTACTATATTAACGTCTAGAATGTAGCCCGCCGAATCAATCGTATCTTTTTTGCATACATCAATTAAAGCATCGACCATTGACGGATTAGAAATACACAGTGGACCCAATAGAGCAAATAGATGCGATTCCGAAACGATGCGATCGGTATGCGACCGTTTTTTGGTATTTACGAGCCATGCCTCTGAATTATTGTCGTAACAGGTTGACAGTGAGAAAGTGAACGCTCTCGTGTGTATGGACAGACAGACGGACAGATAGACAGTGGGACAGACAAAAGCGCCGACGAACAAAAGGACATTTCAGAATTCGCGCCGTTGAGATTTAGCGCCAGTTAAAGTGTTAACTGTACGTTGGCATTACAGCCAATGATTTAATCTCATCTGATTTGGATGAAGAGACTATGTTATTAGTACTTGTCTAGTTAAGACGTCGTTTAATTTAACGTTCGAGATAATTTTTGCTTTATATTGACAAGCGTTACTATTATTGTATTTAATTATAATATCAATGATCTAATAAAATTTTAAATATTCAATTACTTGAAAATTGTATTTATTCCTAATGATATTGGGAAGATCGTGTCTGGTAATTGATGTTATATAAGCTGCATGTGATGACGCAAATCTGGACATATCTAAGATATGTCTAATATGCACATAGTATGCAATCCTATGTTAATATCATTCCTAAATATGATTGCGTCTGAAATTTCAATCAAATTGATTGAATGGAACGTCGCATATGCCGCAAACACAATCGCGAACCATAATTACGTTTGCGAAATCGATTAATTTGCCAAGAGTGTGAGAATGCACGGCGCCAAGTGCAACAACGTCTCAATAAGTTAAATGCAGTCGCAGCTGTCGGACAA
Source organism: Hydropsyche tenuis (assembly GCA_009617725.1). NCBI lineage: Eukaryota > Metazoa > Arthropoda > Insecta > Trichoptera > Hydropsychidae > Hydropsyche > Hydropsyche tenuis. The sequence continues at coordinate 1,862,161 of VTON01000028.1, forward strand.
ATGAGTCGAGCCGATCAAACCGAATGCTTGCGAAGAAAAAAAATAAGTGGAACTGAAAAAAGGCAACGACTTACAAATTGCTGCTTCTGGGTTGGCGTTGAACGAAATTTGTCTCGTCGCTGCAATTTCGCTCGTAGGGGATACTTATGTAGTTTCGAGGTTTATTTTGAAATTTAATCATAGGATTGGATGAAATATTTAGTTTATTATTCAAATTTAAACGTTTCAATTGTCGATCTCAAAGAAGCTAAATTATTGTCCTATATATACAAAATCAACTTATTATCCTCCATGTATTATTCAAACGTTTTCCACGAAGCTTTTCCTTTTTCCAAAGTCTTTCTTTTAATCAAAACCGTCGCCAACACGTCTAAAGACGACACGCGATACGAGTTGAAAGCTTTTAATTTTTTGAATAAATAACGCGAGAGAAAACGCACCCGGTACCGTTCCGAGACAATTTTCCGCGTTAATAATTTATTATTTTTTTTTTTAGAGTTCCACTAGTACATTCGGGGACCGCTTTCGATTGTAAACGGCTCGCAAAACGTCTGAAATTAGACTTCAGGAAAATAATTTCAGCGAAGGGGGACCGGATTATGAGGTGGAACACATACAAGAAACAACAAGTTTACCAAGACTGATGATGGAAGCGATTATAAGTTTGACGGGAAAGTTAAACACGTTCGAGCGTTTAAAGCGGGAGCACTTTATTTGTGAAATGTTCGAAACCTTGTTGTCTCCGTTATTACATGCATAAATAGAGCCTATATGTTACCGAGTATTTCTGTCGTATATCAAATATTGAAAATCAACAGTTATTTGATAAAATCATCGTGTTTGGGAAAGTTTTGTTTGGGTTATAATGTAGGTGTTAAATTGATTTTGTTTGGAAATAATTTGGGAAAAATATTGTACGTATTCATTTCAACAGTAACGTAGGTTTGTTTTGAAGATTTATGTGTTATTTATAAATAAATTACAGTGTTTAATATGAAAACTTATATATTCGTTGCGTTTGATATTTATAGAAAACGTTAAAGTTAATAATTTAGATTCGTTGTTATGAAAAACTAAAATTTTATTTTTTTGGCCGCAGATTCTGCCGGAAAAGTTTAATATAGACGCAACTTGTGATTAATTTAATATTATACAAAACGTTTTTCTAGTAAATTGATCGCACGAGAATTCTTTATTATTTTGAATTTTATGAGCTAATATTTCTTTTTTAATGGGAAGTACGAGAGTAATTATGTAACGTGAACATTAATAGTTTTATCATAAATCTTTTTAGAAATTTTATGACTTTTAAATTGAAACATAGTTAAATAAAAATATATATTTAAAATAATAAAGTTTTCGTGCACATTATTGTAAAAAAATTCTTAGTAAAAGCTTACGTGATGATAATTGCATACATATCATGCGATTTACTAATATCAGATAACTCAAAAAATGTTTCACACGAGCGAATTATACCAATGAGATACATACACGTTTAACGTAACATATATTTCGCGGAATTTTCGCTAGGGAAAAACTGAAAAGATTTATTATTAAAAATCCTTTCATACATAAGCAATTCCTAACTACTTTTCATGAATAATGCTCCAAACACGGAGACAAGTAACTTTCAAGCCGGAGAACAACTTTTGCGCCATTCCGCATTGAAATTCGAATCGCTCCTGAATACCAAAGCAAGACGAGCACCATAATTTAGCCACTAAGCGATTCGAATCGATCCCTTCATTTTCATATTTATCACCACACCTTAATGTTTAACCATAGTTCATTTTTGATTTATAATTCGACGAATCGCCCACCCTCCGATACATCCCCTTGTAAACGGCTTTTGTTTTACATAGTTCCAGCCATCGGTTCATAAATCGTCTTCGGCCTCCTCAACCCTTTAACACGCGTACCTACACCATCACCATCAATCATAAATTATCTCGCATCGATGAAGGCTGTGCCCTTCCACCCTTTCACCCCCAAATCTCTCATACTACGCATCAGCTCTTGTCTTTTTATTGTGGGCAACAAGGAACATGGAGAGAGTTCACAATAGGGTCAGAAGTCACCAACGTATATTTTGATTTTTTTTTAAATTCAATATCAGCATCATATGCAACCTCTATAATGTTTAGTACACATCATTTTTTTGAAATACAATCAAAAATTTTAACTTTTTTGAAATTTTCATCATATTTTTTGCAGTATGTTGATTCGAGGTCACATTAATTTACTAACGTACCATAAATTGCTTAGTAAGAATTGATACACCAAAAAAAGTATTGATTCAATCTAATCACGAATTCACAAAAAATATACATAGTATATTATTAAAAAAAATAGAATTTATGGTTCTGTAATGGCAATACTCTATGGATTTATTGGTGCAAAGTTGGTTTTCTATGAAATAAGCGAAAGCATCGAATCTCTTCTCGTTCGATGATTGATGTATTAAGACCTACGTAGGAAAAAATATATTTTTTTCTCCATTTTGGGGACATGTTTCTTTTGTTGTTCGGCTGCCGTCATACAAATCATTTTTACTGTCGGTACGGATTCGGAAACCGTACGCTGAAACGTGTGCGTACGTGAAAAATAAGGTCGATTAAAACCGTCGTAGCGTAATTTCAGCAAATTCATTTTTCGGTTTATTGCTATTTTTATTGTTTTTTCAATATACGAAACGGCAAACGGAAATTTTTATAGCTTCAACTTTATTATTTACATCAATAAAATTTTCACGTCACGTTTGTACCGTTTACGTAATGATTTTTATAAATATAAAAAAAACGTATAGTTTAAAAAAAAATAACGTCCATATGCGGCCCAATCAAACATAAATATTATGAAAGAGCCATCATATTCAATAAATAAGCAACTTTCTCGAACGGCGCATTGCTGTGGTAGCCGAAGAATAAATCTTTCAACAGAGACAATGAAGTGCGAAAGCTCGCACGTATACGGCGCAAACTCAATGAAGAATCCCGCTTTTATAAATAAAGAGTAACGATTCGCTCTCTTTGTCAACGAACGGGTCAAAGTTGTAAATTTTTCCTGACGACCTGATTCATAAGATGTTTTACGATCGCCGCATTTACTAGTGCACTTTTCTTGTTGCAATTTTCGTATGAGCGGACCACACAAATCGCGGAGTGCATTGTGTGCGCATTGAGCGCAACGCCCACATCATACAGTAATGAGAGTAGCATTTTTGAGTTTTTATTGTCCTTTGGACTTGGTCCAGTTCGATCAGGACGAAAACACTGACTCACTACATATACATAACGAGTTTTATTCAATTTTCGTGCGATAAATTCCTCGCGTGCTCGATTAAATCAAGTCTGTTTTGACTGTTTGACTTATGCGGATCACGGTCGTTTAAAATATTTAATATTTACGCACTGTATGAAATTAACGCGTGTTTTACAAACTATGAACCCGCTTATAAATCGGCGAAGTCAAACATACGAGACTTTGATTTAGTGCGATTTTTTCGTGCGAGAAATTTGCGAGAAAGTGCGTGGAAAGTTGCCAGTGTGGGCGATGATAAATATGTTTAGCAAATCTTCGTGGGAATATTGGATGTAAATACGAATGCGATTTTTCGTACTCGCCGAGCTTTTAATCTCGTATAAAAACGTTGAACATTTTATTAATGGTATATACGCGTATTTAATGGAATATATTCGTTTCTATGACACCAGACATATTATACGCGTAAGAATGTCAATGCGTCAACCCTTTGCGTGCCGAGTTTCTTAATTGAACGGTAAGGCTTCATCGCATATAATTATTATATGCAGTAATAATTACGTGTGTATGTAAATATGCGTCTTCGATTACGCTGCAGTCGTAAAAGTTTACGGCTTCAGACATGTTTAATTGCGGTTTCTGAAAACCCTCGTACGGCTCGAAATCTCCCTTCTGGTTTAGCCCTTCAGACGATAAAATTTTCTTGCCGACGAAAATCCAACCCGGCATTAATATAAATTGAATATTTATAAGGATTTTATACGGCCGTATAATTTCGCATATTATTTTGTCATATGTTTTTGAGTCGTGTACGTGAATACGTGCGTGGGTAATTTGAAATATCGATTTACACGGAATGCACTGAAAACGCGTTGTCAAGGCGAAATTTCCCCTTGTCCCTACGTAATGATAATCTCGTATTACAAATGTTTGAATAAGACCAAAAATTCTTACATGTCGTAATCAATGTTCGTCGAGATCGACTTGACGTCTCTATTTTTTGATAAAATCCTACGCAGTTTCGAAACGATGCACAATATGTTTCCCATATGTTAATGCACATGTTCTGTTTACAAATTCGGAAAATCATTATAGTCAAATAATACCGAAATAAATTTTAGTATTAGGTATAAAATATATTCATTTTTACTCGTCTACGTCGAAACACTCATAAAATGAAACTCAAGAGAAATATACGAATATTATGATATTCGAAACAACTGTTGAAAGCTCGCATTTTCCAATTGCAGACATGAACGAAGACAGACACGAAAATCGAGAACCAAAAGCGTCCTTTTACAAAATTTCGCATTCAAAACGTCTCCCGAGGATCTTCCAGACTTTTTCGCTAAGCGAAAGTGGGGACGGAGCGGGACATCTCCGTTAACAACGGGATTCAGCAATGATCAAGATAAATTTGCGACGTACAACTAACTACGAGGCCGCGGCTTCGATGTTGTCGTAATAAAAAATGTTTCGTACAGAATAGAAGGACGACGGGTAGTGAAAAAAATGACAGACATACCGTAATATCGGAAAGTATTTGGTATGCGCGGCGCACGATACGGAAAAATGTTATACTGGAAAAGTTTATACATAATATAGAGGTTTCGCTTGCCGTAAAATTGGACGTGCGGTGGAAGGCTTATCCCCGAAATCCGGATTACGAATTTTAATATAGCTCTTTACAAAAACGTTGGCGGCAGACCTGAGGGGTGGGTGGGCATTAAAAAGATTGAATATGCTCATATCGGAACTCTGAAGTATATGTGTCTCATAAAGAAATATTGATCTGAGGGTAAATATTGTGTTTCGTTTTTTTATAATTTGGGATTTTTATATGAAAGAAAATACTTGTTTATGAAGAGTGAATTTTCGTATATTTTAATTTTGTGAAATTACTGACATTTGTCTTATTAGACCGCATTAAAGAAGAAAGCATGGTTAATTATCGCGGTATTTTCATTATGGTACAAATTAATTCTAATAAAGTACTTGGAGTTTTGCCTAGTTTTGGTGATGGTAAATTGGGTCATCTCTATGATAATAATACTGGTATAAAGTAAATGTATAACAGGACACATTAATTTTTTTATGATAGTAGTTTAAATTTGTCAGATTAATATACTATACGAGTATATGCTCATAAATTCGTTAATGTAATCGAAACGGTGATACGCAATTTTATTAATAAAATTTGATGTTGATAAAAGTAAACACGTCACATGGTACAATATTTCAAAAAATAATTAATCCTCAAAGTAAACACAGCAAATACTTTTTAAATAACGCAAATAATTTTTAATTAATTGCAGATCAAAGCAGACGTAATTTTTTTGATTTGACGGCAACTTTTTCAAGAAAATACCTTGAAAAATTCTCAACTCACAAGCGCGGACGAACGGTAGAGAGGCATTTGCGGCAAATATTATTATAAAATAAAAAAAAGAAGCCAATTTCATGCTCATCATAAACATAAGGCTTAGCTGTCACAACAGCGTTTCGAATCAATTTTACGCCTGCGACCTTAAAAGAGTTGTCTTCTGTTTTACGAGTCGGCCCGCCGCCGCTTCCCGAATTCGAATTCAATTTAATTTGACACAAACGAAACATTTTCTCCTTTTTTTGCACTGTTTCGAATGTCGGCGTACATTTTCGCCTGAAATTCCGAAAAATTTTCGGCAGATGGAATTTTTTTCCATCTACGTCCTGCGATACGTCTGTGTTGTGTTTGCGCATAAGAGATATCGCGTTCCACAATAATGTAGTTTCTATGTATATTCGGGATGGAGGCTTGCGTCATCGATACGTTCGTAAAATTGATATCGTTTTCCATTAAAATGATATTCACGTATGAGCAATTTCGTTTATTGGAATATATTCATTTTCGAAATCGTTATTGTAAATTTGCGTTCATTAAAAAGGAGGTGGGGTTTGTGAAGCGTTTTTTATTAAATTAATTGATTTTATGAAGAATTTACATCCATAAAAAGTATGGAAAATAAAACTTATATTGACTAGAATTAATTAATCAAATAATCAAAGGGGAAACTTCATGAGAAATTATTAACTACATTTTCCCATCGGAGAAATTAAGATCATGATTCTTCCTATCGTTACAAAGAAATAGCATTGTCGTATACGACGGAAACCCATTTATTTCGATCATAAAATTTTTCTAGATACACCAGAAATCTGTCCATCCATCATACAACTTCCACACTGATAGATAACGATTTTATTAGAAAGCGAGAGGGTCGAACGACACAATGCTACATATTGGCCTTTAACTTGTACACACACATACTATATACTTGCAATATTACAATGCGAACTATAACCACCCTATAGCGAGCGTTTTACTTAGCGAAAAGCCAAGTTGTATATGTTGGGGTGGGTCGCATTTCAACGGGGATGAAAAGAAATCCACCCCTTGTTTCTATGGATACGTAAGACGTCTAACTAATCCGAAGGCATGTGTACTATGAGTACTAAGGATTCTTTTTATTACAGCGCGACGATTCGAAGAAATCGACCGGAAAGCTCAAAGTTGAGGTTTTCAAAGTTTATCGCTTTGAATGCACACTGGTTAGTTACGCAAAGTTAGGTTTTTTGTGTTTTTCGAATTGAGATTATAGTTGGAAATGTATACGAGTATTACTTAAAATGAAAATGATATTACATATGGAAAAATATTTTGTATATTATATTTGAAAGTTCTATAATTAATCATTGAAAGCGACTAAAACCGATTAAAACGACGTCACGAGCTATCATCGACTTTCCATAACGCAACAAGAACGTTTATACGCAGTCATTAGAGTATAGGTACATCCGAGCTGAAATTTCTCTTCAGCTCGTCGTTTTGATTTATGACAGTAATGAAAACGCTGAAGTTTCGCACCAGAACACCTCGCATAAATTATGCGGTCGCGTTTCCTATCCACGGGATTAATTCTGAAACGTACTCACTGTCCACGTTTGCCTTCTTGCCGATGTTGCTTTTGTCGACAAAACTCTACCTTCCACTGGTGGCAGATGGTGAAAGAATTCTTAGACTGAGAAGTTTGTCTTACTGGACGGTAAAAAATGTTCAAAAGTATTTTCCTGTTTGCAAGAAATGAAAAGATGTGAAGTCGTAGAAATGGACGTCGTTTCATTTGATTTTTTTTTAAAGGTACGAAATTTTTTCTTCAATTCAGGAAAGATATTTGAATTATTTATCAGATGATTTTACGATCAGATTCCCTTTCGGAATACTTAAAAATTTTCAGATAACCCCACACTGTGAAGCGTCAAAGCGCGATTCGGCACATTCAGCGTTAATTCGGGTCAAAGCAAAACAATTCCGCATAGCCGAGCAAATATCGATGTTTGCAGAAAGCCAAAAGCGTGAGTGGTTGAATTTTGGGTTTCAAAAGGAATTTATTTATTAGTCTATATACGGTTGGTTCGGGCAAAAAAGTTCGATGGAAACTTTTATGCGGGTCTGCAACGCTTCGTTGTTGACGTACCATATAACGAGAGCTTAATGAACCGTCGCGTTATTTAAACGAGAGAGGCTTTTGAACTTGCCGAAATACTTTACGCGCATTGTTTCGCCTAAATATCCATGCAAATATTTCGTTAAAAAATGAAAAATGCTTAATTAACTTTCAAAATCCGAATCTAGGTCTGCGCATCTGACAAAAAAAATTACATTACTTTCCTATGACGTACGTATTCTTACAATTCATTTATCAAAATTTATCCAATTGAGTTTACTTACCGGATAATAGATGTCAACTTGATAATTTTTTGGTAATCTTTTAAAAATTGATGGATTAATTGTGTGTCGACGATATTTTTTGTCATTAATTTTCGTTTAGCCATGCAGGTAGTGTCAATCGTGTAAGTTAAACTCTCGTTTAAGTACACATGGAAACACAATTATTTCATATCGGTCCTATTAAATTATACGTCGGATTCGTGGAGGCAATATATCATTTGAGGGACCGCAAAAAAGTCAATAAAAGCGATGAAATATACCGTTTTAGCCGCGAAAAAATTTTATTTGCTCGATGCAAGGCATACGCAACGCAAATTTATTTCTTGAAAAAGTATCAGAGTTTTTTTCGATAATCCTATGCTTATTATTTATGGTCATCCTGCGTTCGATTCGCTATTATTTATCAAGAGGATTAAATTACAGGCAGCCATAAAAACGAATATAACACATAAAAATTGAATACAAGATGACGCATTTATGAATCGTTTATTCAGTACAAATAAAACAAAACTCACAATTTAGTACAACTACCGGGAACTACATTTCCAATACAACACATAAAGTTCATTTTCAAACATCGTCCGTAACAGTTGGCCGAGAAATATTGCGACAATTCAAATTTATACTTATTTGTACTATATGGAGCATTTTGCACGAAACGACAAACGATTTCCGATACGTGCACGACTCGTTTCGTCGATTTTATTTTACATCATCGACCCAACAAAACGTATAAAGTGCAACGGTTCGTGCTGCAAAGTCACTGGGTGGTGAATTTGCAACACCTGTCGCGAAAAGTGCAACTTCCGCAAAACAACGGTTAGTTGTCTTGTACAACATCTGCCGTTTGATGGCCGACAACACGCTCTAAACGAAGCCTATCATTTTTATTGAAGGCGTAAAACTCCGCAGAAGAAGCATGCGTCTAATGATAGATACGTAGAATCGTCTACGTGCGTTTTATAATACGAATCATTTATATTCTACGTTAAAGTGGCCCTTAGTTTGTCGAAGTGGAGTTCCTTTTAAGCCTACTACCGTCGACAGGTGCAACTGCTCCCGCATTACTTATTCACTCCTGAAATATATAGTAGACCTTCTTGCAAGTGCCGTTTTCCGTATTTTATTTCTTAAAAAATAAAACAAAGGAAAGAAATGCAACGCCTATCTGTATGTCCATACCGTTCCCTGCATTTAAATTATGCAAATGCATTTCCTTTGTTGTCACGTAATCCTGAAAATTTGCATTAAATTTATTTATCAATCGTCCAATATATAGATGAATCTTGACGTCAATTAACATATGATTTCAGTGCTAATAAATCAAACGCTTCATTTGAGGTCGCTTTGTGCTTTGTGCCCTATACGGTGCAATATTGCACAACTGCATAAAGCGATGCAACTATAATATAACGATCGCGCAAATCGCGTCGTGTTTGCTTTTACGAAATTCAAATACGGTTCGCATGAAGTGACAATCAATTTAATGAATTAAAACTGTTCGAATAAACACAGAATATACGCTAGCCGGCTTTTCTAATAATGCATTTAATATGGGCTAGTGCAAAGTACATTTGGGAGATTAACAACGGTGCGCATTGCGGATGCGTTTTCGGTAATCATCTAGACGTCGAAATGTTTTGACCTTTGTTATGAGTTTGAATCAGACTATTAATTATATTTGTGGAAGTTTATTACGGTGAGTGTAACATATAACATGCGTAAAAGTTTTATTGAAAAAAAAATTTGAATTTTCTAATCGAACGTGAACTATTCATGCTGAAATCGTAATACAAATACAGTTTTATATACATTTATATACGGAACGGGTACGTTTTGTAGGCGAGCATGCTCCTTCGAAGGGAATACGAGCGTAAATAATATCTGAGATGTGAAGCTCATAATATATTTATCACAAAAGATCCATTAATCATGTCGGAGATTTCTCCCAAGCATATTTTTTGCTTCCGTGTGACGAAAGTCTCCTTCTATCTGTAAGACGATATTTTTTTCTACGTCCCTGTGTTCGCTCCGACGCAGAGACCATTGTATGCGCGCGAAGGGAAAAACGCGGGAAACGACACACACACGGAAAAACCGTAAAGACGATTTTTCCATTCGAATTTTCGCTATATTTTCCTCAGGGGGCGAAAATTAACGATTCAATTACTCGTTTTTGCTCCGGTATACGGAATGGTGCGAAACTTTTCGAAAACGCGACAAAAAGCGCTCGCTTTCCCGCCGTCCCTTTTCCCCGCCCTATCGTATCTTTTCTTTTAGAATTCAGGGTTGGAAGGGAAAAGTGGGTGGATTTTCTCCACCCTGTGACAGAAGTGTCTCAACAGCGTAGGGATTAAGTTCCCCTTTGCCCGGCCTTGCACTTCTGGTGCTTGCTGACATTACCATGATGCAACTGTCTTAGTTGTTAAGTTGAAAACCAATATGTTTCTCAACAACGGACATTGATTTCCATTTGTATATCATTTCTGGAAAAATAGTATTTATATAGGTAAAAAATATGATGTAATCTGCATATTTTTAATATATTAAAGCGTAGAATTCTTTGAACGATCTAATATAAAATATTTTATAATGAAAATCGTACGATTTACTATTAGAGTAATTTAAATTTAAATGAATATTTTTATAAAAAACGGACTCAAAGTTGTTTTTAAATTAAATTTTTTAATCGATAGAATTGGAAAAACCCAATTGAATTTTTGTGAATTCAGTTAGAAAAATAGTTTTAATTGATTTTTCATGTAACGAAAACATACAAAATATCTTCTATAAAGGATATTATTGTTTCTATTGAACCATACATCTGTTTCTTTTATATTTTTTGTAACATTCCCCTAAACTGAATCTACTATTCAATTCACCCTCAGACAAAACAAACGAGGGCCACAATAATCTATAAGGAAAGAATAACAAAAAAATATAATTCGATAAACATTAAATTCTAATTACGCGTAACCAACCAATATTTTTCAAAAAATTTAATTAACCAACAAAAAAAATTAAGAAACTATCATCTTTAATCTAAGTATGCTCCATCATCATAATAAATTCAACACCCAATTCGTTCAATCGAAATTTTCCAACAAATCCTCCCAACCATCAAACAAAACCATTCAAAAAGTTTAAGAAACCTCCACTCCCAACCGAAACACCATCATCATCTTGGAAGCTCACACGAAAAATCTAACTCCTCATCGAACAGTCACGTCCCTTCTCGCGAAACACATACACAATGCACACATTTCGCAAGTGGCTACCTGAGCCGCTCGTTTTCCCCGCGATTGGAAATGCATTTTCCCGGCATGGCGGCGTGCTAAGTGGCAAGTGGAAAAGGCTCGGTCCCTCGGAGTCGTACTACAAAGCTGTTGGCTCAGAGACGTACCTCATTTTCGTTATGCAAACAAGAAAGCTGATGTGCAATTTGTACGCGCCGCGTCGAGCGAAACTGACAATGACGACCACTTTTCGCGAAGGGTGTACAGCTTCGAAATTCGCTAATTGAGTTTATATAAATATCTATCATATCAATTTAAAATTTCCCAAATAACTAAATAATCAATAAATATTTTAATAATTAAAACAATATAAAAACTTTCAAAAAAAATCTGATTCAAAATCGTTCATTATAACTTAAATTTTATTATAAAAAAAATTTAATTATTTAAAAAAAACTATATAGTTATTATAGAGAGTTTTGAAACGGCATCGTCGCATACTTTTTGTATGATGTGGGAGTTTGCGAAAACCCTCGAATTTCCGTTCGTTCGATTCGGGAAACGCGCTGTGTCAACATTCGCTAATTCGAGATCGTTTGTTGCAAAGTCGCAGAAGTCGCAGTTCTTTATTTGTGGAAAAATCGCTTGTAGGAAGCTACAGTTTCGATGTTCTTTTTACGTCGCTATTTTTGTTACAGACGTTGTCTTTTTTGAAACGTCTCTAGGGTGTTTTGTCATCGCGATAGATGCGATAATGGTGTTTTTAAAACGTCAGAATATTCAGTATTTGTCAAAAGAAATATCTAACATGATTAAATATTTAAATATTTAAACAAACATCCACCACGATCAATTTACATATGAATCAACCACGAACAAGACTCGCGCAACAACACCCTTTGTGCGTCTCAATCGCCACTATGTACAATACACACGTTCGAATGAACTGATCTAATTTCCTACACATTTATTCATAGGATTCGCAACCGCGATTATTGTTTACCCTTCCTCGCAAGAACCGAACACCACCATAACACCACCGAGGGAGGACACCGATGACGAGGGACCTCCCGACAAAGGTGTCCGGGTAATCGAATACCGGGACGCGTGTGTCCCTATATTCCCTTTGTCGGGAGAAAAGGCGATGTTCACCGTTGCGTGCCCTGAGGATAAAGAATCTTCTGACGACAAAGAGCCGTTGTTAATCAAGCAAGCTCATGGCCGCTCCGCGATAGTGAGATGTCTTGGAAAAGTGTGAGGCTTTTGTTTAGGCGTCGAAATGTTGCCGATGTCTGTTCGACGGATCGTGTTTGAATAATGGAGAGATATTCCGATAGTGATTTGAGCTTTTTTTGGGATGGTCACGATTTTGGTTAGGAGTGAGATGTTTTGGGTTGGAAGCGATCGGATGTTGTGAGATGATGATAAACTGTTTGTTTATTATTGAAATATCATATGATGATAAATTAATTTTAAAGCACCGTTTTTTTTTTTAAATAATAACAAACAACCAAACCTACGCCTCAGAGCAAGTTAATAAAAAGCTTGAAAAAAATAAATATAATTGAAGTATTATTATATAATTTTACTGAAAATTCGATAAAACATAAAGGGCAAACGTAAATCAGAACCGGGTATAATTTTTTACGCTCGTCCGGATAATCAGTTTTTGTAAGGGTTTTTATAAAGTTTTAAGCACGACAATATACGTATAATTCATTTATTGTGGAGTTATACTGCAGGATAGCCATTAATTTGTTCTATATCATTGTTTCTACGCGACGGGGTGCCTTTGGCTCGTAGTACTTTTACCAACATACACACAAAATGTACTTTCAACAAAAGCTTCGAAACTCCAGAGGGAGGACACCGTTCGAGGGATGGGCATGGCCAACACAAAAAAGCATGGGGTTTTTTCGCTTCTGTCGTTTAGTGTCCCTTCGTTCTCACATTTGGGGATAAAAATTAAAAATATCCGGACAATGGAATGAAGTATGCGATTCTTTCGAGGTTTTAGCATTGTTTAAAATGGGCTAGACTGGATTGTGTTCGAAAGGGTATAGAACGAATATTTGTAAAAAAAAATCCTACAATGAAAATAATTAAATTTTCAACGATTTCAAAAAATTAATTTTCATGAATGTTGATATTGTTGACGTTGATTCAAAAATTGTAATATCGACGAAATTCAATGGAGGTTTCCATTCAGAACTATGTGCTATATGCAGATGTACAAAAATCTACAAAAGCGTTTCACAATTTTTGACGCACAAAAGCGGACGAGATAACAAAAAAAAATCGAAAATAAAACAAAATACATTTCTGCGTTTGACGTTTTGCTGAAAAGTGTTGTTTGCTTCGCGTTTTATCGCATTCATTTGGATTCAATCACGTTCGCATACCTTTTGAGCTCTGACGATTTTTCGTAATAATTTACACGAAATGTTTTTCAAATGATTTCGTTCGATTGAATCCAAGTTGAATTATTCTTCAGGCTCCTTTATTCTATTCAAAGGAGATTCAGTGAATATCATCATTTTCTGAATTGCTTCTCATGGAAATCGTAAAAATTATAGTAGGCAACGATTCTCTATACAAAAATTATTGCCTTTCATTTGAATAAAGAATATAAATGTGTAGTATTTATGTGTAGTAAAATGTATGTTATATTTTTATTTGTTAATAAAATAAAATAAAATGATTTGAGAATATTTCCGTTACGTGTAATCGATTTTTTTAATAATATATTCATGAACATATTCAAATTACCTTTTATCGAAAAGCCTTGTATAAATAATCACTCAGAACTATTACCACACTACACAACCACCCTACACATACAAATACTCAAGATTTCGGAAAATCGTCGCAATCAAAACATTTCTCGCCTCTTGTTTCGACGTTTGTTTGCGTGTTGACGCGTTCAGCTCAAAACACTATTCCAGCTTTCCGTCTAATTTCGGAACTATCCGAAGCTAAGACATCTGGCATTTCTCTTCGTTTTTATCTATTTCTGGTGTCGTCATCTCCATCTCTAGAGCCGTAGGCGATAGTGAAACGCATAGTGGAAGTTTCCTCTTCGTAACGAATCCGTTCCGTGGAAACAATCGTATTGTAAAAATAGAGAGCGCGGGTCGTTTACGGCGCTCTAATTGGAAACATGTCGGAGGCCCGAGTCGAACTTAATTGACGAAATGGCAAAAAAAATCCGTGGTACTCGAAATGAATGTCGTCACGCTTGAAGTTGCTCGTTTAGAGTGGAAGCTTCAAAGCGATTCCGAAATAGAACCGGGAGATGAGTCGTTTTGATGATTTTGCGATCGATTTCGTTTGAAGAGATCGCGTGTTTGTTTTGGCGCGCCGAGTTTCAATCGAATGAGTCAGCGTTGAAAAATTTGAAGAAACGTGTGTGAAAACAAAATTATTTTACCACATATAGGTGTTTATGAGTGGGTTCTGAAGTAAACCTTTCAGACCGACACGAAAACGAAAAAAAGTACAACACATATCCCAATTACTTCCACCCGACACCTCCACTCACACAAAGAAGAAAACTCCAATTTTTTCGCGGAGCATTCTCCCGACCTCGAACAGAACCATAGGTCAATAAAAATCCTCAAACACCCCGAAAGGATATAAAAAAAGGAGAGCACCCCCACAAAGGAGCCCAATACGATGAGCGAGTGCGGAGGCGCAATGCGGCAAATTGACCAGGATCTTGGTAATCCTCGTGTGCAAGACTCAGAAGCAATCAAGAATTCAATTTTCGACTCGGTACCTGGTCCTTCAATTAATCCCGCTACACAATGGACTAGTTTCAGACGGGAGAACCTGGAGATTATCCTTCAAGTGGCTGCGTGTTGAGATAAAAACCGAGGAGTCCTTCAGGAATGAGTGCTGCGAAGAGTATGAGGAAGTTTTACGATCGACGGACTCGTCTCATTATCGGAGGAAAATTTTTATCGCTCCGTTCTCGTCGAGATCGGAAAAGTTTACGACTTCGGACAAGTTCGCGGGAAAAATGGTTCGATAGTTTAATATGTACAACGGCCGTTAACGAAACTTTGATAAATGGCGACTTTTTTATGCGAGGGTGTAAAATTGTTTTTTTTTTTTTGCAAAGCGGTCTGGAAAAACGGGAGAGTTTTTATCTTTTCGCTCTGGTTAAGTCGCGTTGTAAAATGTGCGGTTTAATAGCTTTCGCTTGCGATTAAGCGTTTCGCCTTTTTTATTTAGGAATTTTATATTTAATTTGGGCGAATTCTAATTTATAACGAAAATAATTGTTAGTGAAAGATATATTTTTTAAAGAATTTTAATATTTTCATTTTAAAGAAAAATAAACAATTTAAATTATTAAACTAAAATCATTTTGAAAGATAAACCCTGAAAAAAATAATGCCTTTATTATATAAGAAAGAAAAAAAGATCGAATAATTGAAATTTTCGGATAGACCAACCCCTAGAACGTCGACTGTAGTTTATCTAAGAAAATGCAATTTACCGATAATTGCTCACTACTTTTCCAATAACGCTGCAGATGAAGTTTCAGCTCCATTCATCAAACTATGCAACCGGCCTTATCTCTTCTTTGCAAAAGCTCTCTAACAAAATCCCGAATAAATAAAAGAAGATTCACACACACACTATCCGATCAATATTATATTATAACAAAGAGGGGCTTAAAGATTTAATTTCTTCTATGAACGATCGTTTTATTAAAAAAATATCATATAAACAATCCACTTATACTCGTATAATTCTACCGCTATCGATTCTCACTGCAACGAACCGACAAATAAAGGAGTATTTTCAATTACAAAACACTTAACTCAAATTCAACAATATATTCAATTGACACATCGAGGAAATTCGGCGGAACCTTTGCGGTCATCACACATAGACGAAAGCTCATTCGATTTCCTCAAATTGAAAACAAACGCAGATAAGCCCCCCGAACCAGATAAACGCGCGCCGAATTTCGACTGTTCCGAAATATCGTTCATTGAAAGCGTCCGTAAAGGAAATTAAGTTTCCGCCGTGCGAAGCGTTTAAAGTCAATGTAGCGAAATTTATTATCTAATCTTGTGACTACATAAATTGTTGAATTACACGATAATGCTTGCCCTCGGTGGCGTTTTCGTTTCGAAAATCGAGCGATCGATTAGCGAGAAGGTGGATAGTGACCGATAGTGCGAATTTAAAGGACTCGTCGTTTGTTGTAAATTAATTATAAGGGATATAAAAATGGATTAGGATTGATATTGAAATATTTTGGTTTTTTTTGCTGAGATTTGTATTAATGCAGTGATGACAAACCGAGTGTGCTCCGGAGTGGCGCGTACAAAGTGGCGGATCCATTACTGCGCACAAAACATACGACAAAAGCTCGTGACAAAGCCTGAAACCCTTCAGTGTGAAATATTACATAACGGAAAACTCTCATATACTTTTTTCTATATTGTTTGCGAAAGCGTGTCGAGTTTTCTTTTAGTGAATGTTTTTTGCTGAACGGAAACGGCGCGAGCGTTTCCGCGAAGCGCTTCCACTTATATTAAATCGAGTTCCAATTTCGTACGTAACAAAACTGTTCTGAAAGCCAAATTAAATATGAAATAAATAATAATATTTTCCTTAACGTTTCAATACATTCGTACGAATTTCATTTCGAACATTGCGCTTTCATAAAACGTAACGATTTACGGTCAAGTGGACACCGTCGATTTACCAAAGGCTGACCATCTACGTGGACCGCCGTCTACGGTTTTCATTTGTCGTTCACGTACGCCGCAAAAAAATCTCACTTTCAAAAAAGACCCAGTTTCCTGGTACTACTCATAAGGAATAGAACCGAATTTCCAGCTGGCATTCGCAAGAAGCCATCGCACACTTTGACGATTTACGCTAGATCGGCCGTTGCATTACACGTGACTTCATTTCGCGCGATTCAAAATATATAGTGACGTATAAAACGTGAAACTTTCGCGGATCACGTAGTATATCGAATCGTATGCCGCACAATGAGCTATAGACGTCTAAAAAAATAGGCTCTTTTTACGGCGTGTTCCGATCTGATTTTTTTCTATGAGAACGAAACTGGTACGGTTGTGCGGAATTTCAAACAATGGCATATCACAATTTTATTTCGATATTTGGTTTTCGTACGGTGGAGTAAACTTGTTTCTGGAATAAAAACTACACCACCATAAATATCGAAACACGCAGCACTAAAACAAAAATCTTTCACAATATATGTATATATTTACACGAAATAAATTCCGTTTGCGCCTTCAGATAATAAATATACTGTAACAATATACAACCGTCGCGTTCGACATTCAATAAAATAGTACCGTTTATGAGTAACGATTACATTAAAAACCAATCGGACCGCGGCTTACGATTACATGACGTTTAGTGCCATTATTATTTATCTATACACTTGGACGCGTATTATCCCATATTATTATATAGGGAAACCTAGTATTGGATAGAAGCGCGTTTTCATCATGAACATTAACGTTATCGAAGATTACTTTTCGTTGTCCATTTTTCCCTGGTCGAACACGTTGACCGAACGCAAAGGAAATCCTAGGCTTTAGTAAGATACAGATGAAGAGTTCGGTTGAAATGTTCGTCCAACATTTTGTGTTAGCTATGGGTTTGTTGTGGGCGAAAGGGCATGTGCCTATACGATCCGAGATAATGTTTTGATCGATTGTAATAGTTGAATATTTGACATGGCGCGTTTGTTAAAACAAAAGGGTTCACGCTTCGTTGTTCCGAGTCTTGTACGCTTTCGATGATATTTTTTCTACGTATATTGTGACGCCCTCTTAGATTATATTTATCGCGTATTAGATGTTCACGTCGATCGTCGATATTATTATATATTACGACGACTTCATGTTTTGGCGTTTTTTTCGTGACGATATTATAGATCGATATACTATATTACAACGCGCGTATTTTTATATACGATATTTTTCTCTTATGAAATGCATCGGTTATTGATCATATACATTTGGCCATAGATATTTTCCATATTCATCTTATGAAAATGATAATAAAAACTTTTTCCCTTCAGTATATATACGTAGAATACTTTCATAGATCATTTTTTGATTTTATCAATTCAAAACTAACAAGAAAACGATTCCAGCATCACGGCACTAAAAACTAAAATTATCGAATTTCAACCGCTCAAAAAGCAATTCGTATTCAATTCACACGATAAATCACCACCATGGATAATCGATAAACACACGACTCACCATCGAACCCCGCAATTATCATACGCATCATAATAACACGATGACGAAACGAAGCCTCATCTCAGAAAGCGACAAGCGGAATTGCATAAGCGTACATGCATCCGTCAGATGAGATGCACATCCATATTTATTCGGCGCATGTAAAGTATATGATTTACGATCGACAAACAACAATAAACGGCGGGCGGATTGTTTACGATCGAATGATAGATCGCGGCGTTTCTCTCTCATATTGTATTGAAGGGTATATTCGAGATGTCAAATTACACGTTTCAGTGGTCTTGTAATTATGTATATTCGCGGCCGAAGCCTTTTCCGCCCACGCCACGCTTCAAAATTCTATACTCGTATCGAAACTCGATAGAGTGCTGGGTGTGTGTATGTTGATGATTTTGAAGGCTAACATTAATTATTTTCATCATTAAGGCCGGTTTGTTAACGGGTCGATGAGGTACGCCGATGTATGTGGAGGTACGAGTTTCAGAATGTAATTGATTTTTTTTTGAATATTCATTTTTATAATAATGATATTACGTAATTGATACTTGGTTGATGGATTTTTATATTGGTTTCGGTATTTATGTTGATGAAAATTCGTGGCTTGCAGATAAATTGGTTCTTGGACGTTTTAATAGTTATTGTTGTTTATTCGTAGAATATCGGTGAAAGTTGAACGATCAGAATATTATATTTTCGACCTGAATAAAAGCTATTTAAATAAATTATTAGTTTATATAAAATGGAGTATAATCGTTTTGATTGTGTAAAACGCAAATCGAAATCGATTGAAATTTAATATTAGCTCAAAGTAATAATTAAGAATAAACGTTCTACAAATCTTTAAACTTTCCATAAAAGTTTCGCTGTTATAAAACATAATATAAGTTCAACATTAAACAAATCGATACTTAGCTCAGGAAGGAGAAACATAAAAGAACCATCTAAAATTTAAAGTTCGAAGACAATCATAAAATTTTATACACAACATATCGAATAGAATACAGAAGAATTTTTTCATCAGAATGCAACAATGCAACGTACACGATTGTAAATATGTTACAACCGCTCCTTTTTAACCAAATGCAATAAAAATAAAAGAACAGCTTCTATTGATTTTCATGGATGTATTACGAAAAGAAAAAAAAACATACTAAACGACACAGTATAAAAACGTAACAGCTTTGACCACGACAGACAAACGCCTCCGAACTTAAGCGATTTCTCACGTAAAACCACCTGAAATAAATATTAAAATATATTCATTTAGAATCTGAATATAATAAATATGAACGCGTCGGCTGATAGGACATTCAGATAAAGCAAAGAAAAAATTGAATACAAATTGAGGTATCTGCGGACGGCTCTGTCGTCGATTCGTCTCGGCAATACATCGCTTCGGATCTACTCAAATACACGTTCGATTTTTTTTGAATTTTTTTTTGGAAATATCAGATTTGAATAGGGGGTGGAGTCGGTTCGTGGGCGTATCGTGGCACTTGGAAGACACAATAACATTTTTTTTCACTCAATACACAGGTGAATGTGGGTGACGGTGTTCGTATCGTCAAGTCCAATATAAACAAACGATGATTATATTGTACTTTAAAAAGAAACGAGTTTATATAAATTTAAATAAATTTGATTATTGATTCATATCTCACTCGAATTAAGTGATTTTTATATTGTTGTGCGTAAAATATTTTTTGTTTTTTTGATGCTTACCATACTAAATTCACGATAATTACATAATTAAATATTCACAACAGTAAAAATTTAAATATTTTTTCTCAAAAATTAATTTCGATTAAGTTGTTACTGAATCAAATGGCATTGTCGTGGGATCGTTTTTTCATACAAATCAAGAGTTTAGTGTACACATTCAAATAAATACATTGAGTGGAAAAGGTCTGAAGATCGAATCTCTCTCGCATTTCAATATAATGCGACGTCGATATATAAAATTTCTTGTTTTACTCGCCTTATAAAGATATTATAAATACACTCGTATCATATACTTATGACTATTGAGTGTTTTGTCTTTTGGCTTAATGTACAATGTAGCTTTTGGTAATAATTTTATGATAAAGACGCCTCTGTTGACGCTCAATAGTGGCGTCAATTCATTTTTGTATATCTGTACGGTGATTGTACTGTTAAAAGCTTTTGTCATTATTCCACGTTATGACATATCAAGTTGCAGTATATTTATTAATCGGATTGTATTTTTCAACTGTTACGATATAATCTTTATGTAATGTAATTTTCGTGTAATGTTCACAATAAATATTGAATAATAAACAATCTGAACATTTTGTAACGGAAGTACAATAAAAAGACACTAAACGTGCATAAAACAGCTGCAACTAAACTTATAAAAGTTTTTCCGAACTTAGAAGCAATTTCTTCAACTTTTACCACAACTATTATATTATATTATACAACACAAACACACACACCACAATACGGCTATACTGAACTAAACTCTAAACCACATAGTCAAAACCAGAATAATTTTTCCGACGCATCCTAGGACGACATGGAAAAACCCGCGAGAAAACGGAGATGAGATTTTTCCATAGATTATCACATGTACGTCCGAATGAATAAAATGCACATATTCTCGCAAAGCGTTTTTATCCGCGAACAAGTCTTTATTCGTATTTTTCTAGTCGAGCTTTCTCCGGCAAAGGAATATCACGTTTCGGGGCGTTTCTCAGGTTGACAGGTGTCGTCGACAGATGGTTCCGAGCACCTCGCGTGGGCCGCTTTTTTTATTTTTTTTTTGTATTTTTATTTTTTTCCAAAAAAATCTGATTTAACGCAGAGGCGCATTCGTCATTTATCATCGTTCTATTTGTGTGTGTGTGGGTTTTTTTGCAGGAGCGACTTCCTTCTGACCCATTTTCGTTATTGAAAGTGGGAAAATTCGCACCTTCGTTGACGCGTTGCCATTATTGCAATCTGGAGTGGAAATTTTTGAGGCTTTGACGCGTTTGGTGGTGACGTGCCGAAATTTGACTATTTCCAAGGTGCAAGGATTTGCGTTTGATTTATAATATTTAGGATGATTTCCGTTTTTTTTCTCGAAAATTTTATTTTTGATTGTGAAAAGCATTCGATATATTTTAATTTTATATTTCAACACGTGGTCAGTGAAGTTTGAAAATTTTGTGGTCAACTTTGAGGTTTCCATTAAACATTTGAAATTAATACCCTGCACAAAATTCAAAGTTCATTGTTCGCATATTATAATGTGAAAACATACACGCTCTTTTTAGTATGTACTATAACAAGAGCATAATCAGTTTTCTGATACATTTTCACATTATCATAATATGCATATTATTGACGAATTTCATGCTGGTAAAGCATCCATTAAATTGAATATATTCATCATGTGAGCACAATAATAATATGATGGCGGTCGTATCGAATATCTTCATTCACCATATGATTGACAACTCAGAAGAACGCTAGTTGAACGCAATTGAGCGCAATTTGAATACGCGATTGCGCAACAATGAACACCCCCATACGAAATAGTGGTTAATAAAATATGATTATACTAGTACTATCCCCATTAATATGTATTTCAATATTATACTGGTGAACTCATCAATAATTTTTTCATTATATTTTTATTTATATATCAAAATTTGCACAAATATATCGAGATAATTTTGTATGAGTAGCATTCAGTTGATATATACCTAGGTATTATACATATGTTGAATATTTTCACTAACCAACTATTTGAAAATTACCTTACCCTTATCACCACATGTGATAAAGTAAATTGTCTGAACTTTCAATTGTGTCAGAAAAGCTTTGTCTTGCAATGAGCGCTATGTAAATAATATTCATTTTGTTTTGAAAATATAATATTGTCGTCCATATTTTATTATATTATAATTACTAGTAAATTATTTTATTACATTTTAATTTTATACTTACATGTATTTATCTATTATTATAGTTACTAAGTTAAAAATGTCTTATTATATTAGTTTCTATATAATTTCGATGTTTATAATTCAAAATTCTTTAAAATTATTTTATCGATATATGATATTATAATATAATATTCGATATATTTGCATCAGCCTGTTTACAGCAGCCAACTTTGAATATTCATCAAGATACACACCCGGCTCGTTGGCTTAGTGTTTTCCCCGCCCTTCGCGGATCCTGGGCGCGTTTTCCAGGGATAATAAAGTGGCATTTGGTTGGAAATCCGGTGGACGAAAGCCGCTTACAGTCGACTAATATCGGTCAGCAAAATAACGGGTCCGGCAAGCCAACTTTCCCTTTGGTAATCCTCTTAAAGCCGCCAGTTTCAGTCACAACTGTAGATTCGC
This sequence comes from Hydropsyche tenuis, assembly GCA_009617725.1. Lineage (NCBI taxonomy): Eukaryota > Metazoa > Arthropoda > Insecta > Trichoptera > Hydropsychidae > Hydropsyche > Hydropsyche tenuis. Next base: position 1,885,061 of record VTON01000028.1, read on the forward strand.
AAGGAGCACGCCGCGATTGGCTTTCTTCGGTTTGGGAAAATTCATTTACTGCAGACGTGCATCCGACCGAAAAATTCATCTGCGAGATGGATTTATTTCGTATTATGTTTGACCAGCGGTTTCAGTATACGGTCGGCCGTTTTAGTTTGAAGTTATAAAGTCTGAAATTTATGCGTCGCATCACCCTCGCGGTTATAGTCAAGTTAAAACCGCCGAGAAATTCAATGTTTTCTATTAATACCAACTGTATATTTCAAAGTGAATAAACATTGAAATATTTTGGATAAATATTAAAAATATATATTATACTAATATAGTAGATGTATATAGAGTGTAGTGCGAACTTAAAAGGGAATTATGGGCAGTGAAACAACGCGTCAAGAATAGTATACGGATTGTAGGGTTGTAGTTTTCTAATACACATACATCACGTTGGAAAGTTGTACGCGCAAGTCCCCTCGGATCTTGGAGTTTTCAGAAAATTGTGGAAACCTCATCGTAGCTTTGCTGGAAGTCGTGTTTTGAAAAGTCCGACAGTTTCTCGACCGACGGTTCTTTTAAGATTTCCGGTAATTCCAAACACCACACCGACACAAATATATGAGAAAATTTCTATACGAATTATTATATATTATAAGGATATTCAAAATAAATAATATTCATTGATATTGAAGAATTTAAATTTATATTTGGCTTCTCCGAGTCATGCACCGATTCTAATATGCATCAGTAAATATTAATCAGATTTCTCTAGAAGTTTTCGAAAATTTCAGTGTCGTATTGCGCTCACCGTCTACCAGATATATATTTCAAAAATTTCCTTAACGAACGGCTCAAGCAGCAAGTTAGCACTCGGTAAAAGTTCCTTTAAGGAAGGCAACATTTTATTAAGCTTTATCTCGTTAAGATAAAAAGGGTGTCGTCTCCTTAAAGTTTAAAAGTTCAGCAAGATGGAAGGAAATATCACTCCGCCTTATACATATTTATGCGTATAATGCGAAACTCAGAAATGAGAATTCGGATTGGAAAATTCGCGATTTTATTTATTCGTTGCGAAGTAACGTTTGCGAGATGTACGTTCGCCGGTATCGAATTTGTGCGATCGCAATGTTTCACATAAAAGCGTGGAATAAATTGAATGCAGTACGCAGAGGAATAGTGAATGGGAAACACTAGTATTCCCAAAACGCGCCAAAATGCAATTGAGTGTAACGTTTACGGTGAACGGGATTGAATTCTGGTGCATTTTCGATGCAAATCTTGCAAAAGTGTCCGCCGCTTTTCGCACAACGCGAGAACAAAGACGCAACGATCGTATATTCTGGAAAATCGTATTTACAATAGCGAGACCGTACATCCCATTTTTTTATGCTTTGTGTTTGTCCTGTCGTTTTCCTAAAATTGATTGATTTGTTCCATTTTGGCTTATCTACTGATTAAATAGAAGAAAAACTATATTTTTTGTATTTTATCTACGTACACCCAAAAAATCGCTTAAAAATAAATCTAAAAATTAAAAAAGGCATAAAATTATTACAGTATTTAAACATAGATCGATTTAAAAAAATATATACATAGGAAAAATACATAAAAATGGAAAAATCGAAAAATAATGATATTATAAAACAAGCCACAAATCTTGATATATTTCGATTGATTGCGATGCTATCAATCAGGCATCTGCATTTCAGCTGTAAAAATTTCAGTGCCGACAAAGCTATCTTTGGTCTTCCTGGTGTACTGAAAACTAATTCTAATTGATCTTTTCAAAGAATAGTTGGTGTCGTGAATACATTCTACTAAATTTCACTTTAAATTATTTTTTTGAATAGAATTGAATAATGATACAATAATTTACTAAATAGTGTCAATATCTAAAGTATATGCTCATATTCAATTATTTTCTATATCACATTTCGCTTAACTTGGGTGGTTTTGACAAGTTATAAAAACTGATTCAAATAAAATTTTAAAAGGTTTATAAATATTTAAAACGCCATACGCAGGATTCACACTGTCACCGACACACACGAGTATACGCAAATAATCGAGAAAAGTGCATTAATTAAATTGAACCCGCATACGTTGTATGTCGACAGACACACAAACATAAAGGGAAGATCCCTTTTGTGTCCTGAGAAAAAGGGGTGAATTTTTTTCCTTTTGATACGTGTGCCCGCACGTGTCCTCGCGCTCCACGAATTCGGGTAAATACGCAATATTTACATTCTGGATTCGAACTAATCAATCCAATCGAATCGCGAAATTGCTTATGCAAACCTTCTCTCCTCCGATGTGTAATACAAATAAATATCGTTCTAGATTTATGTTTCAGATCGATGCCGAAACGCGGCAACGATCTGCGTCGAAAAGGTTTTTTAATGCGATTACATTTCTATTTACGTTTTTATTTGAATTTCAAATCGTCGTTTCCATTTGCGCCCAAAACCGAACAGCTTGCGAAAAATTTGTTACGCAAATTTCCCATCCATCTACGTTTTATATGTTTATATTAAAGATAAATCTACAAATTATTTTGATTAAAAATAAGTATTATATTTTTGATGTATTTTGAGTTATATAAAGATGATTTTTTTAAATAAAAGTTTAACCCTTATCCAGTTTCACGGTAATAAAAAAAATTGAGTTCATTGCTTTTAGTACAGAAAAATCTCTCAGTTTGGGTATGAATGAATTGATATAGAAAATATATATGAAAAAAAAATGGAAATAAAAGTGCAGTAGCATGCGACCGCTTAGGGGTCTGCCCAGTTCCGCCATGCATTTAATTTAACCGAGCGATTTCGCCCGAGAGCAAAATAATATTTAAAAAAATTAAATGACCGTTTTGTACGCGGTTCAACACTCCGCGAAAGCAAAGGGGCGACGATTTTTTCGGGCCATAATCCTATTTTCACTTTATTTTATTTTTACGACACGACTTTATCGCCCTTATTCACGATCAAAAAAGGCTCGTTGTTTAAGCCGGCCGAAATTTAAATTGCGATAAAAGTTTGCGCACATCTTCTATATTATCACATTGTTCTATGTGAAAAAAAGGCTGTGCTTCGTAAACAGCATCGTGGTATGTGTGTGTGGTGAATTATCGAAAATCGATCGTTTGCGGAGACGTCGAGACTTTTGGCCTCGGGAGATTCTATGCGAAATGTCAAGCGATGATATTTAAAAGTCAACTCTTATATTATGCACTTCGTGAACCGTTACCGGTCTTTATGCGTTTCAATATTTACCCTTATGGCTTGTAGATTGTTTATTGTTCGATAGAATATCACGATATTACTCATTCGAAACAGAAATTCGACATTAATGAAAATTCTAATATAACTTTCGTCAATAAAATCGATTTATTACGGATAGATCCGACTAAAAACTAATTAATTACAATTAGCGCAACTCATTTACGATTACAAATATCCCAATTAAAGTGGAAGCGGCGAAAAGTTAAACAAAACAAACCGTTGTTTGTTTCCGATACGAATTAAGCGCTAACGGGCCGTTAGTTCGGCGTCGACTCGCTCGCATTAACGGCTCAACGTGAACAACTTTTCCCGTTCGATCCGCCGGCGAATTTTCCCCAAAGTTTTCCCGACCGCGGAAAACTGGCGGGATTTCCAGAGAAAGTTTATCGTCGCGTGCGTGTCCCAAAATCTCATATATCCATAATATTGTAAGGAGTTTTCAGATTCGAAAGTCGCAGTGTTCAAAATCATTATACCATAGTACTCATATTTTTGTTATTACCAATACAATGATCTAGGTAGTGATTTCGTTACAGGTAAACCGGTTTACCGGTAAATGACCCAAATAATAGTTCGATAATTTACCAATAAATTTTTTATGTTTACCGGTAAATACATTTTTTTGTGTATTTCTGTTGTTTTTTGGAAAAGTCGTTTTTTTGTGTTTTATAATTACATATTTTTGGTTTTTTCGGCCCTTCTTTTTTTTGCCAAATTTAATTCACCTGTAATTTACTGGTAAACCAGTAATTTGAATTTTTTTAATGGGTTACCGGTAAATTCTATTTTCGGTAAATCTGACATCTCTATTGAATGTACAAAAGTACTTATGAAAGTCAACTTTTGTTTTTGAAATATTCACGATTTTTTTGGAATACAATTAAATTTTATTGATGTTTTATTTGATTGATGGTCATAATCACACATAAGGATGAGATTTTTTCAGAACATACATTGAAAAAAATATGATTTTCTATACTTTTGACGCCCAGTGATACAACTGTGTAACTAATTTTCTTCTCAAAGTCAAAAATGAGTTGTTTTCTACTATTAAATCTACATTTTATTCATTAAAAAAACCGGAAATATTATAATCAAAGGAAATTATCATCAGCCGCTTAAACTTTAAGAATTATTTCAAACATCTATTAATGCCAAAGATATCAAACTTATTTATTTGACTTTGAAATAATAAACATGAACATACATATTTTTCTGGTAATCTTTCATATTTCTTAACCCAAATAATCTCAGCATTTTCAAAAAGTATACAGTATTTTATTCATATACAAATAGTTTCACTAATATAAGAACTATGAATAACAAATTCACCTAAAACCATCAAGATTGCGAATTTCGAACCGACGCCCCTCACATAACAGCGATATAAAATGAAGCACCGGTGACTCGAAAACTGGCATCCTCGTTAGAAGTTCTCTCGCGTCCTTCGAAGCACAAAGTTGTACCGTTAAGATATCTGGTGTTCGTACTCGTACAACTCCACATTGTCGGCCTTTGTGTTCAAATGAATTTAATGTTTCGTGGATAGAATGTGCGGTGCATTCGAAGGTATCCGGTCCGAAGGAACTGTAATTTATCCGTCCAGTCCCAGGGCAAGAACGCATAAAACGTGAATTATGAAGGCCCACTTCCGTATGGAGCGTACATGTGTATGGGGTATGCATGGGGTATGTATGGGGGATGCACCGAAGTACGGGAAGTGGATACCGACCCGTTTCCGGATGAGGAACGAACTGCACAAACGTTTAAACGTATCCGCACGCTGGAACCGTTTCAATAAAATAAAATATTGTGTCTGCTCGGTGTGGGGGTGTATCTGTGAGCAGTGCAGTTATGAAGAATGTAATGGACTATGTTTAGTTTTGATGAATTGTGTCTTGGAAATGTGGTTTCGTAGAATTCGATAATGTGATGTTATTACTTTAATGTCGATGCTTTTGTTGTTCGTTTGAAGCCATTTGGTTTTAGTATGGTTATCCTTGATCTTCGTTATCATGATGTGGTAAATAAAATATTTGATTTTATTCTGCAGTGGATGTCATGTAAAGTTACGTACGATGATGATTTAATACTATGGTGGGAAAAAAAATCGATATCGGTACTTTAGTTGTATCGTATGTTCCAGTTTTCTCTGATCACAGAAGATAAGCAACATATTACATAAATAAATTTGAATACGTGTTACTGGATCGAAATCATTTTTCAAAATATATTTTTCTCAAAAGAGTTGTCCTCTTATTGTGTAACAGACATGTGTGATAAGAAAAAAAATCGAATTTCCATTGATAAATACGTATTTTTTCACAATATATTCTATATACGATGATTTAACAACCTACAATATCAAAAATATAAAAACGACCACATACACTTTTAAACTTCTCCTTGAGAGCACTCACTTTCACGCAGGCTGTAATCTCTCACAGCAATAGTAACGATCCGAAGAAGGACCTTTTTTTCACTTTGCACAATAAAAAGCAGCTTTCAGTTAAGTCGTTTTCGTGACAATTTACGGTTTCGACTCTGTCGTGTGTTCCACTGCCCACAATCGCGATAAGAGCTCGAAAACGACCCACACCCACGCGGACCACCGCTAAATATGACCCGCGATTATTGCGCCTCGTTTAAGGAGAACTCCGCTAAATGTCGTCTCAAAGTCGAAAATGTTCTTTTTCGCCGACGGAATTGCGATAAAATCGCGGATTTATAGACGTCCTGGTTGACGGATAGGGCGTGCGTGTTGGGTGTGAGTGCAATTGTTCTGTGCGGAATGCAATTAGTGCAATGCGTTGTTGTTGAAGGCTGTGCACCGATTTGGGGCATTTCCTATTTTAGATGGTATGCGGGGATTTGGATTATTAATTGCTAGGGTTTTTTGCAGATTTGTTTGGTAAATTTATATCGAGAATGTCGTATGAATGTGGTGAGATCTTTTAAAAAGCATTTTATAATTCTGCGATTCGAAGTGTATATGAAAATTTTACTTAGCTTAAAAATTAATTAATTCAACGAAATATTTACAAAAAATGGTTAAAAATATTTTAAATTATCTCTAAGTGGTATAATTAAACCGTTATTATGGCACGCTGTAATTTTTCCTCAATTTTCCCTAACGGAAAAAGAGTGAATTTTCACAATACGTATTATTTATATATTGTATTATTTTTATTTTTTTCTCGCCCGGAAAAGCGTTAATGAGATAATTAAGAAGGCATTTATCAGCCGGTCTCCGAAAAAAAACGACAGAAATGTCCGCTGCATTCATATCCATTCATTACCCCGTTCCTTTTGTTTTTCGACCGTTAATCTCGCCTCTGCTTAACGGTGAAAAAATATTTTCGCAAAATTTTTTTCGTCACCCTAAAAAAATAGAACAAAACAAGATATCGGTCCGTTTAATAATTATTCGAGGCAATTTGAAAGCGCGTTTGCTTATTTTTCATTAAACGCAAACTGACGTTGAAAACGTATGCTTAAATGTGTAAACAACAAAAAAATAATGGGAATTTTTATTTTTGAAATGATTAAATGAGATTTTATATATTACATAACTATTGATGGTATTCAATTCATGTTACACTATTTCATTGATTTTATATTCATTAGAAATCTTCATTAAAAAATCAATAGTACGCATTAGGTATTACCTAGACTTGCGAGTTCGAATTTACAGAAATTACCAACAGACACGAAACGGAATCTACCAATACCACCTCCGATTTGAGAATCGGAGGAATCACCACGTATGCGGCTCATTGTATTTTCCACGAGCTCGATTGTCGAGATTTAATTAATTACGTTCACAAATCGCCCATTGTGCACCACGTACATTGTGCGGGACACGGATACGCTGCAAACCTACCCCCATCTCGGGGATATTTACGAACGAACGGTACACAAATAATAAAGCCTGTTTAACAGCAGGTAACCGGGGTGTAGCACCTGTCTATACCTTGACGAGGATACTTGCGTACTCGCGAACAATGTCCGAAATTACGCGATCTCGGTGTTTACTCTACTGTCGAACAAACAGTCTACGTTCAATTGTCGTGCACGCTTGTGTTTAGAAGGTTGTTGCTATTTATATTAAGGGTGCGTGATGAGGTGGTTTCGAATGTGCGAGGATTTTTCATAATAAATCTGTATATATTATTTAATTTGAGTTATATGAAACATTCAAATGTAATATAGATACAAAAAAGTAGAAAAAAAAGAGTTATATTTCAGAGTTTTGAAGGAAATTTAGTTTGGAATCTAATAAATTATTGTAAAAAGTTCTGATAGAATAATCTTTCAAATAGAGTTAACTATATATACTATTGAAAAAGTATGATTGTATGAATCGTACCATTTTGATTCGATAAGCGGATAACCGAAAATACCCGTGATTTCGACAGTTTGACGCAATGCAGCCATCCAATGGAACCACGTATACGTTGAATCGGTTCGTGCATCTTTTAAATTGCACTTTCTCATTTCGCCAAAACTCCATCTCGGATAAGATAGTGTGGAATATTTACTCAGTTTCGTGTTTTGTACAAAAGGAAGCGTATGAAACGATTTGTTTGTTCGCAAACAGATTAAATCGCACCGAAGAAACGCCTCTCGCAAATTCGGTTAGAGAACGAAACATTCGAAATGGCTGCAATGCAATCTTCTGTAGTGCAAAATAGCAAATAAAAATAAAGGGAATATAACAAGTGCGTTTCTGCATACAGGAAAGAAGCCTCACATTTGGACCGTTTTGGACGAAACGTTTTAATTATCGTCTCCTATTTTCATGTATGATATATTTCGTATATCGTTCCGAAGCCATATCGAAAGTATGGGGGTGTTATATTTTGTAAGGGTGCTGCCAATATGCACGACAGGAATTATGCTTCGATGGTTCCCTTTTGGGGGTAACGTTGTACAAATATCATATTCACATAAGGTAACAATATAAAATTTCAACATTGAATAAACATATGCATAATTCTTATTGAAATAAAAACATCCAAGTATTCCGCTACGTATTGCAATAGTATTTACTTCCACATTGTGAGCATGTGTTTAATGATTTATACGAGAATCAAATTTATTTCAATTTTCCACAGATGAAAAAATATATAAAGTATTTTCGTGAAATAAATTACATCGCAGAATTTTGGCATGGCCACGATCGCTTTTTGCCAACAAATAAAAAATCGTAACTTCGCCATTTTGGGAAACAATGGGTAACCGTGGAAAGCCAGGACGCGCACAGGATGCGGACGTATAAATCTGGAATGCGACCGACCATAGAAATATTCACTTTTTTATACAACTACCTACGCGAGTACGATTTGTCCATTACATATATACGATATGTGTGTGTGTAAGGGAAAACACGACGACTTGGGAAATTTAATGTGAAATTTTCAACATACGGTGAAAAGCCATTTTCTTACGGGCGGGAAAATGGAAAATGAGCGCCCGCGCGCGAATTTCAATTTAAACCCCGCGATAAACATCGCGCGGCGTGTGTACGTAAGGGTGCTATCAAAATGTTTGCGGATGTGGAAATTTTTATTATGAATCTTCCATATTGGATAGATTCCGATGAATCCTTATTTTCAGATATTTTTTATTTTTATTTTGAGAAATAATTAATATTTTCAGGTTGAAATACATGAATAATATTACCATGAGCAGTTTTTTTTCTATCCGTTGCTTGATAAAGGCTTTTTCCAATCTTTTTATCATAAAAAAATTCTCATTTGATTCACTCGACATATTTTCTTGATTCTATCTATTCCTTTTCCATTCGATTTTCTTTATTTATTTCGATATTTTCTTAGACATTATTCCATCTTCCATTCAGACATATATGATCAGCCTTCAGCCGTTTATATCTTTTTCATAATTAAATTGAAATAAAATTTATGAATCTTATTAAAAATTAAATTATATATCGAATTTGACATTTTCAAAAAACTATGAGACCTTACTAAAATTATTCGAAAATTTTGACGTTTCTCTATCCGATAAATTTTGAATTTCAAAATGATCAACAATGATTGATTAATTATATCATATTCATAAGTCAATACGTATATTTTACTATTGAAAAATCAAAATTTCGTTCAAGAAGATTTTAAGCACACCCAAAACGTGCTAAAAATTATTTTCAAAGACGTTCGAAACGGAACGCGATGCATTTTCGGAACCGCGCCTCGCAATAAAACACTCGGCCTGCAAGAGCAAGAAAAAAACGAACGCGCTCGGAAAAAAGGCGATGGCGAAAAAAGTACACATAGAAAAACTACCGTGCGGAAAACGAAACCGCATTAAATGAAAATTTAAGGCGGCGGATAAAAAGCTTTATTCGTTTTTCCGTTTTGTAAAGAAAGATTATGGGGCGCCTTTTGAGCGTGCTCGCGCTCGGCCACCATAAATTAGCCGGCCGGGCCCGTTCGCGTTTTCAACACCATTTTTTATTGCTCTTGCTGGCCGTGTCCTGGGGAAAAATCCAACAACCTTTGGACGTGCCTTTGTGGTTACATCCATTGTATGCCCTCTTTTTATTTCCAGCTCATTTTCTATTTTTCTCCGAACGAGCGCGGAAATCTTGTCGAGTTGGACGCATTTGCACTTTTATAAAGTCAAACTTTCAGGTTTGCCTTTTTGTTAAAAGGATTTTATTGTTGTTTCGAAGCTAAGTGAATAATGGATGGTGCGAATTTGTTTCGTTGCTGAAACTAGATAGAACTGAAAATGCGCATGCCATATCTGAAAATGGATTATTCCCTTTCGGTCAGAAAAACATAAATATACGTATTTTACATTGATTTTTTTGAAACTATCATATAGTTGAATATAATAAGCTCAGAATACGCAAAAAAAATTTGAATAAGAAATATTTCCAATTACACAAAATTAATGGTCAGTATCCTGAAACGAAACATTAAATTTTATTCATTTCAAAATACCATTGTAAATTCAATTTACATACAACATGCATTTAATTCTGTATATTTAAAGCGAAAACAAAATATTCCATAATAAAAAAATATATATTCTTCAGAAAGCCACTAATGGGACGAAAAGCTGTCTATCATGTCACCCCTCCAATACAGTTAGAATACATAGTATGGTAATGACGTGCAAATCTAATGAGCTCCTGCTGCGATACATGACTAGTGCGTATGACTGGTTTATTACTGTATATTATATGCATCGTATGCTATAATATTCGAAAAAATAAATGTTCAAAAAAATTAAATAAATTTCAATTTCGTATGAATTAACCGCGCTCGCGCGATTACGCTCGTCCATAACACGAACAGCTCTGCACATAACCGAGTCGAAAACTTTCTCATATTATTATAAACTAGGTTTTTAAGCTTCCAACCGACTTGCGTTGTTTGATAAATAACCTCTGTTGGAAATAAGAGAAAACCGTACTCGGGAAACTTTTAAGATCGTTTTAATAACAGTCGTTTATTCGCTCGCTTGCGTCTTGTGGTTTTTCAGCGGTAGTTCATAACGTTCAGTGATGAATTATCTGTGACGTGTTAAAATGTTTTATTTTTTAATTTAAATTGAATCAATAATTGTTTTGAATGTTTATTTTTTTGAATAATATTTGAATTATAATAATATGAGTATAAGACGCGAATTGTTTGAATAAAAATGCAGAGATATTCTAAAAATCAGCTTATTTTTTATGAAAATTGATTTGGTTCTATAAAGAAAAGATTTAAAAGACTTAGTAGAAAATAACAATATAAGAAAATATATATTTTTATTATATTAAATATTTTTCCCTTCAATATAAAGGATTACACGAATGGCGCACTATTAAACGTATATGTAAGAATGATTAATTAAAATAAACTGTTTTTTATAAAAAAAATTACAAAAATTTGAATTTTCTTATTAAAATTAGTATATGTTTGATTATTTTTGATAAACAATGGTTTTATAACTCTGCGGCTATATAAAATAATTTTAATGTTCACCATAAAGAAAGCTTATTCAGAAACAACATGTTATAGTAAAATACCATTCTAAATGTACTTCTTAATTTGGAACTAAAAAAAATATTTCATGGCTAAAAAAATTTCCCAGGTAGTGGCGAAGCTAGGGTATTGAGCGCCCGGGGGCAAATAAAAAAATTGGCGTCTCCCCCTAATTTTAAAATATAATAAAATCAAAAAAGTTTGAAAATTTTTGAATGAAAAAAGTGTTGTTTTAAAACAAAACATTAATCATGTATCATTGTAAGTAATTGAAAAAATTGGCGCAAATTTTTTTTGTATAAATATATTATATATATATTTTTTTTTAAATATAAATATTTCAAATCTTGATTTTTCGCCCTTTTCAATTTGGCGGCCAGGGGTTTCTATACCCCCTTGCCCCCCCTAGCTATGCCTTTGTTCCCAGGTATCTACCAGGTATCTTATAATATATTTTATTATGATAAAAGGTTTATTGAAAAACAGTACTTTATAATGAAAAATCGAATTAACCTTTTCCTAATATGAAACACAAAAAAAAACTGTTCCAAAACAAATTTCAACAAATTTTCACTGACAAAAATTCTCGATAATTAATTATATATAATTAATAAAAAGCTTGAAAAATCGACATTATCACATACCGAATTTTCAGAATACTCCATATTAAACGTAGCATAGCATTGCGGCTTCACTTATTAGGGCAACGGCGGTCGCAGCGGCCGTCGACAATAAAGCTCTCGGCGGACATGTTTAAAATTCCCGGGACCGAATTCCGACCCGCGGGTCGAGGGCCCAAAGAAAATGGTGGCACGTGGAAAACCCACTCGATTTTCCACGTCATCTGGCCGCCTAATAAAATTGATTCGCCACAGTTCGGAACGAGCGGATAAACTCTCGCACGACCGCCGCTTTGATTGTCTAAATTTCGCCAAACCAAGCTCAGTTTGTTTGCCTTCGTTTGTGTGCTATACGGGTTTTCAGGCTGTTTATCGTGTGTCGATTTTTCGTGATTGGATTTGGATGATTCGCTTTTGATGCTTTGATGTGGGTGGATGGATGTGCTAATGAATTTTTTTGGACGGTTATTGTAATAGGGAAATGAATAAGTGTGGTTAAAAATAGGCATAATCTTTATTATTATAAAACCGAATATAATATAAAATGAATACCGGATTATATAATATAAGAGTGTAAGTGTCAAAAATCCGAAATCGATTTTATGCTAGAAATACGTTCTATATAACAACGCTTATGTTTTACAATACGCTTATACGCTTATGTTTTAAAATATGGCCGAAATCCTTAAAATCGGTTATTAATAGTGTATGTCAACAACGAAATTATGTCATATGTATGCGCCACTGTGGGAATTTATTGACAAAAACCGTTGTATCTCGAAAATGGTATTTATTTGTATCCGGTACTCAATCCTCTTTTTACGTTCCGAAACATAATAACCAGGGCTGTGGAGTCGGAGTCGGAGTCAGAGTCGTGTTGATGGAAAAATTTGAAATTGGAGTCGGGGTCGTGTCTTTTTTTAACGACTCCACAGCCCTGATAATTGTTTTGCAATAATTGTTGTGTAATAATAGTTTTGCAATAATAGTTTTGTAATAATAGTTGTGCAATAATTGTTGTACAATAATAGTTTTTCAATAATTTTTATGCAATAATTGTTGTGTAATAATAGTTTTGCAATAAAAGTTTTGCAATAATAGTTTTGCAATAAAAGTTTTGGAATAATAGTTTTGCAATAATTATTGTGCAATAATAGTTTTGCAATAAAAGTTTTGCAATAATAGTTTTGCAATAAAAGTTTTGCAATAATAGTTTTGCAATAAAAGTTTTGCAATAATAGTTTTGCAATAAAAGTTTTGCAATAATAGTTTTGCAATAATTATTGTGCAATAATAGTTTTGCAATAATAGTTTTGCAATAAAAGTTTTGCAATAATAGTTTTGCAATAAAATTTTTGCATTAATAGTTTTGCAATAATTGATGTGCAATAATTTTTTTGCAATAATTTTTTTGCAATAATTGTTGTGCAATAATAGTCAGGGCTGTGGAGTCGGAGTCGTGGAGTCGCGGTGTTTTGGCTGGAGTCGGAGTCGAAGTCGGAGTCGTGTTGTTGGAAAAATTCGATATTGGAGTCGGAGTCTTGTTTTTTTTTTAAACGACTTCACAGCCCGGATAATAACACAGTTCAAAGAAGAAGAACCGATTATTTTTTTTCACTGCTTTTTTACTTTAACACGGTATAAAAAATAAATGTATTATTATGCCACAATCGAAAAATTTGGTGCAGGCCAGTATACAATTATAGTTATTTAAATTTAAAAATTCTATGATTTGACATGGCGAAATTTTTCCACATTACGCATTTTTTTATAAAGTATATATTTGGATGGAAGTTCCATACAAATATTCTGAAACGTATCCATCGAGTAAAAACAGGATTGGACGTATTGATTAAACACAAAATGAACATATGATTCAATCACTATAAAAAATTCGCAACATCAACATATGTAATATCAACCACAATTTATGCAATACAAAATTTAACAAATAGGCTACATCCCATCGACAAACGAACGCATAAAACGCACTCGCACATGACACGTACGAAAAACGGCAGTCAATTGCACACTCCACGAACGTCAAATGAATAACTCACGAGTCTTGCTCACACCAGGTGACAGGTTCACGTGCGTGTTTTATTCAATAAGAGAGGGTTTGATCCCTCGTTTACCTACAGTGCACATACAACCATGGTTAAACTCGTCTTCGTGCTTTTTTTCGGTCGGTTTTCGCGATTAGACCGCACTGGGTAACCATGCGTGTTGTTCGTGCTCGGGACACCACTTGTCGTTATTTTTTAACTTTTTTTTCAGGTTCCTTCTTCCGCTCGGGTCGTAAAAAGGAGATGTAAAATTGTATAGAACGACACTTCCTGGCGCTATGCGACGGGTGTATTTATTTATTTATCCTTAAGGCGGGTTCGCTTTTTTTTTAAACAGAGACGCTCTATATTCTGTGTCGCTTTTTTTCGAGAGAGTTCTTTTGCGTTTGGTTAAAAAATTCGGTTTATTTGCAAACGAGGTTGGAACGTTTACGTGTTTTTTTTTCAGTTTGTGGAGGAAGAATGTATAATATTTGCTCGGTTTGGCGGAAGTGGTGTGGCGCCACACTATTTTATATTTAGGTTAACACCATAAAATTTTATATAAATTGTATACTTTTTTTAGTGAAACGTGTTTCAAATATATAAACGGATGAATCGTGTATTCTTTATATAAAAAAAATACATATTGAACATAACAATTAATTTTCAATATATAAAGAAGCACTTAAAAACATTGCAATAAACATTCAATAAGGGGACATTAACGATTCTCGCTCCTGAACCCTCGTAAATGAATAAATTCGCAAATTTACGACAGAACGACCCGAAAAAAATGCACCCAACAATAAAATACCATTATTGCTTTTCGATTTACACGCACTCATTTAACATTTAAGAGGGGCCATAAGCTTTTGTTTTAATTTGTCGGGGGCAGAGGCGACAGATGGTCAAGTGGTGGCGTACCGGCTTTACTATGTACGCACTCGACGGTGCTAAACTATTCGTGCCCGTTAATATTGTACCGCGTAATAATATTCTGCATTACAAATATGCCCCCATTGTTCCTATAATCCTGTATGAGTTTGGCGCGAGCGTCCAATATCCTTTTCAGAGCTATTCGCAATGCGAAATCAATTCGATGGTCGTTATTGAAATTTATTGTGTAGGTCGGGGGGTAAAATAATGTATATGATTGGAATAAATACGAGTATGATGTTGTTTATTGTTTTAAAATACGCTTTGTGTCGTTTCGATGTGCGGAAACGGCAGTCGAATTTATCATTTTGTATAGACAAAAGCCAGTATTTAATACATTTTTAATGGGTCGTAAACAATACTAAAACATGTTGGAATAGTTCAATTTTAGAAGCAACGAATCGATAGAAAAAAAATTCTATTTGAAATATAGTTTTAATTGAATTCGTCCGTATTCGCGGGAAGGTTAATAATGTTCCGCGAATCGAATCAACGAAATCCAATAGTACAATACTATTTAAAGCGTAAAATGTGTTGATAGCATAATTAAAGCTTTCCGGTTAAAACACGTCTATTCGATTTGAAAACACCTCGTTTAATATACACAGATTTAATTCTGAATCATTCCAAAATTTCTAAAGATTAAACGCCCGACGATTAATCACAAACACCTCCCAGCCGAAAAGACACGACCGCGCATTTCGCAACAACCTCACCTCAACGACAATTTCGTCCCACGTTAAGGGCTTAATTAAATTACTGCAACTGTTTAAATATCGTCCTCGGCATTAATTTCCGCGCCGTTTATCATCGTCCCTCCCATTATGCGAGCCCGTACAATATGAGCGTCTCCCGCGAGCTTTGTGCAAGCTCGCACAATGGATTGTTAATAACTTTTCGAGTGGCTCTGGGTGACAAACCGTACCGGGGTCCTCCAAGGATCCTCCTGCTTGTAGCTGGGTCCTAAATACGTCGTCGGTGTACACGTGGAGTGCACAGGAGCACTCCATATCCGTGTTTGCACTTAACAAACCGCGCCCGTTGTACTGGCGCCGAACCAAATCGCGAGATCCTGCGATAAGGATGTGCAGTCGCTGTGCAACTGTGGGGCGCGGGGGAAGTTTGGGTTTAGGTGTGTTTCTTGGTTTTAGATTGGGGTTGAAGTGGGAAGTCGTGTTAGAATGGGGCGTATTTCGGAATGGGATTTTTTTTGGGATTTTTGTATGGAATTAATTTGATGTAAATTAAATTTAAATTGTGTAATATTGGAATTAAAAAAATATTTTTATTACTGTAAAAATCTGAAGAGTGATACTATAAATTTTAAGTTTATTAAAGAATTATTATAAAATATTTATAAAAAAAAAATTGTACGCAAACAAAATAAATTTTTATCAATCGAAGTTGAGAAGTCAAAATGATCTGATAACAATCAAACTTTATAATTTTTATTAAATTTACAATATCTAAATTCAAATCAAAACTAATATTCACCAATTTTTGAACTTTACTTATATACCTACTTGAACAAAGCGAGCTACCAATACAATCTTATAACAAACTAATTGGTTAACTCCAAATTGAGTTCGCCGCGGGTCGTTCTCGCCAAGAATACAAAACCATGAACAACGATATAAGAATACGGACGAGACCCTCGAAACCGGATTATACATATTAATCTCGACGAAAGCAGAATTGATCCGAAAACTCATATTGAGCACTGAAAGCGCCGCACGCTAAAGACCCCGTTTTACATAGAACGGAGGCTTTCGGGGGCCAGAAGCACCTCATATTTCCGCACACACTCAGAACAAACACTCGTCGAGAACCAGAGGGAAGATTACGAAGGGCTTTGTGGCCCTTGTGCCCGCCAACCACGCATCTAGGGCCAGGGGGAGACACAATGGCCCGCCGAGGTGTTGCGATTGTTAAAGTTCTACGTGCGTGCGTGCGTCGCCGTTTATCACCGTTTAAACCGTTTAAAATAGTTTCTCGGTCGTGGAAAATTTCCGTAGAAGATGGGATGGTATAGATCTTCGAGGTACTTGGAGGAAAAATTGGAGGGTGGGTCGGGGAAAATTTGTGAAAACTGCATATTAATGCGGTCGTTTGTTCGGAAAATTTCGTACGACGCGAACACTCAAGGAGTCGATCATGCGAATCGACGTTGTGTGAAAATTATTCATGAGGCTGTTAATATTTTTTGTCTTCAAACGATGAATGAGTAATCGGAATTAATCGGCAAATACTAAAATATAAAAATTTCGTTGTATGAAAATTGATACAATTTAATTTATACAGTCCACAACACAGCAAGCCGACGTCCACTATCGAACACTTTCCATCGCCACTCGACCGAAATGAGGTTGTCAGAATCGAAAAATAATATTTTTCGTCAAAAGCGACCGCTGATATGTGTTCGTGTGTCGACTTTTGAACCGATTTTAATTAAAGTGTTCGTATGTAGGCATTCGGAAGCAGCGTGACAGAAGACAGGTCCACACAAAAGCCACATGTCTCCGTATCAAAACTCTTGATAGGTAAAACCGAAGACCCTCTCTCGTGTGCCGACGAAGAATCACTTTTAATAGAAAAGTGGAGGCACTTGACGGAATATTGGTTAACCACTTGACATAGAATGTAATTAAAGTCGGTATCTCTTGCGTACTTTTGGCTCGAAATTATTTCACATACTTTACGAGCTCGAAAAGGGTCCGAAATCGATACTTTTAGGTTTTCCCGTTTCCAAAGTTGATCTTTCGATTCAAGGTTGTGTTTGAATTGAGGAATATTGAATTGCTTGTAATCTTGTTTGAAAGTATTTGCATATTTCAGTTGAGTAACAAATGCGCTTTTGTTTGGGTCTATGACTCACAACTTCTATGATAAAACTTATTTAGATCCATTCTATTATAAAATTTATCTTAATTTAACTCGGTGAATATACTTTGTTTATATTTTGCGAAACGTTTGTGCAAACGAAACCTGTTGACAAAATGAATTCCCACGCGAATAAGTTCGCGGTGTATAAACACAGAAAGCGCTGAAAGCTAAGTGCATAATAAACGCATTTTAGTTGTTTTCCCGCTTATAACAAATCGTCATTCACTATTTAAATCCATTTTAAAATTACGAGATTTCGTACAATAAATATTCAGAAATCAAAAGAAAGGTACCATTGTTCAGAATCAAATTAGCTAGCTCTCGAAGGCAATAGATCATTCATACTCGGGTTAAACTTTGAACTCAGAACAAGTCGAAAAGGCATCACAATGAAAACAATTTCCTTTTATAAGCGAATTTATAATGTAACTTCGTCACAATTCCTTCGAATCGAGTTTTCTTTCGAAGTTGTACCTAACAAATTTACTCGAACTCAATTTCGCATTAATCATTTTCGTCGAACTTGCGACCGAAAGACGCTCTGAATTTAAAATATTCAAAACTAAAAAAGCATAATGAACAAGTCTCATTGTGTATTCGATGCGATAATCCTATATCGAATGCATGAAATTTTCACAGATTCTACCAAAACGGATTATGCCCTTTGAGCGGGGTCCATGTAATGATATTACATAAAAAACATCACGCGGTCCGTTCGGGGTTTACATGAACTCAATTAGGGCATATACTTATCAATCCTCGAAGGGGACGTATAAATTATAAAGAGGACTCCCATGGGATGTCTTATTTACCACTTTGCGTGTTCCCTAGGGACGGCTTTGTTGCGAGCACGCATGTGCCTGTTTCTGCAATTTATCTATGGGGGTTGCAGTTTTAAAATATATTACTCTGTTATAGTTTTGCTTTTTTATTTTTTTAAATTGTTCTTTTATCAAAGTTTCAGTAAATTTTTTTTTTGATGACTAAGAATATTTATTCTTGAAGTAACTTTCATTTTGGTTAAAATTCGAATGAATTTCAAATCAATATTATATGTAAAGGATATTTTTGAATTATTTACCCAATAGGGAACCTTATTTAAAATATGCGTAATCAAATCCAAAGATTTCATTCCTTTTATTTCTAAAAATATTCTTATGAATTATTTAAGAAGCAACCAAACTTCGTAACTTTATACAGAACTTTTGAATTTTCTATTGAAAAAATTTTCTTTATATTTAAAATTTTTCGAGTAAATGAAGTAAATCGAATATTAAATGATTAGAATAATGGATCAACGTTTTGTGTAAAATATTTAATATTGAATTGATTTAAAAAAAAATTTAATATACTTTAACAAATTTTCGTGTCATAAATTCAAGACATTTTCGTCCATATTAGACGTGCGCCTTAATATGTGCGTAGTATTTGGGAAACATGTGAGATGGACGTTGACATTCAGCCCGAGGCTTATTGCTTACAACCCTTTTCCATCCCTTCCTGTAGACAACGTCGTATAATATTTCGAGTTCCAAAACCGAAATAGAGGACATCACAAAGGAGAATGACTTCCGCGCCGGATTTTATTTCTGATTATCTCGTAAAATTGGCTTAAGTGAAACTAACTTGATCTACAACGTATACTGTATAATATGCCCATTTTGCATACTCAATAATATTACGCAATTCGACAGGGTTATACCCTGGTAATAAATATCGCACGTGTGTAATACACATGTCGACATGCGATACGAATTTCATATTAACATTTCAAATATAAGCGAAATTCAATTGCTTGTTATGATTCTGCGTCAACTTCAGGTAACGACATTATTTTTGCACGAATAAATTCGTTATTTTTTTTATATTGAGATATCGGAAATTTGCCAATTTGTATACACGTAACACATCAATTATTTATATCGGAAAAGTAATTTCAATATATTTAATACATACCAATATTAAATTACATACCAATAAATTACATACATACCAATAAAAAAATTATAATGTATTGTTTTAAAATTAATATATGATAAGCTATATAAGAAAGAAAATTTAATGATAATTAAATTAAATATCCAAAATGGAAACGCAAAATCACAAATGCACGTAAATGATTTCAAATAAAACCCAACGTTATCTCTATTACCGTGCACTATTCGTATCGTTTATTTCAAACGAGTACGTATCAAATAAACACAATAAAATTATACGAGCCATCAATGTGGATGATTTCGACCGTTTCGTTTGATTTGTACGTGCAATTAATGATGTCATGCGTTTTTTCGCGTGAAAAATTGCATCGGCAATCGGACGTTTATCGGTGCTTCGATTCCGCGGATACGCATCGGGCTGAAATTTTCGCGTGCAAAAACGTCATGAAAAATGCAAACAAAACGACGAAATTCAAATTCATATTGTATTTTTTATGATGTACGGTAAATCACCACGGCTACAATATCCATTCGACCATTATTCACTATTATTTGATGCGTCGCATTGCGAATCAAACGAGGCGTGTCCGAATAAAATTGAATCGTCACCGTTGTTCGCACGTATGTATGTTCGCGATGAAATGTCAAATGATATCGAATTGTGATAGGATTTTTTATATTATGGAGGCGGTGTTATTCGTTTTGATGTGTTGCGAAAATGTGTGTAAGTAAGTATTCGCAGTGTATACTGGAAATTTCTAGGAAAATTTATTACGCAAATAAACTTTTGCTGTAATAAAACTAAAGTTTTCTTTATTTGTAGCGGTGATCTTAAAGTAAGACATTTCAGTAAATAAATTTCACGTTGTATCATGAAAATAAAATTCACCTACGAGAACGAGCTCAATCATAATAAAACTTTACACAAATATGAATAATAAAATAAAATTTTTGCTTTGTTAATTTTTAATTCTGTACAACCATACACATGCATTTTTATAAATAATGGCATGTATTATATCGTTTTTAATAGAATTTGTTTTTTTATTATAAACCAATGATTGCAGTTGCAGATCAACAAATAAATTTCGATGAATTATAATGCATTTTTCGTAGTTCAGCTAAGTTTTGATAGCAGCAAACAATACAAAAACAAAACAAAACAAAACTAAAGTAGAAAAATTAAATTTCCTCGCATTCCAGCAAAACAAGAAAAAATGACATCCGCCAAGAGGAAAACTTTTTTCCTTCCATACCGTCAAGTTTTCCCATTTTGCCGAGTCGCTTTGCGTCACAACTATTATTATAATAATGACGCGAATATCTCTGTTTCCCTTCGTCGTTTCCAGAAGCGATTTTCTTATTTTTCCAAAGCTATTTCCCCATGCACTATTTTTTTATTTTATTTTGTCGACTGCACTGAACACAACAGCACAAAACAATCGCGAAGTTTTCCGGTCGCATTTTTGTTCCACGCACAAATATACGAAACATTTCGATTTTTGCACTCGTCCAGACCCTATTTATACACTTGTGCGTGTATATAGTTTGCGAGATGTTTGTCTTCTAATGATTCTCGGAAATCGCGGAGTCATGCTCTTAATTAGATTGAGCTCGGCTAAGCGTTTTTCGTGCAAAAAGCGTCTCAAATGGGCCGAGACGTTAAGAGCGACGCTTGTTTTGAATTATGCAGCTATTAATTAGATGGCCAAAACGTCACTAAGGATCGCCGACTCAATAAAAAAAGGTCCTTTGATGTTGATGCAGGGAGTTTTTTGCGAGTCTGATTTGGGTTTAGTTTCGTAATTATTTTCTGCGCGGTCGAAATTGAATTTCAACTATGTACAATTTCGCACGTTTATTTTTTTATGTATGTCGTGAACTATTTAAAAAATAATAAGATCTAATATTAGGCCGGATTCCATTATATATTTTTACAAAGGAGCGAAAAGGTACGGAAACCTGGGAAAAAGACAGGACTTAATTGCGACCGAGGGATGTTTTCCAATTTGTCTCGTAGCAAATTGCCGACGGGGTGGCTCGGTGCAACTTGCACGCGAACATAATGCAATTTGAACTGCACTCGGACCTGTGCAAAAGGACCGAGTCGACCGTGAAAAAGCTGACTGCTAACGACTTCGCCAGTCCATTAATAAAGATCCTGACAATTATTGTGACGCCGCGGATCGCAAAAATTATGACAATGTCTTTCCTCGGGCGTGATGGAAATATATGTATTATCTTTCTTAACGAGTTGATTTCTGCACTTTCATTCCACTTGATGAATTAGGGAAAATTTAAAAAAAACTATTTTATTAAAGAATTTAATGCTCGACAAATGATACAGAGTTTGTCTTTTCAAAATAAAAATAAAATCCATTATAAATTGCCAACGATATACGCTGAGTAATTTGATCAGATAAACTCGCTGTTTTAAAAACATCATCTAGTCAAATTTACACAGTAGAGAGTGAGAAGTTGAAAAATGTTGACGACTTGAACTGTCGCCAATCCGATGCGCTTTATAACGAGACATGCAATTAATTTTGCGGCGAAAACGTGCAAAAATGCTTTCTGATATGTTTATAAATCCGACAAAAAAGAATGCATGTCATGAATTTTTCGTCACGCTCTTTGTTGTTGACTTTACGCGCACTCGTTAAGTGTATTTTATTACGCTGAATGCACTCGCCGCATCTTATGATGCTGTTTCGTCTGGTGCAATAAATGCACATTTTAAAACATAGAAATCTTATAAATCGTAAGAAATTTATGTAAGAGTTTTGACGAGCTGTGTTCTTGACAATCAAATGTAATTATACTTCTTTCAATAAACTGCTTGTTAGGCTCGTAAAAGCTCGTGCGAAAAAATATACAATTTAACCTATTCAACTCAAAATAGCCTACAATTTAGTGAGACGAAGTGAGCAACAATTTCCAGTTGAGAGAAAACCCTAAAATGGGTCATGGAGAAAGAGAGAGGTCGTAAAGTGAACCGCTACGTTGTTACAATACAAACACAAACACAAGATCTTTCAAGAAAGTTTTATCCTGAAGAGAACTACATACAAATTGTATAATATTAAATTGAATAAACTTTTGTAACTTTTCTATTTCATTTTTCTAAATATAATATCCATTCGTAAAATGTTTTTTTTTCATTCAATTATGTATCTTAAATATAAAATATTATTTTTAAATCAGTTTTTCATAATTTTTTTATTATTATAATTTTTTTATTACATTTTATAAAAATAGCCGATTTCTATTTGTCTATTATGGTAATATTCACGGTAAATTTTTATTATTGCAATGTTCGTTTCGATAAAAGCAAACTGATAATATTTTGGACTCTATTCGTCAAAGTATAATATTCAAAATTTTTATTAAAGATTTTCTGAAATGTACGTACATATATACGCATTTAAAGAACTTACTCACTATTTCAAATAAAATATATTGTTGTATGAAATAAAAAGAGGAAAAATGATGTGTACGAATACATAAAATTTTCAAATTGTACATCTATTGGCACTAATATAACTTACTCACTATTTCAAATAAAATATATTACAGTTTGAAATAAAACCAGGAAGAATTATGTGTACGAATATCTCAGAACTATAAGCAACATCTTACTTAAAATTTAGCAATTACTCAATTCGATATAACAACAAATTACACACACCCCCCCAACAACTTTCCACAAAAAAATTCCCCATGATTCGTCGAAAAATCATGTATACGAATACCTCAAAACTATAAGCAAAATCTCACTAAAAAACATAGCAACTACTCAATTAGATATAACAACAAATTCCACACACCCCCAACAACTTTCCACAAAAAAAATTCCCATGATTCACAAACACCCATAACGACCCACCACCACCACTACACCACGCGCCAAATTGCCAGCAAGCCCGGCTTAGCGCCGCAATCGAATACGTCTTCATAATTCCAAGGGCGGCTGCTACCACCTTCAACCCCATGGATCCACCATGGCGAGCACATCGTTCTCCACGGCCAACGTGCTCGGCCATAAACCACGGAAGGCGCAGTTGCGCCCCGTTGGCTTAACGGGCGCAAATCGGCCTCGTTATTGCGGATTGCGGCGTTGCTCTAAATCGTCGCAATATGGTATGAGGCCGCGGTGTAACGAAAATATGGTTGTATATATGGGTCATCGGGTTTTTTTTGGATTAATTTTTTTTTTTGGGATTAACTTGTCTGATTTTATGTGGTATTGGAAAATAATAGAAAGCGTATACTGTATATTAAGCGTGTAATATAATATTTTTGTAACGCGGTAGTCGTATAGCGGAGGTAAACCGAGACATTCGGGACCTGATAGTGACATTTAGTGTCACGTTATGGGATTTGACACGAGTCACTGGAGCTGAATGGGTCGCATTGTATGCTTGAAGTTTTCGCTACGAAAATACGTATCTTTCGCACGTAACCTAACCGTATATTTATTTCACGACCTTAGAATAAAAATAAAAAAAATGAAAAGGAAGAAAATCCTTTTATTCTACAAGCCCAACGGCCGCCACCTAGAACATCCCACTCAAAGACGCGAGAAAGCCATCGTTTCATATGTGAAAGTTGCGGAATCAAAACTCACAATTTTTATTATTAGATGAAAAAATTAAATGCTTATGATTCAGATTGAAAATATAGATAACTGAAGTCGGATAATAAAAACTTAAGTAATCATAGATTTTTTAAAACAAGTTGTGAAGAATTTCAATTTCCTATCTTCGCTAGATATTATTATACAATTATATCTTCATTTAGTTAACTTTTGTTTTTTTTAATTCATAGCATGATATATAACCCCGCTTTTCAGAGAATGTTCTGTAGAACACTAGTGGATGTTTGTTCCGAGAAAAGTTATTAAAATTAACGTAAGTCTAGAATAGTTTTTAATAATGTGAAAAGTTCTAGATCAAGATGTTCCAACAAAATTTCATAATCTGTTAAGTGTTTATAAAAAATAAAAATAAACCGATATATAATAAAATTTTATATCATGATATAAAACACACAGCATATTTCACAAATCTCTAAACTCATCAAACTATGCTCAAATCCGAACACACCTCATCAAACACAAACAGCGAGTTTCGATCCAGCACAACTCATACGAAACATGACAACGGCCGCCACAGAAATACTAAACTAAACGATATTTTTAAAATCACATTTCAAAAGAAAAATCTCGGACGTCGTCCGCGAGTCACGTTCGAATGTTATAAAACACGCTCCGTAAAATCCGCCACAGTTGCAACTGCCGACACACAGTCTACATCCAAACACGAAAAACAACTACCCAACATTTTGCACGGAATAAAAAATAAAATAAAATAATAATTCGCCCCTGGGGGGTGCACGTTTCACTTTCGCCCGGGCACCCCGTGGGGCGGTTTTAATTGTATTGTTTGCGGTATGTTTATCTGCGGATATTCATCCCCCGGGGGATCAATAACGGCGGCTTTCGGTCCATCGACGATGTACCGGATATATATTCGGGGCTCCAGATAAAACTTCTTGGGACGATTGGGATCAGCAATTATGTTCGGACATTATAACGAGGGAGTATGCGGCGATAAAGGGTGCCGCCGTTTAGCCGATCGAAAAACGGACGAACGCTCTCGCTAATTGATTGCGATCGATCTGGGTTTGAAATATTATGTTTTGGACATTTATGGAGTATTTAGAATGTTGATTTGTTTTAATTTTGTATTTGCGTTACGTTTGGGGAACAATGTTTACATGGTTCTGTTAGTTTGGTGTTTGTACTAGGTTGAAATTAACAATATTTGTGTTTGCGTTGTAAACATGACACGTCTGGAATATTCAAATAATGAGATTCTGTTATAAGTGTATTAATAAAATTTTGTTTTGATGCTTGGGAATTTAAATAAAATGTCTCAGTTTATGAACGATTTGTTTCTTTAGTACAACCAATAGAACCTCTATTAACTGGACCTCGATTATTCGGATTGATAAAAAAAATCTAAAACTAAAACCTGGCAGGAATTTTATTCTTAAAATAATCTTTATAGCTTATAAAGTGATAGTAACATAATTTATTTTCAAAAACAATTGTTTTATACAAAATAAAACAATTTCTATGAAAACTTAGAGGTAAAAAAAACTTCTTAAAGATGGCGTTAAAAATTATAACTTAATTAATTATTATTTTGGAAACCGATGAACACACTATCATGACTATTTTATGCAATGTCCACAAATTTTGACAGTATAAAAAAAATAGTAAAAAAAATAGACTGTAAATACGTTTAGAAAATACTTAAAGGTTGAGTGTTTAATTATGCGCATCAATAATTTAATTTAATTTATAATTAATTCACAATTTTTATTTGTTTATTTTTTCATGTCTCGATTATTCAAATTTTTTACTCTCTATACCAGGCTTGTCCAAAGGGCTACTACGGTGCCAAAGTGGCCCCCACTTTTCACACAAAAACAAACAGGATTTATGTATTCCAAAATGAACTCATCGAAATAGTTTTATAATGGAATTAAATAACTTTACCAATATTTTAATACTTATTACGTTTTGAATGTACAAAAATTGAAATTTTGAGATTTAAAATTTGTAAGTGGCCCCCGCATACTGAAATTTTGGACAAGCCTGCTCTAGACCATTTCAATCCTAGTCCAGATAATTGAGGTTCTACCATATACCGTATTTGGATTAGATTAAATCTTCAACACCGCATCATACATCACCAGAAAATTACCGAACACAAACAATCAAACAGCAACCGAAACAAACAATAAAACACTTCAATCCGACGCAAATCCGAAACCATCGTACCCAGAAACACATCAACACCTATCCGAAATGACAAACGGCCGCATCGGACATTTCAGAAATCGGATTGCGAAATCGCAGCCTCTCGTCCCGAAATAAACCTGGCAGGGCAAACAATGTATTTGTTTTAGGCTGCGGCCGCAAACCGGGCGATAAAGTACGTTTAGCCTAATCCGTATAATGTTCGGTCGATCGATAGCCGGCAATTTCAATATTCGCCGTCCCGGCCTAATCCCTAGCTGGGCCCGGTCCCGTCCCGACGGGACGATAATGGCGTGTCGGCTCTTGCCCGGGAAATCCCGGACGGTGTTCGCAGTCCCGAGGAAAAATTTGGTCGGGATCGGGTTGTTGGTTGTCGTGTAGTTCGAGGAAATGGTTCTTAATGGCCGGTGCGTTTCAAAATAATCGAAAATGGTATGAGTGTCTAAAACATGGATTAGTTTTCGAATAAAAAAATCGATGTTTTTGAATTTAAATTAAAATTGAATTGTCTGGGTACAAAGGTTGCGTGGTTAGATGAAAGTCGTTGTCGTTATGAACCGTTTAATTTAACGACCCGTTCAAAATTCGGCTTGCATGTATGAAAGTTTAACTGGTGCAATTTCAATTTTTTTTAATTTGAATGAAACAACTGTTCGTTTCGATTTTGTAATATTTTTTATGATCGTATGTTTTTTTGCAATGTTGTATTTTCCGGTAAAAAAATATGTTCAGCTGAAGGATAAATTTAGCAGCAGAATACAATATAGGCGAAAATAAAAAGAATATTCGATATTAACAGTTCTTCCATTAATTCCAACAATAAAACATATTTGCTCACGTTTCATCATTTTTTTCCGTAAATAAAACATCGCAAGTGTACACAATGTCAGGCTTTTATTCTTTCCTATAATAAAACATCCGGGAAATGTACGCGCTTGTGAAATCGTTGATTTCAAGACAAAAATCGCAAGCTGCCAACAATAAAAGCGAAACGCTGAATTCGCTCTTCATTCGGGAAATGAATTATATCGTTTTGTGTGTATATGCCTTCGTACACATTATTATATTATTGGATCTTCTTATGTTGGTCGTTTGACCCGTAATTGCCCCCCTTTTTGCCGGGACGAGCTTTTTCTCTCGAAATTTATTATGAAAGTTTATAGACACTATTCTTCGCCCTGTATCTTTTCTCCTCATCTTCCCATCATGCAAAGAGGAAAGTTTCTTTTATGCGCACAGAACAAAGGAAAATTCCAAAATATACACAGATAGTTCAAAAAGCCTCGCAGTCTTAACGAATCGTTAATTGTGTTATATATAAAGTTTCGAACATCAAATATTTTTTGTATGAATTAAGACGATAGTGATGAAGGAAAGATTCGTGTAACAGTTGCTTTGTATAATATATAAGCTTCATTAATTATTTCTATCGAGAAATCTTCATTATAAATTTGTATAACCTTGTACTTTTGTGCTTGTTTTATATATTCTGTTAGTCTATAATTCATTTAATATAAATATAATATTCAAGATGAAAGAAATTTTCAAATTTGATGTCTTTTAAATTTTTATTTTAGTACTTACATATATAAAAAAAGAATTCATTGATATTTATATTATACAGATTGAGACATTATTCGCAAGGGAACGCTCCATTCTAAAGAATTATTCATCGCTTCCGATATTACAATAACGATTTGTATCTGGGGAAAATAATTATTCGATACGTGAATAGATAAAAGATCGGTTGATTTTTTTTATCTTGCACATATAATACAGATAAATTCAGTATATTTTACATAGCCACAAAGCGGTATCTTGGTGTGGGGCCCGTCTATAGGGTGTGGGTCGCTGCACAGAAAATAACAAGGGAGTCTTGATTGCTTCGTGTCTATTTTGCGGGGATTATACGTTCCGTATAACTTCTGTACACGGCCCTCAACCCCCGCTGTGATTTTGCATTCGACTTTTTTTTATTTGGCCAAAACGCGCAGAAAGATAATAAAAAATGCGGTGAGTCACGCCGAAGCCGATTTGAATATCAATGGCCGTTTTGAGTGTGCGAAGGAAATATACTTTTCCTCGTTTGTCGATCGTGTATGTGTGCGAATTCGCGAAATTCGTAATCGTTTGAAATCACCTTTGTGCTTTTTTTATGTTGTCATCGTCATCGTAAATCTATATAATTTTTTGAATCAGATTAAGACGAATATTATAAAAAAAAATAATTGTATAACTGAAAGCTTTCCTGTGCGGAAAATCTCTCGAACGTGTACTGACAAAACTAATAAAGCGTAAAAAATGACCTGAGGGTGAAATTGATTTCCGCACCACGAGCGATAAATCGCTCGGTTAATATCGGATAAGGCCGAACCGTTTCTTCGACATTAACAGAAGTGTACGTGCTATAATTTTGTATTGTACCGGAAGTGTCTGCGGCCAGATCCTTGGGCGATAACAACCGGAACTAAAGCGATAAAGGGCGCTAAGTAGTTAAAAGCAACGATTTTCCAGTCATAGAGTGGAAAAAATGCTTTCGACACCGTTCTTGCGTATTGTCCGTTTAATCAAAAAATTTCTTAAAGTAAAAACGAATAGTATATTCCCATATTTTGCTATTCATATTTGAGGGTTTCTGCTGAAAGCTCGTTAGAGTGGTATTGCATATATGCAAGTGTGTCAAGTGTTTTCAGCACTATGCGCTATTGAAGTTGCCAATATTGCATCGGATACTTGAAATAGTCTATCAATATTGTTCGGTATTCGATATTTACAGTATTGTACATCAATGAAATCTGCGAATATGAATTTCAAATAGAACTGTTTGAAACCGTTGCAGAGAGCATCATAGGATATATGATAACGTCAATACATATATTCGATTGAAAATTTGAAAAAAATTCTCATCTTCGTGAATTTGAAATTGAATTTCCATGAACGTGATCGTTGAAAATTGGTATTCCAGTTTAATTTATTTCGAAACAGTAACAATTAAACATAAAAATTTATGTGATCGCTTAAATTTAAGTACCTTCCATAAATAATTTCAAATATAAAATAAATAAATTACACAGCCATGTGTTTGACGTGCGACGCATTCAAAATGTACATAGAACGCTGTATGCATAAATTTCATGATACACGCAATTATATTTATTCCATCCGACTTGAATCAAAAGTATTTCAACAATTGAAAATTTCATTTTTTTATACTGAATAATTTTTATTTAGTTAACAGTTTGAGATTTTTGAATATAACAATTATCAAACTAGCAATTAGTAGATGGATACAATCACCTTTAAAAACTTTAAATGCCTAAAAATTATAATAAATTGAATTTAAATTCAAGTTGTGATGTACTAATTATTGTTTTTTAAAATATTTTTTCTGGAATCTAGTTTTAAGATTTTATATTATAAAGGCGACGGTAATCTAGTTGAATAATATATCCTGCTGTAAATATATACATATAATAAAATGTAGTATGATAGATAGACACAATTAGACACTATATACTTAGGCTTAAAGAAAAGTTCAATATTTTAAGTCTTCAAAAGAATAATAATGAATTATTTTCTAACAATTATGTACAAATTGATCTAGTCAGATTCAACTGACCAACTATTATAATACATCATTTTTTTAATATCCAAATAAAAACATCTACAAATCGACTCCCCAAATCAAAAACCACATAACTCACAATCACAATACAAATTTCCCAACAAGACAACCAACCAATAAATCCAAAATACAACCTCCCAATCGGAAGCGCTCCGCCGCCCACGCCCCTTGCAAACATGCACTCAACCTCACCAGCAGCCCAACGAAACCGATGCATTCGATGCACTCAACATCCACACGATCGCGTACACCCGGTAGGCTTTTTTAAACGGCAAGTTTGCGTTTTTAGAGCCAATAAATTGCGAAAAGCGAACGGCCGACGATCGCCGGGGGCGATTAGCCGTTTACGCTTACGCGCCCCGTCGCGCATATTGAGCAGATCGTGATTCAGCGGCGTGCGAATTTGTATGTGATGTATGTATGGGTGTGTGTGTAATAATTGCGGATGAAAGTTGCGAAATTTTTGTGGAAATCGGTGTATGGTGTGAGCGTGTGGGAGTGGACGAGACCACCCATGGGTTGTTTGGGTGTTTGCGGTTGATGATTCGTAAGTGATGTGGAAGGTCTTGATGTGTTTTTATGTGTAATCGATACATCATAAAATATTTTGTATGTATTTTTTTTATTATTTGTATGTATATTGTGATGAATGAATCACAGTTATCATATACAGCTTACATTATATGTATGTGAAATTTTTCTTATTGTGTACTTACACGAGTATGATAAGATAACTCTTAAATAATTTAAAATATTTTTTAATTAAATAAGTTCAGTCTTAAAATATATAATTTCATTCATTTAATAACCGTATTGTTTATCACTTAACTTTGGTAATCAATGAAAATAAACACGTATATAAACTTTTAATAAATAATAAATGAAACTATTACATTTACATCTTAAAATAAATTGGATCACAAATAAAATTCAGAGACTTCGAATTTTCTTATCTAATTTATCACATTAAAGAATTATTCTTTTCAAACTCTTACAAATGGATAACTGTTAATATACTTATACTAAAAATATATATTGTAAAAGAACAAATCCTTAAAATAACCTCTCGCATCTTTCGTTTCCTTTGCGTGTGCGCAATTAAGATGGATCGAACAAAGCGGGCAGATAACGGGTGAGCGGTAACTTCGCTTCGTATAAAAGGCTCTCGTTCCTCTACTTTTTTCAGCAGTTTCCTTTACTTTTATATGAGATCAGATCTGCCGATGACGGCTTGATAAATGTCCATGGTCCGATACGAAGCCGATAGAGAAGAAAAAGTGGCGTAAAGTGTTGAAGCGCGCACTAATTGCAATCAGCGGTTTCGTATAATTAATGCTCGATGCTCAACGTAGTGTGAAAAATTAATTTTATTTTTTGTTGAAAGTGTCGGGGAAAAATTCAAGTAATTGAAAAGGATATTATCGCACTTGATATTCTTTCACACGCTTTTCAGATTTTTAATGTTTCAATTAATCATTCGACTATTGTAATATGTACTATAAGATACGACTTGAAATAGATGAGGTAAAAACGATTTATATCTAACTTATATCAATTAAACCAATATTTTTCTAATAAAACGCCTCTATTTTATTTCAAATGACTCATCATAGAATTGATAAAAATTTGTTGTGGGTGAATGAAATTTATCGCAATGATCAAGTAAAGTACACACAGGGAGTTGAAGGGTCGGCTCAAACGATCGATAACGGGGTCATAACCAACGAACTATCTCGAC
The DNA here is from genome assembly GCA_009617725.1 of Hydropsyche tenuis. Lineage (NCBI taxonomy): Eukaryota > Metazoa > Arthropoda > Insecta > Trichoptera > Hydropsychidae > Hydropsyche > Hydropsyche tenuis. Next base: position 1,916,940 of record VTON01000028.1, read on the forward strand.
CAATTGAGATCGATCTTTTTTTTTTATGGTCAATCAAAATGTTTTCCCATCGTGTCACGCTTCAGACTCGATCGCCTTAATTTATATCAACCCTAGGTTTAACTAGGCCGTTAAGTGCTGATCAAACATACTTAATCTTGGATATATCTTCTATCAATATTTAACGACGTAATAAATTTATACGCCTCTCGACCCAATTAAGTAATGAAGCGGATTCAATTTTTCGCCCATACAAAAAATATAAACTTAATCTATCCTTAATCTGCACCGTTACAAAAAACATAAAGCGCTGAATACAGGTGCGTGCATTTCATGAATTCAAAAGGGCTACTTAATCCTCGGGTAAATACAGCGAGCACAAAAAATTCTCATCACGGAAAAACAGGAAAAAAAGCCCAACATAAAGCTGAAAAAAGATGAACAACAGCAAGTTAAGTCGGCGGGGTGGGTCGGACTAAAAGATAGCAGACGTGACGGGCATATTCACGGCCGGCGATTGTTTAAAACGGATAAATATAAAACGCGACATAGACGGCCATTTGTATGATGAGAACTGGAGGATTTTCCGCGACGGGAAAACTGCCGGATGAAAAACTTTCGGACGACGCTGCAGTTTTCCGCATGTGCCGTCGCTGCAAGTTGTTGTGCGCTTTTCCTTTTTCCGAGGTTGCAGCCCTTTGTTCTGAGGAACACCATGAGGGCTGTTTTTCTTCGGATTTTGCTGTTATTGATGTTGACAATGAGTCTGCGACTTTTTCGCCGGGTGGGTATCGATTGTTTGCATTGAGTAGCGGAATCGGAGGTTTTTTTGAATAATGTTTAAATCGTTTTTTGTGTGTATGTATGTATATAGAATTGAAAGTATATTTATACTCAAGAAAACATATAGTATACATATAGTCAAGCGAAGAAAAAAGTTCGTTAATCTTTACGTCTGTCTGATTGGCTGAAGTCGTAAATTGTGGAATCAACTATCACGATATCTTTGTTGTCAGAACTTTCTTTGGAAACAAAGTGTTATTTATTTTTTATTGTTGTTTCTTTGTTTTCATAACACAAATACAAATACCGATAATTTAAGTTCACTGTATGAGATATTTTTATGTTTTCACTGTTAACAAATGAGTTCAGTTCAACCTTATATATTCGAAATCATGTAACGTTTTTCAATAAATCCTATTGAATAATATAATATAATAAAATAAAATCCGATAAAATTGATTCATCTTTATTTTACCGGTAAACTAGTAATTAAAAATATACTAGATTACCGTTAAATGAAAATGACGCTAAATCTGACATTCCTAATGTACACCACTTATATTCTAGATCAGACTTGTCTGAAGGGCCACCTTGGGGCCAAAGCGGCCCCCAGTACTCGCGCGAGGGGCCCCCACTTTTCTCAGAAAAACAAACAACAAATAGCATTTATTCCGAAATGTATTCATCGAAATAGTTTTATAATGAAAAAAAATAACTTTACCAATATTACTTATTACATTTTGAATTTACAACAATTGAAATTTTGAGATTCGAAATTTATAAGTGGCCCCCCGCACACCGAAATTTTGGACAAGGCTGTTCTAGATCATAATTAGGGATTCCAATACCGGTATTACCGAAACCGGTATTACCGGTTTTCTGCGAAAATATTGCCTTCGGTTCTACCGGTATTTTGAAAAAATCTACCGGTAAATACCGAAAAATTAAAAAATTTAGTTTCATTTGAATTTATATTAATATTTTTAATTTCAAGTCTATTTAATTTTGAATTCATTAGTTTTTTTTTTTTTTTTTAATTCATTTGTTTTTTTTTTTGAATTTTGAATTCATTTGTTTTTTTTTTTAATTTTGAATTCATTTTTTTTTTTTTTGAATTTTGAATTCATTTGTTTTTTTTTTTAATTTTGAATTCATTTGTTTTTTTTTAATTTGAATTCATTTGTTTATTTTTTTGAATTCATTTGTTTTTTTTTTGAATTTTGAATTCATTTGTTTTTTTTTAATTTGAATTCATTTGTTTATTTTTTTGAATTCATTTGTTTTTTTTTTGAATTTTGAATTCATTTTTTTTTTTTTTAATTTTGAATTCAATTCATTTGTTTTTTTTTTTTTTAATTCATTTTTTTTTTTTTAATTTTGAATTCATTTGTTTTATTTTTTGAATTCATTTGTTTTTTTTTTGAATTCATTGAATTTTTTTTTTTTGAATTTTGAATTCATTTGTTTTTTGAATTTTGAATTCATTCATTTTTTTTTTTTAATTTTTTTTTAATTTTGAATTCATTTGTTTTTTTTTTTTGAATTTTTTGAATTCATTTGTTTTTTTTTTTTGAATTTTGAATTCATTTGTTTTTTTTTTTGAATTTTGAATTCATTTGTTTTTTTTGAATTCATTTGTTTTTTTTTGAATTTTGAATTCATTTGTTTTTTTTTGAATTTAGAATTCATTTGTTTTTTTTTTTAATTTTGAATTCATTTGTTTTTTTTTTGAATTTTGAATTCATTTTTTTTTTTTTTTTTAATTTTGAATTCATTTGTTTTTTTTTTATTTTGAATTCATTTGTTTTTTTTTTTGAATTCATTTGTTTTTTTTTGAATTTTTTGAATTTTGAATTCATTTGTTTTTTTTTTTTTGAATTTTGAATTCATTTGTTTTTTTTTTTTTTTAATTTTGTTTTTTTTTTTTTCATTTGTTTGTTTTTTTTTTTGAATTCATTTGTTTTTTTTTTTTTTTTTGAATTTTGTTTTCATTTTTTTTTTTTTGAATTTGTTTTTTTTTGAATTTAGAATTCATTTGTTTTTTTTTTGAATCTTGAATTCATTTGTTTTTTTTTTGAATTTAGAATTCATTTGTTTTTTTTTTTTGAATTCATTTGTTTTTTTTTTTGAATTCATTTTGTTTTTTTTTTTAATTTTGAATTCATTTGTTTTTTTTTTTTGAATTTAGAATTCATTTTTTTTTTTTTCAATTTTGAATTCATTTTGTTTTTTTTTGAATTTTGAATTCATTTGAATTTTTTTTTTTGAATTTTGAATTCATTTGTTTTTTTTTTTAATTTTGAATTCATTTGTTTTTTTTTTAATTTCGAATTCATTTGTTTTTATTGAATTTTGAATTCAATTGTTTTTTTCGAATTTTGAATTCATGTGTTTTTTTTAATTTCCAAAACATTTGTTTTTGTTGAATTTTGAATTAATTTGTTTCTTTTTTTGAATTATAATTTTTATTCATTTGTTAATTAAAATAATTTTGCGCTACATTAAATTAACAGCTATTATTATTTATAATGGAAATAATCTTTTTTTTCATTTGAGTATTTGGCTGCACAATTAAACTACCGGTGATTGATTTACTCTTTATTAAGACCTATTATCTTGATTTATCTATAATCCCTTTGAACATATTCAAATTTTCAAATAAATTTTCAAATAAAAAATAAATTCAAATAAATTTTTTTTAATCAAAAAAAAATATTTACCTAGGGCTTGCATTACCGGTTAACTGGTTTACTGGTAAATAGCCAAAAATGTACCATCGGTAATTACTGGTAAATTGAAAAAATTACCGGTAATTACCAGAAATGATTTTATCGCGAATTAAGGGCAGATACAGACATATTATTACGGAAAAAAATTGAAAGGACGCTTTTATGAGTGTGAGAAACGTCACTATGGTTTTGTGAACCCGGGTGGGGGTAGTAATCATTTATTCTAGTTTCAGCACCCGAAAGTTACATCATCTAAAATATACGTATGGATTTAACATATATGTATGACATTATTTATCTATAACGTATTGAAAATATTTGGGTTTCAATAAAGGATACAATTTTTAGTAAAGGTAGCCACATACAGTTATACTTCAATAATTTAATCTGCATACATTTATTTTTTTTATTTACCGGCAAATAAATGGTAAACCGGTAATGGGAAAAATTATTTACCGTTTACCGGTAATCGAAATTTGACAGTAAATTGCAAGTCCTACACAACCCCAACACGATGGCTTGCAATTCCGGTTTACCGGTTTACTGGTTAACCGCCCAAAATGTACCAAAATGTGTTACCGGTAGTTACCGGTAAATTTAAAAAATTACCGGTAATTACCGGAAATGATTTTATTGCGAATTAAGGACAGATACAGGTATATTATGACGAAAGTTTATTGTTATATGTATGCGGAATGGGAAGTTTTGCTTTTCTATACATATGTATGTTTGGATTTATATGACATTATTCATCTATAACGTATTTAAAATTTGCGCTTGCGTCGTGTGCGCTTGAGTCGTGTGCGCTTGAGTCATGTGAGCTTGAGTCGCATGCGCTTGCGTTATTTGGGCAAACGTCATCAAACCTGAAAATTTTTAGGTTTCAATCAAGAATACTGTTTTTAGAAAAGGTAGCCACGTGCAGTAATACTTTAATCATCTAATCTACGAACTTTTTTTTTACCGGTAAATAACCAATAAACCGGTAATGAAGTTAATTATTTACCGTTTACCGGTAATCGAATTTTGACGGTAAATTGCAAGCCCTACACAACCAAAACAACTCCAATAAAAAACCGATACAATTCGATAAAAATCGATACCATCAAATCCGCAACGCGATAGATCCCCTACACACGCACCGTTAACCCACTGCGCGCCGCTAGCCCCACACGCCGGCTCGCAGCGTGGCTCGCGTGCGGCCGGCGTTATTTTTAATTGGCCGCCATCGGCGTCGCGATTTATCACTCGTTGCGAATGGCCGCCGACAGCTTTACGGCCTGCCTCTGCTCATCTTGTCGCCCCCCTTGCCACGCCATCGACACACCATGGCGGCGCGGGGTCGGTAAATTGAAACGGTCGCGATTATTTATGGTGGTTCTTTCGCGGTTCGTCGCAGCTCTTATTTAGGTGAGGTGATTAGGGGTTGCGATCGGTGGGGTTTTTGGGTGGATGTGTGGTTTGTTGGTGGGTGTTCATGGGTCTTTTTTATTTTGGAATGTAGTGGAAATCGTGGTCTTAGTTATGTACATGGTCTTGCGTGGTCTTACATAGTTCAGGCGCGCTGACTGTTCGGCGATTTATACCTTTGCCCCATGTATCCAGACGGCGTTTACTCGCATATACATAAGCGAAATATCGAAACTTCAATGCCGTTTATAATTAAATTGGCTCGATAACGCGCTTTTATATTTTACCATATCGATACAATAAAGGTAATCTATTGAAAAAATATTTCATTAAGAAATTCATTTCCCACCTGGGAGCCTCCCCTTGTTAGCCAGGATGTTTTTAAGGGGGGGGAGGGCTCGAATTCCAACTTTATATCTAGGCGATTCTAAGCAATAAAAATATATTTTTTTTATTCACTTTCTATTAAAAATAATATTTTTTATTTACGTATAAGTTTTAGTATCTTAAAAATATGACACAAGGTTATCGATTAATATAAATAAGAGAAAATTCATAAAACAATATGAATTATTAAAAAATTTATGCTTATATTATATTTATGTTGAAAAACGCTGGTCTAATGAAGAATATGAATTGGATTTGATTTCACAAAAGAAGATAGCTGGAATTTTGCATGGAAAATCATTTAGTACACCAGAAATGTGCATGGCTCCACAATTTTCGTCATTATCATTATTGTTTGGTTCACCTGAACCCCATTTGATATATCCAGTGCTTTGTAATTCTTCACCTTCAAAATACACACTTGTAAAAAATACCATATTAAGTTCATATGCCATAAAACTTATTTTGACCGTGCAACAAACCTTCCACAGTCATGAAATGACCTTCATCAAAAATATCATGAAAACCAAGCAGGACGAAAGTATTATGTTTGATGTGTTTAATCGTGTCTTGTGATTTTGTGAACATCGCTACGAGGAAATCTTCTTCTTTTTTACTATTGATGATGGCCAAGTCTCCGCCTTCAGCTTTACATAGTGAACGGGCCCCAGACCAAGTCTTAGCATTCAAATGTAATTTGTAACACGTATTCGTTTGATTCGAACACTCGTACGCTACAGAAAAAAAAAATGAATGAACAAGAAAAAATAAATTTATTTATAATAATATTTTCAATTACCCGGATCTGGCGAGAAGCACTCTAAGCTAGCCAATTTTTTTACTTCTGCCTTATTTTTTTGGCATATGAAAACTGCAGGAACGTTACAAGAAAAATCATTTAACATACCAAACCGAAACAATGCTCCGCAATTTTCACTACCACGATCATTATTTGGTTCATTGTTGGACCATGTATGAAAATAATATTGTATCGATTCACCTGTCAAGATTCAACAATATCATTAAAATCATTAATATAAAAGACTATAATTATATTACTTACCTTTATCTGTCAGATATTCTCCTTCCTCGAACATATCATGAAAACCTACTAAGATTATATTCGGGTTTGTGATTCCTTTAAGAATCGATGCGGGAAATCCATCAAATATTTTTTTCAGCACTGAAACTTCAGCTTCGTTTTTTGGCATTGCCAATGTTGCATCTTCCTTAAGGCAAGTTTTTAGAGCGTCGGACCACTTTTGAGGTGTTTTATAAAACTTGTATGACTGTTGCACTTCCGGGTAATATACATAACCTGGAATATATTATCGTGAATTAACATTGGTTAAAAAAATATACAAATATATTAATTGAAAATATAATACAAACTAGAAGCTTCAATTGTGGCTACTAGAAATCCGATGAACAACAAAATTCGCAACATTTTTCTGCTTATTGCGTGTGATGTTCTTTGCTGCTTGTATAACAATAACATGTGTAGTGTTTTTGACCCCTCTTTTATGCAAAATATTTTCCTTTATCGAGTTTGTTCACAGCTACCATGTACCATTACCAGAGCCGTAGCAATATTTTTGGCGCCCTTGGCAAATATAAAATTTGGTGCCCCTTTTTTTCCAAGGGGGAGCTGGAAAAAATTTTTTTTCCATAGGGAAGCTGGTCAAAAATAATTTTTTAATTTCACAATTTTCAAATGAAAAATTATTCGTCACTATTCGATCGTGTTCGAACCCCAAAAACATTTTTCCTTAAAAAAAGCTCAACGCATTAATGTAGCCCAACTTTCCGAAATATTTTCGCAAATTTTTCATCAAGCCTAACCCAACCAATCGTCGTTTGATGAATAAATTCGCGTGAAGCTAACTCAACTTCCGGAAATATTTTCGCAAATTTCTCACCAAACGTAACCCAACCTATCGTTGTTTGACGAATAAATTCGCGTGAATGTAACTCAACATTCGGAAATATCTTTGCGAATTTGTTACCAAGCCTAACCCAACCTATCGTTGTTTGATGAATAATTTTGAAATTATTTCACGCTAACTTTCGGAAATATTTTTTTCGATATTCGACACATCTCAAAATTATTCGGGCCCCAAAAATTTTTTCCCGTGGAAAACATCTAAATTGTTTAAAATTAATCACTTAAAAAAAACGGAGGGCGACTTTGGCGCTCCAAAAGTCTATTGCCAATGGCTTGCTACTACACTGACCATTACCAAAATATTATGAAGTTAAACTAAACAACTAAACGATTATGCAGTTCATTCTTTTTATATTTTACCCAAGCATCCATCCATTTCAACTATTTTACTCAACTGCATACAAAATTAATAACTAAAACAATATTTGATTAGGTCGAAATTAGAGGGATGAAACGAAAACAATGACGATGGTGGCAATGCAACTGCCGGAATGAAATTAACCAATATTTATCCTTTAATCAGTTAGTGTTTTACTGCCAAATAATTGATTTTTTTGTATTAATTATATAAATAAATCAATACCGGTATAAACCGTTAGTACCGGTAGTGCGATTTTTTTTTCGGTAATACCGGCATTGGAAAATGTCGTTAATGCTGGAATCCCTAATGTAAACTATAATACAAGAAAGGGAAAAGGACGGGAACGACCTTAAAATGGTATATGAACATGGCCGTTATTCTTTTCTTATTAAAAAGATGAGGTTTTGTATATTGTAATTAATTAATAACATACAAATCCAAAATACGCCTATTAAAGTGAAACCGCGCATAAAAAGTACCGCGTAAATCAGGGGATGGCTGATTTTTCTCGTTATACAATATTTCGAACGGAAATGCAATGACAGTAAATGACAAATAAAAAAAAGTATCGAAAATCGTTTGTAAAATTTTAGTTTATTATCTTCAAGTGTAGGTATAATAGTAGCGAAACTTCTTGACAAAGGTGTTATTTATCGATGGTGCGTCACAAAATTGAAAATGGAAGTTGAAAATGAATTGTTTCAAAAGTATGTTTTCGACTTTTTGTCAATTCATTTTATGCTAGAAGATCCGCCTTTTATTGAACATTAGGAATTTCTAAATACATAATTATGTACATTAAATTCAAAATATAACATTTCATTAATATAACAGAATATAGAATACATATAAGAAAACACAACAGTTATTTCAAAAATAAACTTCATGTTGAAAAACAACTTCATTTTCTAATAAGATAAAAATTATATTCGTAAACAAATACATTAAATAAGCAAAAACATCATTAATGAAAGATAGCTGTAACGAAAAATTGAACCCATTTATCAAAAAACTGACTCCATAATACACTCTTATACTTTGACATATTAAAAAATGTAAACTATTATAAAAAAAATTATCGAGATCTCAGATTTTCAAGTTTTGCCCTCCCTATTTAAAAAAAAAGATAATTCACATGAAAATTTTCGAGCTTATATCACTAAAATTCATTAACGGACATGTCTAAAAAAATATTAATTTTACGATACGTTTCTAAATATTCTCATTTCAGTCTACCTTATTTTTATAATTGGAATATGAAACATGCGAAAATCAAAAAGGACTGTATTTTCAAAATACAATCGAACAAATTAGAGTAATGCACCAGTTACTGACTCTGAACGTGTATTTTAACCTATGTATGTATAAGTATAATGTAGTTGACTATTTTTCAGAAAAATATAAATTATAAGGTGTCAAAAGGTGCTGATCTGATACTAAAAATTTCATTTCTTATTGGATTTAAAATATAGACTTTGAATTCTATCACTGAAATATTATATTATAGATATACTGTTAGGTTTAAGATTGATGAATTTATAGAACAGACGTCGTCGATTATGACATTTCACGAAAACGAATATGTCGATCATCATATTTAAACATTTATAAAACTTATTTATGCAATCATACATTTTATTGATACAAAACAACGTTTATAATGAAATATTAAATGTTTTGGAGATTACTTACACTTAGTATTTATGCGTCGCATCGAATTCTCAATTCCAACAAAACGCCTGGTTCCTGAAAGGCGACTCACTCGTTATCAATTTTTGACACGTCACTTTTTGAACTGAAAATTAAACGATTAAATTCCTCCAGCCTCAATCAGTACGAATTTAAAATCAATCGGAGGTGTAAAATTTTAGATCGAGACAGATCGGCTCGAACGAACATACAAACTAACAAACATATCCACAAGCGAAGTTAATAAAAGCCCGAAAAAACGAAAATTCATATACGGAAAAGGGACGACAACCCTTCACCGTGAGCTGTCGCACGTCGACTTTAAAACGTCGCACGTTAGCGTCGCAGGAGCGTCGCGTTTTCGCCAGAATTTTAACACACCGACACATTTTGTGTGTGCTTGCAAAATTTAACGAGTTTCAGCCGCGTCTCCCGGCTTAATTACCGGGTAACAAGTTTATTGTGTACCTGGGGAGGGGCGGCGGATCGCGTTAACGTCATATCGCGCGGCGGACAGATGGCGGCGCGCAAAGGGTTTAACTTAACGAGCGTACGCCGTTTTTTATGTTTTTCGCTAATTTTCGCATCTTGTAGTTAATTTTTAAACGTTTATTTTTTTCGTTTTGGAAATTCGGTTGAAATATTTTGAAAATTTTTACGGAATATATTGATAGTTAACAATATGGATCAATCTATTATTGCTTCGTTTATTCGAATTATTTTCGAAAATACCACAATTTTTTAATTAGAAAAGTATTCAAATATTATCACAGACATTATAAAAACTGCCTTTTCATTTTGGAAAGTCGGTTGAAATATTTTGAAAATTTTTACGGAATATATTGATAGTGAACAATATGGATCAATCTATTATTGCTTCGTTTATTCGAATTATTTTCACAAATACTATCATTTTTTAATTAGAAAAGTATTCAAATATTATCACAGACATTGTAAAAACTGCCTTCATTTATTTTTCATAATAAATTAATCGATATAATCTGGTTGCGGTGTTGTTTTGTGCACGGCAATGCGATTCAGACGAGGGTGTCTCTTTTCTTTCACGCTCCCTAGTGAACGGGCGTCCAAATTAATTTGCCAAGCTCAAATGGGTAAACATGCCAGTCTCCACACTTCAGCTTTTTTTCTCTTTCGCTCATGTAGTAAAAGTGATGTGCTTCGACTACTATCTCTTTCGTTTTCGACGAGGAGAACGTTTTATGATCAGTGATTTATACGAAACGAATTCAAGATGAGACGTCCATTGTTGGGGACGCGTCCGGAATAGTGCGTTCGCGATTATATGCCAAATTAATATCGAAATTGATTACGTGAATTTATTTTATGACTTATTTTATTTAGATGAAGCAATAAAAATAATTTTATATATTCATCTTGCAGAATACAAATAATATTTGATTGATTGATGGATCTTCTATAAAACTTTTATAAAGATTTAACTCTTTAACGACTCAAAAAACGTCGAATCATTTCCAAACACTTAAGAATTTGAAAAACAATTAAAAAGACCATTTGAAAAGCAATTATCCCGAACGGACTATAATCCAGCCCCCATTAAAAGCACCGCTTATTTGCACAAGAGCGTCATTGTTTCACGGCAACACCGACGTTAACGAATCAATGCACATTCACGTTTCAATCATAAAACCATGCACATACACACGTTTCGCTAAATTCGAAATCTCTGCGAAACCAAATGTCGTTCGACCTGAATTTTTCATGGCGTCTCGACGAGAGACATTTTAAGGGCGCACAGGTTGCGCAGGAATCTGGAGAATTTTGGGTAATGACGATGATTAAAAGGGATGTTTGCGCTGGTCCTGAGGGTGTCCCACGTGTGGATTATAGTGGGGTCATAGTTGGGTTATGTCGTTGGTTGTGTATAGGGGTGTTGGATCAAATATCGCAATCTCTGTTGATGATCAAGAATTGCTTGTTTTTACTTAATTTTTTTTTATTCGAGTAACTATTATAATGACCAATAGTTGAGCTATTTTTTTATTGAATATATAATATAGAACTCTTAATAAATTGTATTATAGAAAAACATTTTTTTTTCAAATATTGTATTAAGGCACAAAAGTTTTTTGGAAGATTTTCCAAAAAAAAAAACTGCACCGACTTTGATAATTTGTTACTTAGCTTACACCCATATAATATTTATCTACTGATTACTTTAGCTTGCATTTGCATTAATAACTGTGCCTCATGTAATTTTTTCTCAATCTCCAGTATGTTCCATATGAATAAATTAATTATTTAATCAAATTTTTTTATCATTGCTATTGAAAAATGTGAGTTTTGGTCCTAAAATCCCCACATAACATGATGGGGCTCGGTGGCTCATCGGACGTGTATCAACCGTTAGTGGCATTTAATTCAATTAATTCGGACACCCTTATCAACCGCATCGACCCGACGTGCTTCGATAAATAATTGAAAAAATAGAGTTTTTTTTCATTTACTGGAGTAAATATTTAATTAAAATGTGTTTTTGTATATGTGGAAAATATATGCATGGTGGTTCATTTACGTAGTATGATCAATCAAATAATAAATCCTGAGAAGTAAATGAGATTGTTTTCCGCTTTTGTATTTGTCGAATGTGACATATCAAGATGATATAAGGACAATCTTTTGTCTTATCGGGTTATCCAGTTTTTGTTATTTTCGTCCATTTGCTTTCTTCATTCATTATTATGAAAGGAACGAGGATTAGTATTATGTGATTAAGCATTATATTATAATATATGCATTAATTACGATTTTTTTTCGTAATTGTATTTTAACCATGTACGGAATTATTTCACCACAGTTTAACACATCGGTTTAAGTTAAGTAATATTATAAGGGCCAATCTTTCAATCGTCGGTTAAGAGTTATTCTAGGAATAAGCCTTTTAGTTTTTTTGATTATTCGCGGCCGGTCACGGATAAAGTCACGTATAAAGTCACGGACAACTATAAGCTAGTTGTCCGTGACTTTATCCGTGACTTTATACGTGACTTTATCCGTGACCGGCAGCGAATAACCAAAAAAAACTAAAAGGCTTATTCCGAGAATAACTCTTAACCGACGATTGAAAGATCGGCCCTAAGTGGTGCAACTTATTCTGTTAACGTGATACTATTTCGCATAAATTAAACACACCATAAAAAAATGTTCAAACTTGTGATAAATATGGAAAAAGCTTTTTTACATAACTTGCTTGTGATAACAATGACATATAAATAGTTTATATAAACACCCCAATTATTTTCACATAACAATCACAAAAGATTAAAAACAATCCATCAAAATTTCCCAGAATCATCAAAACAGACACAAATCAATGAAAAATTCTCCAAACCCACCACTCCAACATACAACCCATCAAACTGACGAACACTAGAAAATGCATCGATCGGCCAACGCAACATTCGGATGCACCAAGCTTGAGCGACATTCGGATGCCCTGAACGTTTGATGAAACCGTCCCAGCAGTGCACCGAATCAATCAATTACCAAACACAGAAGTACAGACGTATCGGTACATATCCATGGGGTTATATTATGGTGCGGTGGAGGTATGGTAATAGTCACCGGTCGGTTGTCAAATCGGTTTCCCACAGGGACTAGGTGCATTGCCGTCGCAGATGCACCGCCATGATATGCGCCCACGATATATTTGACGTATGCGTTTGTTGGAATGAATTTGGAGTGTTATTTGCATGATGGGATAACCCTTAAATGGATCGGATGGTGGTGTGTTGAAATGGATGGATTTGAGTTTCGAGGAATTGGTGTGTTAGGTTTTGTAAGGTAAGTGAATGAGAGATGATTTATTATATTATGTATGTAATGTTTTAGTTGTGATTAGTATTAAGAAAGATTAACGTGTTGATCTGATAATGAGACTATTTGTTTAGAAAGCATTACGATGGAAAAATTAACTTTATAATGGTTTTAGAAAAATCTTTTGTTTGCAGTGAAAGTTTTGTGATGATTAAATACGAGTTTGCTATACTGGACAATGTATAATATGTACTATTTGATAAAGATGTCAGATTTACTGAAAATTTCATTTACCAGTAATTCGGTAAAAAAGTGTATTTACCGGTTCACCAGTTTACCAGTAAATTACCAGTAAATTAAATTTTGAAAATAAAAACAGGAAAAATTAATAAATAGCCAAAAAAACAGTAAAACCAAAATACTTTCCCAAAATACAAACAACATTTAAAAAAAAACGACTTTTCCAAAAATTCCGAAAAACATTTTCCAAAAAAATAACAACACTTCAATAACATTAAAAACACAATTTTTTTTATTTAACCGATAAATATTGAAAATTTACCGATAAATTGCTGAACCGGTAATAACTTCCCCTGTATTTGCTGGTTAGAATTTGTGTGCAGATTTTGTATTGATGCACATATGATGTATGTGCCGGATTCGATTGCTAATCTGGCATATGACAAATGTATTGACGCTTTGCGTATATGTCAACTTAATGCAATGCTATTTATAGATTTCTCGATTATATTGCATAGTAACCTTTAGTAATCCGCATTTTAAAATTGAGCTAACAATTCGATAAAACCTCTATAATAAAACTTTGATTAAAAGCAGACTCAAAAAACCCGGAAATGCAATTCTCCCAGACGCAAACGCCACCCCAGACAACAACAACACATAAAAAAACCCGCAACGAAACGTCACATTTTTTCTCTTATTATTACGCTGAAACCTGAAAGCCTTACGTGTGCACTATAGTGTGTACGGAAAAGTTTGTGCGGATGACAGATGTGTTTATTTCCCTCTTTGTGCACCTGCCACCGGCACTTGCTCGCGCGAAATCGAGTCGATTTCCCGCGGGACACGAAAGAAAACTTTCCTCGGACCCGAATCCCGGAACCGACAATAATTATTCATGTGCTCGGTGCTCCATTAGAGCGACTTGCTTGCACTTATTAGGTAGTGTTCCTTGTGTACGTGGAGTGCGTCCGTTCTCGTTTGTTATGCTAATTGCGGTCGGTTGCTCTAACCGGAAAGCCGGTTGCGTTACGTGCGGTTTCGGCCCGTTTCCGACTTACTGGAATATTCTGTGATTTTTTCAGTTTAAAAAGCGCTTGAAGATTTGAGGTTTCGCATGTGAAGAGTGCAGGGTTTGAATTATACAAACTTCCCTTGTGAATCGCGGGTTTTGTGGGTTCAAATTATAAACGCGTTAATATGGCAATGTAGCACAAGAACAAACCATGAAAATTCAATTAAAAATTTAATTTATTTGATTAATAAATTTTTGTATACAAGAATGAACTGAATATACATATATAATATTATTAAAATGCGGGTGAATTCGTAATGAAATTTTCGCATCCGGGGATATTGTGAATTTTCATTTATACACATCTCGTGTGTAGGTGCGTGTTATAGAATTTTTCGAGATAAAAGTGCATATATGGTCGCCCCTCTGCACAAAAATGCACCCCGCTGTCAAATTTACGACGTGTCGATTGCACTCTTTTCCAGGGTGGAAAAAAGGTAAACGGTGTCGTCGCCCTGGAGTTTCGTTTTTGCTCTCGGGTGGGAATTGAAGGATTTTTTTTTCAATAAATGGCAGACTGCGGTTTTTCCGGTTTCGTTTTTAATTTTTGCGACGAATTTCTGAATTAATTGGTATCGGCTAATTCGAGGTGCAAAATCAACAGACGGATCTAATTGATTAGCTTACGATTTAGTGGATTCGTTGATTTTATGCGAACGCGTTAGAAATTTGAAGAATATATATATATATATATATATATAGGATTTTCGGAAAACGATTTCGAAAAGTTCTGTAATGAATAAAATACGAGTTGAATACGATATTCAGAAAGAGAAAATGTTCTTCTTTTTTTAATTTTCCCTTCAGTAAGACTTTTACTTAAAACTTAACTCTTTTTTGCATATCCTTATTTATTTAGGTTAGATTAACAATAAGATAAAAATATAAAAAAAACATTTATTTACACGAAAAAAGGATGTACAAAATTATATCCCAATGCTCTCAATCGTTGCTAATGAAATTACTTTCACATTCTTTTTGTATTAAAAGAATACTTTCAGCTAATAAAGTGATAATATTATAATATACATAATTGGTTTTCAGAAACAATTGTATTTTACAAAATAAATCAATTTTATGTTTAAAAAAAGCTGTTTTAAAAAAATTTCTCGACAGAGACGTTAAGAATTTTTACTTAATTAATTATTATTTCGGGAGTCGTTGAACATATAATACTATGGCAATTTTAAATTATATTCCCGAATTTTGCCAGTATCAAATAATAAAAAAAGCAAAAATAAATACACTGTAAATACATTTAAAAATACTTAAAGGTTTTATGTATAATTAACTATACACACCTGCACTGAAGGAGTAAATATAAAACCTCTTTAAACTTTTGACCCTAAATTTGCCATTATTATTATTTGGTCGTAATAAAATTTTGAAGACATTACTAGTATTATATTTATTTCACTGGTTACCTTTGAAAAACCAAAGCACTTTTACAATATTTTTTATTACTAATTTCTGGTATTACTTTATCGAAAAAAATAATAATTAAAAAATACTAAAAAAAAAAACACAATTTTCCTAAAAATACCCAAAAATTTTACTAAAATAAACTTCAAAAAGCACAAACACAATCCAAAGAACATTCACGCATTTCAAGTACGTTCCTCTGCACAGTTGGCCTCATAGCCGCGATGACCGAGCGAGAAACGCAGCAGCCCGAGTGCATCCGTGCATTTAGCAGTTTAGCAGCGGCTCGGCAATGCATGCAAAACTGCAACGTGCCGCTGCTGCAGACGCCATATGCACCGACGGCCGCTGCCGGTGGATGGACTCCTTTGTTCCTGGAACAATGCCCGACAATTGGCCGAAATTAAACGGATATCCGCGGAGTGCTCGCACGAGGATTCTTTGGATGTTTTCGATGGTGGCCGTTGAGAAATTGCGGCTGTGGGTAGTTTGGTTTGGGTGGGTTGTGTGTGGTAGTTTGAATGTCGAAAATATAAGGATGAGGATCTATGGTGAGCGAAAGAATATATTGGTATGTATTTTTCGATAAAGCGTTTTCGTACGCTCTTGCTCTTTGTGGAGTTCGCCCTGTTATGAAAAATTAACAAAAATGGTCAATTGAACAATGGTTTACTGTAAAATTTGAAAATGTACATGTTTAATATTATAATCATTGTATTAAATTTCAATTCAGTCAAACGTTATCTAGTTGACCTGTACTCGATAATATAAATGTAATGTTAAAATGTGCTGACTAAAGGTAAACTATGTGATTAGAATGTTAGGCACACAAATAATAGTATTGGTTTAAATTATTTTTAGAAATGGAACGGAAACTTCAAAGTGTTAGTTAAATGTGTTAAAATAAATATCACATATTCAAACACTTCAGAAACTAAAACATTCTCAAGTACATATATTCTTAAGTGCTTGAAAATTTATCAACTATGACTATGAGAAATGTTGAAGTGACTGTACTTTTATATTTATCACATAAAGAGAATAAATTGAAAATTTCATATAACATAATTCAAACAAACGTTATTGTTATAAAATAATATACTAAGCGGAAAACAATCACCTTAAAATTTTCATATTCGTAAAACGAAAAGTGTCAAAATTATAAATTAATCAAGTAGGTACTCTTTCGAATTTTTAGAAAGTCGTATAATCCACCATCATCATTCCGAAACACCTGAGGATCTATGCATATACGTTCGAGAGAAACACTCTCTTTAGGGACAAAGAAGTGTTTTGCGAGGGAATCCACTGAGATACTACCGACTAAGTACAGATCAAAAAGTTCACTGACGGGAAAAGTAGCTCGTTTTAAGCTCGGCACTTCCAGTGTGTGTCCTTCTTAGCACAGCCCGCGCTTTACGTGTGTTTGTCGAGAAAACAGACGTAAAACGCTGTCGAAAGCTAAAAAGCCCGAACTGAAAGGCCGGCCTTGCTGAAAACTTTGCCAACGTTTGCTTGTCGCAGATAGCCACGACGGTTGGATGAGCTGAAAAATAGCGGTGTCCGTGTGATTCCCACTACTGTCTGTGAAAATGATCCGGATTTGTAGGAGGATGGCTTGTTTGTTATGACGGTAAAACTTTGAACGAAATTTAACTTTTGTGAAAATATCATAATTTGACTTCAGTAAGAAAATAATAATAATTTTATAAAAAATGAAATTAGATATAAAATTTTCTATAGAAAATATGAGATTTTAAATATGCAAACTTCGCACACTTAGCAATTACCGCCATTTAGCTTTCGACGCACTCGCAAACGCCAATTTATCAAACAAACAACTATTACGGAAAATCCAAATATTTGAAAGGCCCCGCCAACACAAAAGAATGAAAATTTAATTAACCGCGACCCGCTTTTCCGACCCCACGCGAAGACGACACCGCAAAACCCACCTCGACAATATCTCACATCACAACATATAACACACATAATACGATAGTCGACGACATAATAATGGAACGATATAATATCGGCGGTGAATGGCGAACGCACTAGGTGGGCCTTCCCAAAGACAATATTATTGTTGGCGGGGTTGGAAAAGCGCGCGAAACTCGACGCATAAATCATAAAACTGTGAATGAAATTCGCACTTCCGCCGCGAAAATAATTCAGATATATTATTTTGTTTCCGGTCGGGGCCCTCTTCCGCGTGTCCCCATACCCGCTTCGAACTTTATGGGTAATTTATGGGTTAATTTCAACTAAAGCTCGTGCGTATAGCCGCGCGCCCTTGGTGCGGGTCTTTAGTTCGTCTTCGCAGAATTGCGAATAATTGCGGTTGGATATTGTATTGTTATTAAAAAAAAAATGAAGTTTTTATCTTGAATTATGGGTATCCCCCGATTTACCCGGTACTTGTTTTGCGCGATTTCACTTTAACGCGGTCAAGCAAACATTTTTTTTATTAATTAATTAATTAATACAAATGGAAAAAATAATTACATATTATTTGTTTTTTTTTTCATTTGTAGTATATTTTCATTAAGACATATTTTTAATACAGCCCTACAATGTCAAATGAAGCTAAAAAGCTGCCGGTTAAGAGAAAAGTCATAACATTACATAGATCGAAATATTGGATCACTTACAAAAAGGAGAAAAGTGTCATCTGTTGCTAAAGCGTTTTGAGATGTGATTTTATTTCGTTTTTTTATTTAATTTAATTATATTTTTAATTTAATTTAAATTTAACTTTATTTTTTGTTAGATTTTTTTACGCGATTTCCTGAACCAATCATTCCATTTAGTATAGACTTCATGTCTCAATTTACGCGTTTTTTTTGCCCTGGAACCTATCTCATTTTTTTGTATGGGTACATACACTTTTTTTACGCGATTTAAATTTACGCGGGTTTTCGTAGAACGCATCTACCGCATAAATCGGGGGATACCGTATAGTATATTTGATGATGGATCGAATCATTTAGTGAAATAAAATCAAATATTTCTTTGCAAATAATTGCATTTAAACGTCGCAAATGCAGCTTTAACAATGCTCCATCTTTTACGCATTTCTCGCCACCCCATACGTCTTCGATTGTGCTCGTTTCTTTCTCTTCATTTTATTTCATTTTAATATTATTCCCTTAAACGTCGGCACACACAAAAGCGCCGCCCGAGGCCATGCGAAATTTATTCGAACAACCTTTTAAATTCGGAATAAAACAGCCGTTTACGACGCCCCGTTCGACGGCCGGGGTGTGGACGCGTCTGGCTGTTATTCCTCGAAGAAAGGCCCTCCATCCCCAGAAGGGGTGTGAATTGCGAATTTCCAAACGAACACGAAATATCGATGTCGTTCGAACGGCCAGACCGCTTGTCTTCTTTCTCGCAGGAGGGAGAAAGTCGCGTTTCGCTTTAATCTCCCTCTCTTTGCATCGTTACAATTCAATTGTGGTCGGGTCTGGGGTGCCCTCGGCCATTTAATCCGATCTTGAGAAAGTGCCCTTTCTTTATGCAGCGTTTTTCTCTAAGGTTTTAGAAAAAGTGGCGTTGTTTGGTCTGAAGGGAAAATGGTATTTTTTGCGTCTAGTGCGAATGAGTAGTTGAGACAAAGCAATGCGGTTTTATTATTTTATCATTGCTGTATGAAAATAGTGAATGTTTTTATTTGAAACTAGCGTATTCGGACTGGCTGCGCCAGTCCTCACGCTAGGACCTTGGCGCCCCTGGCTACACTCCACACCCACTAATATTGAGTTGTAGAAATTAATATCGATTTAAAATTTGAAAAAAATGATTTATCGAAAAAAACGTATTTTGAAAACATTTATCATTTTATTATCATTTATTGAAACGAAATCTAAAAAAAAATTATAAAAATTTATAAAATAGTATGAGAACCGCACGCTTAAATATAGAAATGAAAAAAAAGTCATTATAACTTTATAAAAAGTTTGAGGATTGCACGATTTTATATTATACCTCAACGCTAGTGGATAAGCCCTTCGGGCGTACCGGCTCGCCCTGGCTACACACCCAAATCCACTAATATTGTAGAAATTAATATCGATTTAAAATTTGAAAAAAATGATTTATCGAAAAAAACGTATTTTGAAAACATTTATTATTTTATTATCATTTATTGAAACGAAATCTAAAAAAAAAAATTATAAAAATTTATAAAAAAAGTTTGAGAACCGCACGCTTAAATATAGAAATGAAAAAAAATCATTATAACTTTATAAAAAGTTTGAGGATTGCACGATTTTATATTATACCTCAACGCTAGTGGGTAAGCCCTTCGGGCGTACCGGCTCGCCCTGGCTATACACCCAAATCCACTAATTTTAGTAGTAGAAATAAATATCTATTTAAAATGAAAAAAAATTATTTATCGAAAAAAAAACGTATCTTGAAAATATTTATTATTTTAATATCATTTATTTAATCGAAATCGACATTTGACTTCGTATTGCGAGAATATAGAAATAAAAAAAAATCATTAAAACTTTATAAAAAAGTTTGAGAACCGCACGTTTAAATATAGTAATAGAAAAAAAATCATTAAAACTTTATAAAAAAAAGTTTGAAAAAAAATAGAAAAAAAATAGAAAAAAAAATTAATAAAAAAATCAACTACACAGTTTGACATTCGTATGATTCGGTAAATCGATTAATTAATGTAAAAAAATTATTGATAAGGATTCGATGACTTATTAATATGTACAATAGATACGGTTTTGGCATATTGAAACACCTGAAGGTACCAAAGTGCCAAATGACAGCTATCGTTCGGAATTCAAGATGGCGGCGTCCAAAAAATCGTAAATTTCGAGTTTTTACGCATTCAATTTCATATATTTCAATAAATACCGCACTCCCGTCCGAAATTTGAAATAGATCGTCACACGGGGATCCATAGCAAGATAAACCGCCCTAAAATAACCCCCACTGTGAAAAAAAAAACCCTGAAAAAATCAAAAGGGGCGCCTAAAAATTTTCAATTAATTAATTTTTTGCGTAATTTAATTCGGCCTTTTCGAGATTCTAAAGTACGCCAGTCACTAAAGGATTATTTTTTAAGGTATTTGAGAAGGTTTCGACGTTCTAGGTGGTTTCGTCACAGTTTGTATAAAGGACAAACTTTAATTAAAAAAAAAGCGTCTCAGACGGACAGACGGACAGACGGACAGAGGGACTTTCAGTTTTATAATAGTACTAGCGTATTCGGACTGGCTGCGCCAGTCCTCACGCTAGGACCTTGGCGCCCCTGGCTACACTCCACACCCACTAATATTGAGTTGTAGAAATTAATATCGATTTAAAATTTGAAAAAAATGATTTATCGAAAAAAACGTATTTTGAAAACATTCATTATTTTATTATCATTTATTGAAACGAAATCTAAAAAAAAAATTATAAAAATTTATAAAAAAGTTTGAGAACCGCACGCTTAAATATAGAAATGAAAAAAAATCATTATAACTTTATAAAAAGTTTGAGGATTGCACGATTTTATATATGATACCTTAACGCTAGTGGGTAAGCCCTTCGGGCGAACCGGCTCGCCCTGGCTACACACCCAAATCCACTAAACTTCATAAAAAAAGTTTGAGGATCGCAGGCTTTTTTGTTAAAACGAAAAAAAATTATTTAAAAAAAAAAAAACGTAATTTGAAAATATTTATTATTTTAATATTATTTATTTAATCGAAATCTAAAAAGAAATCGATATTTGACTTCGTATTGCGAAAATATTGAAATAAAAAAAATCATTAAAAATTTATAAAAAAGTTTGAGAACCGCACGCTTAAATATAGAAATGAAAAAAAATCATTATAACTTTATAAAAAGTTTGAGGATTGCACGATTTTATATTATACCTCAATGCTAGTGGGTAAGCCCTTCGGGCGTACCGGCTCGCCCTGGCTATACACCCAAATCCACTAATTTTAGTAGTAGAAATAAATATCTATTTAAAATGAAAAAAAATTATTTATCGAAAAAAAACGTATCTTGAAAATATTTATTATTTTAATATCATTTATTTAATCGAAATCGACATTTGACTTCGTATTGCGAGAATATAGAAATAAAAAAAAATCATTAAAACTTTATAAAAAAGTTTGAGAACCGCACACTTAATTATAGAAATTAAAAAAAAATCATTCAAACTTCATAAAAAAAGTTTAAAAAAAATTGAAAAAAAATTAATAAAAAAAATCAACCCACAGTTTGACATTGAATGACGCTTAAATATGGTAATAAAAAAATCAAAAACTTTTAAAAAAAAAAAAGTTTAAAAAAAAAAAAATTGAAAAAAAAATAAAAAAAAAATCAACTACACAGTTTGACATTCGTATGATTCGGTAAATCGATAAATTAATGCAAAAAAATTATTGATAAAGATTCTATGACTTATTTATATGTACAATAGATACCATTTTGGCATATTGAAACACCTGAATGTTTCAATGTGCCAACTGACAGCTATCGTTCGGAATTCAAGATGGCGTCCTCCAAAAAATCGTAAATTTCGAGTTTTTACGCATTCAATTTCATATATTTCAATAAATACCGCACTCCCGTCCGAAATTTGAAATAGATCGTCACACGGGGATCCATAGCAAGATAAACCGCCCCTAGAGCAACCCCCGACTGTGAAAAAAACCGTGAAAAAATCCAAAGGGGCGCCTAAAAATTTTCAATTAATTAATTTTTTGCGTAATTTTATTCGGCCTTTTTCGAGATTTTAAAGTACGCGCGTCGCTATAGGAATATTTTTTAAGGTATTTGAGAAAGTTTCAACGTTCTAGGTCGTTTCGTCACAGTTTGTATTAAGGACAAACTTTAATTAAAAAAAAAGCGTCTCAGACAGACAGGGGGACTTTCAGTTTTATAATAGTACTAGCGTATTCGGACTGGCTGCGCCAGTCCTCACGCTAGGACCTTGGCCCCTGGCTACACTCCACACCCACTAATATTGAGTTGTAGAAATTAATATCGATTTAAAATTTGAAAAAAATGATTTATCGAAAAAAACGTATTTTGAAAACATTTATTATTTTATTATCATTTATTGAAACGAAATCTAAAAAAAAAAAATTATAAAAATTTATAAAAAAGTTTGAGAACCGCACGCTTAAATATAGAAATGAAAAAAAATCATTATAACTTTATAAAAAAGTTTGAGGATTGCACGATTTTATATTATACCTCAACGCTAGTGGGTAAGCCCTTCGGGCGTACCGGCTCGCCCTGATTTACACACCCAAATCCACTAAACTTCATAAAAAAAAAGTTTGAGGATCGCAGGCTTTTTTGTTAAAACGAAAAAAAAAAAATTATTTATCGAAAAAAAACGTAATTTGAAAATATTTATTATTTTAATATTATTTATTTAATCGAAATCTAAAAAAGAAATCGATATTTGACTTCGTATTGCGAAAATATTGAAATAAAAAAAAATCATTAAAAATTTATAAAAAAAGTTTGAGAACCGCACGCTTAAATATAGAAATGAAAAAAAAAATCATTATAACTTTATAAAAAAGTTTGAGGATTGCACGATTTTATATTATACCTCAACGCTAGTGGGTAAGCCCTTCGGGCGTACCGGCTCGCCCTGCTACACACCCAAATCCACTAAACTTCATAAAAAAGTTTGAGGATCGCAGGCTTTTGTTAAAACGAAAAAAAAATTATTTATCGAAAAAAAAAACGTAATTTGAAAATATTTATTATTTTAATATTATTTATTTAATCGAAATCTAAAAAAAGAAATCGATATTTGACTTCGTATTGCGAAAATATTGAAATAAAAAAAAAATCATTAAAACTTTATAAAAAAAGTTTGAGAACCGCACGCTTAAATATAGTAATATTAAAAAAAAAAATCATTAAAACTTTATAAAAAAAAGAAAAAAAAAAATTGAAAAAAAAAAAATAAAAAAAATCAACTACACAGTTTGACATTCGTATGATTCGGTAAATCGATAAATCGACGCGATAAATTAATGTGAAAAAATTATTGGTTAGGATTCTATGACTTATTTATATGTCGATAGATACGTTTTTCGCTCAACATATTTTTCCATACTAATTTATATTTGAACAAAATTAAATGGCGTCGGGCCTTATTTGGCAGATTTGGCCGAAAGACCGTTTTTGGCGTACAAAACGAATTTTTCGCGTATTTAATTTCATTGGATCTCAAATATTTCGATGAATATCGCATTCCCGTCCGAAATACGAAATAGATCGTCGCTTAGGGATCCATAGCAAGATATTCCGCCATTGAAATAACCCCCAATAGTGAAAAAATATCGGAAAAAATCAAAAGGGGCGCCTACTAATTTCCGAAAAATTTTCAGTTAATTAATTTTTTGCGTAATTTAATTCGGCCTTTTTCGAGATTCTAAAGTACGCCAGTCACTAAAGGATTATTTTTTAAGGTATTTGAGAAGGTTTCAACGTTCTAGGTGGTTTCGTCACAGTTTGTATAAAGGACAAACTTTAATTAAAAAAAAAGCGTCTCAGACAGGGTGGACTTTCAGTTTTATAATAGTACTAGCGTATTCGGACTGGCTGCGCCAGTCCTCACGCTAGGACCTTGGCCCCTGGCTACACTCCACACCCACTAATATTGAGTTGTAGAAATTAATATCGATTTAAAATTTGAAAAAAATGATTTATCGAAAAAAACGTATTTTGAAAACATTTATCATTTTATTATCATTTATTGAAACGAAATCTAAAAAAAAATTATAAAAATTTATAAAAAAGTTTGAGAACCGCACGCTTAAATATAGAAAAAAAAAAAAGTCATTATAACTTTATAAAAAAGTTTGAGGATTGCACGATTTTATATTATACCTCAACGCTAGTGGGTAAGCCCTTCGGGCGTACCGGCTCGCCCTGGCTACACACCCAAATCCACTAAACTTCATAAAAAAGTTTGAGGATCGCAGGCTTTTTTGTTAAAACGAAAAAAAATTATTTATCGAAAAAAAACGTAATTTGAAAATATTTATTATTTTAATATTATTTATTTAATCGAAATCTAAAAGAAATCGATATTTGACTTCGTATTGCGAAAATATTGAAATAAAAAAAAATTAAAAAATTTATAAAAAAGTTTGAGAACCGCACGCTTAAATATAGAAATGAAAAAAAATCATTATAACTTTATAAAAAGTTTGAGGATTGCACGATTTTATATTATACCTCAACGCTAGTGGGTAAGCCCTTCGGGCGTACCGGCTCGCCCTGGCTATACACCCAAATCCACTAATTTTAGTAGTAGAAATAAATATCTATTTAAAATGAAAAAAAATTATTTATCGAAAAAAAACGTATCTTGAAAATATTTATTATTTTAATATCATTTATTTAATCGAAATCGACATTTGACTTCGTATTGCGAAAATATAGAAATAAAAAAAAAAACATTAAAACTTTATAAAAAAGTTTGAGAACCGCACGTTTAAATATAGTAATAGAAAAAAAATCATTAAAACTTTATAAAAAAAAGTTTGAAAAAAAATAAAAAAAAAAATTAATAAAAAAAATCAACTACACAGTTTGACATTCGTATGATTCGGTAAATCGATAAATTAATGCAAAAAAATTATTGATAAAGATTCTATGACTTATTTATATGTACAATAGATACCATTTTGGCATATTGAAACACCTGAATGTTTCAATGTGCCAACTGACAGCTATCGTTCGGAATTCAAGATGGCGTCCTCCAAAAAATCGTAAATTTCGAGTTTTTACGCATTCAATTTCATATATTTCAATAAATACCGCACTCCCGTCCGAAATTTGAAATAGATCGTCACACGGGGATCCATAGCAAGATAAACCGCCCCTAGAGCAACCCCCCGACTGTGAAAAAAAAAAAAAAAAAAAAAAAATCCAAAGGGGCGCCTAAAATTTTCAATTAATTAATTTTTTGCGTAATTTTATTCGGCCTTTTCGAGATTTTAAAGTACGCGCGTCGCTATAGGAATATTTTTTTAAGGTATTTGAGAAACTTTCAACGTTCTAGGTCGTTTCGTCACAGTTTGTATAAAGGACAAACTTTAATTAAAAAAAAAGCGTCTCAGACAGACAGACAGGGGGACTTTCAGTTTTATAATAGTATAGATAGATAGATATAGATAGATATAGATATAGATAGATAGATTTACATTTATATGAAGCTTAAAACGAAAATGAAATATTTTTAAATATAAATTTTTAATACAGGTATGATTATAGATATGTACTATGTACTTACATGTATAATATTTATTGCTGAAAACATTTGAATTTAAAAAAATTTCAATCGGAAGTAATTTGAAATACCATCGGTATGTTTTCAATTACATTCGACGGTCTGTCGCGAAAACAATTTGCGGTTTTGCCCCTAGTTGTCCGAAAACGGACTCTAATTGTCACCACCCCGACTCATTATTGAGGTTTGCGCCCTGGGCTAACAGAGACTGGCTCTACAATTAGAGTTTTCCAACTCACACCACTTTTCGCAGACGAGACGCGGAAAAGCGGGAAAACGTCGACAGACTTTTCCCGTTTGGAAAAGTCTCTCTCTTGGCACGTGTGAGTGCCACACTATCGTTTGTCGCCATGAAGACGAAGACAGACACCGTATAGTGGTTCGTTAAAACAGAAACCTTTAAAGTTCAACTTTTATGACTTGTTCGCTTTTATGGGACGCTAGTGAAAAATGTTAATGCGCAGCTTTTAATTTTAATTTTCACAAAATTTTAATATGACTTCCTAATGAGTTCACGTATACATTTTACTCAAATATATATAAACTCTCTTTCACGTTGAAATATTTAAATGTACAATATGGCCAATCCAGCCGGTAAAAAAGTGCTAAAAAATGCGCCTACACACGACCACAAAACGTCCGATGGGTGGCGATAATACGCCGACACGTGTCCACTTCGCAAAGGGCGGAAATTAAAAACCCTCGCGAAAATCTAATCATCGTCGATGTCGGCGGCTAGGAAAAGGGCAAAATAAACACTCGACGTGAGTGTGAAAAAATCTGGCGGGAAAAATATGAACGTGCTTGTAAATATTGTACGAGTGTACCGTGCGACGTGTAGGTGTTGTGAGCACTTATTGTGGTGGGTATTGAAGTATCGCACGTGTCGGACACGTGGCCGGAAAATCGTGGCTTTTGATTTAACACGTCGATGAGTATTTCGAGTTAGTTTCGGTTTTGTGCTTGTGAAATCGGTCGGAAGTTCAAGATGTTATTGAGATTCGAGATAAAAATTACGTACATACTATTCAACGAAGTTTTACTATGTTATATAATATGTCGTTTCAATTATAAAATAGTTGTTACGTTTAATTTAAAATATTTATTGAAATTTCTGTAATAAATTGCATCTTACATATATACAAGAACGTTTTAATATCCAATGCAAGTGACGTTTTAATTTCAAAGCTTTCCCACCTGGCCCGCGTCAGGATGACGCTTTTGATCGGTTGACTGATCGCTCAAAAGTCCGCTTTTGCGAAGCCCTTTGTAGAGCCTTTGAAGGGCGACAATCGGTGGCCTGATGCGATTTGTGACACGTAATTGCCTTTGTTTCGAAATTAAACTGTAACAGGCCGAAGGGCAATTCGCACTTACCTAGCCGTGAACGGCCCCGCGTCGTAATTTATGAGTGAAATTTGATTATGGGGTGTTTTTGAACCGTCCCACGTGTGTTATCACTCATGTCCTTCTAACATAGTTCTCGACTTACGACGGTTCGACTTACGACGATTCGCACTTAATAACGAAAAAAAATATTATAATTTTTTTTAAATTACTTACTAAATCACTAGCTGTTGTCACCTTTTCGGAAAAAAATATAGACTCATTTGAATTATTGTATCAAACCCATTATCTTCCAGATTTTTTTCTTTTTTTGTGATACATGTGTTCTTAATACATTGAATAGATCAATTAACTCCACTTTTTGGAAAAAATTTAAATTTAAGTGTCATAGCACTTGGTATAGTTATAACTTTAATGTTTAAAATAACTTTCCAGTATAATAAAGATTAACATCATTAAACGACAAAAAATTTTTGCCCATTGAATAATAAATAATTTATTTCAGGACCATTTTGATTAATTCCATACTCTAATATAAATCATTACAATAATGCAACTCAAATTCACTGTATTCTACAATATTTATTTGAATTCGTTTTATAAAGGGAATTAAAAAAAAAAACAATGTATTATATTATACATTGTTTCATCGCATTTCTCAACTTTTTGTTTTATAGAGTTAATTAATCAATGTGTGCAATGAACGGCTCAATTATTGAAAAATAAATCTGGTATAATATTTTTTATATTATTATTATATTAACCATGACAGGATACGGGTTAAAAATGAAAATTTTGATATAAATAAAATTGATTGATTTTTTTTATATGGATTCAACTTACGACCGTGGTTCAGGAACATATTTCTGTCACGAGTCAAGATAATAACTAGTATATAATAACTCGTCCTATTGTTAGCACAAATTTTTAGCAGATCCAATACCAAATGACCACTCGACCATTGTATTGATTCTAAATCGGTATTCGATAATTTGCTCCAGTTGACCGTGTCCAACGGACTCGGACAGGTCACAAGGGTGGAACACGAAGGGTGGCGGGCCCAGCCCTTCCTCGGCCATCCCGTTAACCCTTTCAGGGACGTAAACCCGAGTGGCGCAGTTGGCCTAACGCCCGGCTTACCGAAGATCAAACCCGTTAGCGCGGATTACCAACTATGTCTCTCTCTACCCGATGTGTGTGTGTACACCCGAGTGCACATCACCGCACCAATTAAAATGGCGACACATTAGGGATTCTGACAATTGTTTGTTTGATTTTGGATTTTTTGTGTAGGGTTTTGCATGATTTTTTTTATTCGAAAGTGTTTGATTTAGTAATTTGTTGATGTTGAAATGGTATGTATTTTTTTTTAATTGAATTGTTTCGGTTCTTTTAAAAGAATGTTGTTTTGTATAAAGATTCAAAAGGGCACCGTGTAAAACAGTGATGTATTGATATTGTATCTCGAATTCCGGTTGTGATAATATATCAATGTATTTGATTCGAAATATTTTAATGAAGTATATATAAAAAATAATTAATCTTACATAACTTACGTCAAAACTGCAAATATTATCAAGTTCGAGATAACCTCAAACATGCTTCACATACTTCGAACATAATAGATAAACGCTAGCGATTCTGAGTTTCATACAAAAAGCTGTATCCCATACTCGAGATACGGTATCTACTCGACACCGAGGTCAAAATCACAAGCAACATAAATAAAGGTCTTCCGTTTAGAATTTACGATCAGATGCGACATCATTGTCTCGACACCTACATAAACCGATTCCGAACTGAAAATAATGTATAATAGAAGGATTTATCTAGATGCGTGTTAGACCCGTCAACCGGAGGTTTTAACCTTTAACGAATGCGGCTCGTTCACATGACGCACACATCTGATAAGGGCTAAAGAAACCGTTAGCGAGCTTGTTAAATGGAAACCTCTAAGCTGACCCACGACACTGTGGAGGTTTCGTATTGTTGAGGCTTTTTCGGCATGCCACGTGCCACAGATCGAAACGGACTTCGGATTGCCGATAATGGGGTTGGCCATGGCGGAAAAGCAAAAACGTGTACGTGAGAGCGTATCGAAGCGAAAAGCCATTTATTGTTTGATTGGTAATTCGTGAAAAAATGTATACTATATGAAAGTAAATAGTGTTTATTATTAAATTTTCTCTGGAGAAATTCTCTTGGTTGGGAATGTCGAAGACGCGTGCTTTCGTTGGGTGCGCCAGATTAATTGATAAAATTATCAAACAAAAAAGTTCTTTTCCCTCGTCCTTTGTGGTCGCCGTTAGCCATAGGGATCAAATGAATGGCAAACATTTGACTCTCCATTGAAAGCCCCCGGTGAACTTTCAGAAACAATGGCTCCATTGTCCTGAAACTTTCCTGTCGAGAGGTAAGAAGTTTAAAAAGAGAAAAGGAGAGTAAAAAAAAAATAGGAGGAAATCTTAATAATGGGAGCGCTCTGCCGTTGACCATTTTTTTGCTTTAGATTTAAAATATCACTTTCTTTTTGCGACGGATACATTGTGAGCGAGTCCCGAAAATAATTATTTTTTCATAATTCAAAATTTTCTTTGTCAACGCATAAAAAATCCAAGATGGAACTAATTTAAACTCAACTTTCATATAAAACTTATTTTTTCATAAAAAAATAATAATCTATACCGCAGCATTCAAAAGACATAGAAAAAAGCATCAACCACCACCACGGATCGACAATCCCTTCGGCAAACGACGAAAGCTCCGATGAAAATTACACATCGAGCCGCGTCCATTTGCGGAAAAGATGAGTTTCGCATCCAACGGGGAAAAGGTAGGAAGGAAAATACCTACAAAAAGGTACATAACATACCTTTAGGTACAAAACGAGAAGTGGAGGGCACTCGTACGCGAGATTACGCGGTACCCTCGCCGACGGCGCACTTGGAAGTTATTAACAATCTATTGTGCGCGACGGCGAAGATGTTTCCTACCGAAGGGACGACGATTATGCAAATTACAATGCATTCGTTTATTGTTGACGAGGGACGGGATCTTTTCATAAAACTGGCCGAAAGTTTCATTATTGCGCGGCTGGCGTGTTGGTTGCTGCTGGATCTTGCGGTAGTTCTTTGAATCGTTGTTTTGCTTATTTGTTAAAAAAATTTATAATTGAAAGGTTGTTTCGAAGTTTTAAACGAGTTTACTTGTATTTTTATTAATTGTAGTGGAAAAATATAATTTATTTTATAACGAACATCTAAAAAGTAATCAAACCGTCTTATAATTTCGAAGTACAAGCATCACTGAAAATCCTTAATAATCTCCCCCAACAAAAATATTTTTCACCAATCCTCCACGGTCACTATTCATTCCGAACAAAAACATAATAATACGCGATCTACACCAAAAATAATTCCACTTTTTTTAATATCCGAAATTAAAACCCTTCGAAGCGTATACCAGTCTATCTCTACCACTACACGTTCATAAACCAGAGGTACGCAACATTTTTTACAGTGAATAAACTGATATTAAATCCACCAGCGAGTACAAATTCACGCCACAATTACAAAAATATCTCTACCCTTAATTTCACCACTAAATTGTGCCCAAAGGCACAAAGTTGAGTACCAATGTTCAGGGGTCCTCTCCCCAGCTCTCCAGTGCGTTAAAGTCGAAAAGGCCGTATACGTATAACCTCCTTTGCCCCGTCACTTGTGTTCGCATTCATAAAATGCAAAACCACGCAAGCCTCGAGGATCCGATGTTAGATAAAAAGAGCGGGTGGTTGAAAATTTCTGCCCTATCGTGACGATCTCCCTTAGTATCTACTGAGAAGGGCGTCACATCGAGCGATAAACTTCGCTTTCTACAGACGCGTACGCTTTTCGATGTCTGCCACGAATGTTTTGTATCTGAATGATTTGAATTCGGACGTGTGCAGATGTTTGTGTTGCGATTTTTTTGTGTCTGGAACTTTTTTTGTTGAATATATTTTTTGAATAATGAGGGTGTTTCGATAAATTTTATGAAATGTTAAAATGGTTTGAAAAGCTCTGAATTTAAATCGAAATAACAGAACTTTTATCTATGTATGTAAATGCTCGTGAGATTCCGTACAAAGTTAACTAGGTAGTACGAAAATGAAAAATTAATTTTTAATTCTTCGAACGAGAAACGTATACGTGTACGTTACGGCTAGCCTACTTTGAGTAATTGAATACTCGATTTCCTTTGTGCCTGTGCTGAAAAGAAGGTCAGTGCGGCATTTGGGGGCCAGATAAAAGAGCCTGACGTGTCCTGAAGGGCCCATTGACTCCACCAGGTACCACCAGCTCGTTTCTTTCACTATTGCTTAGACAGGGGAGTTAAATTTTATCAAACAAACCTATCGAAGGACACGCGCTTTTTGTATACGTTTTCGTCCATAGATCATAGATAGAGATCAACATTTATTCACATTTCTCCACGGATCAAATGTACAGACATGACGTCTATTTCATCAAAATCTGAATCGCTCATGTGTTCAATTTTTTTAAAGCTTTTATATATTATAATGTTGAAACTATTATTAAAACTTAAAATGAATTCAATTATTGATCAGAATTCTAATAAACACCCATCAGAATATTTGTGAGTAATTAAACTCAAAATACAGTGGCATTGAAATCTTGAAGTGTCCTCGAGTACGACTGGCATCCGCAAATTCGCTGAGAGTGCATCTCAATTTAACGTGCATAATATGTGCTCGAATTCGAATATATTTAGAGGTGTGTGACCACACATGAGGACCCTTTGTAAGAGCTGGCTCCTTTTCACGGGGCGACATCACAAAGAACCCCGACAAACACCCCAAGAGACCCGCGTCCGTAGCTTTGAACTTTTTTCAATGATATTTTTTTCCTCCTCTGTAAAATCCCGCGTACGTATTTTCATCGAAAAATCTCTCGTTGTCGAGTGTGCCACCATTGAAAATCTTTGACCGAAAACGTCGCGGTCATAAATAACCAATAAAATATCCATAAATTTCACGGTGGCCCCCGTGAGCGACGTATTTGTATTATGACGGAGTGCGTAGAAAAGAACGCGCTTTTTATTTTCTCCATCGGAACATCCCTTTGATGTTTACGTGTTATATTTAATTTTTTTTTTACATGTTTTGTGCATTTTTTTAAACGATTTTTTATTTCGTGGATGCATTTTTTATTGTCGAATCATATAAATATGTATATGATTTTATATTTAAGGGTCGTACGCTTAAAAATAAAAATATATTCACATAAATTTTTCGTAGTGTTTTTTTAGATGATCTAAATATTGGAACCATTTTTTGTTCTTATACTCGTACTTCATGTCTTTATGCGATCTTATCTATCCATTAACTTGATTAACTGTATCATACATTGCTTACTTTCTATCAGTATTAGAAATAATATTAATTTAACAATTGTACAATAAATAACACGCTTCTATAACAAATTGCAAAAGTATACGAGCTTGGAATAAATACCCACCCCATTCATATAACATGCATGAAACCAAAGTTACAACATAACGAACAACGAATGATTCGTACAATGCCAAAATTCACCTCAAGATGTTTTTCAATTCTTGCGCAAACATCTGCCGAGTACCTAGAACCTCCATTGTTGAATCTTTCCTTGAGTTCATATCCAACAATAGCCTAATGATAATAACGCGAATGCGATGCGTTTATTTTCTCGCTCTTTGGATCCCGCTCCTTATGAAATTCCGATACGGAACGAGAAAGATCTAAAAGGAAAAAGAAACATACTTTTTCAGTGCTGAGGACAGAAAGCTAGGCTTTTTGTGGCTCATTTAAAAGCTCGCGTTCGTCGGGAATCCGGCTCTCGCACAAAAACCGCTCCCATTGTTACGTTCTCTCGGATCATTTGTAAACCATTTAAGCCCATTGACAGCCAGAAGTACGTGTTTGCTCCTCGTGGAGTAGTTTCACCATTCTTTGACGGTGTTTTCGGTGTGTGTGTAGTTTTTGTGCGTGTATTATTGAAGAGGATCATCTTTCTTTTGTGCTCTCTATAAATTTTGTATTCGAGTGTACGATTTTGTATGTCAGAGAATGAAAAGGTGCAAACATGCAATATTGAAAGGGATTATGTTTTGCGCAAATATCGGCGATGCGTGTGATTTTCGAATGGTTCTCTTGACTCGTAAATTTGTTTTTGACGATGTCGAGTTGTATGTGAAAATATCTTATTATTCGAGAAAAAGATTTATTACGCGAATTTTAATTTGAGTTTTTCAAATTTATTTTACTTACGAGAACACTCTTTGCGCACAAAAACCATTTCATTCAAATACTTTCCGTATTCAAAAGGAGATTTGCGACGTCGCAATATTAATACGGCAAAAGGCAAAGTTCGTCCGTCTCTTATGAATTACAATATGAAAAAAATATATACCCCATATACTAAACACGAATTCCCAACGTCCACATAATTATATACGACGAGAATTTTCCTTCGGACGAAAAAATAATTAAAGTCGTTAAAAGCAAAACGGCAACGGACGGCCGGAATCCTCGCCGAGTCGTAAAAAGAAAGCTGGCGGAAAAATCCGACCAAGGTCACGCCGAATTATTAAAACGCAAATTTCCACATAGAAAATTTGCCCTGCCTTCCCCCGGGAAACCCCCGGCTATCCGACGGCCATGATTTCCGCAAGATTAACCGCAAACAAGTGCGTAATGAACAAATCCAAACACGATAACGTTTTCGTATCCGTGCCCGTAAATTATGCGGCTCAGACGCGATACCATATAATTTGGCGGTAATGCGCAAGTTTGTCGGCAATGGCAGCCGGGTGGTGTTAGGCCGAGGAAAGGGCTCGTTAGGGCCCATACAAGCTGTCGCAATCGTGGGGCGAAATATCGACCGGAAAAATAAGCTTTCGGTATATTTTGGCGTGCATTTATCAGGAAGTTGTTTTCAGATTGCATTCTGGGCGTATAAGTGGGGCGACAATACGCTCCGTTCTTTCCGGGATGGTCCAGTTTTTTTTTTCGTGCTTTGTGTTCGATCCGTCGATTATGTAAATTTGTTGATTTGTTCCTTTTTGGTCCGATTATTGATGAACAGAACAGAAAAAAACGATATTTTTTTTATATTATTTTTTTATATGATTTGATAATTGAAAATTGCAATTAAAAAAACGGGTGAATTATTTGTTATCACATTTATATTTTGTTTATAAAATTTTGAAGTTCTGACCTTTCTATATATGTATATACATACATATATATATGTATATACCTTGCAATAATATACAATAATATACTATTAGTCTTGTGCGCAACAAGCAGGGCTTTAAACTCTTCCAAAAACATAAATAATGTACTTCAATACAAGTTTTACATTCAATTATTTAAATAATTAATTTTTGGACGTGCAACATTTTTTTTTTATAGGGATACAATTTTTTTACGAGATGTCCCATTTTGAGCCGTGGTGAATAAGGTTACCCTACATATAAGTTGTTTGGTAGTGAAAAGACGGCAATCAGGCTCTTTGATGTCGCTCTTCAGGTGTGTTATTAGCCGTTTGATTGCGGATTTATTTTTCAAATTGCATGAGTGTGGTCTTTGGTTTGCGCCAATTCGTGTTCGTTAGCTGAATTGATTGGTGCAATTTTTTAATGGCCTTTCATTACGATGAATTGGTGCATGGCTTGATTGCGTAAATTATAATCAGGAATTTGCTGCATATATTTTTTAATTTAATGAACATTATATTTATATAAAATAAAAGATAACGAACCGATGCCATTTCAGAATCTCTCGCTAAAAACTAAAATAATCTAACATTTTTGTCGGCAATGCAAAACCAATCGACTCGAATAATGGATGCGCAATCAGCCCGGTCGTTGTCACCCGTCAGACGTGCAATTTTCACAGTTTTTTTCCTCTCATTCAACCAGTTTATTTTTTTTCATCCGGTGCGACACGTCCAATCAGCGGCCTGAAAGCGGGATTTTTCACATTTCAGAATTCGAGTCCTGAAACAAATCGCGGGGTGGTTTCGGGATGCAAATCATCACTTGTTGTTGCGCATAAACCGCACCCGCGCTCGCTCTATTTATGCGCGCTTGCATATTGTGCAATAAACTCGTCGAAACCCCCTAAAGCGGGACAGGGTTGGTAAAATTACGGTTCGAGGACTCTCTGAGGATCCTTCGAGTTTATAATGAACCGATTTGAGGATAGTTTGGCGAGCGTGTGTGTTTAAAATACTAAAATAGCACATCTACATGATCGTAACATTTAATGTTTTAATTATAATTTTTTTATATTATGGAAAAGTTAATTTATAAAATTGGCTATATCTGATACAGAGAACAATATCATCGAACATTATCATTGATAGATATGTTTATTATGCGACACGAATGCACTTGTTAAACTTCCATTTGAATATCGAATAATTGCATATAGGTGCATCCTGTCGAAAACCAATTCTGAAACAAGCACCTTCGTTCATTTAACTATAAAACAAAAACGATCGACAGTAATAAAAACACTATACCGAAAAACCAATTAAATTTAACTGTTATTGTGAAAACTAACAAACATGTATGCAGTATACAAATTTTGAGTATTCAGTCAACTTTCCCTCCTCGAAGCAAGGGCGAACTTTCGCCTGGGGAAAGCTCGGTTTGTCGCCGTCCCGCCCCATGAAATCCATTTCGATATCATATAATTTGGACGGATTTATTATTATTATCGAAGTATTTGCAGCTTTGAGGGTTTGCGGCAATCAAGCTTCTCTTGTGTGGCCGACGATGATGATGTAAATACGTTCTAGGAGTTGTGTACGTACAAATCGCGAAGTCTGCGCTCGTTATGCGCTCGTTTGAGGCTCTATATGATATCCAGATGTATAATATATGATATGATATATACTGTTGTATATTTGAGTTTAATAGTTTATTGAATTTTCCTTCAGGAAGTTAGTGTGGATTTAAAAACCGTGCAGACTTATGGAAAATTTAAATTGTTTCGTAAAAAAAAATAAAACGTTTTTGGGGAAAATTAAAATAATCGAAAACCATAGAGATGCACCATGCAATTTTATTTAGTCATTACAGCCCCGTATGCACAAAGGCTTCGAAGCCCCATGCAATTATGGCGGATCGTTTCAAAAATTGATTCGCAAACGACCCTCGGTGCATAAACGAAATTAATAGCGAGCACCCGTAAAACCTTCGCCAAATCTAAAACTGACTTCTACCCAAAAGGGGCCAATGCATGGGTGCCTAAAGGAAAATTGGATGTTCAAAATTTTCTGTGGTAAATTTTCCATTCGTAAAAAAACATGAATATCGATAAATGTACTTACATACCGGATATTCTAAAAAATCAACATATAAAATTTCCAAACTGGAATCAATTTCATTTGCTAACCTCTACTGAGTTAGTTCCTTCAGTATTCACGTATAATATATGCAGACATAATATATAAAGTGTACCGAAACCGCGGTTTATACGGTCGAAACGTGACGCAAACCGTAACAATTCCGGGTTCGTAGTGCAACTCTCCGAACTCTACGGTTAAAATGACTCTTCTGCGGCGGACGTGCTTCGAACAACGAATGCTGCCTTTATAATATCGAACTATTGAAAATTTTCTCAAAATATTGTACTTTTGTATGGTAGAGTTAATTTTCATGTATGAAAAGTTCATAATTCGTTGAAATTAATATGACAATTCAAATGTTGAACCACAATGGCTCTGTAAGGAAATTTATTATGCCACTGTTAATATATTTATATTATTACAATATTTTAAAATAAATAACAAATGAATTTATAACTGCAAACAATAACAAAGATTTTAATATTTTAATTAAAAAAAGTTTAATTATGTTTTCCATTTAAAAATTAATTACGCTTCTGCAAAACTGATCGCGCTCTCGGCGTTCCCGTTTGAATAAATAACATGAAATTCGAAAAGGATCCGCCTGCTTAACTATTAAAGCTCGATTTGCATGAAAAAATACTATATTACGTATATTTAATTTTAGAGCTAAATTAAAATAAAACGCGGCCTCGTTAAGACTCGAACCGTGCGCAACAGACGAAGGGAGGCCACTTCGGCGATCCAGGATTCGGGTCCGAAAAGTAATTAAAATCGACTGTTCCTCTTTTCGGGATTTCACCACCCAGGTTATTTCCCCTTTTCGGCAACTTGGAGAGTCTCTGAAAAGGGCTTAGGCTCGTTCTCCCTTTTGGAGAGCGGTCCTCTCGTTATGAAAAGAAGAATTAGCGCGACCTCACCAAGACCAGATGGATCCCGTCTACGCTCTCTGAATCGAAATTAACTATGAATAAAGTGTGCGATTTAACCTTTCTTCGCGTGCAATTAAACGTGACTTGTTAAAAGAGGAGTGCCGTTTGGAAAATGGTTGAGCGAAACATTCGATTGGGTCCGAAGGATGCTTGTGGAAACGATATGAAGTGAAGTTGATATCATTATTTTGGAAAACTGAAGCCCTTATTAAAGAGTTTTCTAAACCTTTTACTAGAGCCCTTTTATTATGAAAATATTTCAGAAAATACACCCAATCCTTTTTTTACAAGGAAGATACATTCCAGAGACTATTATAATATATAAAAAAATCTATGTTGACCATATGAAAATTGGAGATAGAGTTCATCAGTATATTTCGATGGAATTTTAATTCAAATATATTTACTGTATGAAAAATGTGTAATGTATGAATATTTTGCCATGTGAAATTATCAAATAACATCGATTTTTTTTAAATAATATTTTTTTTATTTCTATACCATATTAAAGAGAAAAAAAAGTGTTAAAAATAATAATCGGTTTTTCTTCTTTAAACCGTGTTCTTTCAGAACCGTATAAAAAGAGGATTGAGTATACTAACATACATTTCCACAACAAAAATTCCTCAAATCTTTCAAAAACACTTCACCATTCAACCGACATTAACAACTCCATATAATAACAAATATATTACAAAACCACCAAATACAGAATCCATTCAACAATAAACACTCAAAAACAATCAACCCGAATCAAAACGTATCCCAACACAAATTTCAACCACCCCACGAAACGACCCACCACAAACAACATTCCAGCACACACGCACGCATATAACGTGTACACTAAAACGTTATACGACTCGAACAGTGAAAGTTAACCCCCGCATCTGGATCGTCTCGAAACCGCAGATTATGCGACCGCAAACTAGACGCCGCAATCGTCGAAAACTAATAAACGCGGACCCGTCGATAAATCGTCGCGAAATGAAAGCTGTGAATGTGTGTTTGCACAAGGACGTAACTTCGGATTTGATCGTGGAGTGTGTTGAAGGTTGCTGAAGATGATAGAAGATTGGGGTGTGATAGTGTTTGTTGTGGGGAGGTGGTTAAGTTTAGAAAAAGTTAGTCAAATGTCTATTTTTGATAGTTCGTGTTATTTTTTTGAAAATACATAGAATGAATATTGTCGCTGCGAAATTCACCCAACCTCTTGAAATAATTTCTTTCATTGTAACCCAACTCGAACCAACCTAATGTCGAAGAATAAATATTGTTGCTGCGAAATTAACCCATCATTTAGAAATCATTTTTAGCGTTTCTGCAGAAACCAAACCCAATCTATCGGTGAAGATTGCATATTTTCGTTGCTATATTAACCTAACCTTTTGAAATAATTTCTTTCATTTGTACTAACCCAACTTGACCCAACCTACAATTGAAGAATTTGCAAGTAAATGTCTGCTGGAATAATAAGAAATTGCACTTACTTAAAAAGTATTGTCTTGATTATGTATTAATTTGATGTTATAAATCACTAATAAACTTGTAATTTATCTTATGACTTTACTTGATATTAGCTCATCCTTACATTTATAATTTCTTTATTCGAAATTGTATTGTTACAGACCGAAATTCAAGGTGATTTCAAGATGTTTGTATTTTTTATTTTTTCTATGGTAAATACATATTAGAATTTAACATTAAAAACAAAATTATTGATATTCGAATTTTAAAATAGTAAAGTATTATTAAAAAAAAATTGAGAGTAATTTTATGTACATAAAGTATTTGGCGAATAATTTTTTTTTAATACTTATTGAATTGAGTATTTTTTTCGATTTATAGTTTGAAATCTAAAGCACTGTTTAATGTTATAATATTCTGATATCATTGAAAATGTAGTATTTAATTGAAGAATAACAAACAATATATCCTTTTTTATAATTCACTATCGATACGTTTATTTGATTAAGAAAGATAATTTTACAATAAAAAAAAATGAGCTCCAGCCAAAATATGACGCTGATCGATGAAGGATAAAGTTTTACAATTAGTTGAGCGCCGCTATGTCACCGGTTGAATGATAAAAGTTAATAATAATCCACTATTTTATTATTAAATCTGTAAAAATAATTGAAAAGTCTTTGATCAGTTTGTTATTCGACTGCATATACATATTCAAAAAATTATATATCAATTTCGCATAAACTGTACGATGAAATAATTAAACAAGTTGAACATGGGAACGTGCTCAACCCATTCAAAAGGATTTATTCCTATATCATAATAATCAACATATACGCCGAAGCGTACGTGCTTTATTAATACTGGAAACTGCATATCGCCGCATGCACAACTTTGGGCGAATGCATACATAGTTCGAAGGTATTAGCGACCGTTTACTTGCACGGACGAGCAATATCGCGCGGATTACGAAATAATATAATATTAATATTGCCAAGTGTCCCGCTGTGCGAAAGCCCCGAAATTGTCGTGGCCAAGTCGACGGCCAAGTGCAATATTGTTATGAATGTGTGCATACAAAGTTTCCGGCCAAAATTTTGCACGCAGACTTTCACGCCGAGTCGATTCTGTTTCTGAAATTAAACTTAGACTGAAATCCGATTTGGAGATGCTTAAACTTTAAACTGAACCATGTAAAATTTTCAGTACATACTAGAATTTATTTATAAATGAATTAATATTAATAATAAGGCGAGTAGTACTAGCATATTTACAAGAAGAACGACATTGACCTTTCGTTACTAACTGGATTTAATGAGATTTTTGTTTTTCTGCGGTATTTTTATAACTGATTCTTGTTTTTCAGCAAAAGTTGAGTCCCCTCCTACATTTTATATGTACAAATGGTATTTCGAGGGAGTTCTAAGACTGTGGCCAAAAGAAGAACCGAGCGAGACTGAAACACCTCGCGGCTAATGGTGCGCGACCCATTTCACACCGACAAAATAATTCCGACGACGCTACTTCGAAAAAAATAAAACAACCACGACCCATCGACGTTAAATAATGGCATATTTATTAAATCGAGAATTTTCCAAACTCAAAACGCGTATTCGACCGAGAAAAGTTTACGCGAGCGAATCTAAACGTTCAGATAAATATTCATAATTTTTATCGCGATTTTCTCATTACGACTTCTTGATCCGTGAAAGCGACCTTTGCAACATTTACACAACCGTAGCCAATGTCAGCTCGTTACAGTACAGTGAGCTCGAAATTTCGCAACCCAACTCCTTATCCCTGTTGAAACATTAATTTCCTCGAGTTTTCCTCGGAAAAGCGGGGTATCGCGTAACAGACCGAAGCTCAAAGGATAGCTCGTTTCCGTTTATAGGCCCATTCTTCGGGGTTGGGCGCCCATGCACTCAATTATGCTTCAAGTCCTAAATATGAAAAACTGGACGTTATCTGCACTAGGACACTTTCTGGCTATGCGAAATACATCAACGTGTATATATTCGTCGAAACAATTATTCAGACCACAGTTTGAGCGGTCTGTTCGGGATTTGTTCGGCTAAGGATGTCGTGTCACGCCAATTTTCACTTCTGGTCTCTTAGTTGGGAACGTTTTCGCTCAACCGACGAATGTTTGAGGTTTTCGGGCTTCCTTAGGCCCGAGTTGTGTTGCGGAGTATTTACACAGTAATTTAGTACGCCGATGTGAAGGATTTTACATGTATATGTGTTCGAGAATACTTACGTGATTAATTTCTCGGTGTTTATGCTCTGGGAACCTTTACCCGAATGTGTACGTCAGGCACTTGACAATTATTAATGAGACGTTTGTGTAAGCAAGGTCCAGGTGTGACGACCTGGGTTTTATTTATTTGTCTCGATTTTTTAAACACCTAATGACATACACAAACTTTATTTCAACTATAAATTTTTTTTTTTCATATTTAAACAATCTGTAATATTTCACATTACGAAATCGAAAATGCTACACACATCTTGCAAGCATTCGCGCATTATAATAATAAACACCGGCGTGAAATTCGCTCCACCATATTTATGCACTTGAATAAACACGATCTTCGTTCATAATAGTAAATATCTTAGCGCATTCGTTACACTCTGGAAACGCATTAATTATGCGAAAGCACACTGAATCGTGTATGCGGCCGCATAAAATGCATCGATGCAACGTGTTTTGGCACAAACGATTCAACGGCCACGCACTTTTGTATTACGATTTTCAATATGAAAAGCCGCATGTAATAATTTTCCGAGCGATGCACCGGAACGAGTCGTCTTTTGCATGCGAGGGTCGTTTGAATGGTTATATTTTGTGTATTTACATTTAGTTACTGTGATAATTGGGTTATTTTTTTTGTTACTGGTTAATAGTGAAAATTAGATTAGAGCAAAAATGGTATGATTGGTGGAACACCTTTATTCCAAATATTCGAATATCTGAAACCTTAAATAAATACGACTTTCAATAAAAATTTAACTTTCAGAATGCTCATATTACTTTGATTCTTATATTTATGATTGCTTTAAAAATACGCTTTTGATCTTAAAACGGGAACAGGAAATAATTTTCGCTTGACTAATTGTTGTTTCTAGATATTTTGGTCCTTTTCACATAAATTACTTGACGCAGAAAAAAAATTTATTTACGTAGCGAGCATATCTTTTTGTATCAGTTCTCGCGGCGTAGTTGGAAAATTTTCAGTGGAATGAGGAGTGAAAAGCGATGGAAAATGGTCGGGAAAACGGTGATTGTTTATTTATGAGACGGTCGTCGGACGAAACCTATTATCTTAAATAACAGGGAAGGTTAGTCCCGACTGTAGACCACTGGGCGCCGAAAAGGGAGGATTACTGACGCCCGTTTGGCGTCCGAAATGTCTTTTAGTCGTTATTTTTAGCTGAATTTTAAACTTGGTGCAGTCTGAAATTCCACTGAAAACTCTAAAATTATTTGAAATACTCAACAAATAAAATTACTGTATATTTATTCAATATAAAAGCGATACTTTCAAATTATCGTTCATAAGAGTATGTGAATATAAATCATTGACCTCTTCCATGTTTATTTTTATGATTCACGTAACTAAAATGATTCAAAATACGTTTATTGTATTACAAATTGCGATGAATACATTGACTTGTAAAATAGATATTGGTTCAAAAGATCAATAATTTTCAAACAAAACAAGTCACTCATACGAAGAATATATTACTTATGTACTATGTATATG
Source organism: Hydropsyche tenuis (assembly GCA_009617725.1). Taxonomy (NCBI): domain Eukaryota; kingdom Metazoa; phylum Arthropoda; class Insecta; order Trichoptera; family Hydropsychidae; genus Hydropsyche; species Hydropsyche tenuis. The sequence continues at coordinate 1,959,951 of VTON01000028.1, forward strand.
AAATTCAAATTTATATAATAAAAATAATTTAAGTACCAAATATTCTATTTTTCCCAAAATTATTTAATAAATGGATCTATTGACTTATAATTTTTGCTATCAATCAAAGTAAGTAAAAAAAATACTATTTACATAATTTCAATCTGACCATTCAACAAACGAAATTACACGACCATCCCGCGAAAAAAACACATCTCAGCTATAAATATTATACAAAAAGCCGCTTTCATTCAGCACAATTTTCTTCTCGAAATCCTCGAAGACCCCTCGAAAACACTTAACGCCGAAAAAATGAAGAAATCGTCCAAAGAAAGAAGTGCATCGACGGAATTCTAATCGGTGCATTCAGTCGAGACTGCAATAGTGCGCAGGTCTAGCAGCCAGCCGGTGGACTGCATTATTATGCAAATAGACGCATAAGGATCCCTTGCAGCGGCGGAAATTCAATATTGCGAATCGTGTTTCGGAGACCCCGAATTGCATATTCCGTCTGCTGAATTGAATGATTATACGTTCGGTGTCGCCTTGGATTTTTGCCCCGTTAAATAATTCAAATAAATAATTTCCCGCCGCGGGGGGTGAGCGTTGGGTCAAAGACGTCGCGGGGTAGGTATTATATGTATGTATGTATGCGACACGGGTAATTTTCTTTGGATTGTCGATGAATTTTTTATATGTATACTTCGTGAGGGGAGGAAATAGTGATATTTTCATACTAATTCTATGTGTCAATTATGAGGAAATTATTTCTTGTCATGTGATTGAAATGAATGTTATTCACAGCAAAGAGTGGTATTATTAGATTGACAGCATGATTGGGAAGTTTGAATGTGAATTAATTATAATGGTGTCATATCGGTAGACCGAATATGTCAATTTATTTGATTAGTCTGTTATTTACATTTTTCTGAATATAATTAATTGAATATTTAATAAGAAACATAACATAGATGAAAACTTAATTACAAGTGTATCATGGCAAATTAGGACAATATTAAATTTGATATATTATTTTATATAAATATTTCACGATCTATTAAGTTTAATATAGCAATTTTTATCAACCATATACGTTTAGCGACATTAGATACGATCACCATTTAAATAAAATATTTCCAACTCCCAACACTTTACCATCTTCTAATATTTAAAACGTCCAAATTCTCATGGATTTTATACTATAATAAATATATACAATAATGTGATTAAATTACAGATATTACGATTTTTACCAACCAATATACTTTAAGGACATTGAATACGATCAATAGATGAAAAATTTCTAATTCCCAAAACTTCACCATCTCCCTATATACATATGTAAATATATTATACAAAACACTCAAATTTTCAACATTTTCATACTATAATAAATTACGATGATGATGATTAAATTACAGATTTTTTTATTAAAATCACACTACGCACCAGTTGAATTGACGATCATCTCGTCGCACTCGGAATTTGCACGAGTCGGCGAAATAAAAGGACTCCGGCTCGGTTAGTTATGAAAATAGCCAGGTCCGCGTTGCCCACCGCGGTGAAATGCGGGTCATAATTTATTTGGCCGGTGCGACAATATCACCCATAAATATTCATGCTGCGAAAATAATTGTCGGCAAAATTAAGTCGACCCACGTACCGGGCTCGGTGATCTATGTACTTATCCCGAAACGGGACGCTCGAGGAGCAAGTAGGGATCTCCGACGATAAAGCGAACGTTTAATGTATGTCGTTTGGGTTTTTTTGGGCTTTTTGATGTAAATCATAGAGATATCTTCTTATCGTGGCGGTGGGAAAAATTTCGGTTGGTTTTGTGGGATTTTAGAAAGATGGGAATGTGACAAAATTTTGTGATGATTCATATTTGTTAATAGTGGTTTCGTCGATAAAATTAATATCGTAATTAAAAATAGATCAAATTTGATTATTATAGTATCTCAAATATGGAGCGATGCTTAATTTCAATTTCATTAGTAAAATATGCGTCATAATATTTAACGTTGTAGATAACATGTCGTTTCGATTTTCCAATAACCGAAAATTAATCGTATCAAACAAATATTTGATACTAAATCATCAAAGAAAATTTTCGTATCAGATGTATTAAACACATACAGTGTGAATGGTTATTAGAGCATATAAGCTCAACTTTGTGCCCGCAAAATCTCAACAATAATTATATTAATAGCAAATGGGAATTTATGAATTATAATTAACAAGAAATAATAGAGTGACGAACAAACAAATAGCAGATGGATGATGAAAATTTTTACATTCAATAAATTATAAATTGTATGTGACGATTGAGAAAAATTCTCTAAAAGCATATAAAACCATCTTGTTCGACTCGATCAAAATTTTCATATATTTTCCCATGAAAATCGCACTATCAACACATTAAACACCACTGCATCCACTAGCATTTTTTCGATTTGTATCAAGAGAGAGAAAACACCCGTAGGCACCACAACACAACATCATAAGACGATATAAAAATAAAAGCAACACAACCGGGCCGTTTCGGTTCACCGATTTGTCATAATAATCCATCAATTATTACGGAGGTAGGCAGGTAGGCCTCCGGGGACCAGCTCTCTTTCCGTATTATTAATTACAGCCGGGTCTTCTGCCCCGTTCGGCTCTTGCCGTATAATAAAACGGCGTTTGCCTTAACGAGAACTAAGCAATTTACGATACTAATTACCTTTTACAACGGCAACCTGCAATCGCGGTGTTGTTGCGCGTGTGTTGGGCGCGTCGCTCGGGGTGATTGTGTCTGTGGAAAATGCTTTTTTGCCGTGCTAAGTTGTGTGTTTTCGGTTTGACGATTGGGTCTTAATGGTTGTCGAATTTAATTGAGGTGATGTTGAAGGTTGTTTATTTGTATGGATGTGCGAATGAAATAGTTTGCATGATTTTTAATGTTAATACGTGGTTTTTGTTCATTTTATTGTGAAATTTTTTCATTGTTTTATATCCAGTCATGGTCGTAGCTAGACGTGGCATGAGAGACTGAACCCTCCCCTGGATTAAAAAATAATGACAAATTATACGTAAATTATGTTGAGATTTATCACTTGATCGTGATATATTTGTATCAATTCTTTGAATGCCTTAATTCTTTACATATGTACATATATTATACTTCGAATGAAAAAAATAGCACATTTATGTTTCGTGCCTCTCCCCTGAAAAATCCTGGCTACGGCCTCATGTCCAATTAAATATAATTGAAATGCGTTATTTTTGGAAATTCGATTGGTTATAAAATTAGAATCAAATTATTAATTCAAATTCGTATCAACATACCTACTTACAAAGTTCATAAGTTCAACGATCACGATTATGTTAAATCTAAATTTGATTTAATCCAATTTTGAGAAAGCATTCATTCATTCATTTTTAACTCAAATGCTATTTTTATTTTTTAGTTCATATTGATTTTGTCTATAAATATTTGAAGAAAAAAAAAATTTACAAAGCATTTAATCAACGATTCTGCTTTTCAATTTGTTATATAATACTTGAAATTATCTGTATTTATATTCACATATTATAAAACAATATTACATATAGCTCGATTTTCAATAAACAAACACGAATCCACACCTAAACCCAATCCGAATAACACAGAAACCATAGGGTCACCACACTTTTTTCATAAAAAAATCAAAGACACGTCGTTTGCACCTCGGCCCGTGCACAAAGTGCACATCGTCCGGCGTGGGCCTAAACGACCACAATAATTTACATTCACCTCACAATAATTCCAACGCCCGGTGTATTGTTTATAGCGCCAGATACACCACAATGTACACACGCTCCGGTAGTTGGTTATTTGACGCCCACAGCTTTTTATTAACTCCATAAAAAATGCCGGCAATGATCCAATTCTTGGTCGCGAGTGTCGTCGGCATAACCGTCGCATTATGGTAATTCGGGTCGTTTGTATACCCACTTTCGGGGAAAGAGTGCACGGACTCCGCTCATTATTCGCCGTTTGTATTGTGACGGTGGACGGCCGCTTAATAATTTTGTACCGAATCGATTTTCGATGGGTCCGTAAATGGGACGCTGCGGGCCGCGCGGCTGTCGGATTTGGGATCGTTTCGTTTTTAATATTGTATTTTATTTGTTTTCGGGTGCGTGCGCGCGTTTTATCTGTAATAAAGTTCGTTAATGGTTCAATTATTTAAAAAATATATATATGTAAATTATTATAGTTAACTGTACTTAATGATATCGATTTTTTTCTCAAATATACACTCGGGTCCCGTGTAATACGGTTTTATATGACACGATTTTGATATAACATGAATTGTGACCTATTTTTGTATACGGTTTTAGAAAAATAAACAAGTATAAATGAATTAGGTAATACTTTACTAAGGTACATAAATTATTTATTAACAAATTTGTATTTTAACATGAAAAAACAAACTTTCTAAGTGTGTAAATCATTTTTTTTTTTTTTTAAAGAATTTCGCGTGTAGTTGAGAAATTATATTTATTAATTTTTAACTATATCTTAACAAATTTCAAGTTTGCATGTTCTCCAGTAGCACCTTTTGACATTCGAACTTTTAGCATGTGTACATTTAGACGATCTAAGGGAAAATAATTTGTAAAAACTCCCACACACGCACATGTAAAAATAACCCGCGAAATTCGTTAAAGAACCTAATTTTCGAATAAAAAAATTACGCGTGAAATTTAATTTAAACACCAATAATGCATTTCACCTAAATACGTAAATGTATATTTTCCGCATTGTGTATTAAAAAAAAGGGTATTAACAAACTTTGATATTTTTCGAACGAAACCCCTAATTTTGCATGAACTTCAAACCTCGTATAACACGGATTTGTGGAACCATACAACCGTGTTACACGAGGCCCTAGTGTATATATATTTGAATACCACATCACATCGATCAATCAACATGAAAACCCAATCCCAATGACTTGCAACCATCTTACATACATCGCCGACTTTTCCCCACTATCGACGTCATGTCCGGTCGCGAAAGGGTTTTAAAAGGATCGTCACGAGGGCCGCCCACCCACCGAGCAATCAGTGTACTCCATATATTTAGCAGAGCATTGTGCAAAACTGCATATTATAATAGTTCAACGTCAGCCCCGAGGTGCTTCCACACATCCGAAGACAATAAACGCCGTTCTACATCCAGGCCGTGGCAAATGCGCGATTTATGATTGCCTCGTCTAGAAAGCGAACGATTGTTAATTCGAAATCCATATGTTTGATGGCCGTGTAGTTATAAATCGGCGTGTGTAAATAGGCGGGATTGTTCGCGATCGGCTATGAAATTGTGGATGATGAGTGAGTTTGTGATTGGACTGTTTGAACTTGTTTGATATGCTTTGATAAATTAAATAGTATGATTTTTATATAGTAATTATAATTATATCATATTTACAGTGTTTATATGTCAGTAGATAAAATTATGATTGCACAACATCGATGTTTTAATAACAAAATTTCTTATCGTTATAAAAACATGCGAATTCTTCGTAATGAAAAAGACAAAATAAAAATGTAGGAATGTATTTTATTGTACTTGTATGTAAAAGATTAAAACTATAACTTATATCCATTCCCTCCTTTTAAGTTTGACTGATTTTATATGCGATGCAACTTCTGCGAAACTAAAGTGGTTCTAATGCACATCTAGTGCATCGCACAAGTGCGGCTGAAATAATATCATTAATTTGCGTACGAGCCACTTAGTCGTTTAAGCTGATAAAATATACAATTTATACACGGGATGGATTGAGTTTTATTAAGTTGTTTTTATTCCAATCGGTATTTTGCTGCTCTCAAGATTGGGAATTTGTCACCAGTGCACAAGCCTCTGAAGTCATCCAAAGACAGATCGTTGACGGCGATTCCTCCCAAGCCCTTGGCCCTGTAAAATTTAATTTACACCATCACTACAAAGCGCCTCATACAATAAATAACAAAATGCAGTTAAACGAAACAAACAATGTATTTCAAACGAACTTAAAAACCCATTACGTCGTGGATGCATTCAAACTTCTTTCGCTCCGATCTAATTTAAAAGCGTCCTAATCATAATGACCCACGTAATATTTTAAACTTGAGCAGTATACACGCCATTAAAACAAACAATGGCACATTTGCAACACCATTGCCGCGAAACCGCACAATTAGCGCTCATTTGACGACCGTATACATCCATAACGCGAAACAATTGCAAATAAGATGTCCTTTAGGGAAAATTTCACTTGCCTCACGAATCCTGCCTTGTTTCCAGCCGTGTCTGGATCTTCGTAAGATACCCAAATTCCACCATCTCCGTTGTCGTCAGGTGCACGGAAAGCGTAGGTTCCTGTCCACAAAATAGAAAAAAAATACATAAACATATACGATGCATCTAAGTGTTAAAAAGCGACATGTAAAAGTTAGGGACGTGTAAGCGAAGAGAGTACAATTAGCGGGAAAGTCACATTTTTTCTAATTAAAATGTACCGAATCTTTTCGTTAAGTCGTCGTCGTGTTGTAGCAGATCTTCTGAAATGACTACACTCTTTGTGTCTATGTTTCGGTTTGGATCGGAGACAATTAAAGTCGAATTACCGTAGCGTTTGCTGGGATCTGTGACTTTTCTCAAGTGGGTGTGGATTCCTTTGGCGTTGCTAGGATTTTGGAGCTTGGTACAGATTTCTGGATAACTCAAAAGACCTTCATGTTTTGTGTATGGACCTGTTGAGAATTATTAATATTAAAATTTTTAATAAATACAATTGTTGCATTGGAAATGTTACCTTCTGGAGCTACTCCATCGGTGTGCAATGGAGGTACTCCGGAAAGAGCTGAATCTGAGTCCAACTTCCAAGCTCTTCCGAACGAGGGCATGCTTAAGATTAATTTATGGCTAGGGAATCCATTTTTTATCCACCATGTAACCAAAAAGTTGATGTTCAATTCAGGATTACGTTCGAGCAACTCATACAGAGGTGATGCATAATCGGCTTCCTTAGGATTACGCACCGGGGTATTGTAATCATAACCGTCCAAGATCACGTAGTCGAGGTTGCTCATTATGGCATGAGTGTCAAAGTACACTAAAAAACATAATAAACGACAATTGATCAAATGTACTATAAAGACGTAACCGTTTTATTACAGAACTTCAGTATTTACGTGAGCTATTGACATTCGGGATAACAGTAGCGGTCAATAACATATTGTCATGGCGCAAAGCGTTCTTGGTTTCTTGGACCAATTTTGTGAATTGTTCTCTGTGCTCTTCAGATTTCTCGTCGACCACTTTGGAGCTGAAGGTCTTCTTGATGCCGTGCCAGATGGAACCTGTTGAAAAACGAGAATATAAAAAAGGCAAACAATGATTTTTTGTGCGCAATTCGCACGATGCAAGGTCAAAACCATTTGAACGAGATCAATGACTCACTGAATGTGCTGCGGATTTTCTTTGGCTTGATCACGGGGAATTGCCAAGCGAGATCCAATCCATCGAATCCATAATTTCTCAAAAGAACAGAAGCGGAACTGATGAAAGCGGTTCTTGCTTCAGGAGATTCGAGCTGTTGACCATTAAAAAAAGATTATTAATTGTACAAAAAAACCATATAAAAACTATATTACAATATTGCACACCAAAGTGTTATATTTTTCTGGCTCTTCATTGTCAGCACCGCCTCCGACTGAAAGCAAAACTTTCAATTGAGGGAATTTCCTCTTCATTTGAGTAACAACCCTGTAATTTCCATGTCCTTGATCCAAATCCAGATTTGGGTTCAAAGCAACCAATTTATGCGTGTCATGAGCGATCGAAGCATATCCATATATCAAATGGGTGCAATAACTCAATGCTGGATCCATGTCTTGGGGCAACATCTTGGCTTGAGCTGAAAAAAATACGTAAATCTTCGTAGAAAAATTCCGCTTTCATTTTTTTTTTGCCCGTCTCGGATCATTAGCGATAATAAATGCAAAGGAGACCACATAACAATGGTACGAGCATGCTTAGAATTCGCAAGCGGCAAATTCTCATTGGAGATAATGGGTTTATTACGTGATCTGTGCTCGCCGAGGTCTCGTCATGGTCCGAGACCAATGTCGAATTTGCTAAGAAATCCTCTTTTGCGTTGAGTATAAACATTTTAAATTATTTAGCAATATGCGCGAAAGCCGTTAACGCTGTTGTCGTATCGTTTTAACACAATAGTAAAATATCCACTTAAACTTCATATGCGGTCAAGTGATTATTGCGTCTTCGTGCTCTTTTACTTAAAATCTGTTTGCTTTGGATACTGAAAAACACGTTTAAAACCAAAAAAAGGAACATGAAATCCAATATTTTTATTTGTTGCGTGACACTTTAACCTTTTTAGAATAAGATATGCACTTCGGTTTGAAATGTATTATCACGAAGCGAGATAAATTATTTGACATTAGGGTCAAGCATTGATATTTATAACAACTTAATTAAATAATATTCAAGTAAAAACATCTATATTATAAGTAGTCCAGTTTATCTAACAAAAAACAATTTCTTGGGAATTTTTGAAATATTGAAAAAAAATCATTTGTATCTGATGGAAATTTTTTAAATCGATACATAATAAAATAGTATGCTTATAAAAGACCTATTAAAATTATTACGACAATCGTGTGCAATGTGAATAAAATAATATTTTCATCATAATAGCACGTAAAAACCAAAATATAATCATTTTGCAACAATACAACATACACAAATCCGATAATTACATAATCGTCATCAACACCGACGAACCGCTCGATTTTCGAACGCGCGCCAACCGAACTACCTTGAAACCATTTCACCCGAAAATAAATAATTTCAAAAATCGCTCACTTTCTCTGACATAGCTCCTGCTATCGTAATAGCAGAAGACTTTCGGCGTTTCGACACTGGCCCAAGAAGTGGCGGCCACTGCCAACAGGGCAAAAGCCAGCAAGAACCTGGCCATCTTGGACGAGAAACTCGAGTGGTCTTCTCAGGGTTCGATCCTCACCGTACGACCGATCTGGCCCAACTGAAACTGACTTTGATCCGCGAAACTGTCATAAACACATTATAAAGTGACCCGCACACGTACGGCACCAATGTCACCTGATACGTTGACTCACCGGCTGCTACACAATGAGGCATTGTGTTTGCTCCTAAATGTCGCAGTGTGATGAAAATTTGTGGTTTGCTCGTTCAGCTGGTGTGAATTGTGTGCAAAAATTTACGAGAGGATATTATTTGATTTTTGTTTCAGGTCTGATGGGTTTTTGCGTTTTAGTAAAGCGATTAGAGTTATTAGTGTATGTTTGATACGTTGATGTTTTGTCGTTCTTTTGAGTGAATGTGGTTTATTTTGTGGAAAAAATATCGTGTATATCGAAAATGTATGGTTGGTCTAATATCCAGTTTCGATAGGTTATTTATTCACGGAGGCAACGAGGTCTTTAGTGTCATGTGATTAAAAATGTTTCTCGGTATTTTGTTTAGCATAAAAATATGGAACGCTCTTGTTTATCGTATGTAAATATTCTGAAGAAACTTGATGAAAACAAAAAAATTTCCTCGAAGTAATGAAAATGTTACAATCCAAATTGAAAACGCATGCATTATGCATAAAATTCAGTGATAACGAAATTCGCGGAAGTCATCTAATTTTAGCATGATGTCATACAAGTGTTTGAAGAAATTTATTCTTATCAAGTCATCGTTTATTTAATATGACTAGTCAACACTTATCAATCAATCATACCCCTTTTGACCCGATCAAATAACAAAATATTCATTTTTCTAATCAGAAGTGATGACAGTCTAGTCTAGGTCTTTCTTTTGTAACTTCGATAAGATTATAATATTTTATTTACATATATAAAAAATATATTATTCATATTGAAGGTTCTACAAAAGAGACTTAATGTAAGTCAAGGCTGTTGTTCAAGCATGAACATTGATATAAACAAGATTCGTATTCTACGAATTTTCGCAAGAGTTTCGATTGTATAATTCTATTTATAAACAATTTTTCCCTCTTTTTTTATGAGAATATAAACGTACCGATTAGACATGCGGAAAAACTATTTTAAAATCAATTTAAATAACATTGCTATTCACTATTTGAACTCTATTCGAGGTGCATTATTCAAATCGCATTATATGCACATCCTTCACGTTTGTCGTTTTGATCCACGACTCACTGATATTGAAGGATTTCACATGACGATATCTAGCAATACATATTTAACAGCTCGATATTGGCATGTACGACGTTTTTTTAATGGACCGAAGATTATATCGACCGGTTTATTACGAATCGACTTTCGTAATTAAGTTATCTTAAAATTGATTGAATAATTTTATCGTGATGACTGCGTACGAGCAATACTCGTTTCGGTGAAGTGAAGTTTGTGTCGTTAACAAAATAGAAATTATTCAAATTTGTTTCAATTATCGATTTTCTATTAATATTTGTCGCTTGATTATCGTTTGTAATTTGACGATTCGTTAAATTATTGTTGATGTATAATTATTTATTTGATTAGTAAGAACGTTTTTTATGTTTTATTAGATTGAGGTTCTCGTTTGGAAAAATTATCAATCGTGAAGAATTGATAATATAATCATTCAATGTAAACATATTGCAGTTATTCCCCGTTTACACTATTTTAATATAACGCTTATTTTCTTTATTCCAAATGTTTTGAATTTGTAATCAATTATGTTATTATGATTTGACTTGACTGACTTTATGACTACATCTGTGTACAATTCAAAGAAATTTGAACATTTAATTAAGTTCATTTAGGTCGAATAAATTGAATAATCATTTGAGGAACATGAGTTAGACAGAGAAGATTTCATTTACTTGGTTGTCATAATAAATCTTAAAACGAAAGACAATCATTCGTTGATAAACAAACTTACCGATTATTCTGAAAATGATATAATAAATGATAGACACATACAGCGGCAAATGATTTAAAAATTATTTCAGGTCATATTATATTCATTATAAAAGTATCTCATTCTTCATGTATCTGTTTATATATTATATATAAGATTTTGAATTACACTTGTACTTAATTAATATGTTAAAATTTTATATACTATAAATTAATATGTAAGTATATTTAAAAACAAGTATTTAAATTATTTTTTAATCGATTATTTGATACATAATACGTTAATTTTTCCTAAAGTATTTTATAAACAAACTTCTCAACATATTTATAAAATGAAAATAGATATCGATCCTAAATAATAAAAAAAAACATTGAATTCAATAATAACTGAATGCAACACCCTATAGCGCAACAATTTCAAATTCCAACAAGTTCAAACACTTCATAAAACAAAAATCCAATAAATAAATCTTCATATCAAAATCCAAAACTCCATTTCAATCATTTCCAAAACCAAAATCCAGACACCCTCAAAAACCAACCGAACCATCATCATCGGCCCGGAGACTTCGAAAAACCCGCGTGTTTTCGTCCCCTCTCGTTCACCCCCATACGAAACCCCATACATTTTTCTCTCTCCATCGCATTCGAAGGGAACGGGATCGTCTGGCTGTGTTTAGTCATGTTGTAGCTTTATGGCTGAGTGGTCGTCCCGCGGCGGCGCGCGCTTTTCGAATTTTCGAATCGCGGAACAAACTTTCGGAACGAGCTTTGCGAATTTTCCGATTTTTCGCGGTCGAAGTCGGCGGTTTTCGAAGATATTTGAGGATTTTGGTTTTTTCTGATTTCTGAGTTTTTTTTTGTGTTGTGTCGTTGAAAGTTTTGTTTGACTGAAAACTCGTTTTTCGTTTTGGTTTTTTTTTAAGTCAGTGATGCGTCGATGAGCGGTTAATATTTCGACACGTAAGTTTTTCTATTATCCGTTCGTTCAATCTTAATGTTGTTTTTGTGTTATTGAAATGTTGATAATGTGCTTTCTAAGAAATGGATTAATTTAATTTTTTGTGTATGTTTTGTTAATAATTGTAATGTAATTGATATTGCTAAAATATTGAATTAATTCAGTTAAAATTTATTAAATTAACAGTATGAACTTTAAAACTGAAGTGATTTGATTTAAAGTATTAAGAAATAATTGATACAAAATTCGTCCATTGAATAATTTATTTATTATAAGAATTTATTGAAATATTTATTTACAATAACAATAAAGTATAATTTTGACTTCAAAGTTTTCCATCAATGATAAATATATTCTATTACGTTGTAAAATACGAAATTATTTCAAGAATAATAAGTTTCATCCATAAACATCTCCACGTATAATAAGTAGATTCTGGTAAGATTATCTACCGTCATAGAACTCTTCCAATTAAACTTTTTCAAATTCATATTTATATTTTTCCCAGTTGATTTTATTAATCATATTTCTGAATCATAAAATATTCAGTGCACTTTGATTGCCGATTGTAAAACTTTGATTGTAAATATTTTATTATAAATCAAACTTTTCTCGGAACTGTCCAAGAGCATAGTTTCCGAACTATACCGAGTCCCTGTATAAATACGCATTAATACTGAAAAAGTTAATCTTTAACAGCCGAGGAGAGAGAGGAGTGGAACTTTTCAGTTTTCCTTTGTGCAATTTATTTCCAAACTTTTGCTCTTTGACGAAACTTCTCAACGAAGTGCAGCGACTATGTATTATTTCATACTATGCACATTTATTTGCACCGAAGAAATATTAACGTCACATCTCAAAGTTCATAAAAAGCTGCAATTGCTCTCTCCGTTATGTACTTTATTGCACTGCCAATTGATTCAATTCGATCTCTGCTTATTCGAGTCGAAGCTCATAGGTTTGTCGGTTAATTAAACGAGAGAAATTGTAACGATTACGCAATAAATTAAACGATTATGTTTGCGACAGCCAACTTCGACAATTAGAATCGGTTTTGTTCCGTACAAACGACTAATTGGGTCAATTAAGTTATTACGTTTTGATCCTGCTAGTTTCGCCGCCTCGATTTTCCCATTTTGCAATATATTGGAATTTATAATGTTATCCCATGTTAGTGATCACGTTTCGTTTCTTGAACAAATAGGCAAAGAGCAGTACCATATATAGAATTACATAGGAATTTTAGGATTGCCTTGAAAATCGTGTACAAACAAAAAAAAACATTAAACAAATTTACATATTATGCGTACAAACAAATCTTCGCATAGATCGGTTCTGAGAAAAGCTTCACAATACATAGACCATCTTAAAGGTTGTAGACAAAACGAAAATGTCAATAAATGTGGTAATTTTCGTTTATTGTTCATATTATGTGAAAAAAATTTTTCGATGCGAAGTATTTTAAATGCAGTTTTTTATGTAATGAAAATTGAGTTTATCAAAAATCACAATATGAAAAATTATTAAATATGTTTTATTTTTTTGTTATAAAAATCATTTTTCGCAAGCAATTGTTAATTTTCTGCGAAATCATCGTGTTTGAGCTTCACACAAACAAAAAGTATCCAATAATATATGCGTTGTTGCTAAGACGTCTTCGGCTGTTGTAGCCACATTCAACAGCACTTCTTGAATATCTTCTTATGTGATTTGAGAAGCTTCGACGTCTTAATCGTGCGGTCAAGATTATTTAAATTATTGTCCGGTCACGTAGTTCAGTGCTGGCATGCACACCCACACATGTCGACTCCTGACAAACAAAACTCCCTCTAATTAGTCGACAATGGTGACTAGTCGACTTGTTAAGCACATGAAAAATGAAAATTAAGCTTTTCGGAAACGTTTGTAATTGCTAATGCTTTTTATGCGCAATTACTGGCAGTTTTCGACTTTATAATGCGGCAAAAAAATAGATAAAAAATTCAAAGTTAGCCTGGATGAATGTTGAGAGAGATTTATTATATGACAATATTTTTATACGACGCTTGACTCTTAACAAAAGTATGTTAATACATTATTATTATACAGTACGTCCAGTAAATATTTCCGCCACAAAGACACATAATCGGGACAGTGTATAGTAGTTATGTAAATTATGAAGTAAGCTCCGATGAGCTTTTCATTCGGAGCAGGGGAGCTTAAGAGGATAGTGATTGTAACACATAAACCTACCCCTTTTTTACCTTTCAAGGTTACATTACTTACAAAAAGCTATATAGCACCGAAGGGACCATACATTATATCCCAGCTAGACAGAGGGGAATTTTAATATAGCCGTACGAAAACACCTGGTGACAAATGCCATACATTTCCATAAGAGTGTAAAAAATGTTGAAAACTTTATCGTCATATTTTCTATAAGCCGCCTGTCTTACTATTGTACAGCCCCAGACTAATGATAAGTACATATCTTCGAAACTGTGGTTTCCATTGAAAATTCATTCATTTTATTAAATTTAAAAAAAAAACAAAGAATACCTGATTCAGATTCAATATTCAAACGAAACGAAAGATTGAAAACTGATACCAAAGGGATTTCTATCAAAAATGCATGCTATTGATTTACAATCGATGCACATAAAGTACCAAAAGTATTCGGATTGGAATAGAATTGCATTTATTTTTTATGCAACGGACGGATGCATTCGCAATAGAGGGTTCGTTACGTTTCAAATCGGATATCACTCGAGTTTCAAAAAGCCGTGTGCGTTTCGATGGCACAAAACACGAACACACCTCCCATGGGTGGGTTTTGTATTATTTTACGTACATACGAACACACTTATTTCATATTCCCCTTTCCTGTACGTTACACCGTATAATTCCCATAACGTTAAGCAGGAACGGTCCAAGAGGGGTAAGCAACACCTGGCAAGTGTCAAATACTATGTATAGGTACCGATTGCATCTCGATTCATTTTGAGGGTAGCTTTTTTTTCGTGAAATTCGACAGACAAATCATTGACAATTTTATCTACATTATATCCCCATTTTGAGTAATTGTCGCGTTTGAAAATTGCGTTTTTGTAGGGATCGTTGATTTGTGTGTGAAACTATAGTGTTGAAGGTTTTTCAACTAAAATATTTTGGGAGAAGATTGATGGTTAACATTTTAGCTGTTTTATTATATCATAAGCAATACTGGAATCGATCACTATGTGGAATTCAGGCGTCGGCAACCTTTTTTTTAGTCTTGGTTCAAAATAAATTTTGGGTCAGTAGATATTTTAATTTTAAAATGGTTTTTTAGTGAACAATTTAATAAATTTCATTGGAAAAAAATAATGATATGCTTTTAAACGTAAAAAAATAAAAATTATTTTTATAATTACTATAAAATCAATCATAATTGTCAAGTTATCAATGGTACTCTGGTGTTGAGTTTTTGGCGTAAATTTAGTCTTTTTTTTTTCATAGTTAGTCATCTTAAGATGAATACAAGCGTCTGAATTATCGATAGTAAATCTATGTACTTCTGTTCTTACTTAAAACAAATTTCATGTGTTAGAATATTTTTTCACATTTACAATAATTATAATAATTTAAGAATAATTTCATTAATATCATATATTTTTAATTATAACGATTTTTGAGAAGAAATAAAAAGATATAGTTTTCAATAAATAATATGACAATATGAAAATTGACTGAAGAAACGTATCCTCACTAAACAAAAACATAAAAATTCCCACAAAAACCCACTTTTTACACATTTCGCTCAAACTAACGACACTTCACGAACAATCATCATCAAAAAAAAAAATACAAAAAAAACAAATTGAGGAACTCTCTCACGTACATTATAAAGCATCTACCCCTGTCGGCAGGTGTCAGCCATGGTTACGAGGAGCCGAAAGGCCATTGTGACCGCTTGCCCACGTGGTCGTGCGTGTAATCCCACGTGTAAAGAACCCAGGAAAAAATGGTCTGAATGCCTCGTCTAATGAGAACGGACCCGAGGAGCTTTTATGGACACCGAACCGGTAAAAAATTAAAAACGACAATGAAGCGGCTGACGCAATGCGCGCGTGCTGTGTATGTGCGCATAGAAGTCAAAAGCACCTGAAAAAAAATCTTTAGATGAATTGAATGAAATTTAATTAGTTGATCGGATGTCTATATTCGTGACCGGAGCATCAATGTGTAATCACGGGTCGTCATTGTTGTTTTTAGCCGGTGTGAAATTCGGGTGTTGTATTTGAAGGCTTAAGATGCTTCTATAATATTTGGTTAGGGTGAATAGAATTTCTGATGATTAATTGTTATTGATTTTATTTATGAAATATTACATAATTGTATTTTCATGAATATATAAGGAAGAATTCGTTAAAAATCTACTATAATTAACTTCGAAAACAAACAATCTAATCACGCAAGTCTCACACTACACTCGCGCGTTATCTTCAATTTTCAGAGCGAACAAAAAGAAACCTACAGTTTACTTTCGTACTTGTAAATAATAGACTCTTTCTTTCGGGCAAATAGGCGCAAACAGCTTTCTTTCACCGCAGAACGGTAATACAAAAGGGCCTCGCCCCGAAAGTGTGCGGCTTTCATGCGAAATAAGCTCTGATCGCCGCCCAAAGTGCTAATATATCATTTCGTTGTGCTTTCTTCTTCTATATATTTTTTCAGCGCCGTTTTCGCCTTCAGACCGTAATTTTTCAGGCGCGCCCATTACCGCTACATGTCGTCCACTCGATTTCTCACATCTTTTTACGGCGGCTTTTTGTCTATCCAATGTCTCGGTTCGTGGAAAAGTTTTCCGGCGAAATTGAATTTTATGCGTGTTTATCCATATATTTTCTTTTGCATTAAACGATTCAATTATATAATTTTAATTTCTCATAAGTGTATGAATTAATGCTTTCTAATGAAATTGAATTACATCGCAGACACTCAAACCTTCGAATATATGCGTGTCAATAAAATCGGGCCAGCCGTTTCGCGATTACGATTCATCATCAAAATTATATGATTCCCAATAAAACGTCGAATAATGCGCAATAAAGTGCAAATTTATTATACGGCTGAGGGGAAATGCGAACAACGTTGAAATTTCACTTTCAGACGCCATCGTCTGAAACTGAAAATGGATTATTCACAAGAAAAAAAATGCACCCTTCAATCGGAGAAAGTGAAGTGACGTCACCCCACTGCACTCTAATTGCACACTAAACTCTCGCGATATTGCGTCGCTGGGAATTTTTACTGGTATTTATTTGATTTTTTCGCATTTTATTCCGTTTTAATAACATGAAACGGATCCGTCTGCAGGCCACGTCGTCGATAAGATCGGTCGAAAGGGTGTTCCAGGATGGAAGATGGAAGACAGCCTCGTGGAGGAAGGGTGGTCGAAGATGGAGATGGAAAACCTCCGGGTCGACCCTGGCTCATCCACTCGCTCTTCTGCTAATGAAATACGCCACCCACCACCCACCGAAGGTCTGTTTGAGGGTGGGCCCTAATAGCTCCGGGTTATTATATGGTCAGATAAGAAGTATCCACACCTACGCACTTTCATTCAGGGGTGTCGATTTTAGGGATTAAAACAAAATTTGTCACATTTTTTTTATATTATATTACACTCGGATCTCATATAATGCGGTTATATGATTCTAAAAAACCGTTATGTAATACAAATCCGTGTTATAAGAGGTTTGAAGGTTATACAGAATTAGTTTTCGTTCAAAAAAATATCGAAGTTTAATATAAGTCGTTTTTTTTAATAAATAATACAAAAAAAATACTTTTACGTATTTAAATGAAATGCTTTATGTGCTTAAATTAAATTTCTTAATGTGTCTCACGAGTAATTTATGCATTATAAATCTGTAAATTAGGCTTGTTATCGAATTTCGCACGTTGTTTTTACGTATGCATGCTGTAGTGAGGTTAAGTTTGACAGTTTTTATTAAAAATCATTTTCTTTTACATCGTCTAAATTTGCGCATGATAATTACAATTGTATAGAAAAAGACGCTACTAAACAACATTTTAACCCGAAACTTGTTAAGATATGGTTAAAATTTGATAAATATAACATCCAAACTACATACGAAATTCGTTAAAAAAAATAATTTACGCACTTATAATACATTTTTAGTCATGGTAAAATGCAAATTTGTCAATAAATATTAACATATATGTACCTAATAAAAACATTACCTAAATCAATTTTAATTGTTTTTTTTTTAACCGTGTTACATAAAAGTAAGTCACAATTTATTAACCATGTAATACGAGACTCGAGATATTTAAAATAACGACAATCTCAAATGGATCATTTTTATTTAAACAACCTATATACGATCCTATCGAATCTATCGGCAGTGCCGCGAGAATATATAGAAAATTTTTTCCCAATAACACGCATCAACATCGACATAAAAATGAAAGACGCTCCGCAATATATTATGTTTTCGTAAAGTCGTCGAAAAACGGGACACCATGTGCGCCCATTCCCATAACCAAAGTATGCAAGAAGACGTATGTAGGCACACAGTGCGTAAAATATATAGAACCCCATAAGTTATGATCTAATATCCTGTTAGCGACTTGAGCGTTTTGCCGAAAGACGAAAAAGCTCTTTGCGCAGAAACGACGCTTCCGAAAGTTCGAGGGGTCGGATTTATCGACTGTTCGAAAACAAAGGATCGTGAGTGAGTAATTATTGTATTTATTGTCCATAAATATGCATTAGATGCGTCGCATATGCGCGGCAATTATGAATATTTTATAATGCGGCCACAGAGTGAGCGCGAATCCAATTCATATTATGCGCTGAAAATTATGTAGACCGTGTGAAAGAAATTAATTTTAGTGTTTTTGTTTAATTTAATATTGTTCGTGTGCGCGACGCTTTATATGTTTAGCTATAATTTTTGATGGCAGGAAGCGTGGAAAATGTTCAAATTTTCAATACTGCGTTTATTTCCGGATTATATAGGTACATATTATAAATCATCGGTGTTAATTTCGCATACACAATTATAATTGAGTTAATTATTTTATATATAAATGGGTTAGTAATATCTAGAACTAGATCCTTAAAGAAATGTATAATCTCCTTGTGTAGAAATGAAACCGAAAAACTGCATATTATAACTTTAATGAGATTTATTCTTAATAAAATATATGCTATAGTTTCTCATGAAAATGAATTTTTCAGAATACCTTGATGTAATTTTTCTATAATAATTTTACCTATACATATTCACAAAATAACTAATGTGTATATGTTATTTTTTTGTCACGTATTTTCGCTTCGAAGCTCATAAATATTCATGAAATATTTTCTAGCATTAATTTAAATATGCACGAAAATTTCTATTCACATAATATCAACCTGATCAACATACAAGCGACTATTCTGCGAAAAATAAATCACAGTAACACACATACACAAACATCCAATGACAACGAGATCAAAAACTCTAAAAAACCATCCCCAACTCTCGTTTGCAGCACACAAAAAAGCAAACTCGAAAACGTCCCATTATTAATCAAGACTAAGGCGATCTTCCGTCGGGACCCGCGTAAATCTAATTCCCTACCAGGTCGTACTCGATACACACCCGAAATCATCCCTTCGCCCCGAAACGGAATAAATAAAAAACCCTTCGACGTCGTTAGGCAAGCCCAAACGATGTACAAGCGAGAGACGTCTTCGGGAAAAACGGTCCGATCGCAAATCATGATTGATCACCGTAGACCACCGACCCCGGGGATAAAGTAATGAAACGGCGCGACTCCTAAACTACATTGACTGATGCCCTGCGTAAAATTTCAAGGGACAGATAATGCCTTCGGCCATAGGTGCTCAAGTTCGTGTCCGCGGACAGTAGAGATCTAATTAAGAGTTGGCTTTGGATATTTTGTATGATAATTTATTTTGAGTTGATATATTTTATGTTTGGTGTTGAGTTGAAGTTGGTGGGTGTCGGATGGAATATGTTTTCGGAATGTAGTTAAAAGTTTTTAATAAATTTATGTGTGATAATCTAGTTTTATATTGTATAATCAACGATTTTAATTTTGTTGGGCACAACGGTTTTATCGATTATCGAATAAAATGTGCGATCTATATATGGATACGTGAACAGATATTTTGTAAAGGAATGATTTTTAGTATTAAAATTTATTCAAAATTACCAACCCCTTATCACTACTAGTGAAGAAAAAAATCCTTGAATTTTCAATAAATATCAATATCAAAAGGTCTTGCCCTGCAGTAGACATTTCAAATACTGCGTATAATTATGACGATGTTGGAACCACTTTTAAATAAATTGAAATTCTCTGTCGTATATTGAATTGGAGTTCGTTTCTTGTCCAGGTCAACGCACATTGAATTACACTGAATCAGATGCACTTTAGCCGCTCATTTCTTATCTTATCGACTCAGATACGTGATTTTTTTATTGACTATTTGTATGGCATAGGGCTCACTGATTTGTTTGAACACGAATTTCGATGTCAATGCTATGTGTTTGTATCGAGATTTGGAATTGTTTGCGTTCGCGTCCCGCTTGTTTGACGTCTATATGACAGGTGCACTCGTCCGGTAAACATAATACGTCGGTGTACCGTTAACTTTAGAAATCGGATTAACACGTCGTATGTTTGAACAACCTAGAGAATGTACATAGTGTTACGTGGATAACGTTTGGGGTGTTCTGAAAGTCCACGTAACTAGTCCGTTGATAATGATAACGATATGTCACGTTTGATAACAAAAGACCTCATACTTGTGACATTAATGTTTGTTGTGTTTATCGTTTTTTCATTGTTTAATGTATGCAGTAGGGTTACGCATTTTATTATTTATTTTCGTAGTATTGACTGATGTAATCTGATTTGAATTTTATGTAACTAAGAAAATTTTTATATAAAAAATATTAATTAATAAAAATCCTCACCCTTCATACATCAATAAATATTCCCGAACAGAATCACAGCGCTCGATCGAATATGGAAAACTTGAAACGTTGAAACTTTCCGAGACAATGAACGAAACCACGACACGAATCACCAGAGGGAAAGTTCGGCTTTGTGGAGGAGCCGTTTGTTTTGTGGCGATTTTTGTTCAGCACCACCATAGAGCATGGGGTTTGAGGCCGAGTCCAATTAATAGAGCCGCCACTGCGACGACCCCCGTGTCTGCTTTTGTTGAATAACGGAAAGGGTTGTTATGAATACGGAATTCGGTCGGGGAAAACGCGGAAAGGACGGCTGCTGCAGCTTTCGAGTGCATGTGTTGTTATTATTACACAATGATTGAAATGAAAAATTTTAAAATTGTGCGCAATTATATTGTGAGGTCCGTTGTGTGAGAGCGGGGTCATTTTGAGCGTTTCTAATGTGTGCAATTGTTGGTGCGCTGTGTAGCCAATCTGCTCATGGAAAATCGGATATAATAGCGATGTAATGAGTTTTTTTATTACTGTGTATATTTATAGAATATTGTATTCGTTTATTTGATTGAAAGTTTCATTGTGTAAAATTTTTCATCTGCTTCGTAAGTCTCGTTGAGAATTCCATGACGGTTTTGCAAAAATTTTAAATAGAATTTGAAATTTAATATATAATTATGATGGATTTTAAATATACTAAATTATCTTTTTACACCGTTATAAAATAACACGCTTAAGAAAATCAATTATCTTTTTACACCGTTTTAAAATAACGCACTTAAAAAAAATCGATTTTTTTTTTTACACAGTTTTTTTTCATTTTAACACGGTATAAAAAACGTATTATTGTCACAATGGCAAGATTCGGTGCAAGTCAGTATACAATTATAGTTATTATATAAAATGTCGAAAATTTTTCACATTACACATTTTTTTATAAAGTATTTGGTTGAAAGTTCCATCCAAATATACTAATGGAACCTATGTATCTCCATTTTTTATATGTTCATAATACATTTTTTACACGGTAATCTCTGGAACATATTTCCCGTGTAAAAAGAGGATTTGGCGTATATTCAATTCAAATAATACAAAATCAATGAACTCAGACACACCCAGTAATATAATATTTGTACCGCACGCTCAGTACGCGACACTCGAGCTTTACGCACGTCAAATCTCCCATTCAAATAAATTCCAATCACACGCATTCGACAACAACAACCAACGGTACACCCGCAGAACGATATTCACATTTATATAAACAAATGAGCAATATTTATTTCAAACACCGCGCGAACGGACCGACGACATTTCGGCGCGCGGCCGTTAGAAATAAAACGTCGAAAAGCCCAACTGTTGGCGGATAGCGGCCGACGCATTAAATGCACAATTTATATTCCCGGCGTGTGTTAAAACGAAATTTATCATGATTCGATTCGAAAGTGCGCCCGGTTCGAGCGGGCCTAATTGAATGCATACGAATAGGAAAATTCATGGGTGTTGCACAACTACGCCCGGTTGCATTATTGCAGCGCGGCGCGGTGCATGCGAGTCGAATAAATTTCGGATATCGGATTGGGTTGGTGATGTGTGCTGTTGTTGTGTGTGGATGGATCGATGGTGGATCGTTTGGTTCGACGGTGGTTTTGTTGTTTTTGGGTTTTTGGAGTTTTGTGTTGTGTGGATATACTCGTATGTTGTGCGGGAGTTGGTAGGAAGGTGAGCTGTTTAAGTAAATTAGTTTTGGTGGAAAAAATACATAAATATGTTGTGAAATTGAAGTTGTTAAAAATATAGACATTAATGCAAAAATTTTCACTCGTTTGTTAGGAAAGGGTCGTCCGTGAAGCTGATGGTGATTTTTATTAGGCCGAAATCGTGAGTTTTAGTTGCTGAAAATATAGTTGGAAAATGTGTTTTGTGAATATCCATAAATGATCGAAATAGTCTTTGAAATCCATGCATATGGAGGTGCATATGTAATATGTATGTATTACATATGATTCTTTTCAAATCTCCGTTCAGTCTAGTGACTTTAAATGTAATATATTCGTATACTTGCCTGATATCATTCCTGTATTATAAACAACTCGTTAATTTCATCATAGATCAAATTTTATTTCTCAAATATTATAGTTTGGATACTAGCAATCATCCCTTATCAAATGATCTTTGATTAATATTAGAATGTTACGGATGAATAAATAAATGTAATCATCTACTGATCACTATAAAAAAACTCAATAAAAATGAAACGACTCAATAAAAATATTAGTATAATAATTTAGTTTTTTTCAACAACTATTGTGTAACTAATTTAAAAAAAATATATAGCACACATTCAGTAGCATATCGACCTCTTCACATCGATCAATCTCAAAACTATAAACACATGCCGAAATTAAATAAGATTGACTTAATATGGCTGCGAGATACGAATCAATTTGTTACACGAGTAATCGACACAGCCGAAAAGCGACAGCCCGATATAAATCAAGCGATCGTGAAATCGAAACGTGCGCTTCGATAGAACTTTTTTTCGGATTCTTATTAAGCTAATAACGTATTTCCTTATACGGACCACAGGCTCCTTCTTCATCTTCTCGCTCGCTAATGGCCTGCGAGTTGCAAGAACCCTCGGCCAGGTAATGACGAAATTACACAATTAAACGGGAATACGCTCGACGTCCGTACATGGCCTTATAGCAATTAGATCGGATTGTCGGTCCTTTGTGGACGACCGCTTTGTACCTTCCTGAGTGTCGCAAGTCCTTTCGCTTTTGAAAAAAAATGTGACTTCAACAAAAACTAGCAAGTGTTGTGGTTTTAATTGAAAGTTAAACGTGTCCTTTTGAGTGAACACGTTTGATTTTCAAACGTGCCTGTTGCTTTGATTGTGTATTGATTCGATTCAGTTTTTTATTGTATAAAGTTTGATTCAATGGAAATAATTTGTTTTATATAATAAAAATTAACATTCGGCAATATGCTTCTTTCATCACTTTCGTAGACGCACATATTGACCGTCGAGCGTAGCACACCATGACGGGGTTATACGGATGAAAACGAGGAAAAATATGATAAAAACACTATGAATTATACATGTGTAAAAGTTCAAAAGGATTGCTCCCCCGTAGCGTAATATATCCGAGCCTGGATAGAAAAGAGAGCACGGAAAAAATAAGTTAGACGAAAAGCAGAAGAAATGGGAAGCGAATTGCGAAAAAGGACGAACAACCGACGATGGGGAACAGAGGTGGATCCTTCTGAATGGTAGCTGGAATGGGACAGGCCAAGTCGTAATTGATTAAGCTTCCGCATTTCTCGCGTATAAAACAACCGTCGAGTTTTCCCCATCGGAGAAAACAAAGAATGAAAATCGAAACGATTCGAGGCGTTGTTCTTTCGTGTCTTTTAAAAATTCATCGCTGTATTTTTTCGATTCGGGATTATTTTTCGTGAGATTTCT
This sequence comes from Hydropsyche tenuis, assembly GCA_009617725.1. NCBI lineage: Eukaryota > Metazoa > Arthropoda > Insecta > Trichoptera > Hydropsychidae > Hydropsyche > Hydropsyche tenuis. Next base: position 1,984,297 of record VTON01000028.1, read on the forward strand.
TAATCGCTCGAATATTTTCTCGAGCGAAAAAGCTAACGGGTTATTTCGAAACGCTTTCTGAAGACTGCGTTTTTCAAAGGAAATTGATTTTTCCTCTTGATCAAACATACCGGCTTAAATAGACGTGGAATTTATTCGAATTTCTACATTAGCTTTTCATATAAATACTGATTTTTTTTAAACATAACAATTACATACGAATTTAACAAAAGGTTCAATTTTACATACAAAAATGTTTTCACAGAACCTTCCATAAAAAGTTCTTGAACTATTATACAATTCACCGTTGAAACACATAATATAATATTATCACTAACACAATATACAGACGAGGCGGACCTATCACATCACTTTCCATTGTATCTAAGCTACATCCAAATGCCATGTATAAGTGCCTCGTTAAGCGAAAGCTGGCTGCGATCTTCGATTCTTTGAGGGTGCTTTTTAGGGGTGGCTCAATTAGCCCTGCGTTCTCCATCCGTCTCCGGGACACTGCACAGTCACCATCATCGTCTAATTGTCTTCGGGCCTCGGCTTCTTATTATTTACGATAGAGTGCCCCGGCAAAGGAGACGAGAAGAAATACGTTAATCCAAGTTCGTGTGCTCGCTCGCGAAGAAATCCATCGTTTCGAGGGCAAAGGGCACCTTTGCTAGGCGAATTACGAAAATTAATCAAGTTAAGTGATCGGACCCCCGGTGTCGTTTTGAAAATTCTTAATTTTTCGGTAGCCGAATGCCCAGTGCTAATGAGATTATTGCGCGTCGCTTTGTGAGCTCGGCTCGTTTGTGTCGAACGTTTGATGATTGGATGAAATTTCTGTATAATTTTATGATAATTCATTTTTGCTTTCATAAATTTGAGCCTGTACAGATTTAAAATCATTGAATTGAGCTAGAAATATTTTTCGAAATAAATTTTATATTAAAAAAAGGAAAATTGTATACTAATTTTATTTTTCAGTGAGAATATTTTCGGAATCAACAAAAAAAACTGAAATGTTTATTTACGAATTCGAATCAACTTATACACGGTAACACATCGTCTACAATATATTTTTCTATAGAGAGTTTATTTGCTACGCGAGCTCATTGTACGTTTACGTGCCGATACAAGATTTTTTTCACCGAAAAATAGTATCTCGGTCGAATCTTTCATACACACATATACACTTTCCGTGTTTCGGCTTCCTTTTCAACAGTGACGATGAGTATCCGCGTACCCACGTCACAACTATCCTATCCTCTCCTTTGAACCGTTTACTGTGCTAGGGACCAATATTCGCTACTTTGTGATAAATGAAGACATCTCCGCTTCTTTGGAACCCGGTTACCCACCATATATCTACGTTGAATCGTGAAAAACAGTTTCGCATCGGCGAGAAAAAAAGGAAAACACGCGTACACACACGCAAAGGAAAAACCCTCTCGCTATCACGACCTCAATTTTCATCAAGCTCTGGCGCAATCAATATACGCGCGCGTACATCATTTTGTCTCTTCGTCGTTTTCCTCGGAGGAAAACGAGCGGAAAACCGACCGGCGATGTTTTCCCGCGTGAAAAACATCCAACCTTTTCGACGTGGAAAAAAACATCCATCTTTACATCTATAATTCAGATGAAATCGCGCGAAACGCGAATGAACACATCCGTCGAGCTAATTCTTCGCGCGAAAGAAACTGGATTATTATATTCTTTGTGTGTGTTGAAATATACAATCAGCCGTTTGAATTTACTTTAGGAAACTTTATCGGAACGATTCCTTTTCATCTTCAGAATGGACTTATTATATATATAATCTTGATATTTCGATTTGATTACATTGCTCGGAGATGGAAGATTCTTCCGCTTCGGCCCGGTCGAATTGTATCATTTTAAAGAAAAAACCTTTTTCTTTTGGATAGAGTTTAATCTGAAATCGACGACGACGTCGAGGCCTTCGTTCGTTTTCTCTCTCTCGCTCTCATATCTGGTATCTTTTGATAATTGAGTTTTAAAGTTTCTCGAGAATTTCCCAAGCTAAATTGAAACATTTCTCGCTGCCTGAGTAAAATTTATGTGCGGAAAAGTCGGGGTACGCTAAAAATTTTCCGTTCGTCGCTCGGATTATCCCACCATTGAATATGTCGAAAAATGTCTATGTAGCATCATGAATTTTTAATTTATATTACAAATAAAAAATAATTACTAATTTTACATATTTATGGTTGCGATTATAGATAGACGGCAAAAATCATTAAACGTTTGACTTCTGACTTATAGCTATCGTATCCTTCCGAAACTCGTTACGATCGCAATACATCCTCCGCACAATAAAGCAAAGAAAAAAAATAATGTTCGAACGATCTTAAACGAAGCGCTGAAGATGAAGAATGCCTACAAAGGAAATGAATCTCCTACGTCTATTGCTAATCATTTATTTTATTCAATGTTCTACGCTGACACTTCCGTAATCAATCGTCCCGTTTTGTTTCCTCTCTCGGTTTTTCTACCTAACATCGAATAAACGAGAAACCTTTTCTTATTTTCCTCCGAACGAAAAACAAACGCAACGAAACGATTAAAAACATTATGATATTTTTCACATTCACAATCTTTTTCTTCCATTATCTCGCGGACATCTATAATGCGAAAACTCGATTCCCGAGTATTTAAAATGTTTTCAAAAGTGCTTATAAATCATCATCACAACGTCCGCTGATTTATGCGCGTCCTGCGTAAGCTTAATAAAAACACTCTCGTTTAATTGTGCGCCGCTTTCGAACCAATTCCATTTTCACACCGAAGTCGTTAACTTTTTCACGCCGGCGAACCGAGTCGTTTATCTAAATTAGAAATTTGCTTCGTCGTACGCAACGCACGGATATGGAAAAAAGCATTTTTTTCATAAGCGAGTTTTCGGCTTAATCACATGTTAAACGCGCGAGATTAGAACGAGCTAAATAAACGCGTTTCGTCTAAAAAATTCGATGTTTCAATATAAAAGTTTAATCGAAAAAAAAATCATATAGTTAAATAATGATTAAAAGGTTCATATTTCATTTGCATAAACACGTATTTACAAATTCCATAAGTGGTCGTATCTCGGAAACATCTGCGTATATAAATTAGAAGGCGTCGCTAAAACCGCATATGGCGATGAGAAAAGATGAATAATCGCATATCAGAGAAATTCTAACGCATCCAATTAACAATCTCACTATCCATCTCAAACATCTTCTGACTATAAATATGGAATCATGGAACAAGCTAATATTGCATATTGTGTTCCCACATCTATATGAGTTTTGAAACGTTTCAAATATTATTATCTTTCATATGTGTCTCGACAGTCAATTAATATTATTTTCTTATGTCAGTATCGTTTGCGACGTCAACGCATATGGGGGATGAACAGATGCGTTTTGCGGTCTATGAAAAAAATGAAACACAAAAACACCCTTCGATTGGTTGAAAATGTGTTCCCTCGAATTTTTTTCGATTCTCAAAAATTCATAGACCCCATGCCGAGTCGATAAATCATTTTTCATCCCTAGCACGGCATGCCGAAAAAGCGCTAGATATTTAACCTGAAATTGGATATCGAAACCCCGAAAGGCCAGTATCTTGTGTAAATTTACACCGTTCCACTTTCTGTTTTTCACAAATAAATAATGCTCAGCGGATTCTTCGTATTCCCGGTGAACGAACGGAATGCGAATATTTTCATTTTTAATAATTTCACGAGTCAAGAGTCGTAGGCGAAAAATTGCAATTTGGATCACGTACGACGATGAGCCCCAGTTTACCAGTGGTGACCAAGTTTTGTCACGTCACGTACACTTGTAAATCCCACGAAGATAGGCTCTCTCGTTGCAAGTTCCACCTAGGGTGATTCGCAGACCAGGTGCTCTCAAATTTTAATATTTTAATAATCTAAATCATATTTTGACTGAATCAAAAAAGTAAAGACAAAATTTTAAATTTTATAAATTAATTTTGTGAAAATATGCATAATTTCTGAATGTTTCACGTTTCAATAACGAAAGCAAAATTTGTTACAAACGTTAATTGGGTTCAAAAGCGTTGCCGAAGCATTGTGCGCATCGACGTAAACCGACTAATTAACTCGAAAAATCTTAACGAGAAAATCGAAATGGACGAGACTGCAAAGAGAGCGCAAAATAAAAAATTAACCCGCCCGGTCTGATTCACGAGAAACAATTATTTTCAGTGCGGTTTCTACCACAGTCCGCCCTTACCAAATTACAATATGTGTACATACGAGAACAGATCCAAAACTCACAATTTTGACAACGATAATTATATTTAATGCATTGATCATTTATTTAAATTTCAAATTGTCAAATCAAAGAAAAGAGTATGTGTATATTAAATTAAAAAAATAATAAATTAAATTCATTATATTCATATCTTGATTTCTTCTCATTTTTTCCCTGAAATAAATGATCATCATATATTTTTCATTGAACTACTCAATCAAATTTTCAATATAGCGAATTTTGATTCTACATCCCTCATACACAACATGTTTTCCATTTTATTTATTTTTCTGGAAGGCGGTAAGGGGTGCGCACTTATTTTTTATTTTCGTATGGTTTACGACCCTCGATTTGAGAGAATCACAGGCTGCCAACCTCTCTCACGTCTCGCGCAGCCCACCCATAAATACTTCGAGGTCCGCCACCGGAGGGTTTTCGGGGCCATCTCGGATGGCCTCCTTTATCACTGTTTACCTTAAGTAAAAAATGTGATAAAAATCTTACGATTCGAAGGAAACGAGCCGCCTTTTCCGCGCGCCTTCATGCTTTTGCTCCGACTAGATATAATAGGACAAGAGCCTCTTGAACGAGCCGAGGACTTTTCGCGCTTTACGTGATGGACCGCAGTCTGAATCGTTTTTCTAATAAAAACGAGTGTTTTGTGTTTCATTTTGTTTGAAATATATTAATTATTTTTGTATTTTTTCAAGTGTATGAAAATTGAATTAGAACGATCCAGTAAAAATGCTAAGTGATATTTGTCGTATTTTGACTTAAGTATTGTATTTTGAATGAAAGATGAAATTTTCAATAAAAACTTTATTTATTAATTATAAATATTTATGAAATATAATTTTTACTGTTATTTTACAACTTTTCTGTCAACTTTTTAATTCCCTTTTTGTAAAATTGTGTCGGTTATGAATCAAAATATTCGGAAAGTCCCTTTTTACCTCATCTACATTTTTAAAAATGTTCTCGTCTAAATGATTTAATAATGTTTATAAGAATGTCTGTGATCGACATAATACAAAACATGTAATGAAAAATTGACGAACATAACACAACTAAGGGTCGAAAAGGACCACCATAAATACGACACCATTTACGGAATTAGCTGATTTGGTCCTTCCATAACACTTTAATTATTTATACATTTTTTTTATAAAATTTATAATATACAACCGAAAATTTTAATGATCTAAAAAAGTGATATACATAAACACTTATTATTTTCCAACATTCAGCACTTTCATCCTACATAAACTCACACCCAAATTACCTTTCATTATGTCATAAATTTTAATGTGAATTAAATTAATATTTTCCTTATTCATCGAGACTATTATAGTCCATAACGCCACGAGCACCATTTAAATTTAGAAGAAGCATTCTTTTAACACATCCGACGTGAATATGATTTATCGTGAAGACGATACAAACGATCGTCGGCGAGACGAAACCAGACCGATGAGGAAGTCTTCGTTCTGAGCGACGGCCATACACATGAAATTCAGGATCCCTAAGGGACTTCGATTAAAATATTCAAATTGAGCAACCACCTCGAGGGACAGTCCGTAGATTGTGTAATTTAACAGCGCGATAAACACCGTCGACGGTGATGCACGACGACAGTACCGCGAAACAACTCGCGTGCACGTTTAATTGTCTCCTATATATCGCGAAATGCTTCTGCTATATACGTGTTTGTTATTTAATTGAAATTTCTTTGGTAGTGCTTCGGTTGGGTTATGGCTTTTGCCTTTGTGACGTATTTTATGATACGTGTGCGTGGTAAAGAATCAAACTGATAATTTGTATCGATATCGAAGCGTGAAAAACTAATCAGATAAAAAATAGTTCAAATCAAATGCATCCTGTATTTTGACTTTTTTAATATATCAAAATTTGAAATTTAAGAAAAAAGCAAAAATCGAAATGTGTGAAATTTAAAATCTATATTTTTCTAAGTATTCTTTAAAATTATAAAACGATCTCTAACTATTGTTTTTATTAAAATTTATTTTAACCAACTGAACTTACGTATCACTCATTTCACTTAACTTTTATGTTCAGAATGAACCATTGTATCATAAACACTAACTCAATCGATATTATTATATATCTAAAAATTCGTTCAATAAAATTGATAAAAATAATATCATCATCTAGAAATGTCTTGCGATATTCACGTACAATTTTTATATGGAATCGAAGTTTTATTTTTGTAAATGGCTCTCGAGCGTTCGATTCGAATGCCTTTTGCTTATTCACGAGTGGAATCAAAATAAACGCCGTCTGTATATTGCATTATATTATTATATCGTTATATGGAATCTATCGGATGTTGCCAACTTTAGTGCAATGTCGTGTATGGATGCAGTTCAGTGCAATTTCGTTATGAAACGTTTACGACTTAGCTTGTAAGATAAGTACGGCCGTTCGTGTCGGTTCGAATTGTTTCATTTTCAATTACGAATTTCAATAAAATCATATCATTTACATTTGATTTGTAGATCTAATATTTTAATTTCACTACAAAAATCAACAATCGTACATAAAATCGTCGAATCTCTTCCGAAGCTTCCCACGAGACTCAGCCTCGGTCAAAATCCGCCCACACCTCACAAAATCACCTCAGATTAGGTTAGGTTAGGTCCCTTTCGTGTTTCGTGACCCGAATAGCGCATTCGAACCTTTTTTTTTCGTATATACGTTTTATCTGTCGCGTGACTACAGACGCTTTGCGCCTCGTCATTAGCGTCGGAAGTGTTAACAATAAAACGCGAATATACAAGCCGCACTAATCAGATAATGCACGTGCACACGAATTCCGATAGACACGTGTGTGTTTTGTGTATGTGCAAATTGTGCATTGGCAATATTTGCCTGTTCTGCGAGTTGCGATTTTACGTACGATTTCAGACTTTTGTTGTATGAGGGATGGGGCGGTATTGTTTCTGATGTGATGGATCGATATAGAATTAGATTTTTAATTTGTGAAATTTATTTTTATATTTATGATGTTCGGAGTGTTGTATTTCTTGCGAAATATTACATTTTCAATTTGATCACCTTATTTGGTAATCAATTTAATTTGTTGTTAAATATCTAATAATTTTTCTTTTTGTTTCAGATTCATGAAATCGACGATCAGACAATTCGACAATAATTATAAAATATGGAGAATTTGAATTCTAATATATAATCTCAGTCACGAATATGATTTAGTTTCCAAACAATAATTTCAAAATGCGCCTTTTCATAATTTTTTGGTTCAGTTTATTGATAGCAATTGGAAATGGATCAGATCCTCCCGACTTCGAAGGTAATTTTTTCACATTTCACATTAAACCTTAAATAAAAATTGGACCTTTTCCATCAATTTTATTTTTATCCTCACTGCAATCTAGTTACCGCAAATGTCGAACTCAATTTCGAAACCACGTTCCCACTGCATAGTTTTCATTTATGTTTGCTTTGCGGTGTAACCAATTCACAGAGAGCCGCGCTTTTAAATTAACATCTTAAAGACGGGTCCCGCGCTAGCGCGGAAATTTAGATAGTACCGCGTACGACGGGTCCCGCGTTTGCGCGGGTTGTATACAGTCGATTTCAACACCATCTCTTGGGGGAAAAAAAAGAACATATTTATTCGGGAATTAATTAGTTTCGTTCATATGCGTTTGCTTCGAACTTTATAGTCAATTCCTGCAACATTTGAATTCCATTTCTAAGATTTTTATGACTTTGAAATTTGACCTGATTTCGCTCTTTTCAAATCATATATTTTGTATTTATGCGATTTTTTTTGGAAAGGATTTATTTTCATCGAACTCTACACCATCTTTCGGTTGAATTTGAAAATAAGTTCAATGTGGTCGAAGTTTTTTCAATATACAGTCCATCCCAACATCTGGATCCCATTTATATTTTTTCTAACGAAAATTTGTCTCATACTGCCCTTTTCTGATCACTTTACAATTAGTATTCGTGCAACTTTTCGACGTTGCAGTCGGACTTTTGATCGGGATTTTTTTTTATTGTGGAACAAAATATCGAAAATTCTGCTTCCTTTTTTTTTCAAATAATTCATTAATTTCAATATACGTAAAAAAAAAAAATGGAATCGAAGATGATATAATATATAACGAAAATTATAACGACGCGTTGTCTGAAGACCTCAGTGATGATAATGTAGACGATAGTGATTCGGATAGTGGTTCTGACATAGTAACAAGAAGAACAAGGGATCCTCGTACTATGCAAGTACTTTCGAGCGATTCCGAAAACAATTCTGAAAGTGATGTGGATATGGACTGGTCAGACACTGACACTCCACGAAATAATCAGAGCTTTGTGGAGCTCAGGTATCAAAATCTTTCCACAAAACTCCCCAAAGTGAAGAAAAGTGTTGCCTCTATGTTCATTGGGGACGATTTTTTGATGAAGTAGTGAAAGAAACAAATCGCTACTATGATCAAAATAAATCAAAATACAAAGAGCCGAAAAATCAGCAAAATGGAGATATGTGACAGTAATAGAATTAAAATTATTTTTTTGGCTTGATAAATTGATGGGTCAAGTGCGAAAAAATTTTATTGGTCCACTGATCCATTTATCGAGACTCAGTGTTTTCTAAAACGATGAAAGGGATCGTTTTCTGCAAATTCTGACATTTCTCCATTTCAACAATAATGAAGATATTGGAGAAAATACGGATCGATTGGTAAAAGTCAATTTTGGTGAAAACTTTTCCGAAAAATTTGCAACCATTTTACAAACCAGATCAAAATCTTTCCTTGGATGAAGGATGATTCATGGAAAGGAAGATTGTTGTTCAAAACCTACAATCCCAGCAAAATTGTCAAATATGGAATCCTTTGCAGAATGGTGTGCGAGTCCACTTCTGCATACATTTCGAGTTTCAAAATTTACTCGGGGATTTCGGCGAAACTTGAAGACACTATTGACTTTCTCTTACGTCCATTTCGCGGATTGTGGCATAATATCTACATGGACAATTTTACAATTCGGTTAATCTAGCACTTAAATTGTTGAAAGACAAATTTCGAATTTGCGGAACAATCCGAATACATAGAGGGTTACCGAATAGGTGAAAATAATTATTTATAACGATAATCGAAATCTAATGATATTTTTCATAATGTTTTTTTTATTAGACGACGAGTCGTCGACTAAACGATTTCACGGCCCAAGACGAATGGACAACCTTTTTTTTTTGTATGCATGTTGCGCATAGTGCCGCAGTTCATATTTCAGAATATTTTTTTGTAAAATCAACATTGAATGTGAAGCGAAACGTGTCATTTTATGTTCGGCAACTTATTTTTGAACTAATAAACGAATCTGGTGAATGTCAGTGGTTTTCAACATTTTTTATTTATTATTTCATACATAGTTATTTAATTACATATTTAAACGTAATTATACATGAAAATTACGTTTTTATTTCACCAACACTTAAAATGTATTCTATTATGCACTATTTGAAAATTTCATTAAAATCGATTCATTAATAAATTATTTTCGACGATTTTAATAAATTTTGGAATACGTGCGTTTTTGCACGAAAATTGCCCGTCCTGTGTGAATATCTCGCCAGCGCGGAACCCGTCCGTAAGATGTTAACATCCGCGGTGCACCGAAAAACCGATAATAAAGTATAAAAAAAATTATTATATACACGCACACAAAGGGGAACACACCCGACCGATTATTTATTCAGCCGAAACAGAACAGTGGGGTCCGTTCTTGGTGTACGAAAGCCAAAAAACAAAAACTAAAAATCGAGAACCAAACAAAAGTCAATCCAACACACGTGGGGTCTTTGTGCTGCGCCCGGCTAACGAAGAGTGAAATGTTTCTCAAATGCTCAAATGTTGAGAAACGCTAGTCATAACATCGTTCGATCAGTATCATATGGTCATATGGAGATATTTGATTTATAACCATTTCATATCACATTATGTACTTTTATATGCTTTTTATATACTGAATTCTAAACTACTGCTTATAATCATATAATTTTCAACCCAGCAACCTCAGAATCCATTTTTATGTATAATTAGACAATTTATAGATATTCAAATGATTCCCTTTTTAATTTTGGTTCAAATTTACTCGATTTTGGATTCGAAAATGCACTTTTTCGCGGTTCAGACGCTTCAGAATCTCGTTGCTATTTCCGTTAACACTTTGTATCCGAGAGATACACGGATGGGGCGTCACCGCTCATTAACCGAAGTCACTTTGCAAAATGACTGGGCATTTCGGCGGTATTTCGAGGGATGACATCCTCTTGGTGGTAATTCGATAGGTTTGTGTGCAAAATGCGAATTCTTCGGATGATCGATCGACCAGCTTCTGAGAAAACGCGTCGATTATTCAAAGAAATCGTTATATTGATTGACGTTTCAATCAACTAGTTCTAAAAGCATCAAAAAAATCATCAAAATCTACTCGATTAATCCTCAGGATATTCGATATTTATATTTTTGTCAAAAATGATCGACTCACCGAACATGTGGGTTCAAATAAACCAGATCCGATCGTAAATAGATCCGATGAAAAAGCCAGATCATAGATCATGCAGTTAATTGATCGATCTCGTATTGATTACGTCGTTACTTGTCGATCATCAATCATCCATTGAACGTGTATCAGATTCGATCCCCGACCATTTTCCCTTATTTAGAATCGATTCTAAGCAGCGGTGTAAACTCGTGTATATCGTTTCGTCGCCGACAAAGTAATATGAAATTTAATTTATATATTTTTTCGCCATAAAGGAATACGGGTTTTATCGTCGATTCATTTCAGGGAAGCGTTTAATTCGAAATTGATGAGAGAGCTCGTTTATCGGTGAACGCATCGAAATCGCATTATCGTATCCGCGGTTTAATTTCGTTATCCGCGCATAATGAGTGCGACACGTGCAAATATTTCGGAGAGGATTTGCGAATTTCTGAACGTCTATTTTTTAATGAAATTTAATTATTTTGAACAAATCCAGAGAAATTAAAATTGATATTATAATATTCATCTTTAAAAGTCTACATAATGTCCACCTCAGATCGAAACCTTTCCAATATATTCTAATATTAACACCAAATATTTATTTAGTTACGTAAACCGATTCAGTTGACACCTCAAAACTGGGGTTTCGCGAAAAAATAAACACATGCGCCTAAATTTATATTAACGACCGTCAACACGTGGTTTCTTCGGTTCGAATGCGACAATAACGAGAGGGCGTAGTTTTAAACGGCCAAAATAGACTGATTCTGTTATGGTTCCGTGAAATTCCCGAATTTCCCCATTTACACGAGGATCCCGTTTATAAATAAATAAATATTCAGAAATCCACGTCGATTGCGAAAGAGCCGATATTTGTTCGGAACGTGGAAAGCTCTGACGAATGTTTATTGTTTGTTCGCATTAGCGTTCGGCGCGAATAATATGCACCCTCTCGTGACGCATCTGTTTTCGAAATGCATAGAAATTTCATGTAAATTCACGCACGAATGCTAACATTGGCCGATTCGACTGATTGGTAATTAATGTCTCGATGTATAATGACAGTTTCGGATACTATAAATTCTGTTCTCAAATTTTAGTAGTTTAGAGTTGAGCGAAATGTGCATCGTTCGTTAAAAAATATATGTTTGGTGCGAAAATTTGATTATTATTTAAATATCTATAAAACTTCAGGTTGACCAAACATAATTTTCGGCGCCTTTGACACATTTCGTCTGACGCCTCGTACGAATAATATTTACACCAAATCTGCGACGTTTGCATCTCGACGACAGTTCCCATCGTCATCACGTCCAATAAACAATCATTAAAATTTAATTTAAATCCATCAACGGCGTCACGAATCCGCGACATCAAAAGCACCGAAACCGTACACAATTCACAAACAAAACGCCGAATAAAAAACGACACAGGATCGGATACGGATTTACGGGGACGTGCTTCCTTCACTAATGAAGAACATGTTTAATTTTCCCCTGCTACGAAAAGATCAAAGATAATAAACGCTCCTGCGAGGCGAAACTAAAAATAATTAGTCATGCGCTTCGCTCTTGGGCGTGCAATAAGCGATAGGTCGTTTGATGTGAAAAGAAGTGCTGCGATGGCGAATTCCTATGATTTTTTAAATGGTGTTTTCGTCTGTGTGGTAGATGTGGAATTATGTGGGTTGTTCGTCTTCATTAGGGCGAAACGGCGACGGCCCATTGATGGACGGAAGTCTCAATGAATTGATTGTTATGATGGAACGGAATGACGTTTGACTATTCATAAAATAATTAGCAGAGGTTGAATTTATTTGGTTGATGGCATTGATGCATCCGTCAAATGCCATTGTGTTTAATTAATTTAATTATATTATATTTCTTTGCTAATTTAAATTTAAATTTTATTTATTAATTGAATTCAGTTCAAAACATACATAGATTGTATTTGAAAATTAATCAAATTTAGTAAACATTGTGTAAAATTCAACTGAAATTTTCAGTACTCTAAAACGAATGAATAATAATAATTTTAATTTTAATATAATTTTAATTTTTAAATATTTAAACTATTTTGATTAAAATTATACTGGTGGTTAATTCCGAACATGATTAAAGTTGATTGAGTGAATCCATTCATTTTTTTCAATTAACTATACTATTCGTCGAAGCTCAAAGTCGACATCATAAAAATAATTACGTACATGTTCTTCTGAAAAGAAAATATGTATTTCTTGGGTCATTAAATATAGAATCAACTACGGATGCAATAATTGAAATAATAATTAGAAACTTAAGAAAGTACACGTGCAGTATCTCTGAAAGGGTAAAACTGAAATTGAGCGTGGCCCTTCTGGCGACGAATGAGTATTATTAATGATCTTTCAAGTCTTCTCAGTATACTTGTGGATACCATTATTTTTTTCAACTTTTTAAACGCACAAGACGGTTTTCTTATCGCATATCTCCCGCAACGGCCATTTGGTGAAGGAACGCGACCAGAAAATTCGAAACTCATTCGAAAAGTGCACGTCTTACTTTGTACCCTCAATTTAACATCTAGAATTGATTTTTTTTTTAAATAAACTCGAGGTTCATAACGACGATATAAATTTATGAATACGCGAAATAAAAAATAAACGCGTATGTATTCATAAGCCGAGCAATCGTCACTTGACGATTTTATCTCAGACTCGAGATCGAGCTAGTTGACGTGCTTCATATTTCAGCAAAATTAACGAAGTGTGAAAAGCAGCCGGCGCTGAAAGCTGAAACGTAGCGGCTATATAGTGTCATTCTGCATTCGAGTTTTCAAATTCGCAGAAATTTTGGCGCCGAGTGCGAATTTTAATCGAATTAGCCGCTCACGAGCACAGCGGAAGAGTTCACGGTTATCGTTTAGTAACGAGAGATTCGTATGAAATTTACAATTTCTACGATGTTGATTTTAGACACGATCGTATATAAATTGTTCTGAAATTTCCCACGCTTATTTGCATATGTCGATCGGATTTAAGAATAAATAAAATATTGAATAATTTCACTTACGATTATTATGAAATATTATGAGTATATGGATATCGATAAGTTGTAATTGAATCATTGATTTTTTTACTAGCTCGTCAAATAATCGCAACAGTTCCGCCGCAGTCGATTATGCAGATATAGACGTAGAATTAATGCGATTCAAATTTCAATTTTGAAAATACGATCCTTCGGGGATTACCATTTGCGGAAAAATCCGCAGTTCGCTGAAATTGCATTTCGCTCGCGAAAAAGCCTCATTTTGCTTTTGTGCGCGGTTTTTTCGTACACGTCGCTTTACTCCAAATTTACCGTATAAATTTACTCCTACATTATCGAAACTATACGCAGATAATCAAACATCGACATTAATATTGTTCTAGCGTGACCAAACGAGTGTCGAGCGTGATTTTGACAGGCGCATTTTCCTCGTCACGATTGAAACGTCCAAATTCAAATGATCTAAATGCACTCGTTGCACATATATACGTGGTGTGATTCTAGCTTTAGTTCAGATTTATATTTCATGTGTACTATGAACGTTCGCTGGTAGAAATGACATTTGGATAGGAATAATTGAACGGCCAGTTCCATGCCGTTCTTCGGATCGTTCCAGACGAACGTGTACTATCTATCTATCCGTTTCCATTCGGTCCGCTGAACAAAAATCCGCTTTGAAGCTTACGGCGACTTCATACGGGAATCATATTAAAAGAAATAATCGCATTTACTATTGCTATCTCGGCGATTTTCAAAAATGAGAAAAAACCGAACACAATTATCGATGGAATAAAATAAATGGGGATCGCATTATATTCAGCCATCTTATACGAATGTTATCCGGTTTATTCACATAAGCGAATTTCTCCTTATATAAATTTTGAATTTTTTCTAATATCGGCTTTAATATTGCAGGCGATCTGGTCTCAGAGCATATCCCAGATCAAATCGAGGACCATCGCATATCAAAGGAGAAGTCCTCGTCCCAGAAGACCGCCGTCGAAAAGGACAAATCAAAAATGGACAAGTCCGAAAACGAGTCTCACGAGCTAAAGCCTCTCGTCCCTCTGGATCCGGAACCTTACGATCCCTACAATCCCAACCACAAACCCCCGCCGGTCGAAGTCGGCGAAGAAGATCAAGAATACGACCACGAATACGACCTGAAGTCTTCGAAAGGACACGAAGACGACGACGACTCGCATGGCCTCCTGAGTCCTGTAGGATCCGACCATCTGCTCCAACCCAATTCGGATAATCTACCCGTGTTCCTGGTGGAGCCTAAGGATTCGTTCATCATCAAAAATAAACCGGCCACTCTTCATTGCAGAGCGGCTAATGCCCTAAAGGTATTATTACGTTTAACCCTTTAAAAGTTCGTCTACATATAATTTTATATAATAAAAATAAATTTTCTTTTATCGTATATGTAAGTATGTAAAAGCTTTCAAATGGGATTATGATTCATGTTTAAATCTAATACTGTTTTTTTTTCGGACAGATGTATTTCAAATGTAATGGCGTCAGATGGTCATGCCCCAGCCAGTTGGACATAGTTGACCCTCAAACTGGAGTGCGTGTGGTGGAAGTCGATTGCAACGTAACAAGGAATCAAGTCGAAGAGTTCTTCGGAAAAGATGGTTTTAAATGTGATTGTATAGCTTGGGCTGGAGGATCTGGTCAGATAAAGAGTCAATCAGCTTACATTGAAGTAGCATGTAAGTATTAATTTAATTTAAATTTATTATTATATGATAAAAAGTTTGTAATATTAAAAAAAAAACACATGTATATGTTTGTAGTCATACAAATTTTCTGACATAAACGTACCCTTATTTTTATATGAATCGTATCAAATTTATGTACGTTTTAGTATATTAGATGCGCATAAATGTTCATTGTGATTAATGTAGATATTACAATCTATCGTCAAGGGACGAATCAAAGGGATTATTTATTTTTGCATGAGTCAACCGAATGCGGGCATTGAACACAATAGGAACAATCGTAATACTCTCATCTAACGTATTCAAATTCGAAAACGATACTTAAAAGACGACGCAATTATGTACTAAATAAAAGTATAAGGGTTGAAATTTATGCTGGCTCGTTTTTTCTTTATCGAAGTAAAAAACTTTGAAGAGAATTTTTCATGTGGAATAAACACGTTTCTGCGATGACATATCGTCGGCGATATTTTTTTCACTTTTATTTTTTTTCATCGAGCGAAAGTTTCTCAGAAAAATTGCGCGAATTGTTTATTTATGAATCCTTCGAGGATAACGTATGAAATGCGCATTCATCATTTTCAACCCCGAGTTACAGTATAGGGGCAAGGGCGAAACTGTTCGAAAAGTTTCACGAACGCGCGAAAAACTTTTCGACCGAAATAAATCATGTGACCAACAACTTTCGGGTCGATTTTATTTCGATATTAGCTTCATTTTTACATGTTTTCTTACCCTTTATATATTTTTTCCAACCGTTGAACACGTCTCATATTTATTCATAAACTACTTTTTCGCGAATTTGAAATTTTTATTCATATTTTTGAATTTACCGATACTAAGTAAACGAAATATTATGAATCAATTCAATTTAAAATTATCTGGCAATGTGAAAAATTTCAAAGAAGCTTCAGACATATAAAAAAACCTTTAAATTTTCTATATCGACAATATTTAAATATTCAATGGCCAATCATGCCGATTTGAACACCAATCTCTCAACGCAGACGAATTCGAACGCTGATAAGCGCATACATCCCGCGAAACGCATGTCGCAGGAAGAATGAAAAGGATTTGTAAATGCGGAAAGCGAAAGAAGCCTTTTTGGAATATTTGAAACGAAACCTCCTCTCGTGAATGGATAATGTACGCGAAACGGGCGTTTTTCACGCGCCGAAGACGACTTTCATATTGCGTGCTAGTCTTATATCGGTGTGTTACAAACACGGCCGATATCGCTTCTTTTCCCCGACCCACATCTAGCAAAGTGGTCTCGGCGAGAAATCGTATGATTCTTGCATGACTGCCGATCTCTCGCATAAAGGACGACGTAATAAAATATTCCGAGGGATGCGAACGAGACGAGAAGTCGCATTCTACGAGGATTTAGACAGGAATTGTTAAACTTCCTTATACACAATGATGATTCAAACTCACATACAAGAAAAGTCTTTGATACAATTTGAATAGTTCCACGCTTACATTTACTATGAATTTTTTTTATGAATACTTCAAATTTTATAAAAATTTACAATAAAAAATATTTTTGTTTCTATATAAGACTTGATTCGATTTCAATTATTTTACAATCGAAAATTTCAGAAGAATAATCCGTAGTTTGAGCACATCTGAATCAGACAATTCGTACAAGCAAGAAATTGCACAGAACCTTTAAAAATTCATGTACCGAAAAGGGATCCGTCTTGCCTAGATATTGCCTAGTTGTGAACGTGTCACTTTTCGTCCTCGCAAATATTTTATTTCGAGCTTTGATTCCGTGTCCTGAATTCGGGACCGTTTCAGCCATGGCGTTCCATTAAAGCTTCATACGGTCTAAATCTGTAATTTAGTCCCGTCGTCATATTGTCGTTCGAGTTAAACCGACCCCGTCGACGGAAATCTGGTCGTTTGGTTGTTTGTGTTGAGGGATGTTCACGTTTAAAAGATATAAAATTGAATGGGTTTCGGTCTGTTAAATATCTAAAGCTCAGTCGACCCTTTATAAGTGTCTTTAAAGGTTTCGATATGTCTATTGAAAATTTAATTAAATCCAATATTTAAATCTGTAAAAAGAAAATGAAACAATCGTAAATTCAGGAATCTCTATCTGATCGTTTAAACATGTACGAATCCTTTATGTAAAAGTATCCTTCGTCTCGGCACATTCAAATAAAATATGTACGTATAAATAAAACGTCGATGTCTTCATGTCCCACAGACAGATAGGCAAAGCGGGCTATGCGGAAGAAAAAGGACACAGTTCAAAAGCTCGCATACGTATTCACCATTTACATTTATATTGGACGAGTTCGTATGACCTTTGAGGACCCACAGCTTGAGATGTCCTGGCCGTCGAAGAGTTCAATCACGATAAAGGAGAGACCTCTTTTAGAGGAACTGTTTATACGATACTCGTCCTTCTGGGAATATCGAATACGATATTGTTGAAAAATGTATTTACGTTAAACAATCGAACGTTTTGTTTAAATTTTTAACGAATCACTTCTGGGTGGAACACTATTCGTGCATTATGCAATATTGAAGCATTTCATGTCGAGCATACGAAGTGTTTTTATTTTTATATACTTTTTAATGAATCTGTCAACAACTTTTTAGATTGAACAGATATGTATATCTCATTGTTTTACATACTAAAACATATAATCCCCACGAACCTTTTATCTTCATCATGGTTGTTTTATAACTTTTTATAATGACCGTAAAATAAAATAAATCTGTTGAGTGCCTGAATCATCGTATAATTAAATAAATGGAGTATAAGAATAGTTATTGTATTTAATGATCTTAACATTGTTGTATGCAACGGTTCCCATCAAATCACTGAAGTTGAGCAACAAGTGATGCGATCTGTTCATAAACGAACCATTGGCCTAAAGAAGATTTTTATTGTTCAAAACATCAAAATTCACCTTTCATTTACGGCACACAACAATGTCCGAATTTTCAATAAATATTGTTAATTCCAATTCCTGTACTGGACATTATGTAAACTATGTATGTATGATGATAATGATAAAAATTATCACAAAAAAAAAACCTTCAACAACCTTAAAACTAATCCAAATAAAAGTTTGAGAAACCCACAACATACAATATAATATATACGATCCGTGGGTGTCCTCGTGTTGACATGTCCGCCCGGCATTTAGAGCTTCTGATAAAAGCAATTAACGTTGATTAGGATAGATGGGACGGGATGGGACGGGACAACCCCGTTCTGGCTTAGCTTAATCTGCGACGTTTTTGTCGTCCCGCGAACGCTATAATCTCTATTGTGTGTCCCCGGCCGCATGAAACTTATTAATTAAATCGGCCGCCCTTCCCGCCCACCCGCCCATCGAACGGGGTGTTTCTTGATCGATCGACTTTTGTTATGTGTCGGGTTTTTTAAGTTGAGTGGTGGCTAAATTTGAGTTTTTTTATATCCGATATTAAGTGGAATGGTTGAAGTGGGGAGATTAGGTGACGTATGATTGTGATTGGAAAAAAATTGATTTCAGTTAAGTTTATTTTTTTATATTCGATTAAGTCAAAAAAATAAAAAGATACATCATAGTATACGAACTCTTAAGAAAACTATAATATATTATATTCTTCGTGTAAAGCAGGTATTGGCAAACTCCGGCCCGCGGGCCAAATCCGGCCTTCTACCTGTTTACAATCCGACTCGCAGGTTAATATTGATTTTGTAGGAAAAAAATTAAAATTAAATAAATTTAGAAACAATTTAGAAATTCTCACTTTCAAAAAATAATCACAGCGGATATATTACCTGAAATTATTGTTGAATTACAATTACGAATGCGTTATTCGGGTCTTGATACAATTGCGAAAAAACCTTTCCATATTTCCATATATAATACAACTCAGGAGCTTCTGACAGACTCTTAATTGGAAGTGATGGTTCTTCAAATTTATGTACATATTTAAAAATAAAATGTTTTTATCGATAGTATAGATTTAATCAATAAAAAACGAAAAAGAATTGCCTACAGCGCAATTCATTGATACGTGATGATGTCGATATATGAATTTTAAGATTTATTAAAATTTGCCTAGACAGTTAAATTCAATAAGAATATATTTAATTTAAATTCAATACAATAAAAATATTTTAATTTAATTTATATCAACTCTAGAAATGTTAATTTTTTAATATCAAATGAAATGGTTTTTTTTCCATTCAAATAAATTTAATACAATCAATTTAATCCACGCATGCATCTAATGCTTTCAAATAAAATATATTGCCGCCGATTTAAAAGTTTGTATGTATAACGACACGTTGAAATGCGAATAAATCTATCAAACGGGACGTTTGAATTGCGACATCTGTGACGCCTACAATTAATTGTCTTACAGAAAAAAATCGACTACAACCACCACACGACTTTCTTCTCTTTTCAACATCGGATTAAAATTCCATAGATCCAATCGAAATATTATAAAAAAACACATATCAATTTGAGAATCACAGTTTCCTTTCTCCAAAGCGCAAAAGCAACCCCACATTCACAATGGGCAGCGTTGACAAAGCGGAACCGCGCATTTTTCTCATTGTTCCTGCAACGAATAATATCCTTTTGATCGCTCACGTTCATTTCGCAGGACGCATTGTTTCCCCGGCTGCACGTTTATATGCACCCATATCGAATTTTGCACGTTCGTTTCGTCGCTAAATGTTAAGGTGCTGTTTTTTCGAGCGAATCGCCCGCTTGCGGCTGCATAATGTCGCATTATAAATGCGCTTTCGCTTTATCGTCGCGAAATGATTTTATGAGCTTTGTGTTATGGTGTTTTGTTGTAGCGTCCACTACGTGTCGTCGAGCGATATCGTTTCGCTTTACGATTTATCGACTCGAGGGAGAAATGCGTTGTATGAGGAAAAATTGCGGAAAAATGCACGTTTGAGAAAAACGGAACTGTGCATCGGTTTTGATAATATATTGATACTGAAATTAAATGTAAATATATGATTAAAGCCAATAATTTTTATTTATTTCATGGATTAGTTTCTATGGAAGTTAAATGACGAATGGTGCGGTTAATATCCGTATTGGGCCAAGTTTTTTTGATAAAAGGTTTTTAGGATTCGAATTCAATCAAGATTTAATATAAATATTATAAAAAAATATTCTATTTTATAACAGTATCGAAAAATAAAGATAATAACGACCATCACAAGAATAAATGTACAATACAACATTATCATCATTTTTGTTCGGTCATGAAAACCTCGATCATAATATCGCAGCAATAATTTGTCTGAAAAGAACATACAACCGTTTCTCATCGTTAATTATAATTTATTATTAATTATATTATTTTCACGATCGATGCACGTGCCTCTGCCATATATGAGAAGGTTGTTTTATGTGTTCGTCATAAATTTATGATCTTTACGCTTGTCGTTAGCTCGCACTTGCAAGCTGCATACACGTATGTACCGAAAATATGCAAACTGCAAGCCGTGTGCATTGCAATCCACAGAACGTGATCGCAGAGCGAAACATTCCATTTTGAACGATACGAAAATAAATTTCAAGCATACCAATTTTAAAATAAATACGCTAGTATTTATCCTTATGCGATTTCCCGATATCGCTTCGGTAACTGTAAATGTTTCGCAAGAGTTAGACGATTCAATGGCGTTAAATATACTTTTATTAGTACCAATAAAAATAAATTACTGTTCGGTTATATATTAAATGTTGAATTCGGTTTATTTATATTTAAAGTATATTTTTGTGCTCGTGTATATTACAAAATAATTTATGATATGATTCAACAAAATATACAACCTTGAAACGACATGGAAATCCATTTTGTTAGATTATATAATGTGATATGAAAAGTTAAATCATTGCCACTTTTATTCTCATAAGCGTCCCGCTGACAGAATGCAAAACTCTTCGAAAAACCGAACCTTCACAGCGGTCGGTAAAAAAGTGAAAAGGCTTGTATCGATATGGTTTATGAGATTCTTTGTTTTTCCCTCCGACATTATTTTTCCTCCGATATCCGAGGGCATTATCGCCGTTTTTTCCAACCCGAGCATATTTTTTCGGTCCGCTCTGCGAATTCGTGCGGCGATTTTCCCGCGCGCGGGGAAAAGCAGGAAAAATCCCTATTTTTTAGCCGTTAAGAAGATACACGGGCGGGCCCCAAAATTCATACATACGAGTATACGGAAAATATGAAATCGGCCCAAAACGTATACAGAAAGTACGAAATCGTCCGATCCCAGGTACGATGAAAGTATTACGAACGCTCCCTTCGACATCGTTTTATGTTCGCCGTTATTCATATGCGGAAATCCGGACGCGCTCTTTGTTCGCATTATGCGGATTTAATTCAGTACTCAAACGTTCTTTTTTTCCTGCTTAAATGAGGCAACCGGCATTTTTCTATTTAGGATCTCCCCCTATTTTTGTATTATTTTATAAACACTTTTTTATGCGAATATAAGAGTTTCAAATACATACTTAATATTGCTTTATGTAAAAGTTTGAATAAATCTATAGCTTTAGAACTATTTATCAACTTCATTATTATAACCTATATAATTTTCATTAATTTTTTCAAAGAGTTGTATACTAAATCATCCCTTAGTAAATCATTTTAGACCAGACACAGTCAGTTCATTTTTCTAAGAATTAACCGTTCTACATATCGTTCAATTATAACAATCGTTAAATTCTAGCATTTCTGATTTAACTTGGCCTTAGTTGTACATTGAAAAAATATTTTATGAATATACATTTTTTAGTATCGATACGATCTCGTTATCATATTCGCCCACAACTCATATAGAATTTCCGCAGTTGCCATAACCTAGTTTCAGCAATGCACATAAACTTTCCAACGGAACTATAAAGTAAAAGTAAAAAAAACGGCCTCGGACATAAAACTTCGGGACACAAACGTGCATCACGATAAAAGGGTTGAACCTTCTGCGGAAGCAATCGGACTAAAAACGGACAAACACGTAACAAGTTAAATTACCACCGATAGTGCTAAATTGCTACAAAAAGCCGAGGAAAAAAAGACAACCAACAACAGTCGAAAAAGAGAGAAAGTCCGAATGAAATTGTTCGCGGGTGCAATATGCATTAGAGTCGACTGAATAATTGAATCGAGACGTTATCGAATTAGTCCAGTTTTGTGCCATTACCTAATGAAACCCAAAAGGGATTTCGTACTGTAACATTGAATGGATGACCGTTTTGTTAAACGTCAATAAATCGAATCAAATAGTCAATGTTTTGAAGCTGTGTTTAGTGAAAACATCAAATAAAATTCTACTTATTTTCTAATATATTTATTCGAAAGATTCGTCGAACAATGAATTTGAATGATCGTAAACATATACAAATTATATCATTATCGATTCGCGAAACACACATTCGTCAGACAACCGAGATGAAGATATCTTGTCGTTTGTGCGGAATCCGAAGCTGGTTTATATGCGTAATCAGCGAAAACGAAGCCTCGGCGGGAAAGCCGCTAATAAAATGATCAAAGGACTCCATTGTGGTACGACAAGCAGGAGGAAGGATGGTGACGGTTGCCATGGAACTGCCACAATTGATGGGGAATTTTCACAGTTCGCCGTGGCAATAATTCCCGCGGCTTCTGCGAGCGTGCAAATTTCGCAGATCCTGCAACCGAAATCCTCAAACAGAGCCAACTTGCTTGACAAGATACGAAAATAATACGTTCTGTATTTCTATCATACAATAAGATCAATATGCGATTTTTGTTTGATAAAACGAATGACTTTGTTTTTGTAAAACAAAATCGAACCTTTTTATATGAAAAGGTATAAAAATGTTTTGATACAAAGAATCATTTGATACGTGACGTTTTCTTAATACCGAGATTGTTGGCTTTGTTAGGAGAATGGGTCCTCCGTCCCCGTGTTATTTATACAAGACAATCAATGTCGCTTTGAAAAATATAAAATCAATAACTGACAACGGTTTTCCCCCCTCATATAACAGTAGTTGGATGGTATTGTCGCACGAAATGGAAAAACCTTACAAGAAATAAATAATCGAGACGATACTTTGTAGGCTTCTTTTGTGTGCCGTGCTTATTGGAAACTAAACGACCACTAAAGCGGCCACTCGTCTCGGGTATGTACTTTGACGAATGTGTCCAATAAAAAAAGTTGCAGGTACACTTTGTAAGGTGAAATATTGTAAGAATTTCTGCTCGTTTGTAACGCTTAAGAAAATGTATCAATTGAAAATTTCTCTTGAATAGCCATAAATCGTATTGACTTTTCTGCAAAAGATTTTTTGATTTATTAATTTTAGTGGTTGGATCGAAAATGTAATATTCGTTTAAAGGTTGAATGAGGATTTGGAAAATGTATGATTTCACTTTCATCGACGATGCAATAAATTTCTCTGATTGAAAGGATCAAATTAGGCACTAACGCGACGCAAACAACGGTCCACTCAGACCGGTAGATCTCCCTTGAAAAATAATTTCAATTTGTCGGACTTTCACTGATTCGAGCACGTTTTTTGTGCAAACGGTCTGATTTAGTGCGGGCAATCTTGGCCGGTAGCAATTCCGTTTTGTACGTATCCACTGGGTTGTACGTGTTTTTTTTCCACGTTTCTTATATTATAAGCGGAGAGTGGAACCCAGCCAGGTCCACGGGGTTCCGAATAGAGTACGTACAGTACATTTTATATATATGTTCGAGTATTTTTGGGGGGATATAAAGGCCTCGTACACCAAAGATTAATGCTGGTAAAAGGGGCGCATCTATCTCGTCTGACCACTCCCCCTATAAAGTGGGTGGCTTTTGGGTGGTAGAGTTTCTATACTTTGGGCCTATGCTGTTGCTCAGTCCTTTTTTTCGAAGGAAGGTACGAAACTAATATGTTTGTTTATGCAGGAAAATTTCATTAACTTCTATTTATCTTAAAAGTATGATTAAATTCGTAATTTGGAACTATAAAGTATAATACTATTGAACTATAATATGTTTCGAAAAATAAAATATGTAGCATTTTCGCTTTGATACTCGCAAAAGAACATATAAGGAAATTGTTACGACTCGTATGAGAAAATTGTCTCTTTCATATTCTGTGTGAAATATTGAAAATTTTGTGACGCCAACAATGGAATGACCATACGAAATGTGCGGAAACGCGATATAAAGTCGCCGCCGGAACCGGAACTTAAAAACTATTTAGCACTAGACGACCGGAAGACCAGAAGCAGACGGTCCAACTTTACTCTTCCGCCCGGAAAAATCTTCGGATTTTCACCGGTTTTCTCATTCTTTTTCCTCGAAGCACTCGAACTTGGTCGACCGAACGCCAAACTTTTTCCCCCACATAGACACACAGACCTCCGTTTATTTTATTTTCACCAGAAGTTCCCGACCAGGTACACAAATTCGAATCCTAAATCGAAGAATTCAAATCGTTTAGAATTCTCCCTTCGATTACGAAACGAATGATCGAACAGAATAACTTTTGTACAAAGAATTCTTTGTACGAGAATATGTTCGAAAAAATTTATCATATTTACCATCCCATCCAGAAAGTGCATAGTTCTGCCGGCATCTAAAAGCCCCCACTGAAGAGGTCCGGGTCTATTTTTTCATATTTTATAAAATTGTTGGGCAAATAGAGGGCAACGGTGCATACCCGACCCGGGGAACCCGAACCAATATTTGACTTGAGGCCTCAGCCCATCTCACGACCGAGTGCGGTAATTCGATTCTAATAGTTTGCTCTCCAAAAAGTTTGCCCAGAGTAATGCTGTTTGTGCTCTGTCTCCGCGAGGAGACGTCAAACAGCCCGTGGCCTATGTAAAAATTTTCACTCACCTGTCCCCTGTAATGTGTTTGTTCTGTTGATTTTTTTTTTTAACATTCGAACATGTTTTTTTCCGTTTCAGCACTGTGAGCGTCAAATTTGCATGTCTCGTTTGTTTATGGGTGTGTGTTTTTCGGCTGTTTGTTCTGAGCGTTCGTGTCGATATTGTGCGAAAATTTACACGTCAATTAGTGCCGGCGAAATTGCTTTGTTTGAAATTTCCAAATTTTGATGTCCGGATTGGTTTGTCCATAAATAAATATACATATATTGAATTACTTTTGTTATTTTGTCGAACAAAATATTTTCATTTTTAAAAAAATTTCATCGTTTCAACAATAGCCCAATCGTAAAACATTCAATCCGATAAATTATGAATTTTAAAATAAGTTACACTATCGAATATATTTTCAATTGATTGAACACCTTTTGACAATATTTCAAATAAATTTGAACTGCACATGAAATTGCCGAAAACTAAACAAATCCCTTATGCATCTTGACTCGCAAAAGCGCACGTTAAACCATACTCAATCTGAATAATGCCACTTTCAGTCACACCTCTATATCATTTCAAGCCCACACTTGAAACCCGCCCCGAAGGGCACTTCCCCGTTAACGAACGGTATTTAAAAAAATATTTAACGACTGACTCTTGCGTTTTTTCAATGCACGCGCAATTACCCCCATTAGAAGCGTTTCTGATTCGGCTAGAAAGTCCCCATCATGCGTAAGTGCAGCAAACTGCCTGCTAATGGCCCCGCTGCATTCGAAAGCAATGAATCAAACTGCACTCAAGTGCACATCTTCCCCCATGCAAAGAAATGCATCCCAATTTTGGACCCACCCATCAGTAGGGTTGTGGCTATTTCAGACATGATTTCAACACCTAAAACCTAGCAAAACATACGTTTAATACTCAAAAATCTAACTAGATATTTAAATTTATATAAAAATCAAATTAAATTGGAACTCCAAGTATATTCTATCCCCTATATTAGTTGAAAAATTTCGTATAGTCTCATCTAAAAAGGTCTTCTCACAACCCTGATTTCTGAGTCCGATCCGCTAATAGATTCGGTATTAAGTTTCAATTTGCTTCGGCGGAAGACCCCCTATAAGATTTTCGCCATTTGCGTGCCCCTCTATGTTAAAAATAACTAGAAATGTCATCGCCCACCCCCCGGGGTGTGTTTTCGCGTTCATAACGCGTCGTTTAACTCTTCTTACTTGCGTAGCAAGGAAAAATGTGACTCATCCGAGTCAAAGGGCAACGATGTCGAAGAGTACATCCCATGGGATATTTCTGCGAAAATTTGACATTCTCTGGTGCAAAGAGTTTTCTTGGAAATGTTCACGATGTATCCTCGTACAAGGGCGATGTAAATTTTTGCGTGGGTTGTGTAATATTCTCTGTGGCTGAATTGACCCCATTCATGTATTCAGTTATATTTGAAACTTTCTAAAAAAAATATTCAGAATCTACAAACCCGCAATAAAAAATTTAAGCGAATACTATAAAATAAGTATATAAACTAGTTTAAAAATCAGAAAATCTACTTTGTTAATCTATGGCACAATATCTATAGAATATCTCAATTTTCAACAAACAGTCTACCATTATAATAAAAATAATCGTGAATTTAATTCCACGAAGTACGAAAATAAATATGAGAAATAGTTTCCGTCCAAATCTGTGTTCGAAAATTGGATTATCGCGCATTTCTTTCCATTCACGAAATCGCACCCTTATCTCAAGCGACTAAACGTTCAACCCCCTCGTGACCACTTTTTGGTGTTCATTAAACTATTAATGTATCGCATTTCGACGAAAGCTCGCTCGATAAAGTCGGAATGTGTACATTCGAACGAAAAATGAAATGAAAAAATCCGTTAGCTTTAACCCGTTGACAATAGTACACGAACGATTAAGGGTTCGCGTGACCGTCAAAACGAAAATTAAGAGAACAAATCGCCCGTTAAAAAACCATTTCCGACAGTTATGATTTTTATATGCGTGCACGTTGAATTATTTTTCACGTTTACGAACTATTAAAAAGTGTATAAGGAGCGATTTGCATTTGCATTCAAACCGGGAACGGATATTAAGGGACGCTTTTGATTGTTCAATTCCGAGCACTTAATTGAACAATGAAACGGACAGACGATTCGGCTTAATTAATTCAAATTGTCGTTGACGATTCAATGATTCCGATATAGATGTGTGTGTGTGTGTGTTGAACTTTTGTTCGCAATATCGATTCCGGATTCGAATTTTTCGATTATGAGTTTTTGTGTTATTGAGAACGTGCTCGTCTATTCGCGTATCAGAAACGCTTCGTGGAAACTCGAAATGTAATCCGTGTTAAAAATAAGATAAGAAAAATTCGATTTCATATGAGAATAATGGCCGGGTTCTTTTCCTCGTAAACACGGAAAATATCGGATAACATCGTCCGAAAAATTACGGTTCGTAAACAAATAATCATAAGAAAAACAAGGTTTTCTCGCGATTTTTGTTGAATTTGGGTCGTATGGGGGGTGGATTCTAAGAAAAAGTTATCCTATAAAAACGAACGGATCATTCTTCGCGTTTTTTTCGCGATTTGCACATTCTATCTGCTGATTCATATACGAATTTAGTACGATATTTGTGCCGACAATTGGTTGACATTTGCCTTGATATACGACGAGTGAATCATTTTTCGCTTCGAAGAATTTTCCGAAACTTTCCCAGTATAAAAGCAATCAAAAGTAAATTAGCGTAAGCCAAGTATCATTATTTTCTATTCAGAACCTAATTGATAATGTCCCGTAATAAATTTTTTTAAACGACCACCGTATTTTACAATATTTTTCATTTCGACGGAACGGTTTTTAATCACTAAAAAATTCATCGCACACTAATAAAATATTCAGATAATAAATGCTCAATTCCGAGAAAGCGCAATACATACATAAACATACCCATTTCCCAAATTAGACCGTATCGCATGCTGCGCATTCATCACAAATTTAAAACAACACAGACACGTTCGTGTACGACCAACAATACGAAGTAATAATGTTTCGCTGCGTTATTGTTTTTAATTAAAATCGTTATTTCTGATCGGCGGGGGGTCTTATAGGGGGGTGGTGCGCCATAATAAGTCAACAAGTCACTCGAGTGAATGTTATTTCACGCAATCGCTTTGTAAACACGCCCAACCACCCCCTCGAAGCCTTATGATTAATTATGATGGCGTTTTGGCAGCCTAACGCCTCTCTCTCTAACCGTGTATATATCACTCTTACTTTCACCTTCACTCCAGTTCAAACCCTTTGCCATCCGTGTTCAGTGAAGGAGGCATTCTCGGATGAAGAAATTGCTGAATCGTTGAATTTATCCAATAGGAAAACGATGATGTAAAGATTTATGAATAATTAGTGGTGTCGAAGCTGATTTCTTAAAAAAAAATTATTTTTATATTTAATCATATTTAAAAAAAATGTACATTGTATGTATGTATTTCATATTTAATATATAAAGTGAATCAATTTGAAAAAAAATCAGATTTGCGATTTCAGCTTATTTTATTATTGTCGGAACGGATAAAATTCTCAATCATTTTATAAATTTATTCATGCGATTACAAAACGGCTAACTTTCCTTTCCATCGATTGGAACGCAGAGATTTCGTCGGAATTTCCTTGGGAAAACTCCGAAGAACATTCACCCTGCAACAAATATGATCAAATTTCATATTTAAAATTTCTATGTACACATAATATAAAACGGTATCCGCTAAGAAACGCAAACATCTTCGGGAGTGTAGCCGCTCTTAATTAATTTACCCCCCGGGATATCCAGTTTGCTTTATCTCCACTATTATAATGCAACCCCCGGATATTCGGTGAGGGGATGAAATTAGATCAACTCCTTCGACTGCTCGCAGGTTTTAAAGACTTTAAACGCGTTGTACGATGCAGCCGTTACAAATTGCTCTCGCGGCTCGTCTGCAATTTTTGCTCGTTGCACGTTTCGTTTCTAGCGCCCTTTTTGTACCGTATTAGTTGGAAATTGTTACCAATTTATTTGCTGGCCAAGTGCAAGCCGGGTCTTAACCAAAGCCACCAGATTAAAGGGAACCAATAAGCTCATTCTGGCGAACTGTGGGGTATTAGTTACGTGAGAAACCCGGGCTTCGAAACTGAGACTTTGACGCCCGAGTTTCGCTTAACCGCACTTTATCCTCTGGAATTGCACAAAAATTAATCAATTTACTATTATTTAATTAAAATATTACGTATTCGAATATTTGATTTATAAATATTTGCCATATATAACTTATAACACAGTAAACTTTACATTGCTATTCATACAAAACTTCCATACAACTAAATAAAACGATTTTTTTAATTTATGTATTTGAAATGACATTTTAACGTCATATAATGCACTTATTATTGTGTAATATCAATAGGAAGTATTCCTTTCGGGGTCTTTGACTGATTTCTAGACTTCGGAAGTTGTGTTAAGCCTTAATTCCTGGTAAAGCCGACAAGGAAAAGGCGATACTAGAAGCCCCACAATTGCCATTCTCGAGGATTTGGGTTAATTATCGTCTTGGAATATACACACCTTAGCAAAGTTCGGTCGAGCGAAAAAATATTATATTCTATGAAAAAAAAACCTTTAAGACCGTAATCCGGGGATAATGGATGAAGGTAATTTTACACGTGTTACGTGAATTTTTACACTTTATAAGCAATTTCTTTATTGAAATTAATATTAAAAAAAATTTCGTTGTTCAAAAAAAGCATTTTTTCATTATAATTTCGTATATAATACTTTCTGTTTTTTTTTTAGGGTTTCGTCTTTTGTGTTCGGTTTCTTTCGCAATTAGAACGTCTGAGTTGCCTCGGGACACTCAACTTCCCGCTGGGCTCTACGCACTTTATACATTAAATTACCGAAATAATACGAGAAAATAATATAATGAACTACATAGTTTTCTCGTTCTATACGTTTATATGTGAAGAGACTCTTGATAAATGATACGCCAGTTTTTCCGAAATTCTTCGTCGAAGGTCCGCCGTCGTCTACGAGACGCAAGAGGAAAACAAACACATAAATTTCGTCTACGATGTAATAAGTGCTTTGTTTCAAGCCAAATGTGGATAAAAAGATTATCTTGTCCGTTTTTTTTCTACGACGGAGTGGAAAATCGAGAAGAGAATTCGCCAAATAAAAGCTTAGTAGACAACTTGTAAATTTCGTTTTGTTGCCGATACAAAGAAAACGTTCCAAACGGGAAAACCGTTAACTGGACAAAATATTTCTTTATTAACTTTATAAATGGAATGCTTAGTAAAAAGGAATGTTTTTTGTTTGTTTTAACATGTTTTTCCGCATACAAAAAACTCTTGCATCCCTTATATAAAAGCTTCGCAATTAGGGTTCATATTACAAACGAGTAAGACCTACCAGCGAGAGTGCAGTACACATTTTTTTAGAGAAAACAAAATGCATCTCAGTATCACAACACTACCGAGTGTTACCAAAGTATTATATTATACAAACAGATGACGAAAAAATAAAAGAGCAAGTCTTATCCAATTACTTTCTGTGTTCACAGTGCGCTTTTTGCCATTTTGCAATTGTTGAACAGGATATTCACTCATTACGTTTATTTTTTTACGCGAAAATCGCATCATCGTCGATTGTGAAAACCGTGACAGGGGGTTCGGGAATTTTTATCCGCCATCGTTAAAATATACCCGTGAATTTCCCGTCAAGGGATGGCAGTATTTGAATAACAATATAAAGTCATTAAGCACTCGAATATGAAATTTCGACGAGGGACGTCGCATAAAAAGAGAACCACTTCGCCGCATCGCAAATTGCACCACCCTCGTTCGCATTATATCATATTTATAATAATTGTACATGTTGCTGTATAATGATGTGTTCATATCAGAGTACGATATCGGTATCGCGTAAAAATTTCAAATATTTTTAATGTGTGCCGGATAAGAAGGTATTTATTCTGGCGAGACCTGACGACGAGTACCGGTAATTACCTGCCATTCAACGTCTCAGACACTTCTTCTTTTTCAGTCCAATATTTTGCATATAAATTGAAGCACGATTTCGTCGTTTACGAAAGACGCCTTTTAATACGTGAGAATGAAAAAGTCTCGAAAACACTCGAGTCGATACCATCGGGAAAGCTTTTGAATATTATCTGTATTATAGAATCAATATTATCGTTTTCAATTCAATTCCATAGAAATCAATACGAATTTTCTCAAATGCAAAAATAAAATTTTTGATATGTAATTAAAAAAGAGCTTTTACGAGATGAATAATTCAACCCTTTAGACACAGCGCCGTCAATTAACATCGCACGAACGAGATTTTTATCTGTCGCCCCTATCTGAACCTATTAGTAAATTAGACACGAGTTTATTACGCATTTTTATAACGCTCATAACATTGCCTATTTGAATACGTTAATATTCAATCCTATTTCCAACCACATACAAAAATCTAGACTTTACAAAAAAAAAATACGTTTCAATTTTAACAAGACTGTAACACAGATTTCAACGAACAAAAAATATGTTTCAATTTTAATATTTATTAAATTTTCATAATAATACATCAGCAACAATATAAATGCACGTTTTGCAGGAATCCGTACATTTCGAACGTTCATTGCAAACGTCCGAACACGACCAGAGTTTGCAGGTACGCAAAACTCGACTGGGTATTTCTGCGCTTTGTATGGTTCTAGTTTCGGGTTATTATTCGGTCCCAGACAGAGGGCATTTCAATAGTGTCGCTATTGGCATGCGGTGTATCGGGTGTCACATGCACAACGCGGCTATTTATCACAAACAGACCGCCGAGCGTGGGGACACCAAAGGGTGATATGTGCGAATTCTCGTCCGATTGAGTGCTTTGAGTTTTCAGATAATGTTTGATCTTTTCATTTTGATTCACTTTAAATATAAAAAAAAAACACTCGTAAATTCCGCGAAGTCATATAATAGTATCATGTTAATAATTAATTTTCTCCCGAAATTAAATTTCCCCGAACGACACAATACACCGAATTTAATTTGAACGCAACACGACTCGATGAGAACTCCATTCGCGATATTAAAACGCGTATTATACGCCGAAACGACTTTCGAAAGCTCGACCGAAAGCCAAGAGAACGCGGACGGTTTTCGGAATCCGCGATTGTCGCACTGAAGAGCGCAATTTATCGCGTTTGTTCTACCCACGACAGTAAAATGGGACATTTTTTAATAGTCGAACGATCGCAGTTTATCGTAAAATGCTTTAAAGATTGCACTATTTGCGAATGGCGGTCGTACAATGGAAATTGTTATGCAACGACATCAATTCACGCCGCAAACAATGATGGTGCGCGCGAGCTTAATCCGCGGCGCCATTGTTTTATGGACAATTAAATTTACCGATATCGGGGAATTTCGACGTCAAGCAGGGGCTTTTGTGTGCCATGGCTTTGGAGAATTTCTCGATTTCGCACAAAACGGTCGAAACCCTATCGCCGAAATGACTAATGGCCGGATTGGACCGCTGCCGCATTATCCGTATACGTTTTTGATTGACTTTTCACTATTATTTTGGGTTTAATGTAATCAATTTTGTGAAACATTACAATATTAATTTCGCTTTAGATAAAATCAATATTTATATATTTTTTAAATTTAAATGTGACAGATTGAAATGATAAACATCTCAAACATTGAATTGTTTTCAATTAATTATGATAATTTTTAATATTTGAATTTGAAAAAATTGTATTATATGTGTTGTTTGTATAGGGGGCTCGTCAGATAAACGATGATTTAAGAAACGCAAATATTCATGAAAATTTTCAATACTGTTTCATATTTATATTTTAAATATTATATCCAGGTTGAGATCTATTCTTACAATTAGACAGAAATGTCTCAAAAATATTTTCATGTATAACCTTACAATTAGATTTTTTAAATCATCCGTTTATCTGGACAACCTGGTAATTGACCGTTCAGCTTTTGACTTATCGAACTACGCCCGAACAATTCTCTCTTAGAAACTTTCCGAATGCTAATCTATGGACGTCATTGCTGTTTCAGATCTTAGAAAGCAGTTCGTGTCACCTCCGATTCCATCCAGTGTAGCAATGTATGATCAAGCATCTATCAGATGCATTCCACCTCAAGGAGCACCACCGGCCGAGTTGTCTTGGCTGAAAAACGGATCTCCGCTCGTTTCAGGATCAAGTTCCAACGTTCGAGTACTGTCTGAAGGCCACTTGCTGGTTTCTCAAGCCACCTTACAGGTGCTCACACATCATATATACCTTTATATTCACGCTAATACCCCTCGAGTCTAGACTAAATCCTATTAAAGTTGTCTTGAGTTTCGCCGTACAACTTTGCAGGGACATATTCGTCCGCCGATATATTTTTCCGTTTTAGAGTTTCCCAAGAATACTTTTCTCACAATTTCATAATTGTATGTGTGTGTTGTCGTTTTTCAGGACATGGCCAATTATACTTGTGTTGCTGAAAACTTTGCCGCTAAACGATTATCTGAACCGGTGCTGCTCACAGTATATGGTATGAAGTTTCTTTTAATAATTTTCTTATGTAACTGCAATATAGAGTTTAAAATTTTCTATTAATGAAAGTACATAGAAATTATGAACAGATGCAACTAATTATATGTATTTCAAAACGATATTAAAAGATTATAATTTTGAAAATGTAAAAATACAATTTCTCAGTAAGTGAATTTAAATCAACAGTAAAAAGAGTGATTGAAATGCATAAAATTGATAAAATTGAATGCAATTTTGCAATGAGATAATTATTCCGATTTGCATTCACTTCGTCTAAAGGTACTGAAAACCGATCGTTCGAGTGCACTCGGTGAATGCACATGCAAACTGGAGAATTGCTCTCGTTACTTCCATCTCGTCGCGCATTAATTCAGCCGTCTTCGGTTGTCTCGGATGCAATTTTTAAAACGGCAATTTTGCAATTTAAAACCGCGTTCGATTCGCCTTTTATCTCGACACGAGCCCAATTATGAACAAGCCCGTTCGTCATACGAAAATTTGAATTAACGAGCCGTTGTCGATCATTTAGTATAAATTTTTAATAAAAAATAAAAATTTTAATATTATACTTACTTCAATTTTTAAATATTGTTGACTATTAGAAATCTGTTTTTATTTACTGATTTTTTGATTGCTTGTTTGACTTGTTAATGGGTTTGCTTCAATCTCGATCTCTGTTTGTATCTCTCGTTTTTTTTTTTTTTTATAGAAAACGGCGGATGGTCTCAATGGTCTCAATGGTCAGAATGCAGATGTCCTGGACAATTGGCCCACGGTCAAAAGAGGACCAGATCCTGTACAAGTCCCGCTCCTATAAACGGAGGACAGCCTTGCACCGGTCCGGTCGTACAAAGGAGCCAAGACTGTCAACCGTGCCATAGTGGTATGTTCCGGAAGAAACGAAATTCTCTTTTTACCGCATGAAATATGACGATAAACAAATTTCGTGAGTCGTTTATTGAAAAACATTGTATTTTTTTATTACACGCTGTCATAAGCAGATGGGTACCCGTACGACATGGTGTCGTACGATAAGACGGAATCTTTATTGGGTAAGTGCGTGTACGGTGTGTTTTTATACGAGCGAAATCATAAAAAAAATATCATTTGAATTTTCTATGGGTTGTTTGTATTAAAAAATGAAGGTGCGCCCGAAAAAATGTACCGTTCGCAACAGTTATACAGCTTTCAGAATTTTTCTTTGATTATTTATAAAAGAAATATTACTCAATAATATTTTTTTATTTAAAAAATATAATATAAACACAGATCTATGGACTTATATGTAAATTTGATTAGGAGGAATCGGACGATGGAGCGCATGGTCAGAATGGTCCCGCTGCGGCAGAGATTGTCGTCAAATGAGAAGACGTCAATGTTTGGGATCTGGAGAGCAATCGTGTCCAGGAAGATCCCAGCAGACAATATCCTGCTCAGGAGGGTACTGCTCCGACGAACCGATGAGAGACCAAGAAGGTGAGTTTAACTGCCTAAAAGTGTCTTTGAAAAATTCCAACAAAGTCGGAATTCGGTCGGC
Organism: Hydropsyche tenuis; assembly: GCA_009617725.1. Classification (NCBI taxonomy): domain Eukaryota; kingdom Metazoa; phylum Arthropoda; class Insecta; order Trichoptera; family Hydropsychidae; genus Hydropsyche; species Hydropsyche tenuis. The sequence continues at coordinate 2,019,882 of VTON01000028.1, forward strand.
GACGGGGAATTAGCCCAGTTGGCGAGACGAGACGGGGATTATTAGCACAGTGGAACAACCTAATTTACTTGAATAAACACGGGAAATCGGCTTACGTTCTCTCTCTCCTCCGACGGTCGTATTTACATTCTAGACGAAGTCGGCATTCGTACTTATTCACTTGCTTGCTTGCTTACTTACTTACCGACTCGCTTTATCCAGTTCGACGGCAGCCGAGGCTAGTCAATATTCGCGTTTAAAAACCAAAATATTGTCTTTGCTACGCTCGGTAGGGTTTTAGCAAGTCTGGCGCTTTTCAGTTTGAAAAAAAATCACCTTTTTTATTTCAGGAAGGTAAATATTTTTGTAATGGCATCGGAACGTGAGCGTAGTGCTGAAACGTTGGTTCTCTCGGTGCTCGTGCAATTATTTCTGTCGGTTTTTAAATGCACTTTTCGTTCGCTTATTGGATTCGAAAATAGTTCAAATTGAAATTCTAATGTATTTTTTCACTTAAAATTTAAACAAATTAACTAGAATGTTCTAGTTTGAAAGTATAATGCGTTCCACGTAAGCAGTTTCAGCTTAAATTCGTATATGGAACTTTACTTAGGACCAACTTGCTTAATGCAAACTTCATTACAATTTTATCGATATAATACCACGAAATATACTTTGCAAAGAGCCAGCTTAACCGAACTTTCCGTAAAATCAACAAAACTATTTGAACTTAACATCAACAAACCTCCAAACTACGCAGCATTGTTTGAATCAATAAATAAAAATATTTGAAACACACAGCTCCACTTAGCCAAAAAGCTACCTAAACACTTGTAAATTTTCAATGTTTTAATGTAATATTAATTGAATCTGAGGATAAACACAACTTTACAATTGAAGCTTACTTAATTAATTGATATCGGAAAATATTTTGAATTAAAACGTTTTCATTCTTATTGTTAGTTCTATTTCAAGTAATCTCTGAAATATTCAAATACATTATATATTTATATTTATTTTATGCATCGAGATAAGTATCTCAATATAATTTACCCAGTATAAAAAAAACCTCAACGAACCAGTTGCCTTCCGAAATTGCACATCTTCAAACGAATCGAAAATAATCGATCGATTTCAACGCATTACGGCCGATGTTATACGTGCACTCGTACCCATTACACGATGAAATGCTTTTGTAAATCGCCAGCAATTTGGTAGGTGTCCGAGCGAAGCTCGACGGACACCCTGTAGATGACAATTTAATGACAGCAATAAACTATCGCCGTTTTTCCCGGATTCTACCGACGAATTCGCTCATAATTCAGCGGTGTCTGTGCTGAAAGTGCTTTTCGTAAATAAGTCGGTGAAAGTGGCATTTTTCACGTTCGTCATATTCACGCTGTATGTGTAATTATTGTCTGGGAATGATTATTAATGCTTCTGGCAATTTCTCGGCGATTAACAAAACGAGCGTAATCTGTGCGTTGCTCGTTTATTTGCGGTTTTTTTTTTGTTAAGCGTAAAAGAGTGCGACCGCTTTCTAAAATTCGTTACGGATTTTATATGAGCGTGTTGAATTTCGCAAACGGCTGAAAGGTTGTTAATTACCGCTTTTTTCTGTAGTACGAAATTGCTCGTTACGATTCTCAACATTTAAAATGTAACCGACTTGCAAATTAACTTACAATTCTCTTCGCTGATTTCACATTGAAGAAAATATTCAACAACAACGTTGAATTGATTTTTCTTCCGCAACAACAGCCACATTGTTAGCACTCGTGCTTAGAAAGGACTAATAAATTTAACAACTATTCCCGATTAATTCGGCTCTCGATTACGACAGCAATCAAAAACTGTGTTTACGCGCAGGCTCAACATTTGCCAAGATTGCCTGGTTTTTATTGAGCTGTAAAAGCGGCCTCGTTGCATGTGCAACATGAATATTGCACGAGCGCCCTTAATAAGTGAGCTTGTAGTACCGTACTCCGCACTCATAATGCGGTAAACGAAAAAAATACACATTCCCGAAAAAAAAATCATTCAAAACACAAAAATTAGTATATCGAACATAAATGAAAAAAATCGTATCAATTGGAAATTAATTATTGAATTGAATTTTTTTATGTTTCATGTATAGGTTGCTGTTTTTTTCACTATGCATTTTTCACTAGTCATTTTTTATTCATTTCTTGCAACGTTCTAGTGTAAAATCACCGTGAAAATATATAAGAATAATTTATGAGCAGCAATCGTTGCCTTGGTAGGGTGCTCCCATACTTCTTCGTCTATTACAAGAAAAAGCTTTTTCTGAAGCGGCTTCGTTCGGGAAATTTTTATTTTTTTCAGACGAAATCGCTCGAACGACTTATAAAACTTTCGTGGACGTTACGGCGTCCGTGTATCATTCCGGAATTAATTTTTCTGCCGTCAAATATTTATTTTTCCCATCGATTATCGAAGCGATTTTTTGTATACGGTAAAAATAGTCGGAAAGCGAAAATTGTACGGTCGTTAATCATGTCCCGGCTAATGAAGCGAAACCCACCGAAAGGAATGCTCTAAGTGTGGATTCCCGAAATTCTTTTACGATTTCAAACGATGATTATATTTATATTATGTGTACCCATGACAATTATATACGTGTGAACGTGTGCCTAATTGCGACCGGAATTCGCGGTCATTAGAATCACCGACGTTATATAAATCATCAATGAAGAACAATTAATTATTTCTTTGAGAATACAGAGTTTATGAGTGGGTTTCGAAAACACTGTACAATTACTTTATTATAAAATAGCATTGAAAGATTTTTTAATTAATACAAGATAATTTCATTATTTTAATCATAGATTAAGAATGGATAGATACGTCAAAGCTTTCTATTCATCACATCACATTCAATTTTCAATTTCTCAATACAAACTAATTTCAATGACGTCCAAGGGACGTTTCGTTCATAAACAGCTCATAAATTGATAACGCAACCTGTTATTATAGGTGCATTTTAATTGAAAGTGCAACGCAGCGGCTATGTCACACAAGCAGCAATCAGATTACACCACTGTATAATGTGACAAGGGGAAATTACTATGCAGGCTTTTGATACGCCAACCAAATCGATTTTAACTAGATTAAATATCGCATAAATAAATATATAAAAAAATATACATATATGTATATAAACATCCAAAATTTGATCCGAGATGATTTTTTGTATATTTTGATTCAACGCTCTATAAAATCTATTTATTTTAATACACATCGTAAGCGACACTCACTGTGTGTGCTTTGGACATTTTTCTTGCGAAAAATAAATGTCTTAACTTGTCGCCGGGGTGGAAAAACTGGGGATGGAACCCGAAGGCCCCCATAGATAGACGCGTCTCGTTATACGGCGAACTTTTTAATAGAAAATAAGTGGGTGTAAGCTCGGGGGGTGCACATAAAAAGTTTTTGATAAAAATAAACAGTGATTCCTCAATGGGACTCTGTCTACTTTTCCACTTTGCGGTGTGTTTTTCCCGCCCACCGCCACCCGCTCGACACAGTCTGCATTTCCTATTGCCGCCGCTCGTATTTGAATTTCAAATTACTTTCTCACACCATCGGCGCAAGCCCGCGGAATGTTTTTATTACGAGTCTGATTTTCTTTTCATTTTCTTTTTTTTCATTATTTTGTTTTAATTTTGTTTCGCTTCTTTCGTCCGTTTTCGCAGATCGAACTGCATTTGTCGACTAGTTTTTTTTTTGTATTTTTTTCGCTCCTCTTCGATGAGAAACTATTCGTTCGGTTCTATGTTTCGAAACTATATGTGAATATTTAAAATATTATAATAAATTTCAGTTTTTTTTTATTAATTATTTATAAAAAAACATTTTTTTTTCCTTATAATATCAAATTATTTACGTTCATCACAAACAAAAAAGTCTATCGATCCCCTATAAGAAAATATTTAGAATAAACAACAAACATAATTTCAACAATGTTATGTTTTAAATCAATAATAAATTTTATAAATTTTTTTATATAATAAAATATTTTGAGAATCATATACTTCATACATTTCAAATGAAAAAAAACTCTAGTTTTATACAATGTTATTGTCTTTTCTATACAAAAAATTCACTCATAAACTGTGACAATAAATACATTGAAGTCACACAAATTAAAAAAATAATTCAATTAACTTACATAATAGGACACAATTTAGCATCGTGCAAATAAATCGCAATTATTTTTTAAAACAGCTATTACAATTCAGCATGCAGACGAGCGCATAAAGCTTTTTGATCCTTTCTACGCGTGACTGAATTATTCAATGTCGCGTTCACGCAACGCATTCCCCGAAATCCCCGACGCTCGAACCGCTCGCTTTTGCATTTAAAATTTTAAAACATAAGCGCATTATTATTTCCCGCCAAGATAGAGGACATTTCGAAACTAATGTCGCTCGCAAATGAAATAAAACGAAACGGCCGGATAGACGAAAGCGCGCGGTCGATTTTTCCTTTTGTGCGCTCTATGAATATGCAAGGACGCCGAACGAAAATTTCCACTGAAAATATATTGGATGCTTTGGCCGAATTAGCATATCTGGCCGTGTGGTATTCAGCCAAAGTATGCAGGGGAAAATAAAATTTGGAAAAAAATGAAATGAAAAAACGTGTACGCGGGTACGACCGGCGTTTAACTCGAGTTTTTCAGCTCGATAAATTGCTTTGAAGTTTTACTGTTTTTATTTTTTGTAGTTTGTTCTGGTAGTTTTGCGCGACGTCCGGCAAACTTTCGAATAACAACGGCTGTAGACTGTTTTAAATTTAAAATATATAATTTTGCTATAATATAGGGTCCGTCAGTAAAACGAACGAATCAAAGTATCCAGTTTTACGTGAATATATATGTAAATATTTTCAAAGTGCACCCAATACTCTTTTTACAAGGGGGATACGTTCCAGAGACTGCCGTGTATAAAAATGTGTGGTAACCGTATAAAACTTGAAGATAAGTTCCATCAGTATATTTGGATGGAACTTCCATTCAAATATACTATATAAAAAATTTAAAATCATTAAAAGAACATCGAAAGTTTTTATTTAGTTTTTTTTTTAAGTATAATTGTATACTGCCCTGTACCAAATCCATACCATTGCGATATAATAATACACTTTTTTAAACCATGTTTTCGTTAAATCATGATTATGTTTTTTTTCAAGCGTTTGGAGAAAGTTAACTAAATTAGCATCGCCAATATGTGAGTTATGTGTTAGAATAAATCTCAATCTGGATGTCACATAATATAAAATATCATAGTGTATTTTACAGAAATTGTTCTTTTACAAATATCAGTATTTTTTTTTTTGGAAAGATCTATACAGTTTTTAGGTTTCAAATTAAACAAATCAACAAGAATTCATAGTAATGAATTTCATTAATTACCATGACAACGGTCTTAATAATACTTTCCTATAATTTAATATGAATTGTAAATTGTTGAATTTGAAGTACAAAACGTTAAATTTGAAATTTAAAAACATTGAATTTAATGGATAAAATCATTGAATTGAAAATATAAAAACAATAGCACTTCAATCAATTTAATTTCATTAAAAAAAAATTACATTTCCACAACAAAATTTGCCAAAAAAAATATATCTAATAAAAAAAACATACGAAAACACACAACCTTCAACAGGAACGATAAAAGACCGTTTTACGAAGACACGGCCAGTAAACTCGCGCGTAATTCGGTCGATTTGGCAGATAAGAAAAGCGCGGTCGTGATTCGCCCCGACATCTCAACAAAAAGAATATAAATTGCCGTTGACAGGCCGAAGGAAGATCATTCATCCCCCATGTCCTGGAACGATACGGTCATCATCCCCCTGACACGGTCCAGTGGACGTCGCATGTCGAGGGTGCGTCGCAGGCCATGATGTTTCGGGTTCGCGAAGACGCCTGTTTAATGTCTCTTTCAATGCCTCTTGTTAATGGTCGATTCGTATCTCGTGTGTGTGTTCTGGTCGCGTTTTAATGCCTTCGAAACTGTGTTTTTTTAGGAGATGAAATTCGATTGAATTAACGAGGTAGCGTTCGTGGAAGTATGCAAATGCGCTCGTTAAGATCGTCAAGGTTTTTAAAAAGGTTCGGTTGGTTGAGCCGTTTTAAAGTGTTTTGAGACGAAATAAATTTAGGTTTTTGTAATAAAATCGTTGGTGCGGTATATAATGGAGATATACAATATGAAGTTGGGAGAATATTTAACGCCCGTTTCGGGGGTGATCAAAAAAATTATAAATTTTACGTCGAATCACTTTATGCTGTGAAGCGTATATTCTGGTCATTCATTTAAACATTTCACCCTGCATTCGAAGAAATGCATAATTTTTTTACGAGATCGTTACGTGAAACTTTACGACCGAGTCGCTTTGCAAAAAAAACGTAAAACTCACAGAACAATCGTATATATTTTTAACATCGAAACTCAAAGGCAAAAAAATGGGGAAAATTCTCCCTATCGGCATCCCTTCTCGTTAACAATTGAAGAGCATCGAATCAAAACTCGCAATAATACAAACTCCAATACCATTTTTAAGTTTATTTGTGGGAGATATTTTATATATTTTTTAATATTTTCATTCATTTTAATGCATAACGAAAATGTATTGATAGATATCAATAATGAATCAAATTTTCATTGATATCATATGTCGTATCAATTGTAGTTTTCAAATATATTTTTTTTTAATTTTTCATAAACTCATTATATTTTTCATAAGAAAATCAGATCAAACATATATCAAATTTTCTCCTAATAATGAAAATCGCAACATTTGATTCAACTCCCCTCGATTGTCCCGTTCGAAATTTAGCAACCCTCGCTCCGGAAAGACGTCGCCGCCGCGGACACCCGACATAAACCATCATCCCCATCTTTCCACGGGGTGGATTTTCCAGCTTCCTCTGTCCAGGGGCGTAGTGTGCAAAATATCGGCAAAGAACCGAGAAGTCCGAACGACGTGATTACTGACTGTTGATGGTCAGGCGAGAGGCGCCCCCAAAGACAGTCGAGTTGACTCATCCCTCGGGTGCGCATTTTGTATACGTATATGGGGACAATTAGATTTTTATTTTCGTTGGGGTTCGAATATTCGATTGTTTACCAGAGAATCACGTCTGTGTCATCGCCGTATGATATATTCGCGGACGTGTGCGGAGGCGTAACTGAGATTTTATGGCCATTACGGATCGGTGACTGGATGCGATGATTCGATTTGTTTTATTATTTTTATTTTTATTATACCGAATCTGCGAATCTATAAAGTTGTTTTTATGTTTCTGAAAAAGTTTTTATGTATTATGTTAATTTTTTAGTGAATTTTTCGCAACAATCAATACGGAAAATTGAGATGAATTATCTTGTATTTTTTTTATTCTGATAAAATTTAGGTTTATATAAACTTCTATTATAACTCAAATTATTATATATGATTCTTATTAAAGTCCAGACTATTTATTGCTGAAATAAATTTTGAATTCTATAGAACATTCTCGATTATTCGACGCGTAAAGAAAACTGCACACATCACCGCTATAGAACGTTACGCCGTTTCAACGTCGTAAATAAATTCACGATAAAACGGCGGCACCACGAACTAAGAAAGTGTTTTACGAGCGACGTCGAAATATTTATTTTTATTTTGCGATGTTTATACGCCAGCCAAGAGTGCAACAAGAGCGCATATTTTCATAGTCGGCACTCGGCGAAAAATGCACATGCGAAAAAGGAAAAATCGACCACAAAACGTAGCCAGAAGTTCACTTTATACACGAGACATATTGTATATGTTCAAATTTTATTTCGTTTAATAATAACTTATTTGAACGAACCAATTATATTGATTTACATCGATCATCAGAACAATATTAGTCTCAGTCAGTTTTTTAGAAGCTATTTTCCTTTTATAACCACATAGCGAATATTATGCAAACGATAAGAAAAATCGACCGCAAACTTCTGATGTTATCAGAAAAACCTTGTCCTGCAATAGATATTTTATATATCACACACAATGATGACGTTGATATCAAAAAGAATTGATTATTTATACACATTCGTATACGGACAAACCTTTTCCCACAAAATCACTCACAATGAATGAGACCGTAACTTCCGAGTATATTCACCTCGCATATAAAAATGTATCGCGAATAAAATCGCACGACTTATAAACGCGAGAAAAATGCAAATAGTGACAATAAAATGCGAACGGAAACGGAATTATCACCGTTTTCCCGCTGGAAAATCCATCAAAGTGCGCGCGCGTAAAAACCGAACCTTCGGGAACTTGCGGGGTGTGTTGTGTGTGTTTTCAGCAACTGAAGGGATCGCTCTCATATTACCGGGAACGATTATGATGTCGTCTGAAATCCCTTTCGTAGCGAATAAAACCGAACATTACACTATACGCGCCCCGGCTATATTGTTTTATCGCCGTAATAAACGGGCGTCGGAAAAGCGTCGCCTTGCAAGGCGCTGCTCTAATCTACTTTTGCTTATATTATAAACGAAAATTCTTAATCGACAATAAATGCTGAGATAAACGACGTTTATGGTCTCCCGAAATATCTTGGTAATCTAGTTAGTTGTGTGTGTGTGTGTGTCTGCAATTGCATCGACTTCGAAAGTTTCATACTTTGTTTTATGATTGATCATATGTGATAAAACTTTTAAACTCAATATTTTTAATTTTTATTGACTTCGTAAGTTTCACGCTTTGTCTTATGGTTGATCATGTGTGATTTCAATATTCTTAATTATTATATTCTTTAATGAATTTATTCTTCGGTAAGACAATAGTAAGTTTATCATTATTAGTCATACTAGTTTTTATTCATCATTAAAATTGAGCAACAAATATCATGGTTTATCGACGGATTTGATTGAATTGACCGTTGACCTGAAACGGTTTGACAAGGGATGGTTTCAATATTCAAATTTATAATATAATTTTCCTAATCAGTGAACATACGAAATATTGGAAAATATTCGAAAATACGATGTTGTATAAAAAAACCACTATTTTTCATTAAATAAACTTCACTGATAATATTTATTTAATGATAGAATCTTCTTTTAAAATAATGAAATTTCACAAAATTTTTTATTAAAAATTCGATTAAATATCATACTATTCTATTTCAAAATCTGAATTCTATATAAATCCTAAACAATACGAAATACAGATATACGGGAAACACATTCGAATTTTCCGCTGCAGTATCACCAGCATCCGAGCATAATGCATACGAATGCGACTTGCATACGTCTCGCACAAAGGACCCGCCCTTTTCCGCCCACCGCCGCCCACAGTCCGGAAGTGGAGTGGAGGTCGCAGGATATATCCTCGGTGAAAGGACGTTCCTCCGGAGTTTACGGTGGAGCGAGCCCATTGTGGGCGACTCTAACGTTTAACCACTGTTTCTGAGTCATCATAGACAATGAGCAGGAGCACCGGTGCGCTTTCCGACAAGAGGAAAATTCGACGGGTTTATCTGTGGGGGCGGGTTGGTGTTTGATAGTGGAGGTTGAGATATTGTTGTTGGGTGTTATATGATTTTTTTATAGAAGGACTTTTGAGGTTTTTTTTGACGTAGTAAAAATTTCGAGTTGGGTAAACTTTTTATTTCAGAATGTTTGAATGATTTAATTTTTTTATGGTAATATGAAGATTTTGTAATTTATAAATATTCCAACTGGGATAACGATAGTAGTGATGGACTACGTACCTGTATTTGACCATCTGTCAGAAAAATGTAAAATTAGAGTTTTTAAACATGATAATATTTCAGAAAGAGTGCAATAAACGAGCTGCTTATTACAAGTAATCTATCGCACCCTTTCCGAAAGATTATCGTGTATAAAAACCTTCATTTTCACATTTTTCTGAGAGATGGTCAACTACAGGTGCATGGTCCACCACTGGTGTGGCTACCCTAATTCTATTAAAATCGTTAAATCGATAGATTTATTTATCAATTACTTATTGCAAAAACAATATATTGTAGGTATATTTGTGAGCTTTAAAAAAATGCTTGATCAAAAATTAAAAATTAGATTATTATGCGACACATTATTTTGATATTCTGAAAAAATAAGTATTTTTAAATTTAAAAATGGATGAGATTGTATTATATCTAAATCGTATTGAAATCGAATCTAAAAATAGTCAATTAAGGATTAACAAAAAATTTATTTATTTATTTATTCAATAAAAAAATGATACAGCAACAATAGTAATTAAAAATGTAGTATAGGTTTACTACGTATTTTTTATTCATTATTTTATTTTACGAATCATTTTATTTATTTAAATACGTACAAAATTAATAATGCGGCAAGGACGAAGAGTGACTTTCGTCGTATTTCAAATACGAATTGTCTTCGTCCCTTATATAATAATACATTCCGCAATATTACGAAACAGATCTCCGTTGCTTACATTCGTGCATAATCCGAGATGGGACGAGCAAAGCCTTCCTGTCTGCGGGAACCTGCAGGAAGAGGAACGGGACTCATGCGTGACTTGCAAAGACGGGGGCCAGATTTCCATTGATAATGAGTACTTTCGCGCTTCGCGATGCGAAATAATCACCTGTGCATCTCGATCCATGGCCACCGCCGAGGATTTCCTTCTAAAATAGAGCCTATTTTTAAGGTTTTTTTTAAGGAAAATTGCCTCCCTTTTCAACGGATCGTAAGTCGGAAGTTCGACTCGGTTGTGTCTCGACTTTATCAGGATTGAGTGTCTTTAAAAGTATATATTATATTTTAATTCTTTTTTCTTTTCAAAAATACTATGCATACTTTCAATATAAACTTTCTGCTCCCAGTTGCAGGATTGAAAAGATTCAATTAAGATTATTATCTTCTTTGTCGAACTTCGAAGTTATCTAAGTTTATGAAAATCAATTGTAAACGATGTTTTAAAAGTATCCAATCCAACAGACAAATTTATATATAATATAAATATTTTATCCATTAAAATGACTGACAAACTCATTTACATGATCGAACGAAACAAAAAAATCGAAATGCAAACGAAAATCGGAGGGTTTAGCCATAGAGTGCATCGATTTTACAATCGTGCGGCCCAAATGTATGCACACGAGTGTTAAATCCGCTACATTCGCATGGGTTGCGCTTCGAGGGCCCTCGCAGAGCCCTCTCGGTGTCACTCAGCAGCCCTCGTCTGTCACAAAACCCTCAACCACCCCGTTAGTACACATGCCCAGCGGCTCTCAACCCTTTTTCTGTATGGACTTGTCGAGAGCAAAGTCTTTCATGGGACGTATATAGAAAAGTCAAAGAAGAACGTGCTTTATGGGTCAAATGGGCCATGCAATTTCTCAAAGCGAACATCTTGATTTATTTTATTTTTTGTTAAATATTTTCACTTTGATTATATTTTAGAATGTACAGAATTCAATTGATCACAGAAATTTATCAAAAATTTGATCATATATTTTCGAAAGATAATTTTTAGTATCCCATCTCTTTGAAAATTTATTTTTCCTTATTATAGGTAAGAAATAAAATGTTTTATTCTTTAATAAACATAATATAAGTAATATTGAAATATCTTATTCATACCTAGATCGATCATTTATTAATATCTTCAATATCATTTCTCCATTCGATGATTGGGAATCGCTATACGTACCCATCACTACCCCCATAGTACCCATGGTGTTTCTGGTCCTCCGTCCCTCCTGAATTCGAAATCGAGGTACCGTTGCAACGACCCCATTCCTCCTTTACGTCGAATTCTAACGGCAAAGTTCTACTATACGTCCATAGTGTAAAATGCATGACGTTTGTCACGCCTGCATTTCACGCAGTACTAAATATTCGCTATTTTTACACCCCCTTGCGTTTTCGTGTGTGCGATTGACGTTTACGGTTATCCGTCATATTTAAGTAGCGCAGGGATTTTCGGATTGAAAACTATCGTTTTTTATTACGTAATATGACGGAAAGGTATGTGATTTTGTCTTATATAAAAGTTGTAATAGATCGGGGTTCAAATTGTATTGTTTAGATTTTTTATTTATTAAAATATTTTCTTTGAACCCTAAAAGCTAGAGCAACGTTTCATCATACTTTGAAACTTTTGACATTATCATAGAATACAATCTTTAAAATACAAGGGTGATGTTATCAAACCTATTATTTCACGGTACGATTTAAATCAATTTGCATTAATAGATTCATGACGCTACATGATTAAAACAATTTCTCTCCAAAAAATACAATCTTTAAAAAAATCCCACAATACAACCGCAAAATCTTCAAATTCGCCCAACAATACACGCAGATGCAACCCAAAATCCGCTATTGTGATATAACCTCATTCACAAAATCATCAAGTGCATGTTCCACTCTACAAAATCAATCGAAGCCGGACCAGCTGCCGAAACGCCCTCGTATTTGAATCAATAAGCCCTCAGTAGAAAAGGGCTCCTTTCCTCCACAGGCAATTACAGACGTGGGTTACGGTGTAACCGGGACTTTTGATGTGCCACCCACCACCCACTCCCCATAGTCCGACAGGAGTGGCAATGAGGATGGTAAATTCCATATAAAGGAGAACGGTGTTCTCTGTGCGGGGTGTCAAACCGGAACACAACTAGTGGGGGGTGGCACTGTTTTCATAGAGACCCTCCAATAATGTTGCATTTTTTTTAACATGGATATTTTATTCCGATCTCTTTCTGTGACACCCGCTGCTAATGTGCTAGTAATTGACAATGTGTGTCTTTGATGTGTACGTTGTGAGTGTGATGTGCAGGGTTGTTGCATACATTTAAATTATTTATATATGTTACAGACAAAATATCGAGTCCGTTAATACATACATTCTCTTGCAAATGCATGCTTTATCTAAATCGTTCAGACAAAGCATACAGTGTTTTTTAATATATAATTTTTTAAAACTTTGTGCCTTAATTTCTAATTAACAAAAAATTGAAAAAAAAAATTTCGTGTTTTTTTGCAGTGAATAACAATTACAAATGACAGCCATATTATAAAGTCAACTCAAATTACTCAAATTTTGTCTATTATATGGTTCAGCTAATCGATGTCAGCTAGTCATTGCATTCTCTCATTAATTTAGGCATTAGTGTATGCGGAATCTAGTATTGTACTATAATATTTCTCTAAAACTTAAAGTGCACCTATACATTATTTAGAGAATGTATGTATTCACGAGAATGGATGTTTTACCTGTAAAACATAAAAAAAAGTTGAAATATCGACTCGAATAACTCGAATTAATTAGAACCCACACGACCCGCATCCTCAAACGAAATTAAACATTTAAACCAACCTACATAAAACTAAAGAGCTTCACACGAGTCCGACAAAATAACATAATTACCATGACAAATCACCAATTTAACGAAACCAACCGTGTCTATTTTATCTTTGACCAGAATCTGCACTAAATATGAACGATTTGTAACGGCAGCACTTCCTATACGCCACGCGACACATTCGAAGCCGACTCGCAATCAATATTTGCAATTTAATCTGGTTGATTAAACGGCAGCAATTAATACTACGGACTGATAATAAACCAGCCTTCGAACGGAGGCTTTATCTTTCGGCTGTGGAAAACAAATCAATTAATCAGCGAAAGCAGCAGCAAAGTGCACGCTACGCCCCTACAGCAGTGCAATATTAATGCACGTTTGTGCCTTTTATCTGCAAATGCAACGTACACCTACTCGATATATGAATTCATGGAATAGAATGGATGGGAAGGTGTGAGTCCGCTTTTTGTTCAAGATACGTCATTTATATTGTATGTAAAGAGACGATAATTAAACGCTATTGAAATTATACTGCGATACTCGTTCAATGTACCGATGATATAAATGAATATTATTATTATATTTTGGAGCAAATTATACAAATGAAAGCAGATATTATACAAAGTTGAAGGGAGAGATGGATCTGTCAAACGAACCGGCTACCGAAAAGTGAAAAAATTCTCCCTCAGAAGTCGTATGTGTATTTTTTTAATTCACGTCGATTCAGAAAATATGACGTTCTTTGTATGATGTTTTTTTTTTTAGAATTTTAATGGGGGATGAATAGTCTTTTGCACGATACACGTCATGCGTATGACAGATGACGAACAACAAAAAAAGGCGAATCAAAAGAGGTGTGTGACATGTGACACTCGTATAAATCTTAAAATCTAGCTTTTGTTGTTTGGGACATATGTATTTTTTATATTTGATTCCAAAAATAAATTATACAAACCAATTAAGTAAATAATATTAAAAGCAATTAATTGAAAATCAGGAATCAACGTAACGAGAAAATTAATTGATCTCTGTAAACAGATTCGGCTTGTTCAAAGAACCATTAATTATCATCGTTGCATATAATTATGCAAACCCCTAATTGGTGTGCGACCCGATGTTCGAAAGCACCTGTCCATACAGAAAGTTCGCTTTAATTATCTGTCAATTTTGCAGTCGAAAATAATCTCAATCCTCGCATAACATACAGCTCACAATGGCAAGAGATCTCGAATTTAAAATCTCGACCGATTATCTTGATTCGATAAAGCGTCGGTTTATCGGCGGCTCAAAAGAGCGTTATTCCGTTTAATTGCTTGTTTTAAAAATATAAATGTCGATGCATTTTTTATGCGCAAATAAATGCATCGGTTCGACAGGGATTATAAATTTGTCGTAGACATTATTATAGGAACTTTTCTGTGGGCGATTGCGAATGCAATAAAATGTTGGTTTATCGTTTTGAATTTTTCTTAGTTTTAATGCTCGAATGATAGTGATTGCTTTATTTATATATTGATTAATAATGTTATCAAGATTTTCAGGGAGATGCTTCAGGGTGATGTCCAGGGGTTGATAATAATAACGCTCGTTGATTATTAATTTGATAATGACATGAACGATTCTCTCGTGGAGAACGTCTGTCTATGAATTATCTAGCTTTTTTTTTGAGTGATTACATGTTCTTTTATATTACACTTTATCATTGGTTAAATATTATTAATTATACAAGATTAAATATTGGTTACATTTCATGTGTACGTAGACGTGTCGAATTTTAATTGGAAAAGTGATTAAATTATATTTGTTATAAAAATAAATGATTGTAATGAGTCTACGTCACAAAGAAAAAGAATATAGATTAATAAATAAATATTGAATAGTTATACATACGATGTGTATTCAAGTCACGAGACTTGAATACGTAACAAAGAAAATAAAAGATATCAATTTAATAGGAATTGATATTGGAGGTGATAACAATAATGCCATTCGTTTTTAAATGAAATTGTTGAATTTATATACTGATCAAATTCCCAAGCTTACAAATATATTTCGCAAAATCAAACGTGACCCTAGACTTTTAGAACAGTCGCTGCATTCGCAACAAGCATTATCATTATTTACAAAGTTAATTTATTTATAAGATACGTAGTTTATATAATGCCATTAAATTTGCAATAATTTTCAACTTTCTTACTGTCGACTCGGTGCAACGCCAACGCTTTTCGCATCTCAAGACATTATCGCTTAATTCATAAGACGCCTCTGTGAACATTTCGCACAGATAAAAATTTCAAACGACCATTATTCAAACAGTTCACGATTTTATTATAGATTCAGCAATCGGAAGCATTCCTCAGGAGCGCTTGAATGGCGAAACATAGCTAAATAGGACACAATACCAACACGTTTAGGGTTCATCGGCTCTATTCGGCAACAATAAAGATATATCTTATGCGTGGTCGGACAAAATGTCGTGTTTGCCTAGAACACGCACAACCCTAACAAACGTCACGCTGAACAATGCCAGAAACGTATCCTGTAACTAGTGTAACAAATGTAAGCGACGAACCTATCTGGAATCTAACAAGGAGAAGTTCCATTTCGACGCTGGAATGCTTGAGGAAGCTAAAGGCCTTCGGAGACAATTTACACAGTCGATATTAATTATGCGATTCCATAATCGGCGCTGTCAAATCGATTGCTATATAAAGCGGTCAAATTAGGTAACGTTATGGAATTGGAAATATTTGCAAAATGAAAGGAAATCTTTTATAGAAATGTAATCTGAAATACAACACTATCGTACGTAATAATTTGTTAAGTAAAGATTTTTTTAATTTCAAATAATTTTCATCCAATATATTCCATGCACATTTGAATCTAAAAAAATTATTATCTTCATTAAAAAGCCTGAATGTATTCATGAATATTTTCATCAAACAAAACCTCAAACACATTATGCAAAAATATTGCGCTTTCTCCTCAACCATCAACCGAATTCCGTTAATAAAAAGACTGCACACAAAAAGGACGACGTCCATTTCGAACCTAGCAATTTCGCAATCAAAAAGCAAACCTTTCCATCCTAATATAATAATAGATCGCACTTCGATGCACAATACATAATATATAATACATAATGGAAAGGTTCGTCGAAATGCTAATTCGAGGACCCGAATGCGGCGTCATTTATCTTTTATTTGGTCCATTATTTATGCAAAATATCATCCCCTAGGAGTGTCGGTGTCTCTTTAAGCTGTTCAGCGGTGCATATTAAGCAGGACATAATGGTCAGAATCGTCCCAGGACTCTTCATAAAGTTTCGAAACGATTTTCCCGCCTATTCGCTCTCGTCAGAGCTTTCGTTACGGGCTCTAAACTTTGAATGAGCGTTCGTTCCGAAGCACTAGGCTCGTTCGTGTCGCTTTGACGTTAAACCGATTCGTTTGTGTCAGATCGACTTTATTATTTAGTATAGGAGTATTAAACTGTTATAAAGCGATGCCTCGTTGTGAAAAGACCTTGAATTCAACTTTTGTTACGGAAATATCGTATATTTTAGAGTAGTTGCAAAATATGATTGCGTCACTTTAGTGTTTTAATAAAATCTCGAATTAAATGAATAATTATTTATATAATTATGAATTTGAAGTATGATATGATTACATATATAAATTGAATGAACGGCGAGTGAACTGAATATCTGCAGTTAAATCAAAATTCGATGCACAAAATCGTTCGAATTAGAGACAAAGCTGTAGCGAGTAACTTCTTAACTAGCTTGTAGTATTCAGCCAGATACTAGATCTGAAATTTCATTATCAAAACATCACAGCCAACACAATGAATATTCAAAACGGAAACGCGCGTAGTTCGGTATTCGACTCGGATTCGTCCTATACGTAACGATTCGACCGTAACTTCTCAACACCTCGAACGGCACATATTCACTAATTCCATAGAGTGGAACACGCAAAGGGTACAGAATCAAAATCCACCATACATCCGCCTAATAAATTAGCGTAAAACCATAAAATTACTTCACATGAATACCAAGAAACTCACTAAACAACTCGACTTTTAGAGCGGAAATTCTCGGATCCACGAATATAAAAATCGCTTCCGACAAATGCGAAGATTGCGGCTTTCGATTCTCTACCCCTTCGTGTGGGTTGTATAGACGAGGTACGAATGCGTACCCCTCAAATCGGAATAATTGAAAACTGGAAGGCTCCGGAATCAAACCGAGCGTTATCGCACACGGTGTGTGCCGTAGACCGCAAATATGCTCCCAGGTATACCTCCAGGATTCGAGAGGACGAGTATGGGGTTCGCATGCCATCCAGGAGAACCCCGGTTTTCATATAGACCCGGGAAAATTCCTGGAATACCTGCCCTGGTCCGTCTTATACTTCGCCCTAGACTCCCCGGTGCAAAGCTTCGGAAATATTGTTTGTGAGGGTTTTTTTTTTCGTTTTTTACCGAGTGTTAATTCGAGTTTTCGATTGTTGGAATTATTTTCGAATTATGCTGATCCGTTTAAGCGGAACGCGCTCGTTCTCTTAACGATCTGAAATTCAAATTCGTTAGTTCTCGTGGGACATTAGCGCCGAAATTGAAAGCGGGGATGTTTTTGCACTTCTTTGGTTCGTTGCGTGTCCATTTTAATAATTTATCTGCAATTTGCATGAAAAGAATCGATTTATTTTTGAAAAATAATTCAATATGACTATGTATTAAAATACCAACCATTTCCCATCATGATCATAATATTTATAAAATATAAACAGTGTAACCGAATATGAATGCTAAAACTGCAGCGGAACGAATCGAAAATATTAAATTTCAACGAAGCATCCTCGATGTTCACAAACCGATATATACGAATCGAGAATGAGCAATATCGAAATAATGATTTATTGCTCTTCCACATCTTATATGAAAAGTATTAAATTTTAACGATCCAATTAGACGCTCTTGTATTTGAGCAAGTGAAAGCTTTTCCATATTTAGAAAATTGGTAATACAATATGCACGGCGGAACAATACCGCTCGAGAACGCTAATCTGCCTCAATTAAATCTACACACGACGTAAAATATCGGCTATATATATAAATTGTTATAAATATATTAAATGCGGAATTAATTAAACGTCGTTCGCATTGCGAGACGCTTGACGCGGCCGCTACTCGTTTTCGCAAAATAATATGGCGTCGACCGCAAGACTTGACACTTCTTCTTGTTGTTCGCGTTATTATTTAATAATCTGATCGTGCCACACGCCCACGACTGAATGTGAATGTTTAATCTTTGGTTATGTATTGATTGTAATTTGTTGTAAAACGCCGGCCATTAGTTATTCATTATATTTTCAATTATGTGACTTTGATACGCCAACGCGGCACGGCCAATTAGCGCTAACTAAATTTCGAATGTTGAACTAATCAAATACTTGAAACTATGCTTCGACAATAATTTACTACATTTGGTGATTCATTTACACATTTCGTTTATTAAAATCGATATTAATCGATGAGACATTAAATTTTTTTCCTTTGAAATTGTCAATTTCATTTCCGTTAAACCAATTTGATGTCGGAAGCCGTAAAATATTTAATGAAAACGGTCACTTTAACACGCCGCCCTCGAAGACACGTCGTTTCATATAATATATGAAATAATTACATGTCCTGGCTGCACATCGCCGATATTTAATTAACGTCTCGCAATGGATAACATGAGGCGCTCTCTTTGGTTTTAACGACATCGGTTCGTTAATTTGTTACGTTATTGATTTTCGTTCCGGTTACGTCGTATGTCGTCCGTTGGAAATTATCGCGTGTCGAATTTCAACGTTATCCTAGTCATGTGTGAAGTTTTATAATTCGTGATTGTGTAGTTGTCGTATCGGGCGTGGGCGTTGGAAATGTGCTGAAAATTCGCTGTGAAATATGGAAAGATCAGTAAGGAAGAATGCAAATTTGACGGTTTTTTTTCATATTATTCTAATTGTAAGTGTAACAACGGAATTATGTAAATGCATGTGTGTGTATGTTTGGCATACGTTTGCTCAGAGTCGGCATGTGCGGTGCATAATCATCCGGTTCGACGAATAATTAGCATTACAATATGCATTCCCGGACCGAGAATAAGCCACATATATACATATATACTCTATTATAATATATTATATTGAAAATATTCGAATTAAAAGTTCAAAAACCGATGCACAATCGATACCCCGCTAAAAGACATAAACCATCAATATAAATCAGCCCTAGAGCAACATCCATCTTAATTAATCGACGTCGCATTCACGTACTGCGTCGTTATGCATTCAACATATTAAGCCCTTATGCACCGTTGACAGTAGCCAACGGTTCTCCGGAAGGTCCAAAAGCGGGGGGCTTTGCGCTTCACGAAAGGGACTGCGACGACAGCCCTGGGAAATCTGCACACGTCGTATTTGCATACGTAAATGTTTTCATTAAAACACCGGAGAGCCGGAGTTTTGCGACGGCGACAGTCAAAATGCAAACCTGAGGGGATTTGCAGTTGCAGCAACAACTGCGAGCAGCAGTTGGAAACGTGACGCTCACTCTCGGCCCGAGGATTTGGATATTTAGCAAAGTATGGTAATTCAGTGGCTGGGTGTGTATATGATGCAGTTTTGTCTTCTTTGTCGGTCCCATTTGTTTGGAATCGACAAATGCAGCGTTTGTCAGGCGACGTGTAAAACGGAGGTTTGTCTTTGTTTCGTAATCCGCGGGATTTGAATGGAAGATTGTCGAGGCACGTATTGTGCAGTTCGGAAACAATATGCGGTTTTGCTTAATTCGGGCTTCATTTTAATACGAGTTAAATTACTTTATACTCGATTGTGTCTAAGTGTACGCGAAAAGGAAAATGTTAAATTGGTCTATTGTGCATTGCATTCTCGAACTAGACGCTTGTGATGCAAACAAATTCGAATGCTACGATTCGTAAGTTTCATCATCAGTTTCATTCGGATTTTGAATTTGTTTATATATTATATAATATTATAGTTTATATCAAATTATCTGTACTTTTATTATTTATTCCTTACAAAATGGTTTTAAAGCAACGATACATGCATCTATGTACAGAAAGTACTAGTTGTTTAACTTTTATGATCGGTGGCAACTTGTACGTCCAACAAGATTAAAACTATTTACTCATTAATTTATGAAACAAAATAGTATACAATAATTTTATAGGAATATTTATTTCATATAAACTAATATTATTTATAATCATCAATGAAAATCAACGCGGCTGTCATCTCCTAGTTAATTTAAATTTTATTATGAAATGAAAACATAAGTAGGAAAATAATACTGTAAGCAATATAATCGTCCTGCATTTTATAATCGTGATTAAACTCTAATCCATTCGAAGCACCGCATCGTTAAAAACTTCAATACACACCAAACGCCATTACGAAACTAGTTCCAACAAACCCCAACAGAATTAAAATTCAATACGCAAACGGCAAACCGGAATTATCCATTATTCTACATACGACTTCACAATACCGATATTTAATTAACTTTCACCTGAAACCGAACGAAACTACCAATAACCCATTGTTGGTCACGCGAAACCGCGCGTTATCTTTCGCGAACTTTTAACGACTCCCTCGGGGACACACTTCGTAGGGATTTTCCCCGATAAACCCTTCTGTATTGTTAAGGGAGAATTTCGAGACCGTGTCGCTGTTGGTCGCTAAACGGTCAAAGTTGGCAATTATTATTAAAACCTCAACTTCGACGCGCGGTTTATATCGGGACGCACGAAATCTGCAACTTCTGCGTGCTTTTAAAGTTTTCAGAAGCTTGCCGATCGTAGTCGCCGGTTAATTAATAACCCACGGAATTTCGGAGGTTTTGTGTTTTGATTAAACCGAGATTTATGCCGGTTTATTATTACTTGGCTGAATATTTGCACATACATTCCAATCTGTTTACATATATAATATATGGATATATAAAATTTGTTGTAGTTGTTCCTTAAAAGTCTCATCTTTATGTATCGGTATTTTTAATTATATGTATTCCATTCTAGGCACATCCTAATAATGTTTACTTTTAAAACAATAGGACGTGTATACCTTTTTTAAATGGTAATCGAAACCTATTTACTATTACAGACCTTTGAATCCGTTTTCATTATCTCGACCCAGTGTAAACATTTCTAATATTCTATTTCCACTTTGGTGAAGCTTTTCGTTATTATTTTTTTGTGTTGGAAACGTACAACGAAACTCAATTTACATACAAATATTTCAAATTATACACGCGTGTCGGAACAACGCGTTTCAAGATCGTAAAACATATTTCAACTTAACCATTTAAGGTTAACCATTGTATCGAGAGTCGCGCATAGTAAAATATATTTTCCATCGATTTATGCACATTTAATTTAATTTTCTTCGAAATTATATTCTATTATAATAAGAAATATGGCAAAATAACGTCAATTTGCGACACGAGCCTAATTTATGCATTAAACGCGATTTTCACCCTGAAACTCAATACTGGCAATATATTATTGCGAATTTAGTGCGTCCTTTTCGACCGCACAATGAATAATTTCCGCAAAAAATGCGAAATACGAGAGACAAAATGAAGAATGAAAAATATGCGTGAGATACGAATAAAAAATGCGCCCGTTGACAAAGGCTTTTATTTTTCCCCTTTTTCATATATTTTTTCGTATTCCGCAAAATCCTTTCTGTGCATTGTCCAGCGGACGACGAACGGGATTACGCGAAAACTCCCAACCGCCGAAAAGACATCGAGAAGAATTCCCAATTAGGAAAAACGAAAAGAATTGTACTTTTATAAGAGCATAGAATCAAAATTCACAATATCCAACTTTTATTTAATATAAAAAAAATACTAAATTTATCGAATTTTCAATATTTCATCAGAAATTCTTCAAGAAATTATTATATATTTGAATTTATTATAAAATTTATATATAAAAAATAATAATTTATCTTATTATATAATATGATAAGATTGTGAATTTTGATTCAACATCGCAATGAAATCAAACTGACATATTTCACATGTCGGATCGGCGCGATTTGAACCGTACGATAATTAAGCGCGCAATTTGCATACGCCATTCATTATTCGTAGGAATCGCGAAAATCCGTTTTTCCCCGTCGCGAAGTCCTGCGGGTCCCGGGAAAGCTCTCAGCGCAAAATCACGTTTCGAAGATCAAATTCTCATTTGTTTGCGAGCTTCCCTTTATTTCATCACGTGCCATCCGCCCCCCGGTCGCCCGGTGCTTGGTGTCCCATCGAAATCGTCACCCCGACGATGTCGAGGGCTCGTGACCCACCCCCTGTGAACTTCGAATCGTTTTATGTGCCTTATAAATTAATGTGTGAGATTTCGATTTTTTTCATGTATAATATAGTGGAACCTCGATTAGCAAAAAATCTGAATAATCGAGGCAATCAAAAAATTAAATAAAAATTATGAATTAATAGAAATTACATTCAAATATTTATTTTAAAAAAAATAGTGTGCATAATTATGTACACAGTCTTTAATTATTTTTTTAAACGTATTAGTTAAATTATTTTTGGTTATTTAATACTGGAAAATTTTGTGAACATAACATAAAATCGCCATGATATTGTATTGATCGATTCCCATAATAATAATTAATTAAGTCATATTTTTTAATGCCATCTGTTAGAAAATTTCTTGAACTTATTTTATTATATTTGTTTTATTTTGTATAAAACAATTATTTTTGAAAATAAATTATATTACTATCACTTCATAAACTGTAAAGATTATTTTAAAAATAATATTCCTGCCAGATTTTAGGTTAATCAACGTCATAATTGAGTTTATCATGAATCAATATAATTTAGTTACAATACACAATACATTTTTAGACACATGTATGTAAAAAAAAGTCATAAAACTTCCATTTAAAAAAAATATTTTTTTAATAAATCCAGATAATAGAGATTCTCCTGCACATATAAAATAATACCTTTATAATCACCGGTTATTTTTCCAATAAAAATTTGATCAAATCTAATATTATCGATCCATTTTCCGAAGAATCGCTTATGAATTTCTATCAAAATAAAATAAACATAAAGAGCGTCGACCTTTGCGGAATTTCGCAATATAAAATAACATCATTTTTTTCGCACATCGACCATTCTTCGACGCATAATATACGCAACCCGTCGTCGCAATCAATCAAAGGTCCCTGTCACGCGATATTGAATGCACTCCGACAAAAGCCTTGTCGCACAGAAACCCAATAAAACCCGCGACGTGTCCTCCTTTATCCCTTTTCGATACGCTTATATCCTCGAAATCAATTTTCATAAATCTCATGGCGGACACTTCGATCGAATGCAAATGCCCGTTCGCAAGGCGTCGCCGTTAGCACGCAATATTTATTTTATACACTTGCGCCGACGAGGGGTAAAAAAAAATGGCCGGAAACGATCGGATAAATTTTTGTATGTTTTTATTTCGCTTTTTCACGAAAATGTTGATGTGCAGTCGTAAATTCGATCCGATTGGGTACTAAATAAAGTGCGTTAGTGAAATAAAATGAATTGATGTTCCAATTTGTGATGAACGAATCAATGACACGTTGCATTTGGCTTGATCAAAATTGAATCAATCATTCTATAATAGTTGTTTTATATATTTAATTATTATTATAAACTTTACATGAATGATTGAAAATTTTCGGAGACATAAACGCACGTCATCGTCTGAAAGAAACCGCACGCTCCCAAATTTCACGTCAACTTCCGAGAAAACCCTTCGAACTTTTGCGTTTCTGAAACTTCCGAAGAATACCGCAACTTTTGAATAAATAGTCATCTGCAGACGACAACCAATCGCTAAAGATCGACACACTAATGAGAAACACATCTCGAAAGCTCGCACATTTATACCCAATATATTTCCATCGGATCGCCATAAAACGCACGCACAGTACGTAAACAACCACCCCTTCGTGAGTTTTATATATACGAAGAGCTCATAGAATAAGGCTATAATTCAAGTTCACGATCGCATATTAAAAGTTGGGAAATGATTGCGTCTAGATTTCTATGAATATATCGAATGACTAGATATAAAGGTTTATGGATTGGAAATTTTCAGAAAATACCCGTATATATTATTTAAATGAAACGCGTGCTGAATTGTCACCGCGCCGGTACAAAGCATTAACGATGACCCCTCCGAGACTGAGAAAAAATATGAAAGATTTCCATTCGTGTTTTACGTATCGCATTCAAGATCAGAGTGCGTCCTAGCCGTTATCAATCATTTAAGTGCGACTTTTCCCGACGATGAATCCATTAGACGAATCCCGGGATTCGATCCCGTCTGGGGAATATCCGCGGGACTTTTGCACGCGGCCATACATTATATTACCAAGTCTCGCAGTTTTCAATATTGTACCGTGAGGCCCGGTTTTCGCAGAGCGGTATTAGCATATATTAGACATTACACAAACCTCTCCGATATTGCAAACAGGCAGTGCGGATCCCTTCCTTAACTACCCTTGCGTACGTGAGCGCTCTTGCTATAAAGAGCAGGGGTGTTTAATACTGGTGTCGATATGCTGCTATGATTCGAGGATATTTTTATAATATTTTAGTTTTTTTGTATTATTTTTCATAATTATTATATTGTAAATTTGTTCTGGAAAAATATTTTAATGTTTTGTGTTTTTTTTTTACATATGTTACATACGTATAAAAGTTCATATGGGATGTATGATATTTAACAGATCATCTAACTGCAAGTTAAGCTATGTGTGGCCAAGTTAGTAAATTAATAAATGATTTAACTGTGGATTAAAACTATAAAATTTGGCAAGAGATGGTCACTTTTTTCTTTATGCATTCGTTTTCGATTAGTATCAAAAAATTCTTAAAATTAGTTTATAGTTATACTTGTAAATTTTATAGATTTTGTGTCTACTGCAGGCCTTTCCGATATTCATTAAAAGCCGTCTTTTTTCCTAATGACGTGCTATAAGTATTTTTTGATAAGTTAGAATACTATTATTGATATTTTTCTCTTATCATATAGTTTCAAAAGGTACTTGCATCTATTTATAGACCACCCGGCTTTTTAGTTAACTTCGATAATCGATGAAAAAGGTGCACTCAATAAAGCTTATACCGTCTTCATATAATGATATCATTAAATAGTAATTAATAACTTCGATCCGATAAATAAAAAAAAATCGAAGTATTATTTCTTCAATTATATTATGATGAATTAGAAAATAATATTATGTTTTCAATCGATAATTAAATCTATCGATAGTTACCAAATTAATCAGAAAATATCAAAAACCGAAGCACAATTTCATCTCTGACTCGCTAAATTTACTAAGTTTCAAACTCAATAATAGTTGAGCACCCCTGATGGTCGTCTTGTGCTTGGCTCCTGTTCGGCACGCGGGCCAACACTTACTGTCTCCTGCAGACATAACATAAATCCTCGCCGAACGGAACCCACCGGTCTAGCACTCGACGATTCTCTGGCTAACGTACGTATTATAATCACATATAGCAAATATTATATTTTATATACGTTAAAATATATACATATAATATTTATGTGTACGTGCGAATTTCTGAACGCCCGAGTGCTCTCGTCCTTCCGAAAATGTGGGAATGAAAAAAAATCAAAGGATATATCCGCGTTATCCTTATAGCGACTTATCCTTCGTCATATCCTGTCATGTGTATTAAACGAAATCAAAATATGAATGTTTCGGGTAGCCGCGAGGGTTACTTAAAAATTTAAATCCTGTCACGCACCTAATTACTTTTGAAACGTTGAAGATTTCATTATTATAAATTTTATAAACACAAAACAAATTTATCAAACGTATGGTATAAAAATATAATATACCTTCAACTTATTGATTTTGTACACAAGAAAAAATCTGACGAAACTCTAGCCATTAATAAAGCATTACCGAACTTTCTCCGAAATCGGACCTTCTTTGCGCAGCTGTTGCTTTCACTTGTCACTGACACGTCACAGTGTCCTCTCACTTTGCCGAAAAACCACCCCATTGCCTCACTTGAAGTGTTAACGCATCCGAAGTATTGCGTATCGTATAAAAGTGCACATTCCTGTCGACGAGCTTCCGCCACTCGAGCGCGTGATGGGCTTCCTCAACTTTTCCTCCAGTTTCATTTTTTGCCATCCATACCGTCGGAAAACTCTCTATCTGTTTTATTGAATTATTTCAATTTATTTTTAAAGTGGAAAATGATGTTGCAGGTACAAGCTTCTAAATAAAATACATTTTTTAATGAATGAATCCGATTCGGATTTGCAATTCAAACGTCTCACCCTTCTTAGATTAAGTTTGATAATTTATGATTCATGATTCGATGAAAATTTTTAATATATTGAAGTAGGGGATGAAAATAATAAATTGAATTGTCTTTTAATCTTTTTTGTGTGAATTGTATTAAAATTTTCGATATTTTTCGGATATGTGATATGATTCTTCTGGCTATCACATGAAATTTTCAATTCATATCCTTATCTTGTGGAATAACGTATATAATAATTGAATATTTTAAATTATACATATACGAAACAAAGTCCGAGCTAACCAAAATGAATATCAGATTCTAATTTCCGCACAATGAATCCAACAAAGCACATAAAATCCCATACATTCGACGTTCCGATCGCCTCATACATACTCATATAAGTCCGCGGAATCGTATCGAACGGACGCTCAATTATTTTCCATCTGACCGTATCATAACTCTTGTTTCCCGAAGCAACCGGCACCATAACGTATCACAACAATACAGCACAATACAAGTGCAATCACATGTCCAAGCTCCCGTAGGAATGGGGAATCCCCAGCAATCCTTGTCGGCCTGTCACGCCGGCCGACTTATATACGTTTCGTTGCCGACGATTCTCCCTTACCACCGTTTTCTCTCTAACAATTCCCCGTCTCTTGTATTCTTCGGCTGATCTCTTTCGGAAGAAAAGTCTGCGACTTTCCACTGTGTTGTATGGGGATGGATGGAATATTTCCGATGCGTTTCTCCGCCCCGTCTGGATTCCGTCGATTGTCTGGATTTTAGTCATGGTGACTGCGGCGTTTATTTTTCATGTTTAATACATTAATTTCGGAATCGCATTGTGCGAATCTTGGGTTTTGTTGGGATCTGCGAGTGTTTTCATGAATTTTTCATTTATTTTTATGCGGCGAACATCTGTGATTATTGATTGGAGTGCTCTGTTGTGTGTGAATGCGCGAAGTTTCTCGAGAAAATAAATTATCTTTCTCGTTACGGAGGGTTGCAAGTTGAAACTTTCGAAGAATTTTTAAATCGGCATTCGAAAGTTTCGGGCAGCGTGAATAGTTTTTAATTTTCTCCTAAGGCATTCCCGAACGGGGGAAAAGTTTGCGAACCTCCAAAAATATTCTCTTCGAAGTCGCTCACAAACGAATCTTCGAAATCTCCGCAACGTATTCGAAATACTTCAATACCGAATTACATCACATAGTTTTACAACATTATAGCAATTACGGAAGACCGAACTCGCGTCGGGGTGGCTACAAAACGAGCCTAACCGAATTTCCTTTTTCAATTCCAACATTTTCCTTTTCGGCGACCGAAATTCTACCTTTGTGCGGCGAACTCCAACTCGTTTAGCACATCGTGTGTAACGTGCTCGTATAAAATAATAGACGTCAAGCATTCGAAGCTCTCTAGGCTCGCCCCCCTGAAATTACACGGCCGCATTTATTATTATTTCGAGCGCTAATTTTCGGGACGTCGAATTTTTCCTTTTGTCCCCGAATATTTTATACAGAGAGGGACAAAAACCGCAAAATTCTGAGCGCGCGTCGGGCTACTCTCTAATTTTTTGCGTATTTTTATTTTTGGCGGACGCTTTCATTATATTATGTTCTATTATACGCCATACGTACGAGAAGCATTCGTTTTGATAAAAATAAAAATAATAAAAGATAAACGGAAAATACGAGACGCGTTTTCCGAGTTTTGCATAATTAGTCGGCTTTTATTCGGGGAATTAATTATGTATATTGCATAATACCAGTGATGTCGATATTAAATTCGCAAAAGTCAAAAATCGAATTAATGTTGTTTGTTTTTTTTGAGCGAGTTTGATTCTCGAAACTTTTTTTTTCAATTACAAATGAAAACCCAATTATGATTTCTATATTTTTATACGGTCACTATTTATTAAAATCGTTATGTTGTATAATATTACACCCTCCGCATTTCTGATGTAATTAAAAAATATTATACATTTTTTTTTTTACTATCTTTTCAAAAGTTGAATACTTAAACCGTCTTTCAATCAATGATTTCACACTTTCACATTAATCTAATGATCGTATTACATATCACTTAACTTCAACAATCAAAAAAATTCAACCAATTCAAAAACTTCAACATTTGACTTGAATATAAACATCCAATACGAAATAGAAACCATTAAAATTTATATACGTTACATTTTCATCATTTTTGAAAATCTTCACAAAATCTCAGTGCCGCAATATCGCGTATGAATGCATCTCGGCGACTTCAAAAATTTAAACACCCAGAATCTCGAGACATGAAAGACTTTCCAGAGGTGAAAGCATCAAGGGTCGGCCGCGTTATTGCTCACTTTCCCCGATATAATGGAAGCACCTGGCGGTAGGAGGAGGACCTCTTATTATTCGGGAAACTCCGAAACGTCGTATGAACGGGGGCACGTAACGACACGACAATACGACCATGAGAGCGAGGAGAAGGCATTCCTCGGGAAGTAGTCCTGCTCCGAAATATTCGCGAGCTCTTTTTATACCGGCGGCACAACAATGAGGTCCTTTGTGAGGGCGTCTCTCGCGAAAACTAAATTGAAATTTTCCCCTTTAACCCATTCTGCAGGTCGTCTTCGTCGTTGACGGCTGAATTCTTTCCGTTTGCATTTTTTTCTTGTTCGTTTCGGAGATGTTCGTACGTGTGTTCGTTGTAGATTGAAATTTGAAACGCAATTTGAGCGTGCTGATGAAGGAGGGATGTGAATGTCGTTTAAAAAGTCAAAGGTTTCCTTTTGGTTGAAAATTTAAAATGAAATAGTAGCTAAAATTGTCCGGATATACCATTGTAAACCATGATGTTTTTATTTAAATTCAATTATTTAATTTTTTTCAGTTGAAGATGAATCTACCAATTTACCTCTGTATATAGGATTGGCAGTTGCTGTTATTGTGTTCACTGCTGTTGCTGGAGTAATTTATCATTATTTACGAAGAAAAGATCAAGATAATTCCCTTTATAATAAAACTAGATCAGGTATTTCATATAAAAAAAATACATTATGACTTATTAAACATATAAATAAATTATTTTATAATAATTATTAATAGATATAAGTCAGCATGGAGCTGGACCAGCATGTTATGAGTATCCACCATTTCTCACAAAACCAATACCATCACCTTTGACCAGAACTACAAGTGAACACCATTATGATGTGCCTCATCTTAGCAATAAGTAAATATACATACATTTGGATACATTTTATAATAATCAAATGAACTATAATAGATTAATCAAAAACTTCATTTATAGTTATTCAACTCCATTGGATCAATGTGTTCCAAGTTCTTCTAGTGAAAGTGAAAACTATGATAGAAAACCATACAGTGAATCTGAACATTCGACGACAAGTTGTTTTACGAGTTGTGAGTTAACATCAAATTTATTCTTTTCATTTTATGATTTTTTTATTGAATAGATGTTATTAGTCAAATATATAAATTTCAGCCGATTCCACATATGATGTTGCCACTGATTCTGTCAGGCTTCCTAATTTACCATTGGGTCCTAACATTTTTGCAGATATTATCGGGAATACAGAAACTAGCTTGTCGCAGGCTGTGACTGCGAACGGCAGTTGGCTAAATTTAGAATCGTCTGGAGTCTCATTCTCTATACCCGAAGGTGCTGTTCCTAGAGGCAAAACTGAAACATTTTATGTGTATGTTATGAAAGAAGACAGATACCGGCCCAAATTCCCCGAAGGTAAAAATAGAACACTCACTTTTGAAAGTATTATGTAACCGAGTTTTAAAGCCATATATAATGTATTATTCTTTCAGGTACAACTCAACTGAGCCCTGTAATCAGAACTGGACCTGCATCGACTAAATTGAGCAAATCAGTAATTATTCAGATTCCTCATTGTGCTAATCTTAAACATGGATTCTGGAATCTATCAATTTATGCACTAGAATCTGGGAGTAATACTAAAAACAAAAATAAAACAGACTGGATAAAAATTGTAAATCTAGGACAAGAAACTATAAACACTCCATTATTCACCCAACTAGACACAGATAAAATATTCTTAATGACAGAATTCCTGACAAGTTACGTTTTAGCCGGAGAAAGTTTTAACGGAAAAGCTGTGAAAAATTTAAAACTTGCCACGTTTGTTCCTCCGTTTTCTTGTGTGACAACAAAAGACTACAGTATTAGAGTATACATATTTGAGGACACTCCTTGTGCTCTGCACTATTGTTCTGAGCAAGAGAAAAAGTTAGGGGGATTAATGGTGGATAAACCAAAGTCATTTCTATTTCAAGATGGTGGCTCAAATTTGTGTTTTTCTTTGGACGATATTGGATTGGGATGGAGGCCAAAATCTGGTACAAATTATCAAGAAATACCATTCTCGCATGTCTGGAATTCAACATCTAATTCACTTCATTGTAGTTTTTCATTAGATCAAATGGACAGTATACATCATTTACAATGTAAAATATCTGTGTGCCAAATTAATAACCCATCGCATAAACAAACTTTTCATGTATCATCAAGCAATGAAATGAACAATTTGAACTCTCCTTTTGGATGGAAGAAAAATTTTGTTTGTGATGATTATAATATTGATATAATGGAACATTTTAATGACTTAAAAAACATGACTGATAAGTTAAATGACGATTGTAATAAACAAAAAAATCTAGCTATGAATGATAAGGGAATAAATACGTGTGTAGTCGATAATGTTACTCCGTTTAGGCTACCAAAGTCAGTTAAGAAACAATTGAGCTCTTGCTTAGATCAACCAAATCCTCGAGGGAACGATTGGAGGCTTTTGGCACAAGAATTAAATGTTGATAGATATATTAACTTTTTCGCTACTAAAAAATCTCCTACTGAATATATATTAGATTTATGGGAATGTAGACATAGAAATATGAGTGCTGTTGCTGATCTTGCTACCATATTTAGAAATATAGGGCGAAATGATGCTGCTATGATTGTTGAAAGTTGTCTTGGTCCAAGTTGGCTCTGAAATATATAAAAGATTTATATTATATTCAAAAATAAAATTTTAATTAAGTACAACATTAATTTGATAATTTTGTTTAACTTTATAATAAGCATTGTTTTTTCGATTACTTGTTACAATACATCAAATAAAGCGTTAAATTTTGTTTAGTTGTGTATGGACATAATTTATTTTCAGTAGTTTTATACATTTTATATGTGAATAAAATATTATAGATGTAAATATAAAATGTGATGTACAAAGTACTTCAATTATATGTAAAATAAAAAATATATAGTCTGATGAGGTATATGAAGTAGATTTGTATTCATTGTTTGATGAATTATATGAGCCTAATTTCTCCTCAATATTTTTTATTTATAACCAAAATGTAAAACAATAATAAAACTTGAATACTGTCGTGCATTGACAAATACATTATATTTCTAGAATTGATGAATGTGTGCAATGAAATATATTTTATTGAAAATAAACCGAATATATTAAAATTAATTTGGATTTTATTTATTGAAAAGTAAAAAGATAGAGGTCCTTGTTGTAAATCCTTAAATATATTATGCTTATTCATAATACGAAAATATAATTTGAATTAAAAATTGAATAAAATAAAAAATATGATGAAACAGTCAATGAATCTATAAACATATCAAATTTGACTATTACGTCAGTGAAATAAAAAATAAAAAATAAAATGCATTTCCAAAACCTGTGTATAATTTTTAAAAGCTTGCACAATTGTTCAACTTCTGTAAAAGCTCTGAAGACATAGTTTTAAAAATGAAACATAGATGCCAATAAAAAAAAGTTTTTAACAAAATATATAGATGTCTCATAAATTATTATAAAACATCCCCCAACGTTTCAAAATGAAAACCATTTTCCACAATAGATGCTACTAAAAACACCACAACGAATTTCCATCTCACGCACATAAAATTTTAATTTTTCCCATGAACAAATTCAAAACCTCATAAACTCAAACCACTCCAACGAAACTTTAACACACATCATCCAAATCTAACAAAGCCCAATACAAAAAACCTAACAACGCGATATCGCCCAATACATAAATATATTCAACACGAAAACTTTCCATAGCTCTCGAGAGCTTTCCACCGTATAATTTCGACGCTATGACGCCTTTATCTGGCGAAGACGTGCTGAAGCGTTGGAAGCGATAAAAGCTCCTTCACAAAAGAAGAAGCTGTTCCCTCGTTCCCTATACATTCTCCTCGCCTTTTATTTTTTCCACATCCATTTCCATTCCACACTCGGCCCCACACCAGCCCCGCGCGAATTTGAAAGTCGAATAAGTCGGCGGCAAACGAGCCGCGCTCGGAATCAAACATTATTGATTGCACAAAAGAAGCCAGCCAGCGTCGAGCGTATTTCACATTTGAATTATTATGATTCGGCGAATTCCCGCCCACGTCCAGGTCCTTTGAGCCCGGGGCGAAAATATGCGGTCGGCGCTTCCTTTTCCGAGGAAATTGAATGGCAATGGAGAGCAAATCGCCCTTCCGCCGATCAAAGTTGTGCTTGTTTTCTCCTTTATGGGCGAAAGTAGGGGTCGTCGCCGCTGTCCTGATTGCGACTTTATAAGCATAACTTATCGATGCTTCGAAATATTGTAAGAAATTCGAGCGAGAATAACAAGTCGTCTGTTGGAATGGCGCGGTCGTATGAAATTCAGATTTGATGCGTGGCTTTGTTGACTTTCGAACTGTAGTTGATTGAGCGTTTTGAAGACAGTGGATTTGGATTTTTTTAAATTGATTTATAATATGGCTTGCTATGTATTTCGAGCATCTCATTTTTTTTTCAATCAATAAAAAACTTTTTATATTTTACGATTGAAAATTCGACAAAATAAAAAATGTTACAATTTTATTAAGAATTCGCATTGAAAATGATATCGGTATGAAAAAGTATTCAAAGAGAAAACGCATTGAATATAATGCATAAAATTCCGATAGAAAAAGAGAACGTCTACGACTTTTCAATAGTGATATTTGCGTATTGATTTTATGTACATGCAAAAAAAATACAAAAATATATTTCACCCTCAAGGGGATAAAATATACAAATATGCACGCTCAATACATATATATAATAACATTCATAACAGTGCATAGAGATGTTCGCGCGCTGCAACATTGTCCATGCATTTATTCATGAGGATTTTGCTCTTGGCGGAATTCATTGAGATTAATGACGTTACACTTAGGGCTCTGTTTATTCTGACCGAGAAAAAAAGCATGTCAAATAAACGACCCTTCGACGTTTTCGTATTGTACGTATACGAATTGAATTAAAACGTGCACGAACGTGGCTATTTTATTGCACTGATGGATATGTAGGTTCTAAACTGAGATTTGGAAAGTGGTAAAGTCCACATAAGCCGTACTGAGTAAGCCGCAAACGTATCCTGAAGCTTCCAGGTCACTTTGCTAAGTCGATGAATTCTGGAACACGCTGCTGAATATCAATGAAGTCCTTCAGCCGCCATTACAGCTGCCGTTGCGGACAATGTTGAGAATTTACAAGATGCAATGGTGAGGACGAATCGGTTTTTATTTTAGTCGTTTCAAATAAAAAATTTACTAATTCTTTCAAAAAGTAAATACTATTTAATTTAAATTTTTGAAAATTAAACCATTATTATACAATCTATACTATTATATTATAATCAACGCTATAGGACAAAGGAATATACTAGTATTTTTGCTATACGGAACGGTATA
Source organism: Hydropsyche tenuis (assembly GCA_009617725.1). Lineage (NCBI taxonomy): Eukaryota > Metazoa > Arthropoda > Insecta > Trichoptera > Hydropsychidae > Hydropsyche > Hydropsyche tenuis. The sequence continues at coordinate 2,054,392 of VTON01000028.1, forward strand.
CATAATATAATATTATTATTATTATAAATAACATACCTCTTAATTTGTTGAAATTGAATTTTATATAAATTTCCGTATTTCTTATTAAAAAAACTACATATCTTACAATTAATATTAAAAAATTTTGGCCCACATGTAAGAAGCTTTTACATTTCAAATATAACCTTATACAAATCGAATCAAACCTTTTATAATATAAATCAAATTCAATCATCGGAAAATATTATTAAGACCTTTGTCGTAGTAATCAATGAAATACAATCTATTCTTCAATGATTTTTTATAAATTTTTACACATATAATAAATTACATTTTTTAATAAATCAATTTGAAAATAGGTACCATGGATATGTACAGGCCCAAATTTACCTGAAAGCAATATAGGCGTAAGCCTATGGTCTCAAAATCCAAGTGGCCTCCTAATATGGATCAGAAAATTGAGCGATATATTGTTGATTTTCATACCATCATCATAATATTTTGAAAATATCTTTAAAATTTTATACGTTTTATTTTTTAGATTTTTTTTAAATATTTTTGTGAAACTCAATCTAAATCAAACTTTAGAACATATGTATGTACATATATGTCCCTTAATTTTTAGGGGTTAAACTCAGTTTGCGATTTCTCAGTATTTAAATTATAATATTATACTTAATGTTGTTAACGAATAAAATATATTTGGGAGGTCTGAATTTGATTTGCAAAAGGTTCAATTTTTAATTTAAATTATTGAATAAGGTTAAATTTAAAGTGTAAAAGCTGTATATTTTATTATATTTATTTCATAAAAAATTTTCTTTTATTGTTAATTTTTTCAAAATTGGTTTTATTAAAAAAATTCAATACAACCAAATTTTAAGACATACCTAATTTTAAAACAATAAATCTCATATATAAACCCAAAAATATCATTCAACTACAAACCCTTTTCACAATCGAAAACCTTCACCCGACAAAAGACGAGTACGGTCCACACGTGGACATGTCCTCGAGTCCATGCGGTGATTGCATCTGGAACAACCCTCACGTATTCACTTATCGGGCGTGTAACGAGCGAACCGTTACCACCCCAAGACACCCCATTTTCAGCTCATCCTCTAGCAAAATAAACACCCCCGGGGGTCAGGGTGCGGCAATTAAACGGATCCGCTAACGGCCGTCGAAGTGGGTGCTGACCGGTCCCGTTTTCAGATACCGTAATAATGGCGGCCATTATTATGGTTCGATGTGGGATCGCGGTTAATCGCGGGTCAAATGGCGTGAGATTTCGCGGCAAAAACCGATCGTTCTCCGTCGGCGAATCGGGTTTGAAAGTGCTTGGGTTTGTGGATTTCCCGGTGAAATATGCGGGGAGTTTCCGCGGTTTTGTGGGTACGTTTTTGGTATGTTTTTGCGGTGCGGGGAGGAATTATGTTAAAAGTTGTTTGATAATATTTTAATGGTTGGGTATGTTCTATGTGAATAGACGAAATATGTATGTATTGAATATGTGTGTATGTGTGTTTGTGTGATTATGTGTGTATTTTAGATGATTTGTATGTGAATAGATGAAAATTTTTGGGCGTTAATAAAAAATTATACCTAATAGGTTACCCTGTTAAAAACTTTCATGTGTATTTTGTTTAAATCTTGCACAAAAATTACAGTCGGGAAGAATTTTCAAACGATGCTGAATAGGGATGTTAATACCGGTAAACCGGTTTACCGATAAATGACCCAAATAACAGTTCGGTAATTTACTGGTAAATATTGTTTTTCGAATATTTTCGAAAAGCGTTGTTTTTTTTAGTAAATATTTTTTGTAAAAGTCTGTTTTTGTAAATGTACGGTGTGCGATTTTGTAGTGATTTTTTTTGGAAAAGTATTTTGGTTTTACAGTTTTTCAGATTTTCGTTGTTTTTTCCGTATTTTCTAGTTTTCATTTAAAATTTAATTTACCAGTAATTAGTAAAAAAAAAAAAACAGATTACCGGTAAATGAAAATTACGATAAACCTGACATCCCTAACGCTGAACAACCAATTCATTTTTGCTATTATTTTACCCCATGTAAAAGAAAATAAAAACAATATATTTTTGAAACCCAGTCAATTTTCCACCATCATTATATTTTGAATATTATAATCGGCTTCCACTTATAATAACGAAACACCTCAAATTGGGATATAATATAATACATATTCTGTTCGATGCGAAATCCTCACATAATCGACCGCAGACCGAACGAAAAAGAGGAATAAGGGATGACGTCTGAGGACCAGGAGGACGAGGGTCGCTCTCGAAGGTGGCCGTCCCTCCTGGATGGCTCCCGGTGAACACCACCACCCCGGTTTTATTACGGGGCCAACGTTATTATGTTATGGAAGAACTCCGAGCAGAATGGCAAGAAAAGATAACAAAAAGCCGATTTGGACGGAGACGAAATATGTACATACATATAGAAGCTCAGTATAAGTAAAAGCTCGAACGGAGTCCTGCGAGGCAGACGCAACGGTCATATGCTGGATTTCGCTAAGGACGATTTGTTTCGTCTTTTATGTATATTATTTGCGGTTATTTTTGCGATTTTTTTTCAGATGCGCGTGCAGATTTTTCGCACTCGGCGCGAGCGAACTATAAAAGTCTATGGGGCGAGCGTAATCCGAAGATGTTTTTGCGATTTTCATAGTGCGAGGAAGATGCGATATTTCTGCGTTGCTTGACGCGATCAATGCTGCAAAACAGTCGTAAAAGACGGAAGAGAATGTGGTTTTTGACATAAAATAGATTTTAATCTGAATCTGAATCGCGAAAAAGTCCCGTGAAAGCGAATTTATTCGATAGTTAATTTTGAGTATTATCGTATAGTTGATATTTACACATTGTTATTATTTCGTTACGTTTACATATCTGTGAAATATTTTCTATATAAATTTTAATAATCGATCTAATATTTTCGAAATTAAACTTAATTTTCAAATATAATATATAAAATTTAATTCACATATGAATCCATATTTGAAAAATCATTCAATTGATTCTTAATATGGCATAATTTAAAGTGCACATATGCAATCAAAATCCCACGGTAATATATTTCAACTAACAATTAAACCAGGTTTTTTTTTCACGATTCCACAATGTCCTCTTAAGCACCCGCCGCTGTTTTAAGTGACTTTTATTGTTATGCGCCATTGTCAACAGTCACTGAAACCACTTACGTCATAAACCGCCGGACACTCGAAATTAAACAATCATCATACCACCTCGTAATCCTTTATGACCTTATAAAAAATCGAATGGGAGAAATATTAAATTGTACCACTCATCGCGCTCCGATGGCTAACCGAGAGCGATTTCGTATTTATTTCGCACGCCAAATGTCGTTCATAAATCAGACAATATTTGCGATATGCCATGTATTGGTTTCGAAGAAAATCATTTAGATAAATATCTGTTATGGATTCCGATCCTCGTTTGATACACCTCGTCCAATAGCTATCTGTTCGCCGCCATAAAAAATAACCCTCATTCGATACATAGGAGTGCTAAAAAATCGCATATCTATTTTCAATAAGGCCCCTGAATATAAATATCTATGAAAATGCTAGATGTTCAAAAATATTGGAACCTAAGCATAGTTTTTTTTTCTTCGATTTATACATAAAATTTTTCAGTCTTTTAGTTAAATATGAATTGTGTGATCATGATGGAAACACCCTGTGTGGTCCGTCGTTTTAATGTCCCTGTCGAAACAAATGCTATTGTTCCCATGGTGACAATCCATTTTATTAATATTTTTTGGCTCGGCATTAAAGCCTTTATCTGATTATTTTTTTCGAACAGAGCCGTAGCTGAATCATTATTTAGTATTTCTTATATAAATTTTATATGAATCGGCTGAGATTTCAAGCGAAATATTTTCTAGTGATGAAAACGATATATCATATTTAAGATAATATTTTATTTTACTTTAATTATTATACAACTAATAGTTTCAATATTAATAATATTGATATTATCAAAAAATATATTATAAAATAAATTAATTGAAACTGTATTTATGTATATTGAAAATCCTGTCCTGGAAAAGCTTCCGAAAGAACAGAAAGAAAAAAACAGTGGTTTTCGTACCAAAGCCGTCCTGTTGGCGGTAACTAACATAACCTCAACACTCAACAGCGAGCTTTTCCTGATACGTCTCACGATACAGAAGTTCACAACCTAAACATCAACTTTCTTAATACAAAAATAACAAAAGATTATCAACAAAAAATCGTTCCAAGGAAATCAGTACAGAACTCTACATAAGACGCTCACAGTTTCACGCAACTAAATATTGTCGTCGAGCACACGTCGCCTCAGCATCCTAATAGGATTAAAATCGTATGTCGTTATCATATTACAATTTAAAATTATAATTTTCAAGACCTCGAGCTTCATCTCCCCTGAATCTAGTACCGTCACGGCGAGTTGAATCGGCTCAGGGGGCAACATGCCGGAAAATTGTATTTGCCGCCAGCGGGAGATTTCGCACTGGATTACAGTGATATTGCGATTATTTTATTCGTTTTTATTTCGCTTTTTGTACGTGTTACGTACGTCCGCTCTTGTAAATTAATAAAACGAAATGCGAGCGTAATAATCGGCCGCACGTGCGAGAATTCACTGAAATTCCCGCCGCTTTTCGAATCAGGCGTATCTAGTTGTTTAGAGTTAAGAGGATTAGTCCGAAGACAATATTATTCTGATTAAGTGTCCTCTGGGTGTACGCAGATTGGGTACTCCGAGTGCATGGATAGGTGGTTTTCATATTGTGGATTGTGCTGCTGAAGATTTGCTATATTTCAAATAGAATAACCGAATTCTATTCAACGAAACGTTCTTGTAACATCTTTTATTTTTATATCTTCTTATATTAAATTGTTTAAATATATATGTATTTTCTCTCAAAAACTGCTCATTTGATATAAATAAAATTAATTTTTAATAAAGATACATAGTTAGATTATGTATGTATTTTTTTTTCAAAAATGTTCATTCATTTTTGTAGCTTGTGGAGCGAAGATACGTTTGTCACAACTATGCTAAATAATTTATTATTCCTGTAATCTATATTTTTAAAATTTTCATCAATGTGGCTCTAACGTGTCAAAAACATCATCTTCAAAAATATTCTACATATGTATAATTTTTTATTTTGACCTAGAAATTTGATGGAATTCGAACTACAAAATAAATTGGAAAACCCTACCAAACTATATATCTATATTGACTCACATATCAGTTGACAAACCTGAAAATACAACATTGACGCATCAACCCAACATTTTCCCAATGGTATTTTTCATTTTTTCCACCATAAACCACCCATCGAAGACCACTTTTACGGCCGGAACGATTATCGTAAAAATCCGCAAATCTCGCGGATGTTCGCCTTTGATACGGCACAGGGTGGTATTCGCAGATTGCCGCCAAGTGCCCTCACCCTCGAAGGCTCTCTCGCTTTTGATGGGCAGGTTAACCCAATATAAGATCCCTTAACGAAATCATCTGTCCTTTCACATTTCGCCGAAAGAGCTGTAAGGAGAAGAGCCACGGGACCTTTGCTAGTCGAACGGCCGTTAAACGACCGTTAAATTTAACGGCGTCGTTATTTTTTCGATGAAAAAGTGTTAATGTGGCTTATCTGTGTTTTGGGTGTCGAAGGATCGAGTTGATTTTTGAGTTGAGGTTAAAGGGAGTAATTTAGTTTTTCATCGGTGTAGGCAAGATTTTTCTTAAGTATTATAATTTGGGATTTATTTTCTTTGAATTTATTTATTTTTTGTTTGTAATAAATAAAATCAATTTAAGTTTATTTTGAATAATATAAATTTAGAATCGTGATAAAATTAACTTCAAAGATACGAATAGGAATAAAACTCAATATTTCCGATACAAAACACATGAAGCTCGGTAATAAATGCCCTAGCACATTTGTCAAATATGATTGTAGATTTTTTCGGGTGATATTACGAGTATATTTTTTTTATACGTTCTGCTACTGAAGCGAAATGAGAAGGTTCTTTTTTTCCGGAACGCTTGGACAATCCCTCGGGAAACGACGCTCGATATATGACACTTTTAAATTCCATTACCGGGACTCGCCAATATTACCTATATGAAAGGGGGACAGCTTTCCCGTCCATCGTATATAAATTCGAAACGCTAAAATTGGCCGTTTCGAACGAAAAAAATCCACCGTATTCGATTCAACATAGCCAATACGTTGATATCTTTTTTCACATTTTCCGTACTTGAAAATTAAAAAAAAATAATTTATTCTATAAAATCAAAAATTGAAACCATTATAACTGTTGTCTAATTATGAAGATTTTTTTATTGTTCAATCGCATTAATCTCATATGAACAAATCAATGTATTTTATTCAAATTTTCATTGAAAATTATATTCAAAATTTATACCCTTCACATATGAATATTTTAAATGGTTCGTTATTAAATATAATAGTCGTAAGATTGTTTCCGGGTATACAACTATAATATAATAAATCTCTATATTAAAGGGGGCACCGTTTGTCGAGAATACGTACGTTACAGTGCGGCGTGACAATAGCCTCGGCAATTAATCACCGGCTTATCACTCGCTGAGCCGGATTTAAATAGATAACTAGTTAATTTAATCCGATCCGGAGTATGGGGTTTTAATATAGGACCCCATACAAAGCTAGTACGTGTTGCGGGCTCCGCGAGATACCGCCGGACCCGTACAGCGATTCGCCGTAAACGCATTCATATGCCGCGCGAATATGCCTCGTACACGTATATAATCTAATTAATGATCGCTATGTATCGTCGTGTGTTATTGTTGTACGTATTTTGAATGTGGACGATTATGGAGAGCTTGTGCGAGGAGTTTAATTCGTGTTTCGGTGCGGAATGTGGGTCAATGTTGGTCGTGTTCGGTGCAAGACGATTTGAGTGTTGCGGTATCTTTGATATGAAATGGATGCTTAGTTTGTAGTGAATTTATTGTTTTGTTATTGATTTGAGGTATTTTGAATGCTTGGACATGTTAATTATTTAATAAAATGAAGATATGAATTTTTGAATTTTTAGTGAAATGACTTTGAATGATTTAGCAATACAGTGATGTTATATTATAATATAATATAATAGTTACATGCGATGGTGATAGTTATTTAGGTACATTAAAATTATTTTTGCTTCATTAATACATTTTAGAGATTTCAACTTAATATTTTTTAATGTTTAATAGGCGAAAAATCACCATGAAAATATTTAAAAATTTCATTTTTTTAACATAAATTCAGCCATATTTCAAATTTTATTCGGCAAAAATGTCTGAATATAAATATTATTTTGTATCAATAATTTTTGAAATATTTTGTCATTTGATATACATATTTTAATCAATTAATAAGCGTATGTAGTTTGACGAAAAAAATATCGTCGAGTGGTATACACAGATTTGAAATGGAGCGCAAAAAAAAAGCAATCGCCTCTAATCCGTATCCGGCGCGACCCCCTTAATGGAAATTTTTATCTTAGACCGCCATTACACAAAATGGTTTTTGTCATTTTTATCTGGACGACGGGGTTGTCTCGCGTTCACCAAAAAAAAAATTACAATATGCCGTTAAAATTAAATGACAAATGGAACACGAGACGGGGACAGTGGCCCCTTATCGGGGCGCAGCGCTCTCCGTCGTCCGCATCGATTTCGTATTACGCGAAAGCCGAATCGAAAATCCTCGGTATCTGCGCCGAAAAATAATTCCATTAGAATGCTTAATAAAATAAATATTAATGGTGCGCTTAGTCGCTTTATCTGTTGAGCCTGAGGCGAGATTTCTTCTGGCGTTTTTCGGCGGCGGCTCGCTCTGAATGAGCGCGCTCCATTCAAAACAATATCACAATCTTGTTTCTAGCTCATTTACCTTAATTAGTTATACAAGTTCCCTTGAAAGAGTTAAACGTCAGTTGGGGGCGAGCGACACGGAAATATTTATGTTCTGAGAGCGGGGGTAAACCGGAGCAAATCTCACGTGAATAAAACAATTGAATAAAGGGACGAGTCCCTTAAAAACCACCCCGTTTAGGATGCTTCACTCGTTGCGCAAATGATTTCGATTAAATTTAAACGTTTCAATTTTAAATACAAACAAGTTATGATGAATTTTACTTTATAATTTAATCATTTATAAAATCGATCGTTCAATATATTATAATGAATCATTCAAATTGTTCATTATACTCTTACATTTTTGACTTTGTAATCGTTTAATTACCTTTTCAGACGGCACAATCGAGCAGTTTCGCCTTTTATTGATCAGCCAGTATTAGGTGAGTATAATATTATAATATAAGTGGTGAAGTGGCGCGGCTGGGGTGCGGTGAATGTTAAATGAAAATTTATGACGTTCAAGATTTGATTGTTCCCAAGCGCGCGCAGAGCTTTTTGTTCGTAGCTTTGGGCGCCCCTCCGCATTTAAATATTGTTTCAGTTCACAAAGCAGACAACTTTTTGTACGAACGAATACATTCTGTGATATATTTCATCGCATATATGGATTATAGTGCACGCAGGAATTGTACGACGATTATTTAAGTCACATATTCATTCTGAGGCAAAGTTTTCGGCGTGTGTGCCTATTGTGTGTGCGATGGAAATTTCGTCTCCCGAAAAGTCTCCATTGTGCTATGTAAGGAACTGATGCGAGCTCGCTGGGAAATCTCGCAAACTGGAGAATGATTTACTAAGTCTCATTCCCCGCTAATAAACTACGCAGACTTTGCTTGATACAATGTTAGAAATCTTGCCGTTTGCGCATTAAGGTTTTAGTTCTCGAGCGCCATAAAGCAAAGTTCGTATCTCGGCTTTGGCTGAAATTATCATTGCACAATCGTTCTTTTATATGTATATAGATAAGAATGGAATTGTGGTTTATATTTGAGAGCAAATATTAATATTTAACTGAAATATGTTGCAGAAATTCGCCAATGTGCGTGATTTGCGAAAATCGATAATTCATTCATTTATCGCGCAACATTATTGTCCTTTCATACGGGCCAAGTGTACATTAATGTGATTTAGTGTTCAATATGCTAATTCCATAACGGCACAAACTAACTATTGGATTCCTAGCAATGTTAACCGATCGACCGTGAAAATCGCTGATGACAACACATCCCGAACACAATCATCCTCCAATATCAACATCACTTTTCCATTATAATAATAGTACTTTAAGACGTAAATTATTACATACATTCAGTACTATTTTTTGTCTATATAGAACTATATGAAATTTCATCCGGGTCATAGAGTTGTCCAGATTCATCTTATGTACTTTGTCGTAGACTTGTTCCGCCGCAATATGTTCGCCAAATAAAACTACAAAGTCGCACTTTGCATATGAAACTCATTAAGGCTCGTGCAATCGTGAAAAAATCACATAATGAATGTTTCTTTGGAAACATAGAAAGCACGTGGCATAAGTTTATTATTATAATTTAATATTTTACGAATATTATTTTGTTATATTTCGGTTAAACGTAATGAAAAGTTAAAAAAAAAATACTTATTGTTAATTTGATTCGTTCATATACACGATTATTTAGATTAAATAAAAATGCTTGATTGTTTTTAACGTTATGTTGAATTTATCAAGATGAATATACTATTTTCAATAAAACATGGCGGAAAATTCGTACAAACTATGTTTTGTGATAATCTAAAATCACGAGACGCTATAGTGTTTGTAACGAGAAAAGAAATGGAACCGGATCGTAATTATAGCCATGATAATAAATTAAAATACATAAAAAAATACTCTCTGCTACCGAAAGTTAACAGCTTCCTTTTATACTTAAAATGCGAAGAAATATTTTCTTTTATTCCGTTATTTCCTACTAAAATAGGGTGAATAAAAATGAAATATTCACTCCCACACCGCGATACGCACTCGAACGATCGTTAATTATACACCAACACACTTTAATCCGCAGACGACAAACATTCGCATCTTCGCAGGCTGTGTTCTTTTTTTAATTAATAAATTCAGTATATAAAGCGATTCACGGTACAACAAAGACAATGTGAACGACGCAAACTAATTTTTTATCAACAAGAAGTGGACAAAAGCGCACCTTATTCTTTTGTTAGCGCAGAATAGGTGTCTCGGCTTCCTCCGCGGCGACAACTTTTCCACGGAAAAATCCGAAAAAACTTTTTCTTTTTCGTCCGAGAACGTGTATCAAAGCATTGTTTCGCAATATTTATATTTAACTTCCTGCTATACGTAAGGGATGGGAGGTTCGGGGGACGCTTTTTATTTAGATTTCCTGATGCATATTTTTTATTGTTCGTTCGGGCGGACCACAATAATTGCCGTCGCTGGTGCTTTGTACGCTCTTTACGCAATCGTCGCCGAAATAAATCCGCGAAAATTACGCGTAATACCAATAATAGGATGTGCTATTGATTTTTTTGCGGTTTCGATCCGCGTTTAAGAAATGCATTGGATGCAAGAGGGCATATAATGCGACAGATGGTCAAAGTGCCGCACCCCGGAGTATGGGGTTGGCCTCATCAACGAGCTTTTGGTTTGCGTTACACTTCATTCACATATTCGTTTCCATTTAAGTTTATTGCTAAAGGGGACACTAAAATATTATACATTTTTCAGATTTAAAATATATTGGATGAAAAATATCTGTGGATTTTTCGTATAAATTTTATATTTCACACAAAATCTTGTGATATTAATTCAATTTTTGACATGATTCCATAATGACCTTTTCAAAATGGTCCAGTAAAAAGTGAATTGATTGATTAAAAAAATGTTAATATGAGAGAAATTGAATTTCAAATTATATTTTTCATTATTATTTTTGATTGTCCTTTGAAAAGAGAATAAACAAAATAGTTTTCAGGGTTCTCTATACGAAGCTTATTTAGGCCTGATTAAAACGGCATACACATGACCATATGTGACTGAATACCCGCAAGCAGTTAGTGTAACCTGATGGTCATCAGTGATGGCTCGTGAAAATAAAATATTAAAAAAATATATTTAAATAATAATGAAATCAACAAAATATCTTAAATTTACTTAAAACATTTTCCAAATATTAAAAAATTGATATCTATTAATTCTCTATATGATTTATGCGTTTACGCCGCCTTTGTCGTTACAGAATACGTACCCTTGCATTATTCTCCCTTATTTTATTCAACAATCCCCTATAAAAATTCGCCTTTTTCATTCGCGCACTCGATTACTCGGTTCTTCATATAAATTTCGACTTACATCGACCTGCAAATATGAACACACAAAATAGGGAAACTTGTGAAAGGAAAAACGCTTCGTTTAGGGGCTATTTATTAAATTCAGCATTCTTGTCATACGAGTACCTGCTGCTCTAAGTGAAGACCAAATCAAATCAATGCATTTTCGCAGTAGTTTCTTTGCGAATTCGGCACTTTGATTTTATTTTTCATATTTTTCGCCATTTTCATGAGACTTTCTATAAAAAATATTGTGGTATTTTTTTCACATTTCAGTGTCCCGATGGCCCCCAAAAGTGGAGTGCTTTGAGTGTGCATATGGCGAATAAATGACTATTGTATAAGTCCCAGCGGGATACAGCGAATTGCATACTCGGCTAATATGTCACGAGTCGTACGATGACATAAGCGCACAATACGAACGTACCAATTTAAAATATTCGCAATATTGAATTTGGACTTAATGACGATACGTATCATGATTCAGAGTACTCATCAGAAATTGAAAATTTTATTTTTCATTAGTTTTTCTTGGAAATTTTGATCATTTCCCAAAATTCGAATATGAATCTATCAATAACTTTTATAAACTTTGTAACACTCTTTTTATTATTCAATATAGACAAGATTAGGAAAAAATAAAAAAGTTTTCATTCATTAATGACTGCCATAAAAAATATCAAAACATAATCTTTAATTTTAATTAATTTTCTTAAATGACTTCAAAAAAGTATAATCATTGAATCGTTTGTTTGTTTTTTATTTATTTTCAAACAATCATATATTTTATGAAAAATGCCCGAAAATTTTTCTGACGTAGAAATATTACGCAATCATCTATTTATATGTATTGATATTCTAATAATATTTATTGGTTTCGTATAGTTAGCTAAAGGGTCCAGTCACAAGGGACCTGTCCATTTTATTTAGCAATACACACAACCCTCGTTGCCATAGGCACGAACGTGCCAGAATATTAAGTTCATTGTTCGCAACAATACCACTTGTACATATGTTCCTCTATGGTGGATCAGTTCAAATAATATCTATTTAGATTCAGACCGTACCTGATGTTCAACCCCGCATTCTATTTTTTTCTGAATAAAGCCGATTTTGACCTAAATACATACAAAAGACGTATTCAATACATATGAAAATCGAATCAATATATTTTCAAGTAATTATTTCTGAATGTATTATTTTATGATTTACATAAATTTCGATTATTTTAATCTTAAATTAAATTTATAATATATTTTTTTATTTATTATATTATAGATTCAATATAATCGAATACTATTGAAGTGAAAATACAATAGATTGCGGATATGCAGTATGGTGCATAGCCAAAAGTCAAGCCACAAAACAAGAGAAAGGTGACATATGGGTCGTAGTTTGCACACGAGTGGATCACCCTTCAAACTCTTATGGTTTTCAATGAAAAGTTTAGAAATGCTCACCGCCGCGAATACGTAACGCATTGACCTCCCTCACATACGCTCTGATTATTCCCTCTTGAATTTTTATCAAATATCATATGCACTGTACAATTTTATTTATTTTGAAGTTCAAACAAATATTGAATTTTGATTCTATTCATAAAAATAAATAAATATTATACGAAATTTATAAATTTATTGAAAAAAATTCGTATATTCAGTCAAATGATGATCTCACTTTCTTCATGACAAAAATAATATTATACACATTTAAAAATCAATATTAATCTTATTTATTTTTTATTATATTTGAAGTGAATATACAAACATAAAAAAACATGTCACAAACATTGCAAGAACATATGACGAGATTTGCGTATGCATCTCACTAATGCATCAGATAAATTATAACATCGTTTAACTGCTATAATCAAAACAACAGTATTAGTAACTGGAATCAGTATTGGTGCATACATATACGAAGCTTACTGCACTTTACCATAAATTTTTCTACCATATGGTATGAAAGAGCCCTTTCGCACATCACAAAAGCACCATGCGCCGTGCGCAATTATCGTCGTCGACGGCGAAAATCCTCCATATGCGAACTGTTAAACACATTTTCATGAACATGAATGTTCAATTAAAAGGGATTCATAACTGTGGTACCCTCTCGTTTGGGAGTAGGTGTAATAGTCGGATCGTTACGAGTTTTTCTTGGGTCGGCAACATGTCCCCGGTTGATGCATCGGGGATGGAAGAAGATTAACAGTTTTCTCGCCCAAAGGACGTCGGTATGTTTCTCGAACACAATGAATGATTGCCTTTGTCGTTGATCTTTGGCCGCATCTGTAAACTTAGATTGGAACTGAGGTCCTTCGGGATCTTATGTGACGGACGAGCGACTCCTAACTTCAGGGTTACAAGCTTTGATTGAATTCTTACGTCGGTTAATCGAAATGCGTAATGGTAAATAAATTGATGTTGGGATTGTTCGATGCTTTTATAATATAAAAATGTTTTTTTTAGTCACGTTTGCTAATATAGAATACTATGATTTTTTATCTGCTCTTTTTATTTTTTATTTATAATGAATATATATCTCAAATATTTAATGAAAAAATGTATATAGAAATGAATAGGAAAAAATACAACTGTACTCACACCATTACATATATTTGAAATATGAAATTTTTGTGAATATTCAATACAAATTCAATAAATCCACCGATAAATTCCCATTATTTTTTCGTAAAGTCTAAGTGATTTTTTCCATAATGGACATCGGTAATATTGCGAAGTCATCCTTTTTAAAATCTGTTTTCTCGAATTTCTTTTCGGCGAACAATCTTGATTCGTTGCGTCCTAATTCAATCGAAACCAAAAAAAATCGCTACGTATAACCAATTTATCATTAGCATTTTCCAAAAAGCGTCCGAACTCTGCGAGAAAATTCGATTATCCTTTCCCATTTTACAACCCGAAATTTCGACCGAAACTATCTCGATTTGAAAAAAATCAATTACGGCCATCACAATATTGCGTTACATCGGCAATTTATTATTGACAGTTAGTGTAAGAAGCGAACGTGTGTCCATGATTTGTCAGGGGCGTTGCACGCGTCTCCCATTAGACGCCGTAAATAATTGCGCATTCACCGCAGACGCTCAGTATTGTTATCGCATTACCACCCGTTATACACCCGTCCACCCACCATATACACCCTAAATTCTCTGCCATACTATCCTCCATATCATCACGCCCTAATATAGAAGCGAAATTTCTTGAAAATCCGCGAAAAAAATTTTTTTTCGACGTTAAAGTCATTCATAAGTCAGATCTATCATATATTTTTTGTGATTATTTTTTAAAATAATTATTTTTATAGACATGAAACATGAAATTCAATGATCAATAATATACAAGTATGAACTAAATATTTTTATACTTTTTCATATAAACTTTTCATTTTTATGATCAATTTCCATTTTAAAAAAAAAACCTTTTCTTCCAAGAATAATATATTTTCGATTTTTTTTCCATAAAAAAATCATTAATAAATATACAAATATTATACAGAGATTATATTAGTTATTTTTTAAATTATTTTTAATCATTTTACTACAGAGCCGCGAATGTAACCCTCCCGGAACCGGCGCGTGTATTGCAAACTTCCTCAGTGGCTGGGGTCGACACAGCCACGCGCCGCAGCTGTAACTAATACGCTAAATTGTTTCAGATATCTTGGCTTAGTTTAAACTTTGCTACCATTTCTGTATTGGGGTGAGATCGGGACAAATTAAGTTATGTGCGCGAGGCAGATAGCGCAAAAGCTTCAGATGCCGCGAACCGATTGCGCACACTAAGCCCTTATCTTTCGCCTATGTTGGAAGTCACTGATAAACCACACATTTTATATATAAGCCCATTTGAAAATAGACACATTAATTCGAATATTCAATCTGCACACATTAAATCAACTCGTCATCATATGCTTTTTACCATCATTGCTGTATATTATAAATGTTTCTATAATGAATATTGTCGAAGTAGACGTGGATTATTCGATTTGCAATTTAATGGAATTTTTCCGACAGTGATTTGCGAATATGGTGTATTAAGTGGCTATGGAAATATTGGATTCTAAGTCATCGTTTCCGAATCGCTATCCATTACGATGGATGAGGTGTCGGTCGGGCGGGTCGTCATTATCTCTCTTATTCTATTTTCACTCGGTGGTAATTTCCAATATAAATCAGAGTGCCCCCACTTTATTACAACGAAAGAAGAAATCTGTAGTAAAAGTATTATCCCCGGAAAGCGAAACCAACACGAAAGTGGTTGGACGCAGGAATTTTTCCATACAAAAATATTATAAATCAATTAAATCGTGATTACGAAATGATATATTTCATCGAAAATTTTCCACTGATATGACATAAGATTATATCTAAATATGATAGATTATTAAATTAATAATTTTATATTGAATCTTTCCGCTTTCTTTTCGGCATACCAACGATTCAGCTAATAACTACAAGGCGTCCAATCTTTTAGATTTTCGTTACCCAAGCGGCGAAAAAAGTTATCGCCATAAGACGGCCGGATCCACACCCTTATGCTCGCCATTTAAAAACGTATCGAGAAAATAATGGCAGCTCACTTATATTGCTAAGCCCGGAGTCCCGACCTCGTCGAAAGTAAGCAGGATTTATTCTTCCGTATATAACACGCTCACATATTTCATACCTATATGATGTGATTCCATTTCGCTGAAATCAATTTGAAAAAGTGCTCCCGCATACACGTCGGAATATCGCAGTAATCCGCTGATGATGTATTTATGGTGATCATTTTGTTTGTTGAATTTTAACTGTTATTAGATTGTGTGTGTACGTCATTTTGCGTAATATAATTTTGAATACGTTTATGTTTTGTTGGGAGACGTAATTTCGTACGCAAGAGAAGAAAATTAAGTCCCAGAGAGAATAAATAATGCTTTCGTCGTGACGTTACATATTATTTTTGATATTACCACAATACTTTTATGTCACCGCGAGCTTTTGCCACATCTTTTTCTCCGCAGAATCCGGCAATTTATCATCTGAATAACTGCTGGGCGATGGGCCTTTTTTACCGGAAAACTTATAAAAAAATTTGTTACCCAAAGACATTTTTTATACGTTAGATTTGAGAATATAACGTATTTGCTTCTAATTTAAATTACGATTAAATATCACAATTATTCATTGTGAAATATTCATTACATTCATCGGAAAATGAGACTTTCTTCATAAGAAAATTAGTTTGGTTTTTTTTTTTAAATGATATAATATTTTAGAAATAATAATAAGGAAATATTTAAAATTGAATATTTTATCTCTTATAGTTTTGGTTTTTTTTTAATATAAATTTTAAATAAATAAATAAATTGATGAAATTGAATAATATAAAAATCTAGATTTAATGTACAATTTTTTTTATTACGAATGTAAAAAAAAACTGATAATTTTAAGTAGTATAATTATAGGTATTCGGTTTGATATTCGGTGTTAGATGCCAAGTATTCGAATATTTTCTTCAAATTGTCAAATTATTCGGAAAATTATTCGAAATACAATAAAATTTTCTTTAAAAAATAATTTACAAGTAATAATTAATATTTTTATGACTATAAATAATATGATAAAAATATTTATATTTTGATTTATCATAAAATGAAGATTTTCCAACAAAAATGATAACTTATAAAAATGTCGAGCCTTCAATACTCAGAAAATAAATTAAAAACAAATAAATATAATTTCCCGACACCTGTCAAACAACCATCAATCACACCAACCAAACCATTCCCCGAAACAACCCAAACTCAAATTTCCCAAAAAAAATATATATACACATCGACTTATGCTATCCCACCGCGCAATATTTAATAAGCAATTCCGTCGAGATCGCAGCACGGTTTCGGTCGGATGAAAATCTCTCGCGCTCGCGCTGTCGCCAAATCGTCATTTTTATTACGCCGGTACGCGCGGGAGGGCGAGGGCCAACTCGCGCTCTGATTGGCTGAAGGCGGCCGCCGCGCCCCCTCCCAGCGGCCATTCGCCCAATGGGACACGCCCATGGGCGGGGCCTGCACCCCACCCCCACCCTATATAACCGCCGCGTGCTTCTCGCAGCGAGCTTTGTATCGCGCGCGCTTTTGACGCGACGTGTGTTGCGCGTTTGCGCTCAGTTTTGATATGTAAACAAATCGAAATTGTCACAAAGATTGCTCGGTACGATGACCATGGATATTCAAAAACTTGGACGTGGAGAGCAGTCGACGCCTGATCTGAAGGTGCCTGTTGAAGATGCCAAAGGTGATTATCAAAAGGATCAGCAGTACACGGCGTGTAATCAGCGATCTGTTAAGAGGTCGTTCGATGTCGCCTTTTTGATGATGCCCGATGAGAAGATGAAGCAGAAGCAAGTGGAGAAGCAGTTGAGGATCTCGAAGCAGCTGTTCGCTGAAAATCATTACGCTTCGCTCAAGTCTGAGGTGGATAACTTCAGGAAGAATCATGAGTATTTGAATAAAAGTTCGTATGCTGAGGAGTTGAAAGGTACCGATTTGACGTATCGCCAAAATAATAACGTGTCACCGTCTAATCAGGAGTTGAATATCGATGTGGGGACCGACGAGTTTGCGACGAAGAGTGTTCTGAGCGATTCTGACGTTTCGGACATGTCTAGGAGCAGGCCGGATTCGACTGAAAGTTTTTCAAGACCGGCGCGGATCGTTCATGAGTCTCCGTATAGGAACAAAATTTTCGACGATCCGTCTTTGATCTCGCAAGCGAGATCTAATTATGAGCAACATGAAAAGTTCATCAGTTCAAGATTTTCCGAGATGGCGCCGAGGAGTGCTTTCACCAAAGTCACCAATAATTACCAGAGTCCTACAACTACACAGGCGGCTGCCTCTCCTGGTCATTCGGAAAGTCCGGATAATTTGAGCTATCAAAATTCTATGAGTCCTCCACTAGCCACGTCCAGTCCGCCGATGTTGAATAATTTGTTCTCTAAGTCTCCCCAATTCAAATCGCTCATCCCTCCTAATCATCCTTTCTTGTCGTCATCGCACGCCTTCTTCAAATCACAGAATCTTCAAACATATCAAAATCAATTCTCAGATCCTAGCAGCAATGTCAATTCTGAACCTTCTCATTTTTCTAAGTCTTCACCGCCTAATTATCCACCGCCAGAAAAATCTGAACCTCCTCCGAGCTCAAATAAATTTGGACACTTGTTACCATTCCGGCCAGAAATATCTCCTTACTTACAAACGAACGCTTCACCCTATTCTTTTCCGATTCAAAATTTTCATCATCCTGGGGCTGAATTTCTCAAGTTTCCTCAACAGAATGAAAGTATGAATCCACTGATGCGCAATCCAGCAGCAGCGATTTTGAGCACCTTATTACCACCAACGTTAGCATCATTATCACTGCCGACCCAAAATATTTGTGCAAAGTGTAACATCAGCTTCCGGATGACATCTGATCTCGTTTACCACATGAGATCACACCACAAAAGTGAAGTTAATTATGACACCAACCGAAGAAAGCGAGAAGACAAACTGAAGTGTCCAGTGTGTGCTGAAAGCTTCAGAGAACGTCACCATTTGACCAGACATATGACAGCTCATCAGGATAAGGAAGGTGATATACTGGACCAGCAGTTGGACAGTACTGAAGGCAACAGTTCCTCTTATTGTAGTAGCAAAACTAAAAATAGACCATATTATGGACACTCGAATGGTCTGCATCAAAAATAACTTGATCGTTTCGATTATTTTTATTCTGAAAAATTGATTAAGTGTAAATAACTGTTATTTGTTTGTGCGTTCAGATGTTACGTTACAAATTGAGTTTAAATTTATTGATGTTGAATTTTTGGACGATCAGTCGCACTATTGATGTACGTAAGTTTATTATTTTTTGCTGGGTTAGACTTCACAAGTGTACATTATTGACGTTTTAATGATGATTTTTTTGTGCAATACTTGTTGATATGCATCATTATCACGCGATATTACCATAATATTAGACTGTTTTAGATATTATGTGTGTTTACAAAACAAATTTCCTTAAAGACATATTTGATAAAATATTACCTAGTCAACATATTATATGTTTCTTTCTTTTTGTGAATAATTAAAATGTATAAGAATTATACCGCAAAGATTTTCATTCTATTAAAATTCCCCTCCTTATTTTCCTAACATAAGCAAGTACATAAAAAAGTTGAGTAAGTATATCATACTATTTTGAAAAAAAAAATACATAGTAAAATAATTATTTGAAAAGTCTGGATTCAATAATATTATAATAACTCATGAATTTTTCCATCTTTGGAACGTCCAATAAATTCCATCGATACATACAAATTTTCCGAAGACGCATTGCAAAAAAAAAACATTTTCAAACCGATGAATCGTCGAAAATGCAAATGCGAACCCGAAGAAAAACCGTCACACGCAATAAAACAATCATATTCTTCGACTCGAAACGGAAAAACCCCGCAAAATATGGCAATAATTGGGAACCACTCCAGACGACGTTCACCAGAAAATAAAAATATGCGCAGGCCACTCGAATATACGACGCCGTTATTTATGCATTACTCTCGGTAACGAGACCACCATTATTCATTTTATTATTATTATAATATCTATATTATGTTATATACATTTTTTAGACTTTCCCGCGAAAGGGGAGTGCTCGGAGATTCGCCACGCGAACCGTCTCTCTCCCATAAACAATCTTCCCTATCGGTTTCCCGATACGCCGCACTTTATTACCGAGGGTAGGTTTTCCTTTTCGGTATATTTCGGGGGTGGGTGCACGGGTGGGTGCTAAATAGACACGTCAAGTTTAGCATTGTTTGCGAACTCGAGGTTCGAGCGCTTCCCATGTAATCCGATCGTTCGCGATGATTCGTCACGCTGTGTTGTTCGATCATGACGAATTGACGCCAATGTTGGATTCCAGCCCGATTAAAATGTGATTTAGTGTTTTTTTTTTAAATGAATATTATCTACAGTATGATATTTTGATATTGAAATGATTGAAAATAAAGATAAAAATTATTTGAAAATTAGATGAAAAAACATATTTTTTTTATAATCATTGAAAATTAAATTAAATTATTCTTAAGATTTTTAAAACTTTTATAACTTGATTTTGATAAATACGTGGTTTTCACAGTAGTATAAATATTATACATAGTATTTATAAAAAATATATATTTAAAAACGAATCCATCATCAGAAAAATTTTAAACCCTGATTTATCAGATTTGTTTGTTATTCCAGCATAGAATTAAAAGGAGAACATTGACAAGTGTTTTATTTTTCAGAATTTTATCACTTTATTGAAGTAAATATAACTTTATATAAGATTTCCAATAATATATAATACATAAATATATTTTCATTAAAAAATATATATTTAAAAACGAATCCATCATCAGAAAAATTTTAAACCCTGATTTATCAGATTTGTTTGTTATTCCAGCACAGAATTAAAAGGAGAACATTGACAAGTGTTTTATTTTTCAGAATTTTATCACTTTACTGAAGTAAATATAACTTTATATAAGATTTCCAATAATATTTAATATATTTTCATTAAAAAATCATAATATAGACCACAAAATATATAACAACCAACCCATCATCAAAAATTTTAATCAGAATTTCTTGATCAGCACTGAATTATAATAAAAGGAAAACATTGACAAGTGCTTTTTTGTTTTATAATTTTTTCATTTTACTAAGTAAATATTAGGTTTCCAATAATATACAGAAATATATTTCATCTAAAAAAATCATGATATTATAAAATATATAAGAACCAAAACCAACCCATCATCCAAAATTTCTAATACCCCAATTTTAATCAAATCCGCCGCATCAGTATCGAATTAAGCGATAACTACTACACGTCATCACTACTAAAACGGCACATATTTCAACACATGATATATGAAATGATTCCAGGGTATATATTTCGAATACAATTTTTTTCGTCATTGTGATCCCGATTCGTCTCGGGCGGGCACGCGACTCGGGACCGATTAGTCCCGCAAAGTCCCGGGCACGATTTCCATATTTAAAACGCACTCGCGTCATTACTACTGACAAATCGCCACATCCAACGGGACAGAGTTCAACTGAGGGGCACATGTGCATTGTGAAACGGATCGAAATTGTGTGTGGGGGATGTTGGTTTGGATGTCGAAACGACCGTCATCGGTTCCGCTATGCATATGCACGGGTAAACGCATCGAGATCGATTCGGTTGATTATGTTCAGAAGTCTTTATTTGGTGTGATGATTTTCGATGATTCGGTTGTGTGTTTTTGGGAAAATTTTATCTGAAATAATTGAAAAAAAAATTTATTACTTATAATGAGTTTTTTCTTTTCATTGTTCATATGACATTGATTTTTTATGTCATTACAATCTTAAAATATATTGAAGATAATATTTAAAAAGTGTGAATATTCAAAATATTTTTTTGTTTAATTATTTTTAAATAATAACGATTGGGATGTCAAATTTACCGCAATATTCATACGCCGCCAATCTGGTATTTTTTACACTAATTACCAGTAAATTAAATTTTAAATATAAACTGGGAAAAACCGGAAAAAGTAACGAAAAGCTGAAAAACTGTAAAACCAAAAATACTCTTCCAAAAAATTTAAAAAAACCGTACATTTTCCAAAACCGACTTTTCCAAAATATATTTTCTAAAAAAAATAACAACAATTTTCCGGAATATTCGGAACACAAAAAAAATTACATATGTACAGGAAAATATTAAATATTTACCGGTAAATTACCGAACTATTTTGGGACATTTACCGGTTTATCTGTAATGACTTCCCTAATACTGATAAATTCATCTATTATATAATATAATCATTCTATTTGTCACTAAACTGAGGAAAACTAATAACTGAGAAAAATCAACTCATTCAAAAAAATTGAAATTTGTATGGAAAATATTAATTCCACATTTTTTAATGCATTTTATTTATCAAAGATCTATAGTATCTATTAAATACCAATCCAAATTAAAAATCTGTAGATTAATAATACAATAATAATTAAAGGAACTAATAATTATTTTTTTTTAGATTCTAACTCATACAGTTTATATACTGTGTTCGATAAATATATCAACCAAATTTTTATACTTTTCAAAAAAAAAAATTAAACCAATTTTTAACATTTACAACACCAAAAACTGAAACAAACCAATAATTTCACAAAACCCCGAAACAAATAGATAAAAAATAGCCAAATTAAAAAACCCAAAACGTAACCGAAAATAAAAACAAAAAAAAACGCAAATAAACATCGACATAAATATGAATAAATCGCGCGTAAAGTATCCGCTATGCAAATGCGGCCTTTGCACGAGTGTATGATAATTAGCGAATTAGAGGCACCGGGGGGCTCCGGCCCGGCATGGGGCCCCAGGGGTGGGCGGTGGGCGGTGGGCGGTCGCGGGCCACCGGAGAACTGACAAAAACCGGAAGGCGGACGCCGCCATTGCCGCCCTACCGCACTTATATGGGTACGTGGGTTATATGGTTGTTTTGTGGGGTTTAATAATTTTTTTTGGTTTTGGATGTTTGTTTCTTTAATAAAATAAATGAAATTGAACGTTTTTTGGCGTTTTAGTAAAGAATTTTCAATAATTTATGATAATATGATAATGAATTAAAAAAAATTTCAGTAAGATTAAAAATGAATGATGTTTTTTAAAAAATGTATGTAGTCATAAATTAAATATAAATTTAGTTATAAAGAAATGTGTTGAACGATATATGGTATGGTTGGGAGATGGTTGTTATCAATTATTGTTAGTTTAAAGGCTTTTTGAAAGAAAATTTAAGAACAGGAAAATATACGAGTTATACGACATTTATTATACTATTATTACTACTACCATTATACTATTTTATTGTACTATTACTATACTATTATTATACTAATTAATTAATAAAAATACACAATAATAAAATTATCGATTTTCCAATCCGATCGGAAAAACTTTGTATAATAAAGGCTATTCATACATATTTATACAAACTGAATAATTTATAATTACAATTACACAAATAAAATCAAATATAATTAACCAAAAACTATCCCACATATACTCATAATCAACAATCGTACATCACATCAAAAAACATACAGAAAAACCCATTTAAAACCACGAAAACGCCGCTCCAAAAAACCCTCATTTTCCACGAATCTCCGCATTTCCCGGGCTTTTCCACACACACAAGGCCATAATTATTAAACTAAATGTAACATGTGTTTTCCGGGCGGCATTGTTACGCTGGTGTGGGCCACCGTTCCTTTTGCATACCCATTATAATAATGTGTAACGTCCTTAATTTAGGCCACCGGTTATTGTTATCGCCAGCGTCGCCATTACGGCCCGACGGCCTCTGGAGGTCCTAATTATGCCCCGGCTACATGTGAGATTATTATTGTTATTGTTGTCGTTTTTTGTTGGTGAAGCGTACGTATGCTCGGTCGCCATTATGCATTCGGGGTAACATATTGAATTTTTACAGGCGCTCGTCTCCAGCGGCGGAAAACGGACCTTTTTTTGAAAATTTTCGTGTACCGTTTCCGTTGTGAATATTTATGTTGGTCGGTTTAATTGTGGGTTTTGTTTGATTTGGTTTGTTTAAAATATGTTTCGTTTTGTGCGATGTTAATTTAATGCTTGTTTTGTGGTGTGAGTTGGATTTGAATGCGCAAAAGCATAGTTTATTTGTTATGATATTTTTAGGAATGAATTAAAATTTATTTAGTACAAAAATTCCTTTTATTTTATAATGGTACTCAGAGATTAGAAAAAATATTATTTATGATCAGTTTTACGAGGAATATTATAATATATCACTAAGTAATAAAAAAAAATGATGGATTCCCATTGATATTTTCTTTATAATTTTTTTCTTAAAAAAATTGAATCTCGCTATCGTTTTACAAATTTTTCAGCGTGATTAATGTATAAAAATAATTAAATAAAATTTTCAAAATCCAATTTGAATTAATCCTTTTTAATATTTTTAATCAAATACATAAATAGTAAATTCAATAAACACAACACCAAATCACAACCACAAAAAATTCTCAACATAAAAAAATTTCCTCAACAAAAAAAAATTTCACACTACAACACATTCAACCCAAACAATACACAAACCAAAAAAAAATTACATTTACAACCTGAAAAAAAATAAAAACACAAACCACCCATTGTAGAGCAACCCAACTTGTAACAATCGAAGCCAATACAGGAAACAATAAAGTAGTTACTAGTCGTGCCCGCGGACAACGATCGTCCACATTTCATTTGCGGTCGCGCATTTCGAATTTCCACGAAGATTTATCGGCCACGAATGTTTAAATCGCGATATACATATTCGCACAATTCGCGCCATTTGCATGCGTGCGGCTCCTTTTGGCCGGGCGGCCATTGTGGCCGTATTATGCGAGGGGCGGGGTTTTTCCGACGACAGGTACGCAAAGGGTTAGAAAATTTGCACAATAAGGGCCCGTGGAAACGCACACGTTACACGTGGCCGAACAATGGGAGTTAGCTGGGTTTGTGTTGGGGTTTTCAAACTGTTTTCTCGTTTTGGGTTTAGGTGGAAAATTTTGACTGTTTTTAAGTGGAGTTTGTATTAACTTGTTTAAATGATTAAATTGTAATGATTTGTTTTATCATTTTTATATATAATGCATGTTTTTATATTGAGATGATTCAATTATACGAATACAATAATAAAATATTATAAAAGTGCCTGAGTTGTACGATCAAATTATGCAAAAATAATTTTTATTTTCATCATTCAATTCCGACTGTATATTAAACTGATTAAAATATGGATTCATGATTGTTTATTGAGTTTATGATATGAAACTTGCAGTTCGATATGTAAACAAGATAAAAACCAAACTTACTTGGACAAGAAAAGTGTGAAAATATGTTTTATATGGAGAAAAAATAAATGTTTGGGTTGAAAAAAATCAAAACACAATGTTTTGTTTTCAATGTTTTTTCTTACTGGTTATTTCCGTTTGAAAAAATTTTTTTTATTTTACTCATGGCAATGTTCTTCAAAATTACTATACATATCCATATTAATTATGCTGAATCATCAAAAGCCATGTAATTTTATTGCAATATTAAATTTATCTTTACGTATAGAGACATTGTTTATTAAATTTTGTTGATTTTACAAATAATTTAAAATAGTGAAATGACGAATAAAATTGATGAAAAAAATTTTTTTTTTTACTTTAATGTGATTTTTGATGATTGATGAGTGATTGATGTAAATGAACCAAAGAATGATTCGGTAATTTACCGGTATTTTATTTAACTTTTAGTTTTTACCATTAAATAATTTTTTTGTGTTAACATTTTTGAAAAAAGTTGTTTTTTAGAAAATATTTTTGGTTTACGGTTTTTCATTATTTTTTCCGGTTTCCCCCGGTTTTTATACAAAATTTAATTTACTGGTAAGCCGGTAATTAGTAAAAAAAATATCAGATTACCGGAAAATGAAAACGACGGTAAATTTGGTCTCCCTAATATAATACAAACTGAAAAATATTTGGACAACTTTCAATTATAAAACTTTCTAATTCAAAATAATAAATTGCTATTTTTTATTATAAATAATACATTTTAAGTATCAAATCAACATTTTAACACCCACAACAACCACACAAAGTTTGAAAACCTCTCCCAAATCGAATTTTGAATCGGCGCACACGCACAGACGCGAAACAAAAGGAAACTCGTAAATTACCGTCGCGCACAATCGCCCTCAGAGAAACAACGGCCACATAAGCCCAATAAACAAGAGTCCCTTTCCGTGGCCGAGGACACAACGGTGCTATTTTTGAAAATCCCGAAAAAAGCGGGCCCCTTCGAACAATGACCGTTCGGCACTTTATCACGCCGAATTGTCGGACAATATTTCAAAACGTAATAATAAAAGGGACACAATAGTGTACCTGCGCGTACCTTTGGCCCTTTGTGTTGCGGATCAAAAAGCGGTCCTTTCGGGATTCGGGTCGGAAAAGCTGGAAATTTTATTGCCGCGGGGTGTAATTATCGTTTCGGCGGGTGCATATTCGAAAATTGCTATCGGCATCGAGTTGTAATTTATTAATTGTTTCACCGGTGGATATTTATGTTTTTCCGTTTCATACGAACACAATGCAAAGGCCGAAATATGTAATGTAATCCGCAATAAATTTCGTGTTACATAATGCAACCGATCGGATTTGCATTTTGGAATGAAAGGTTGTTCATTGAAATAACTATGATGCGTATATTTCGTTTTGCGTAATGATGAATTATGCATTCGTTACAATAAGATAAAAATATTCGGAAGCAATATCAGTCGAAGAAGTTGCTCTCGGGTACGCTAAATGACAAATCGCGTTGTCCCTATTTAGCATATGAATTAAATTCTGTGAAATATGGTGTACATTAATATGGATATATGCCGGGTTCTTGGGCCGTATTAACGTGAAAATAATAACGACTGTCGTCCCGCTCGCTCGCTTACAGTTTTCCGCTTTTCCCGCTCGTTTCGTCATTTGAATTTGCTTGGCTTTCATATTTATTAATGCGCCTTATGCTGCGAACACTGCTCAAGATTGCCGACACTATACAGCCAAAGCTCTCTTATCTGTCCTCGAGAAAGGCTTCTTATTAAATGCGAGACTGTTGGAAATTCTGTGAAATCATTCCGTAGTTCGGGATGCTTTTTATCATCGTCGGCAGTATTTATGTTTATTTAAACCTTTATTCGTTCAATTATAAAATAATGGAATCAAAAAATTATTATTTTTGAAAAAAATTTTATATTGGATTATTAGAAACGATCGGAAAATTGGTCAATAAAATTCTGTCAAACGTCACAATTGATTTTATATTTCTATTAATCAATATATCGATATATTTACAATGAAAATATATTGTGATGACTTAAATACATATATGTTAAAAATCATTAATTTATTACTGAGACAGTTAAAAATATTATTTTTTACTATATTCAAAAGAAAATTACAATCATTCCACACACATTCAATATGAATAATTTTCTTCAAAAAAAAACGAATTTTCCGACACAAACAAACTTGGAACACCAGAAAAAAACAAATTTAACCCATTCTCGACTATAATTTAACCAGCGACATATTATATTAGATCCAGGTTCACTTCCTTCGAGTTTTCTTTCGTGAAGCGTACCCGGTGGCGCGGTCACCCGACCGTGATCTCGCCCACATTACTCCACAATATAATATAACCCCTGGCGAAACTCGGCGGTAATATGTATGAGATTTGGACTGGGAATTAGCATAAAATGTGTCTCGTGTGTCTCGAATCGTTTATCATTTTCCACCGTCATTATCATATCCGCCGGCTAGATGTTATTGTGCGATAGTCGAGGTGGGTTTTCGCATAGGAAAAAGCATATTTTCTTTCGATTTTCGCTGCCAAGAGGCGGGGTGCGAATAAAAATTATAATGAGTAGGTGTGCTTTTGCATAACAATGGGCTGTCGTTCGACGTTAGGCAAACTTTCTTTTGAACGATCGCACTTTGAGAATCGAACGTGAAAACATGTTTTTGTGGTTTCTTATGGCAAAAGTGAAAAGAATCGGTTTTATATTGTAATAAGAATATGTATGAAATAAATAATAGGATGATTGACCTACATAAGGTGAATTAGTTTCGGTTTCAGAACTTTTTGTACAAATAATTTTAAAATTTGTTGTTTTTTTATGAAAATTCATCACAAGATTTATTTATATAATACATATAGTCCTTGACTTACAACGGTTCACACATACGATCAAAAAAAAATACAAATAAATTTTTTTAATTGATTATTTTTCAAAAATTTCAATTTACGTAAATCACGAGTTGCCATCAGTTACGAACTATATTTTGGAAAAATAAAGACTCATTAGAAGTATTGTATTAACAATGAAAATTTTCAGGAACATATTTTTGACTAAGTTGAGGAATACCTGTATCATTATGACGTCTAAAGGTGATTAAAAACCAAATTTTATCAATATATTTTAGTATTTGCTATAGTGAAATGGATAAATTTTGAAGAAGACAAAGAACCAAAAATCACTTGCCTTTCAAGATTTTATTTAACCATTTCGGAAAATTTATTTTATCAATAGTACCAATTTATTTTATCTAATTGCTATTTTTAGAGAGGTGTATATATATTTTTTATTTTTCTTGTATATGTGAGCTTCAAAATATAATATTAATAATAAATTGTTTATCATGCAAATTTTATGAAATTAAATTTTTCATGATGTGCATAGCACTTTGTTCATATTTATAATCGTTACTTTACATTTTAAAATTTACCTTTATTATTTTAAAACCAAAACAACAAGCTTTTTTCTACCTTTCCCACATAAACCCTACAATTCACTATCAAAATAAAAAAAAATCATCAATCTTCACACTTCACAGTAACACACAAAAAATTAAAAATCCCACCCACACTACCCGCTTCAAAAAGCGCATCCGGCGCGCGTAGCTTTCGCATATTTTTGCGGACGTCCATAAATCGGCAGGGCCGGCTCCATAAATCGGGCCGGTGCAAAACGTGACGATAATTTTGTCATCGCGTCAAGCGGAAGCACGTCATCCGCGTTCCGGTCGGCCCGAAAATTCGCGTTGATTTACACGCGACGACAATGGACTCCGCCATTTTGACATTTCAGTTTTGTGTCCGCTCGCCGTATCAGCGACGACGCTTTTTTTGCACTGTTGGTGTTTTTGTTCTCAGATATTGTGATTGTTTGGATTTTTTTGAAATATGGGCGATGTCTTTTGTAATTTTTTTTTATTATAATATAAAAAATATAGCCAGCTCGTAGTGCAGCGGTATGTTGCAGGGACTATTGATTGTATTGATGATGGTTCAAGCTACGGGTAGGGATAGAGCATGATTCCAGTTTTTAACATCTACTCGATCGTCTCAAATTTGGTATTTAACCATTTGACCAGAAAATGAGAGTTAATTCTCTCGTTGATGAGACGATTCCAAAAAAAATGGTTCCGATTACAAAAGCATTATCTATTGATCGCCATAAAAATTATAATATTATGTTATATAATGTGCCGGCGTCTCGACTAGTTGTGACAATAATTACAATTGGTCATTGACGGTCAGTACACCAGTATGTGCTGTATGTGTGTTTTAATCGGTCCTCCTTCCCCTCTCCCCTTCCAATATAGATCCTTTCACTTCAGTTGTTCTTTTAGCATGGTAGTAACTAGGGCATGAAATTTACCCTCAAAATTCGATTACCGGTAAACGGTAAATAATTAACTTCAATACCGGTTTACCGGTAATTTACCGTTAATTTTTTTTTTTAAGTACGTAGATTAGATGATCAAAGTATAACTACACGTTTCTACCTTTACTAAAAACAGTATTCTTGATTGAAACCTAAATATTTTTAAGTTTGGTGACGTTTGCTCAAATAACGCAAGCGCACACGACTCAAGCGCACACGAATCAAGCGCACACGAATCAAGCGCACATGACTCAAGCGCACACGACGCAAGTGCAAATTTCAAATTTTCAAATACGTTATACATAGATGAATAATGTCATATAAATCCATACATATATTTTGTATGATGTCCTTTTTATGTTTACTGAGATATGGTAATGGAAGATCAGCTAATCATTTATTTATTTATTTATATATATATATATATATATATATATATTTTTTTTTTTTTTATTTATTTATTCAAAGCTTCCCATTCCGCATGCATATAACAATAAACTTTCGTCATAATATACCTGCATCTGTCCTTAATTCGCGATAAAATCATTTCCGGTAATTACCGGTAAATTTCCTATTTACCGGTAATTACCGAGGGCACATTTTGGGGCAGTTAACCGGTAAACCGGATTGCATGCCCTAGTAACCCTCTTCAAGGTGCTCATGGGTGTCGAAAGAACATCCGCCAATATCACCAAACATCGGTAAAATTATAATATAATATTACATTGTAGGTGTCGTGTTATTAAAAAAATACGCTAACGATAAAATACGGTCAAAAAACTTGCCACTCAGATATATTGGAGGCTTCGCGAAAATCGGGGCTGTGCAATCTTCGCACCGGTGCATTGCTTTTGCTCTTCGGCTGCAATATATCCTCGAGAAATTGGTGATCTTTCATGAGAGAAAATCTTCGCGAAAGATTGGATCGTCGGACGTTTTTCCCCGATTATTTATTGGCCACTTTGCCAAATCATTCGGGATGAAACAATCGGATTAAGAGATCGTTACCGGGGGGCGGGACGAACCTCACATACATTCGGCGCCCATAAAAATTACTCATAAACCGATTTCGAACCGTTTGTTTGCGCCAAAACACATATCCGACCATTGGAATCGCTCGAAAATCGTTTGTTCCGAATATATAAAAATTCATAAAGAAATTCATTTTTTAAACGTGAAATTTATCATATATTATAACTTGCCTATTCATTATCGAAAATCTATACAAATCGACTGCTACAAAAAAATATCCCCAACACGTTAAACGCGTACATTTTTTTTCCCACCTCGCATTGAAATCACTCTTTCAGGCATACGAGCAATAATCTGCTGGTCGAAATGAAAAACGCCCAAACGTGCAAAAAAAACATCGGAAAAAAACCACATATCCGAAAAACGGTCCATTGATTCCTCGGCAGCCGTAAATAACCCGTCGCTGTTGTTCTAATACGCGAAACGTTTAAGATAAGAGGCGAATGTACATTCGTATGAGGTTTTCGAGACCTATCCATAGTTTCAGGTGGGAAATGGCTGAGGGTATTAAAGGGGATGGTGGTACATAGGAATCGGTCGACTTCATAATATTACTTTCGCGGTTTCGGTTAGTCGAAAACGTCATAATTCGTAAAAGCGTGTGCACTGATTCGTTACGACTGCGATAAGATAAAACCCGCTTTTGGTGGTCGTAAAATAATATTATTGTCGAATGCACGACCGCTCAAGACGCGGTTCGAACACACCTGTAAGTTTAAATTTTGAATACAAATTTTGTATAGTCTTCATCGAAGTTTTATCATAGATTGATTACAAAATATGTATTACTAGAAATTAAGATTTTTTAAAGTTAATATATAAAAGGTTTGGAAAATTCGCAGAAAATGTCAAAAATGAAAGACAAAGGCTTAGTTTTCTGAAAAGTATTTCAAATTAAAATATCTTTTAGTCGTTATTTTTATTTTTCTAGAAAAACTATAAATAATGCTCGATTGAGATTCAAAATAATTTCAATCATTATCTTCGCTGTTGAATTTTTTGATTTAAATTTTATTGAAGCACTTGCACTTTTTGAGTACTATCACATTGGGTTTGTTGTCTATTTTTGCCTATTTTTCACAATCTATTTTATTATTTCATAAACTATGCTATATATAAGAATAAAAGTTATTTAGAAAACCATATGAAAAGTAACACTTTAAACGCAAAACATCAATTCAATTGAAAATTTATAGAATTTTTCCAAGATGTTTCATAATAAATCAACAAAAATTTCAACCATAAAAATTAAATCAGTATAAAATATTTAATTTAATTCGTATACTACCAAATCCCATATACATTTGGGTACAGTTCGGTTCCGCGGTAATCACCGGGAATAAACGAAATCCCGATTCACACTCTATTGAGTGCCTAATACAATCCTTTCATCCAGTTGTTCGTCCCGGGGGAGGGCGTCGAAACGGCGAAATATTATAGGTAGATAAGCCCTCGCTCTCTTCCCATGTTGTAGTTTTGCTTTTAACGACTTTATTTTTTCGGAAGTTGGCCGCAGCCGAGTTAAATGAACTCGAAGTATCTTTGAATTATAAGCGCTGATTGGGGCGCGAGCCTCCATTATTAGTCCCGGCTTCAGTCCGCCTTCGGGATCGGGATTTCGCAATCGTTATCGTTTTATATAAATTATTGCAATTATTTGTGGGGATTTCGGTTTTGCCTATACGAGTTTCGAATAGATATCGAGGGTTGTGCAGTTAATTTTTGGCAATGTGCGTTGATGCTAATTATCCCACTTATAATACTTTAAAAAAGTACAAAATATTACTGTAAAATAATAAAAAGACAGTCTCATCAATAAATATATAATCGTTGTACTTTATATTTGAAATTAAATCTAGTCAAGCTAGTTAAATTCAATCTTAACCGCAACACTACACAGCATTTGCGCTGACTCTGTAACACAGCGCAATTGCATCGGGAATTAATTATGCAAGTGTTGCAATATTTCCGCAATCCCCGTCCATCAAAATACGACGAAATCGAATAAAAAAGCACACTACTTTTTTCTTTTAATTCGACATAGCTAGAGACGTTCTCATATCGCGTATACAGGGGGCTGACAATACACGCGCACTCGAAAATATGACGACAAAATATTATTTCCTAATCGCGTCATTTCCGCAACAGCGATTCTAGTATTGAATTACCGAACAGGGGTGGGTCTCGGTGTCAAGAGGGGTGTTAGCAGATTCGGTGTGTTTCGTATACAATGTGGGGTTAGAGCTATTTTGTTATGGATGCTTGTGCTAGATGACGATCATGATGATGCACTTGTTTCCATCCGAGATTCAACCCCTTTTTTGTTTCGGAATTAATATTAAAAGGATTTTTTATTATTGTATTTTAAGGGTGCTCAGAGTTTTTGTAGGTCGATCCGGATAAAGATGTTAAGCTTTTAATTTTGATTTGATTTTCCATGGTTTTTTGCAGTAAAATATCAGAAATGAATAATATTTATATGAAAATAGTAGACGAAGTTAATGTCTCGAGAGTGGAGATTATTTCATCGAAACGATTTTATATTATTATATCTAGAAAACTGAAACGGATGCTCACTTGTCCGAACAATCCTATTAATGACCAGACATGTGGGTTGCTATCGAAACAGCACAAACCGAATCGGATTATATTTAGAAGTATACTCAAACGAAAATACGACAAAAGACCATTCCCAAATACAGAACGACGCGGAATATGCCTCTATTTCTCAAAAACGAAAATAACAAATTATAGCAACATGCCGAAAAGCGACCATAAAATTGTATACGTTGACGAGATTGCGTCGAAGTACAGTTTAGAATCTAATTCGAGCACAAGTTGTACAGAAAAGGGCGTTTTGGTGTCTTGGTGTAACTAAATTGGCGGTGTAAGTTGTCGTTTGGTTTACCGCCACTTGTGGACCGCCGCGGGCTCCACATCAACTTATCCCAAAACACAATACAGTCGGCTCTCATACCACAGACTGAAAGGTACAATAGTCTCAAGAGGATGTGTCTGAAATAGCAAATCGTGAAAATGGGACATAAAAAATAGTTTTTTTTATATAAAAAATCGGGGTTGATGTAGATATTTGCGTCTCAGCTATTGATTTTTTCGAAAAAAAAATTTTATTCAAATTAATTTTCAACGAAATAAAATTTAAATAAATTATTGTTTAATGTATTGTATTTCACTTATAATATAATTTAATCGATGATCAATGTGAACAATAGATAGATCTGATCAATCGCCAATCTATGACAATTTAAAATAGATACCTTTTATTTGTCACTGTATGGAAAAGTGGATGGATTTTCGATGGTATTGTAAAGGTTTCAATATAAATACATATATTTGATGGAGTTTTCTTCACGTTTCGGGCAGTTTGATGAGGAATCGATCCGTTTAGGTTTAGTGTACGTGGGCGTGGCGTAAGGCCGGGAGTATGGTTGTTACACCTCTAAACAAATTGTTAAAGTTAAACGAGGCGAGCGCATTTGCATATTCCAATTTGTTGTTTGACATAACGGGGCGGTCGCCCCGCGTAACCCTTAAGCTGTCGCGGCGAAAATCTTCGCAAATTCCTACGAAAAAAATCTTAAACAACCGAAAAATATTAATAAATTTCTCGCAAATAAATATAAATTACTTTAAATCGCATGAACTCACTTAAAAATCCATTTATTCATCATAAATGAATCAAATTTAAACATATCGAAGTCAAAAATAATTCTATGAATATCAGAGTATATTTGAATATTTTCAATTAAATATATTCAGAATTTAAAATTGAACATTGAAAATGTTAAATCCGCTTCTGCAAACAGTGGCAAAGAGGTGTTTGTTGTTCGGGTGTTGAATCTCGCTGATGGGCAATTACCCGGTAAACACATTGGCTTGCCGCGGGCTACGCGCGCCCGGAAAAACACATTCCCATTACGAATTTTCCGCAATGTTTTTCCGACAGCCAATTTCAATATACATATAAATGTTGCATCGATGAGCGACACCAGAACGCGGCCGGCGTTCGTTTTCAGAAACACACACATAAACCGAAATTCATAAAGATATGCAAAAGACCACAAATCCTCCGAACCGCCATATTTAATATTTTCACATATATATTTTTCAGATGCGAGAAATGCTGAACATGTGATTCTGAGAATTTATTTAATTTTAGCAACTCTCAAAGTGTTACAGCACCCATATCGATAAACGTCAATTTCGCTTCATAATAAAATAAAGCATACGCGTATACGACTTGTTTTTTTATTCTGGTGTGCCGATATTGAATTTGCACTTCGCATACGTGCGCATAGCAGTAATTCTTTATATTTTTATTTCCTCCTTTGCCAAATCAGATTGTCGACGGAATACATCACATAAATCGGGAATATTGAATGTTACTGCTATCGATGGCGCTTTTTGTTCACGGGAATATGGAAAATAAACATCAATAACCGAAGCCGAATAACTTCTGTGCTAGCACTGAGAAACTATCCCCGAACACATTTCAACCCCCATGGCTAGGTATTATTTGCGTGCCGAATTTTCAATGGGAAACGAGACTATAAAAATAACACATTGTCATTATGGACGCCCTTTAGGATGACGCGTATTTCATGCGTTGCTCGGAAAAAAGTCCAGAATCTGCACTTTCGGGGTCGTTTGCATGCGAAAATAGACATGGGATAAATCAGCGGTTTTTTCGTGTATTTTTTCACTTTCGTAATGCAAAATCGAACCGTTATTAATTTTTATATTGTATAAGAAAACGTGCCGATATGGTTCAACGAACGAATCGATACGATGAAATATGCCGTATGTGGTTCGCTCAGAAAACAACTCATCCATCATGTGTGCCATTTAATTTATTAAGCCGTTGTCGATGCGGCATCCTTACTTAGTTTATATACAATATGGAGGGTATCTGACATGTTGGACACCGGTGATTTGTGGTTCTGAAATAAGTACCTTGTACTTATGTGTAACACTGAACCAACCTAAATCAAACATATTCATATAAATTAAAATAATTTATATATCCTCTTCTCAAGATTCTAACTTGAATAAATTATTTTCTATTTAGTTATTCATTATTTTGAAACGAAATTCACTTGTACTTATGTATGTATGCAAAAGTGCATAGGGTGATCTAGAATAATATTTTCGAATGTGGTCCGTTTCCTAGAGTGGCCGGTGTCGGCCATATGTGACAGCTCATTTTAGCGCGACAATGCATCACAAATTTAATCTCGCAAATGGAAGTACGACCACTGGTAACGGGGGATGCCATATTTTGATCTAGAACCGAAACCAAAAACTGAAAAATGAAAATCAAATCTAGCTCTGGTCCTATTCGCTCGGAAACAAACCGAAAATGAAACAGAAAGTTTAATTTGTTTGATAATTTAATTTTCTATCGGAATAATTTATTATCAGTGAGTAATATAATAGTTAGAAACGATAACCGTTATAATGATAATTAATAATGAAATTATTATTTTTGTTTCATAGAAGAAAATAAATTTCTAAGTTTTCTCGTATTTTATAAACCTTACGAAAATACGAAATGTTTTTGTATTTTGAAATCCTAAACGTATACGCGAATCATATTGCGCTCAAAGTTGGCATATTGTTGCGAAACACACTCTGTCTTATTGCTATTTGTTTGAACGACATATAGTAATCTATCTAAAAGGAAATACTTGTAACTCACATGGAAAATCCTTTTAAATCATATAGAATTCAATATTCGATGACTATGCAATGAGTTGGTGAAAAATTCGAAAGAAGAACAACACTAAAAACTCCACTCACAAAAAAATACGAGTATTAAAATAGCGTAATTCTAAACTGTAATAAAAATATTAAATTTTCATCATATTGAATTAATTTAAATTTTTTGAAAAACATCAATAATTAATATGCAATCCAAAAACATAC
The DNA here is from genome assembly GCA_009617725.1 of Hydropsyche tenuis. Lineage (NCBI taxonomy): Eukaryota > Metazoa > Arthropoda > Insecta > Trichoptera > Hydropsychidae > Hydropsyche > Hydropsyche tenuis. The sequence goes on from VTON01000028.1 coordinate 2,091,053, forward strand.
ACACACTCGAATCTAACATCCAACAACCTTATTGCGCTTCACCCGAAAATTACCATAAACGAACGCAAACCCCACACGAAACGACCGAATTTTTTTCAGCATCGCACACACTTACATATCTGAAATTCCACATTCACAATCTTGGTTTAGTGGCCGGTGCTTGGGCAATTTTTCATCCGCAACTTCAGCCGGGAGAGCGTCCGCTTTGATAAGCGGCAATATGGAATGGCCGTGCTGTGTTGCTTTTTCGGTACGTACAATATTTCTTGTCGGCGTGTATTTCATTTTTTTCCCATATTATACGTATAATATTTTATTCCAGGTCCGAAAAATGTATATTGGCCGCGGCGTGTGTGTGTTAAGTCGCCGTGATATATTGCTGACGTTTAAGGGTCGCTCCTCTCGGAAAACGTATACGCGAACCGAAGTCCTTATGCTGGCCTCTCACACACTACGTTTCGTTACGCAATACGACATATTTTATTATAAATATAATATTTTATATGTGGAAAATTTTCTAGAATATATTTTATTACATAATATGGTAAAAAATCGACTTAAGTTATTAGTTTTATTGACTGAATATTTTTATTATCACATACACGTTCAGGTAGTGAAATTGTCGATTTTAGAATTACAATTTTCTATGTTATAATAGCTCTATTAAATATGATTAACTTACTATGCAATTTAATTTATTCAATTTTTTCCCCAAAAAATATGGACAATCATGCACGTCACGTATTTATTCACTTAATGTGAGTCACACAAAAACAGAAATGTAAGTGATGAAGATTTTTACTAGACTATTTCCGAAAGTTTTACTTATCGAAAATACCAAAATGTTTTTTTTTTTCGGAAAAATTTTATACAAAAGTATAAATCATTAATATAATAGCTATAATAAATAATGAAAAAAACATAATGTACCTAGCAAGGTACTCCAGTTACGGACCATGTACCTGTAGTCGACAATTTCATAGAAAAATATATTTAATAAGGTAAGGTAATATATTATAATAAGGTTCCGAAAGGTGTTAATTTCCCGGAAAGGATACATAATCTTTAATATCTGCTAATCCAATATCAAAAACTTTAAAAATAGTTGTCATAGCAGAATATATTTTCAGCTTGTACAATTGTATTTTTTACTGTATATTTTATATTTTTTACTTAAATGTTTCAAATAAACAATGCTCATTAAGTAGTCACTTTTAATGTTTTTGATTTAATTATAAGTGGTCAAATACTAACTTACGAATAGTCAATTACTAGTTTCTTGACTTTTAAAAATGGTTAGGAATTGATGCAAGTATGAAATTTTTTTAAACGTTTATAAAATCTTTGAAATACAAATATTTCAAAAAAGTTATTTTTGTCGAAATCTCGGAAGTTTAGCCTATATGTTAAGGTTCAAAATCTCACCATTAATTAAAAGATCAGGTATTTATCGTCATTTTTGCAAAAAAAAGAACCAAAAACGGTCCATCGTCGTTACCTTACATATTATATTCGAAATCTCGGTATTCAAATTTCAAAGTATTTTTTAGTGACTGCAAACTTTTCATAATTCATTTCGCTTATAAATATAAAATGTGTTACTCATATTACGTGTGTTTCGTAAGGAAAAACAACGCAATAATTCGTGGCTCTTTAAATAGACAAAACGAGTTTATCACATGTAAATATGTGTTTCTGGACAGGGGGTTGAAATATGGTCGCGCATACAATGTCCGAACAACTTCATGTGGAAACTAAACGATACCACATGTGTAACGTTGCCCAAACTTCTCTTCCGAATTACGCACGCGAACAACAACAACACTACCCAACATAAACATGCAAAATTTCCGCTTATATACCGAAAAAAGGCACAAAAGCTTATAGATCATATTTTTCCTTTAAGGGAACCTCATTTCGCTAGCGTTGCCCTTATTTGGTGCTCTGTCCGAGCATCAAGAAGTGATTTTCGCAAGAGTGCTCCCGCGGGAATACGCGCGTATTATTTTACATATTGGCCCTCCTCGGGCTGTCGGGATGGAAATCTGGATATCGAAGGTTGAGGATATCGTGTGTGGAAAAAGCTTTGGGTATTTTCGCCCCGGGCGAAAGGCGTTCCGTAGTCCGAAGAATATTACGCTGGAATCATATTGGACGGTGGTCTCATGCGAAAAAGGTGGATGTGGGTGGATATCCTTATGTCGGACGATATTGGAAACAGTATAGGAGTAAATGTTTTCGTGAAATATAAAATGGAAAATCGTTTTTCGGATATATGCGAATACGGAATATATACGGCGACGATGTGTATTTTTTTTAAATATGCTTTATGTTTTTTTATAGTATTTTGTTTATCAAATTTTTAAATGTGTCATAATTTAAACCTTCATTTATTATTTTTATTTTTTGTCGAAAAAAGTATATGAGTTAAAAATACTCTAAATAATAAGGGAAGGTAGTAAAAAAATCTATATTGAAAATTAAATTTATTAATACAAAATATTTTTCTGTGGCAAAGTAACATCAAGTAATCAATACAAAAAATTCAAATTACAGTACATTTTGGTAATAATATTATCAATTCACTCACCTTGTAACGTGAAAATATTTTTTTTTTTGACGAAAACAATTTTTTTTAAACACGCCTTAAAAACTTGCAACAACACACTGCGAGAGACTATAAAAAAATGTCGATTTCAATTTTTTTTAGTATAATGCATTCCATGGATCATTTTCAATTATTTTAATACAAACATTATGTCATGAATTTACAATATAATAAAAATTATAAACGTCTATAAGCATATAGATGTAATATCACATTTTTAGTATGTAGCAAATTTACGCCAAGGGTTGAGATTTCAATTGATTCAAAAATTCATATTTTTAGTTAATTTTTTTCAACCTTTTTATTTTATAATTATATCATATTCAAACAATTATCATGATCTACAACCATTTTTCATGCACTATTGAATAAAAATATTATTTCTTATCCTTTTCCATTCTTATCTACTATGATCAATTCTCATCCAATCTGCTTCATACATTTATACTTCACCCACACATACTAAATCTTCTTCAAATATAAAATTCACTATTTCACAACCCAAATCTTACCGATTTCCTCAAAACAAAAAAAAATCACTCCACCAAACCTTTCAAATCCAAACATCCTTCCAAAACGATCAACCACAACCGCCCAACATCCAAATTAAAACACCATCAAACCCCAACAATAAACCTTAACAGCCTCAACCCCGAAAAACGATCAATCCGTATCTCGCATCTTTCAACCCAAAAAGTCCCACAACACCTCAACCGCGACCCCTAAAAACCCATAACGAACCACCCCAAACGCACCTCGGGTGCCTTCCGAGTTTGCAAAATTTCCCACCGCCGAACGATAAACATTATCTCATATTTCTCGGTCGTCGCGAAACACACTCGCTATCAAATTTAATTTGAGCCACCCCGCGGCAGATTACGACGCCAAATTAAGCGGAGCGATTCGCCATTCCGGGGAAGGTGGGGGGGGTGGGAGGGGGTGGGCGGGGGGGTCTTTATGGTGTTTTCGGGAGGGCGGAGTCCTCTGTGCCTTCTTGCGGTTGGTGTTTGTAGGCGGGCGTGATTAGTTGGGTGTTTCGTGCTGGATGCTTGAGGTGTGTTTGGTTTTAAGTAGATTATTTTTGTAGGAGTTATATGATTTTTTTGGTGTTAAATAAATTGTTGAATGAAATATGCGTTTTTTTTTCTCTTAACATACAACATATCATTTTTTCTTAACATATGTTTATTATGTTCGATGTTATGCCCAAATATTTTTACTAACTCCTACTTAATAATAAGGTACTAATAATTACTAAAACTTTAATGAAATTTGTATTGAAGTTTAAAAAATGTCATTGTGAAAATATTAATATAAATATTATAATTGAATTCATGGTAGGGATTTCAGATTTACCGTAATTTTCATTTATTGGTGATCCAGTTTTTTTTACCTATAAATTAAATTTTAAATAAAAACCGCAAAAAAATAACTGAAATCCGAAAAACACTATAAAACTAAAATACTTTCCCAAAAAAAAAAAAAAAACATTTTTTTAATCAAAACTTACAAAAACCGACTTTTTCAAAAAAATATTTTCCGGAAAAAAAACAAAACCACTTCAAAAGTATTCGAAATACATTTTTTTTATTTGCTGGTAAATATTGAAAATTGATCAGTAAGTTACCAAACTGTTATTTGGATAATTTACTAGTAAACCGGTTTACCGGAAATGACATCCCTAGTTCTTGGATATGCCGAATGATAACAAATTTTAAAATAAATTAATATGATAATTTTTCAGAAATCGTCATCAACAAAGCTATGGGAGTATTGATCATAGACATGAAAATATTTAATTATTAATGAAAATCTATCTTTATCCAAATTTTTCCTACAATTTAATTTTTATTCTTCTGGATACATAAAAATGTCGATATCTTACTTAAAATAAAATATTATATTGTAAAAGAAAAAATTTCATGTTATTCTATGATTATTGTGCATAAAAAATCTAATTAAAAATACAAATCATTATAAATCTAATACAAATCATTTTTATAGAAATTTATTACATACATAGTTATCGATTATGTGAATCGAAAACATTCATATAGTTTTTGATAAGTAATAGAATATTAGTATTTAAACTTTCATAGATGATGTTACTATAATTAAATTATTACAAGATCGATTAAAATAAGATTGATTAATACGTAAGTTAACCTAAAAAAAATCAACCGAATTCCATCAAAAAAAATATTTTATCGAATAATTTTTCACACAAACACATCCATTTCCAATATACACAAACAATACCTCAAAAAAAAATCGACTCAAAACAATTTTCACACTTCAACCAATTAACCAATTACCATTCAAAGCACACACCTCAACACAAATCATCCCAAAAAACCTGAAATAAATAACCGAAAAAAAAATCAAGCAGCACTCTACATTATCCGCGTTAGATAGCGCAGAGTGCGCAGACCGCACAAAGGACAAGCGGAGAATATTCAAGCAGTCCCGAAACAGATGACAGTCACGTTCGCACTTTAAGGAAAAGACACAGCCGAGAGATAAGAAAAGAACACCCTGCCCCTGTAGCACGTGGGCGGCCCCGGTGGGCGGGTGGGCGGAAAGTGGGTGGCTCTGCGGGCCACACCTGGCGCCGAGCTTTATAGTCCGGGCTAAATTGCCGAAACGCGACTGCTTCAAGAATTTACTGGGTACAGTGCATCGAATTGTGTCTTATTTTGAATTTGATTAATTTTTTTTGATAATTTTTGGGTTTTTTGATGATTTTCGTAGGTATTTGTTGGTGCGTTTTTCGATAGATGTCTTTTTATTTTCCACAAAAAATGTTAATCTAATTCGTAATCGATGATTTTTTTATGACTTCTGATCTAGTATTGAATTTAATTCATCAAATAATTATGATACAAATAGTGCCAGGTTTACCTAAAGGCTAAATAGGCTTAAGACTGAGGCCTCGAGATCTAGGGGGGGCCTCCATCCAAGGTGTAAACATTTTGAAGAGTCGAATAATTTAAAAAAGCGTGTACCTTTTTTTAGGAGAAAAAATTTTGTGGTTCGAATTATGTTGAAAAGCATTGAATAATTTTAAAAAGCGTTGACTTTAGCGGTGAATTTTTTTTTGTGGTTGCAAAAATTTTGAAAAGCGTCGAACATTTTACCGCTTACGGTATCTATTCAACTTAACCCGCCACTGGTGGAGGGGCCTCGTAAGTAAAATAGCCTAGGGCCTCACGTCACCTAAATCCGGCATTGGATACAAATGCATTTTTTTAAATATAATTTAATCAAAATAATCAAAATAAATAAAATTTGATACTTCCTTATATTTTTTTTGTGTACCTGATCTAAAAAATTGTAAAAAAACATCAAACTGAATTATTATTAAATAAATATAATTCCTATTTCATACTATATTATCGAAAATGGCATTAAAAAACTTTCTCTTATTAAATTAAATGCGCCGGCGTACACCGTGGTATGTTCAAGAACGTCATTCATTTAACGTGAAAGTTAACGGCGTAACGTGACGTAGATAATGAATATTATTCTTGTACGTGATCGAAATAAACGTGAAATATTCTCAAGACACTGTGGCAAAGACGTAACGACCATCCGAGAACCCTAAAGAAAAATCACCACACAATTTTAATTAAAAGCACCCGAATTAAGCAAGCCGCTCACGCACCACCCAAACCACCTTCCCTCCACACACACACACACCCACCACCCACCGAATTTTCCCGATTACCACGCACAAATTGGCCAACCTCGATTTTTCCCGACCGAAATATGTGGCTAGGAGGGCATTAAGTTTTACGGTAGATCGTTCCCGGTTCTGCGTTCGAGGCTCGGAAGGTAAGGACGATCGGATTCACGATCGAGGCATCAGATTCGTTGCGTCATGCCGTCAGATAAAGTTCGTCCATAAATAATGTTCGTTAAATTTGCATAATATCGTCTCTCGGTCGTATTATTATTGCTGTATGTACGGACGAGAGGGAATAACGTCTTCGAGATGCCGAAACTAGGAAGCGGGGTGTTTTAGCTGGAGAATGTGGGGCTTTGTTTGGTTTCGTGTTGTAAAGATTGTTTTGTGTGGGAAAAGTTTAGTTGAATCGTTTTTATGTATGGAATTTTAATTTTATGTTGAAAATTTATTTGAACTTCAAATTTTAAAAGAGAACAAATTAAATGTGCATTACATTGAGTATTTAATAAAATTAGTGTGCATCAAAATAATAATGTATGCATTTTGCATAAGCATTAAATTTGAAAAAATATTTGTACTTTAAAATGGATAAAATGTGCATTACAATGAATATAAATAAAAGTAGGCAACGCTGCAAACACGAACAGGGCGAAATACAAAATCGCATGACCATTATTCACAACTTTCATAATAAAATCAAATTGTTAAAATTTCAACGAAATTAAAATTTTGACCAATGGAAACTTTGCACGTTGTATTGTATTGTTTATATAGGAAGACTTTACTCTAGCAACTATGCCCCTTCTCGATCATTTTAATGCATAAACTATTCATTTTATTTCACATTTCATATTTTCTAATGCTCACTTTATAATTCACAAAAATTCAAACTACAAATAAAAAAATGCTTCATACTTTAATGTACCAGAAATAATAAACGTTGTATATTATTTTAATGCACAAGTTATTCGTTTTAAGGTGCAATCTATTTTTTTAATGCACTGTTAAATCACACCCATTTTGAAGTATGATCAATGAAACAAATTTTTGTAATCTAGTCTAATTTTCTTTGTATAAAATTTTAAAATTTAAACAAAATTATTTCAAAATTTTCTTAGCAATAACACCCCGATTTAAATCGCTTTCGAATAAATGTATGCAAGTTTCCTACTGCTTCTCTTCGCAAGCATACTTTCATTGCTTCTGTTTCACATGAATGCGAACGCTCTATCGAAAAGCAGCGTCTCTTCCAATATTCAAAACCATATAATTTCAAATCGAATTTTACAAATATAATAAAAATTTAATCTAAAAATAATAATAATAAAAATTGAAACATAATTGGAACCGTTTTAATTCTTCGCCCCACTTTAAAATTAACCCATCGCTTTGATTAAATCGTCAAACTGTAGAAATAAAGGGCCCGAAAGAGAAAGAGGCGGAAAAGTGTAAGATTTTTATGATCGAGCAATATTTTATGCCCAAAGTTTCGTTACACATTATCGTATCACAGTTTTGGCGGGCGCCCCTCGCCCCATCGCTCCATCTTCACGTTAAGAAGTCATAAACATGTTTTTATGCAATAAAAAAGAATGATATATTATTTTTTATTTGGCCAATCAAAAAATATTATTTCCTGGACCCCGCTCTCGCAGCAAGACCGGCGCAACTTTGATTTATCGGCCGCGGAAAATAATGTACGTATACTGTTCGTCGGCGGATATTTATTGCACGGTGATACCCATCGCGAAAAAATACACAATTTTCGCCCAAGAGACTGAAAAAATAAATAGTTTTTCGGGTGGAAAAAACGCGAACGTCCCATACCTTTCGGCGAGTTCTGGAAACGCGAAGTCCAACTTTCGCGTTGAAACAAACGAAAAAGAAAACGATAAAAGCCATCGACGTCGTAAATCCCGTCGATATATATTTCTTCAGTCAATCAAGAGCGGGTTTTGCGACAAAAAACTGTGTACTTTGAAATGTAGAGACGAAAAAGAGGTATAGGATGAAGGTAGAATGTCGCATCTCTCTCATATTCGAGAAGATATAATTTTTTTTTAAGAAAAAGCATCAGAAAGCGTAATGCTTTTGTTTGTTCCCATAATATGATTGCATGGAAGGACGAAAAGAGTTCAAATTCATCAACGAAAAATATCCGAATGATATCATTTATAATAAAGCATTTTTTATTAATTTAATTAATTAATTTATAAACAAAATCAATTCAATAAACAATATAAAAAAGCGAATTTATAAAACGCAATATTTTCTATTATATTCCAAACATTGATTACATATTGACGCAGTAAAAGTTTACACACATAACGCGCATCTTCGCGACGACTCTCCGCGAAAAACCGCCACTTTTTACAATCGAAATAATTGCGAAAACTTTCGCAGACAAAACAAAAACCGATTCCAAGCCGTATTTATATTTTTACTGTAAATGAGACAGCGTCTTGTGCGGCAATAATCGTTAACCGTTCCGCGAAGAAACGAATCGGCGTTCTTTCGCAAAGTTAATTTACGCCCGCAACACAATGGCGCAATTCAAAAGTTGGCAGGGAACAGTTTCGACGTCTCAAGCTCGACATTTTTTTGTTGGTTATTTATACCGTTTTGTTTTATACACGGGTTTTTCCGTGGCTAGAAACGTAGGGGTGGATTTCGCGCGGGATACGTGTCGGACGTTAGTTTTCGCAACTCGAACGCGGCGTTTATTGCCAGAAACGATTATTACTTTATTAACCAATATTGCTCGGTCGGGTTGTTCGGAATTTATGTCCTTTTCTCCGCTATTACACCCGGGAGGGATTCAAATTTCTGAACAATATCGTGTGGCGCCGCGCCATAAAGCTATTCGGCTAGATGGAAAGCTGCGCATCAAAAGTTTTAACGACGTCCGACTATGGAGACGAGTTCGTTTTACAATTTGCAGATCTTTCGATTTACTTATTTGTTGGATTCGGAGGATTTATATAATTTGGTTTTTTATTTGTGTGTAGAATTGGGCAAATATTTTGAATGATTTTATTTATTCATATGAACAAATTGTATGGTCGAATTTATGATTTGAAATTATTCAAATATGTTTTAAATCACTTTTATATTATGTGCTATAAATATAATAATTTTTGAACAATCTAATATAATTTTGAAATCGTACATTTATATGTACATTGTGTTCGAAATATTTGGTGTAATTTATTTTATTTGTCAAGAGACATCTTTCGCATGAAATCTAATTCTGTAACGGTTCAAAAACGCGGTCGTGTAAATACTACGTTAAAATTTTCAAAGATATCTCTAGAAATTTTCATGATTAATAAAATTATTATTTCTTTAAAAATTCATTGAAAATTAATAATGTAGAATAATATTTTAAAATGTTTGATAATCTATCTAAATATTTTTTTAAATGTGGTTTAAATTGTCATCTATGTATCGATAAGTAAACTAAATATTTATTTTATTTCTAAAGTTATACAAAAACATAATTTTACCATAACCATTATAATTATTTATTTCATGTAAATAGACTTATATTTTCACATAATACAAACATTTTCTCAATTTTTCATATAACAAGCTTTGCAAGCTGACACAAAGATGGTACTAAAACCCACACAACAATTATCTAATTTTCATAAACATTATCCCAATTACATATTCACAAAACACCAAAATTATTATTAATAAAAAAAGCTTGAAAAAACATCGATTATACCTGAATTTTTCTAAAAAAAAAAAAAAAATAGCACATATATCATATTTTACGCACTCCATTCAACATATTCTATTCAAAACTCAAATCCGATTCGATTAACCGACTAATCATTCGAAAAACTGTCAACAAAATCACATAAACCGAACAATAAACCGACCACTTTCGAGGATCGATCAGGATTAAATTTGACCATCTGTCAACCATTAAACGTCAGCCGTGCGGAAAGAAAGTGTATTAAGAGATCAATCAGGCAGATGCGAGGATCCCTCGTTTTCGGATCAGAACAGTGGCCATCATGAACAAGAAAAAAAAGACCGAAATCGGCAATAACCACGACAATCCCATTATTATATTACATCCCTTTCGGTCGAATCGGAATCGTTTGTCGATTATCCTTAAAGATTGATACGTTAATATTTATTTTAGGGAACAATTTAAACGTGCATTCAATATAATAAATGTGCATTAAACTTGAGAATTAAATAAAATAAATTTGCATTAAAAAATAATGTGTATACTTAGCCCGAGCATTGATTTCAATGTATGTACCTTAAGATTAATAAATATGCATTAGAATAAATATAAATAAACGACGGCAATGCCGCAAATGTGAACAGAGCGAAATACCAAACATTATTCACAACTTTCATAATATAATGGATTTGCAATAAATCAAATAAAAAAAATCAACATTGATTAAAAAATGGTCCAAATTGTTAAAATGTAGTTGACACAAGTATTATTGCCTTTAGAGAAAGACTTTACTCTAGCGACGTTGCCACTTGTCAATCATTTTAATGCACAAACTATTCATTTCATATTTTTTTAATGCTCACTTTATACTGCATAATTTTTTTTTTGCATACTATGAATAAAATAATGCTCAATACGAGATTCTTTAACGCACCAGAAATAATGCACATCACATTTTTCCAATACATGTAATTCGTTTTAAGGTATTTTCTATATTTTTTTAATGCACAGTTAAATCACACCTTTATTTTATTGATACTTTGATGTTTTAGTATTTAGTTCTTTTATATAATCGTATAAAATATTTAAAAAAAACCCTTAAAAGTCCATAATCAATTAACACCGGCAGATGTTTGCGCTCGTGCCGTCGATTTCCAAAATTGCTCTTCCTCTGCGTTTTCCTGCCTTCGTCGTAATATATTTTCATAATATTATTATTTCATGTGTTATATAGCGTTTTTTGTTCGGCCGAAAATTACGGAAGTGGCCCGACAGTGATTCAGCGAGTTGAGAGAACCAGACGCCGCTCCTGTGAACCGGAACTGGCAATTCAAGCGGACGACAGATGTTAAATTAAAATCAGAATATTGTCCGAGTACAACGGACGACCGTAAACGATGAAGAGTGTTTATAAAAAATGTGTATAAATGGCTGAAAAAAAAAAATCGAAACGATGAAAGCGTCGGCGCGCGGTTCGAGTCTAGTGGACGCGGTGCGTCGCAGTTAGGGACGATTTTTTTTAATTTTATACAAAATTTCAATAATTGGTTCATAAATTCGAATCGTGTTGAACGTCCGTGAAAAAATTTAAATCAATCGAATCGTTTTTTAAATGATTTTTTAATATAAAAACTCCGCTGAAAATATAAAAATAACTCCGCACGTAAACACAGAAATTCAACACCAATAAACTCGCATGCCAAAACAAACAATTCGAAAACACACTCATCACAAATCGATTAATCAACACACCGATCGGAAAGCCATCGACAACAATCGCACACGAGTCGATGTAGCGATCGACAATGAAACGGAAGCCGAACAATGGCAGCGCACCTCATTATTTAATGCGGAGCCGATTGTCCGATCGCAAATGTGCCCTAATCCGAGCCCCTGGCTGTTCTGTGACCCGATATTTGCCCTTTGAGGGTGAATTTGGCGTTTTTAGCAAGGTCATCGCGCGCCCTTTGAGGGTCGACAGTTGGCCCGAAGTGAATGCGAGGGTGTTTCGTTGGAGTGGTTGTTGGGTAAATTGAATTTGTGACTTAATTTTGGTGTTATGTTTGATTTTTTTTGTGTTTCGTTTATTTGATAATTTGGTTAGTTCTAGTTTAAAAGTGTGATCGAATTTGATTTGATTGTTAAATGGAGTATTGATTTAAACTCGATCGTCAAAAGTACTATAATACATCACTCGTTATTACAATACAAAAAAAAAATTTAAATGTTGTCAGCGTTTCTAAAACTATTCGCTTAACTATGATGTTCTATAGAAAGTGAAAAAGTATTCCTTATGAAAATAAAAATGAATCTAACGATTTTTAGATTACAAGTTTATAAAATGTTCAAGATCACGGTATTCCGTTAAAATTTTAGAACTTGCAGTGTTTCACCACAGAAATATTATAGTTTGAAAGACGCTATCACAATGTAATTCGAAAATTTAGCGCCTTTCTTCATTTTATTTATTTATCTTTTTAATTTATTTATTTATCTGCTTAACAATATAATAAAAATGCTAAAATTTTTGGTATTAAAAGTATTGTCTCAATAATAGTTAAAATACTGGGCACGAATTATGAAGTTTAACTTCGATTTTTTAAATATTCCTTTTATATGTGCTTATAATAATTGAATTTAACAACATATACATAAATTTGATGATGATGTAGATGTATGTAGATCTTAATTTTTCCCATTGTTTTATAAAAAAAAAATAACTTCAACTCAAAATCACGAATTTTAACTGTAAGAAAGGAAACTCGAACCCTAAAAAATTGACATTGAAGTTAAAAACCGATAGATACATCATGCAGCATCACTTTTTAAACCTGATAATTTATTATATACCTACCATTTTATATATCCAAAAACCAAGCACACACTATACCCAATAAAAAAACATAAAACAACACCATACGAGTATACACACATGCGAATAAGGCGGTCGTTAATCGGCCAACGTCCCTTGTACTACGACGTCTACGACGCGATACTACGAGACGGCAATAAAAATGTCTCGACAAAAACCATAAATCCCCGGGACTAACAACCTCCTTATAGTGTGTGTCGTATGGTGGTTGGTTGGTAACAGCCTCCTCATCCCCGATGACATCACCATATTGATCTGGGGGTTAGTTTTAGGGGTCGTGTGACCTTTCAAGGTCGAGGCGTTTCTGGTAAATTAGTCCAATTAGAGGCTCTTCGGGGACGAAGAAGTGCTTTTGTGGAGAGGAAATGGTTTGGTGAAAGTAATGTTTTTGTTTATGTGAAAATGTAGTGTTTTGGGTGGTTTATGGGGCTGTGATTTGTATGGGGTATAGGATGTGGATTTGGTTGATGTTTTTCGTGAAAGGTTACTTTTTTTGAGTTATGTCACTAATTTTTTTTTTAAATATTGATTTTCAATAAAGTAGTTTTCAACATAATATTTTAGAAATAGAGTCTTGTAAGTAATAAACAGGGCTTGAAAAATAATGCTTAAAAAAATGCTTTAGAAATAAAGACAATACATAATAAAAATTATGTGCATCTCAACATTTAAATTTTTACTAAATAAAATTTAATCCAATTCACTTAATTTGAATAATCAGAAGATAATAACAAGACTGACACAAATAAGATCTATATTTTTTTTTTGAGTTACTATTATATTTAACTAGTACTATATATGAAAATTAGTTTATTATTTACCCCTCTTTCTGAACGATTCTTTCGACTTTCATAGAATGTTAAGAACAATTTATTCAGTGTATAATTTTTGAATACAATCAACTACATGATGACCGCATTACTTTTATCCTAAGCATGAAAAACTAATATATATGGAAAAACGTATAATGAATCATTAGAGTGGTAAGAAGTCGAGGTCAAATGTCGTTTTATATGAAAAAGCTTCGGCAAATAAAAGAAAATTCGTCGGCATCCATCAAATGCTAGAAAAGTTGAAATACATACTTTTGTTTTTTCTTCCGGCGTTAGAATATATTTTTCTTTCTAGATAATAAGTGATTTTCCATTAGCCATATAAAGCTTTCATGAAATGATCGAATGTAATTCATTTGATTCTATAACTTATAATAAATCAAAATTATTCAATGATTATATATTTGAAAATTATCAGTTGTGTGGTTAATTTATTTGTACTCACATAAAATGGAATGGACGAATAAATAAAAATCCGCAATTTATTGAACATCAAATGAAAAAAATCTGGTTTATATACAATGTGACTTTCAACGAATCGTCTCGAAGGAATAAAATAAAAACTATATAGGACGACAAAGGAATAAAATTTTTTGTCTCGAAAAAACCTTACACAGTAGAATAAAGTGGTAATAAATTTCCAATACATATATATATTTTCCATTACTTAAATAAAATTGTCGTGTTGACATTGCGACCGTGAGTGCTTTCAATACTTACAAATTGGATCGAGCCTATTACTGTCTGCTTCTCCTTTTTTTATTACTCCTTCCATAAAATAAACACACATCGACTTACACAACTTAGAAGCACATCGTCAAATTTCACCAAGGTCGAAAATCTAACTAAAGATAAGCCCTAACGAAATTTATACAATTCAACCATAAAACCTCGAATCAAACAGACCAACCTAACGAAACCCTAAAATTTCAATCTCAGCCACCAAGGGCATCCCTCAGGTCATCGGCTCGACCAGCGGCCGGCAGTGTGCGTAATAATTGATCCTCCTTAATGGGTCGTAGGCTCGTACATTTCGCCGTAGGAAAAATAGAGGGAACAGCTGAAGACAAACAGTGAGAGGGCCGTTATATTGTGTGTAACCATGGAGACGCCGCCGCCGTCTGGGCGTCGCTGGCCGTCGTAAAGCAAAGCGGCGCCTCTGCGAACAGGGATGGATTTTGGATTTTGTTGACCCTTTATATCTGTAAAGGTTGTCTAATATCCTAGGATACCCAGCACAGCAAGTACTCCTTCAAATTTACTAATCCAATTTTTTTTGCCTTCCATACACTCTTTTATCATGCTCCCTATATATTATATGTAATAATTGGACTCATTGCTCCAGACACCACCACCTAATGACAAAACACAAAGGTTTAGAAAAATTTTTACACTTCTTATTGGACATACTAAACTTCAAATTCAACGTTTTATATTTCAGATTGGACGTTTTACACTACAAATTAGACGTTAAATACTTCAAATTCAACAAATAAATAAGAATTCATAGTAATGAATTTCATTGAATAATATTGTATGAAAAGAGTCTTAATAATACTCTCCTATGTTCATTTTGAAGTGCAAGACGTCCAATTTTAAATGTTGAATTTAAAGTTTAAAACATTAAATTTGAAGTGTAAAAACTGTATAGTTAAGTGTGCTGGTTCATGTTGATCATCGTTGAAGATATTTTTGCGTTTGGGTGCGCATTTTATTGCTTTGTGATTGATAGTGAAGGATGATATTTAATATTCAGACTTAATAAGAGTTTTTTTTCTCATTGTCATTCGATAATAAAGATTTTTTTTTTATTTCCAGTGATATATTAAAAAGATCTCATCAGGCTGATTATGTCGATGAAAAATCGTTAAATATTAAATAAAATTCTATATTTTCTTGATGGTTGCACTTTTTTCAATTATTTTATATGAAGGTAAAGATTATAAATGAAAAATATAATGAAAGCGTTTCCGATGCGGTCCTGAACATGACTTTTCCTCGTTCAGTGCCCGCGCTTTCCCTTACCACCATAGACTGAAGGCTATCACAACGCGGTTATATAATTCTACGATTTTTCGTCTGGCGTATCTCGGTTCAACGTATCCACGATGGGCTATACTATAACTGTTTTTATGTACATATACAATACATTAGACGCACATATCCTTCCTTTTCTCCGCTCGGAACATATAAGAAGTTTTCTTATGGGAAATAAAGAGAGGGCAAAGAAAATTGCGTCCTAGACTTTTCCCCATCGCACTAATCGAATGGATCCGACGACAATCAACCGACTCAGAAGGCATCTGGCTGATAATAAACGACCGCATTAAAATTGACACAGTCGAAGCTCGTTTCTATGTGGAAAACCTTTTAGATTTTTTCATCTCGGGCTCTTCTATGTGTTATTATTGAGTTCGTATGGAAAAGCGTTGCGCAACTCGCACTTTTAATAAAATGAAATATACTGCGGAAAAAGCACATTCGTATGTGAAAAGTGTTTTTTTTTTTCAACGTACGAAAGAAATAGTCGACGCTGCGTATACATTTCGGCAATTTATTTTTTTGGAGCGTCGATTTTAATACATTATTCTTGAGACCGGTTTAATTTATTTTAATGTATTACATTTCGAAAAAAATCATGTTTGTGCAAACGTTCCGACTATTCTATTATACATTACCAAAGTAAAAGTATGAGTTAATCCAAATGACGAATTCGTCCATTGGATTAAGTCATATAAGTAGGTATAATACTTTACGTTACGCAATGAAATCTAATGTGATTCAATATTTTTATATTTTCATTGCATTTTGCAATTGTTTTATTTGTCATTAATGTATTTATTTCGTGTGGGAGTTAATCTTATGCACTGCCCTATTGTTTTCAAATTTAGAATTGTCCTTCGCTCCTTTTAAGAAAAATGTTAAATGTCTCGCACGTATCATAATTCATTATGAATAATAAAAGCATAAAACAAATTAACTTATTTAATATACATAGTATCAACGATAAAAGTTTAAGTTAAAAAAAAAACAGATAAATATTAATATACGTAACAGAACAAAGAACAATCGAATAAAGTCCATTTTTTTCCACACCCAAAAAAACCTAATAAAAGCCTTCGCATAAAAATCACAAAAAATTCCATTAAAATAAAAACTTTCAGAAAACAAGTTCGAATAGAAAAACAGATAAATATTTAGTTTTATCCTACAGTTACACTTTCATGAAATCGCTAGCGTCGACGAATCCAGTACGAAAACAACAATTTCGCGAATCCCTCCAGATCCAATTCTTACTATTACACAAGCACACAATTTGATATTTCACTTAACAATCACCTAGACCGAATCGCTGACGCTATCTTACGACACAGCACCATACCCAAGACACAATATCAACTCAGATGGAAATGTTAAACGACAATGAATTAGCTCCGAACGCCCACGCCTCGAGTTCTCCCTTATGGCTCGAACGCCCACCGCTCCCGCGTTTTCTATGGCAAAATGCGAAAAGTGCCACTGTCGTAAATTCGCATTTAAAAGCGTCATTTTAAGCCCTCGCACTGAGTGATTTGTTGTGTAAATGGCGACCGTAACGTCATCGGGGAGATACACCGAAATATTTATCGTTCGTAAACACGGGCGGCTTCTTCTATTCTCGATCCTTATATAAGCGAAAATTTCATGAACAAACTGCACTTACAATTAGTGTTCCTCAATTGTTGATTTATATTTTTTGAATATTATCAATCTAATATTTCTGAAAATCATCGGAAGTTTAGACATTTTTGAACAATTATGTCATGACAACAAAAAAGTAATAATATTGAATACAATGCATTGTCAAACGATCTAATTGTAAGGTCAACAATACATATTATATATTCATATTCAGATCACATAACTTATTGCTTGGATGATTAGTGAAAACCGTTATATTTCAAAAAAGCTAAACAGCTGTCATATTTCCTTTTATGCATCCCAAATCTTTCGATTTATTATCCAATCATATTTCACTCAACGTAAACGTAATTTCGGGATCCCATGAACAATTCATTATACTTCAATGACCTGGAACTAAAATGGGGATAATCCACTGATGCCATTCCGACAAATGTCCCCAACAAATCCGTCTTCGTATGGCGTGACATTTTTTTTCTAACTAGGTGCAAACTACAGGTAAGCCACTCTCACTTGCGTCGCACATAGAAAGCGGCAACCCCTGCATTTGTTCGACATATTTGTCACGCACAATTCGTGGTCTCCTATCCTCTTTTGGGGATTAGGACCCTTTTGTCGAAAATGCCAAATATTTTCAGTGCGACTCTCCCTCCGCACCCCTTAACCTTTCATTCCCCTCGCCCACGGACACTTTTACATCTCGGGATCATCGAACGTGAGTATTTTTAAATCGTCTCGTCTCCGAAACTATACGTGGATATATCCCATTTCTCTGCGAGCGAGGAATTTCATTCATCGCATACTCTCATACACGAGGATTCTATTTATTCTTTAAGTATTTCTGTAGCATTTAAATAATCGCGTTTTCACACCGACGAAGAATGAACGCGAAATGTTACGTTACGACTTCGAAACGTTTCGTCCGGGAAATTAAATTCGATTGGAAATCGTCGGTTTTGAGGGAAGTTAATTTGATGATTACAAACACGCATACAATGTATAAAGCGCTAATGTTCGATTCAAGTGAAAGTTTATCAACACCGTTGTGCTTTTAACAAACGCATAAACAAACTATGCACCGTCTGAACAATGTGCATCTCTGATGTATCTGTTCGACTTGTCGAGTTATATTTAGATTAAATCCAATTTAGCGCTTTCGAAAATCGGAAAGAGGTTTTTTTTAAATGCAATTTTACGGTTGAAAGACGTTATTAAGGACAGAAGAAACCCACCACGACTCGGCGGGCGCTATGTAATCCGAAACTCTTTTGGGCGCTGCTTCACACCGAAGTTTAACCTTTATTTGTTCACGTCTCATCAAAATATTTTATTAAATATTATTTATTTAATAAAAAAAAAACACATATAAAATCATCGATCAATCTAAAAAAAATCCAAACGATCCCTATTCCAATCTCCGATCGAAAAACACCACAACCAACCCATACAACACCGAAAAATAAATTTGCACAATTTGTCAAACGCTTTTGGGTGGGCAAGACCACCTCCCGTGTCGCGCTCATTATGGCCGTCCGAAATTGAGTTGTTGCACAGCCGCTCTTCTTTTTCCACATATATTTTTTTGGCCGGCGCTCTTGCGGTCCTTTTTCGCTTATTTCCCCGTCGGTGGTTGTTTTGCCGTCGGCCGTGGTAGTCTCTTTGCCTCCTCGCAGTCGTTATATTATATACTCCAGTACAAATATGTGTGTATTCCGCTTTTTTTCGTGGGCCGTTTCGCCCTCGCGGTGGTCGTGTTGCGCGCGCGCACCTTGCGCCGCGGGCTGAGCGCGCGCGGGTGTTAATAAGTTGTTTGTTTACGTTCACATCGTCGATCTTCTTCCCTTTCTTACGATTTTTACGCCTTGTTTCGTTGGACAGACGATTGTTGAACTGTGGTGCGTGTTTTTTGGAAGTCGGTTTATGTTAAAGTGTGATTTTGTTCGTGGGCGAAGTGAAAAATTAGGTATGAATGCCGGAAATTAGAAGAGACTTGAGTGCAAATCTAAAATCTGTTTTATGGCAGAAATACATTCTATATACCGACACTTTTATTTTGAAATATGTTTACAGTACCTAAAATTTATTTTTGATAGTGTATATCAACAGCGAATTTGTATCAATTGTATGCGCCACTTAAACCTCATTTATATTCATATGATAAAAAAATTTGTATAAACGAATCAATGTACTGAAAACTAGACGTATCTAAATACAAATAAAATCAATACGATATAAATGTATGTATATGAAATAAATGATTAAATTAAATTTATAATAAGGGTATCATGAGACAATTCTGTGAATGCGTCCGCAATTTTAAAATACGAAAATAATTTTATAAATTGGGCACAAATGACGTTTTAATGAACGTAAACTCTTAAATAAGACCTAAATGAAACTCGACAGTTTTTTTTGTATTATTTAGTCGAAGGACCACTCGACTTGCTCATTTTGAGGGTAAAGAAGATTGATGAGCTCGAACGCATAGAATTGAGATAAGAACGACTCTTCGAGTTCACACGTGCTCGATTCGAACTACTGACAAAATAAAATCGATCTTTTTTAAACCCTTCATAGTTACTTTTGTAAGTAATAATTGATATAAATAAATAGTTTGAATATGCTTAAAATTGGCTACTTCATTGATTTAACCCCCATACCGCTTTAAAAGTATCTAATAATGTAATTATGTACTATTGGCCTAAAACTGATGAAAAGGATAATATTAAGTGATAAATATTTGTGTGTGTAACTTTTATTAGATTTTCATTATGACAAAAAATATATTGATATAACTTATTCTCTAATGAAGATTATACATTTTACAATATAATAGAATTCATACGATATTGACGACAAATAAGTATCTTATAAAACTCGCATTTTTAATTCATACTATAATAATATTTTTTAAATTAAAATGAAATAATGTAATCCAAAATCTAGATTGATATTCTCTGTGGTGCTGAAATGCAGAACATCGAAAGAACAAAAGGAGCATAACTGACCACCCGCCACCCGAGCTTTGAGTTCGGCTAGAAGGTGCTTAATTAAAGTCCGATTCGGTTTGGTCGGGTGGTCCGATCGCATGGGCTCGTTTCGCAAATTTTCATATGAGGTTGTGTGTGTGTGCGTTTGTTAATTTTAAAATTTGAACCGTTAATTGGATGATTTCGATGTTTCTTTGTGGTTTAATTGGGTGCGAAGATGTTTGAATGTTAATTATCTATGGAGATAATCGATTTATTTTCTTATATAAATTTATTTTTCTGAATGAATATTTTATTACATTTATTAAAGAAAATGTTTTATGTATAGTTTTATGTGAGTAAGATGATTATAAGATTATAATCACTGTGATTGTTTACCAAGATGATAATCTTTCTGAACTTTTCTTTTTAAATATAATTTTTTTTAGTATGAACAAAAATTGATAATTCTGAGTAATTAAAATAGTGAACTATAGTTAGTTTTTAATTTCATAATCAAATATTTTTGTATAGAAAAAATAAATGATAATTTTTCATTATCTCGCGATAAGTTCAAATATCATTAACAATACGAAAATCATACCCTTCGGCGAACTGTTTCAAAAATTGCACAAAATAAATAACAATCTCTTTTTCATATAACAAACAACATTCAACAAACAAATTTCCATTACCCAACCGACATTCCAAACCCAACTATCCCAACCCGTCCGCAAAACCACCCGAAAACCACACCAAAATCAAAAACCAAAACAACCCACATGCAATCTCGGACATTTCCGAATTATGCACACGTCTACTAATAAACCCGAGCCGAAAAAGCTCGATTAAGCTCACGCAATTTGGCGGCGCGACGCGCGGAATGCGCGCTCTGAGCTAATGAAAATCGACCGGTGGCAACGGCCCGCTGAAAAACGCGCAAAACGAATCCACGATCGCTCTCTCGTCCCTTTCTGGATAAAAAGGCGAGCGGCGAAAAGGAGGCTTCGCAGGAGAC
The DNA here is from genome assembly GCA_009617725.1 of Hydropsyche tenuis. Taxonomy (NCBI): domain Eukaryota; kingdom Metazoa; phylum Arthropoda; class Insecta; order Trichoptera; family Hydropsychidae; genus Hydropsyche; species Hydropsyche tenuis. The sequence goes on from VTON01000028.1 coordinate 2,112,425, forward strand.
GAAAATAAACGGGGCCTCATTTTAATTTAGGCTTATAATCGCGGACAAGCTTGCCGCGTGCACGCGAACGCGTGCGCCGGATTTTGGCATTCCGCGTATGCTGATTTTTTCAGAGGTATGTGTGGTTTTGTGAAGATTGGGATTTGGATGATGCATTGATTTTGAAGGTTGGGAAGATGTGTGGATTTTGTTGGGTTGGAATTGTTTGAGATATGAGTGAAGGAATGGAAGGGTTTTTGTCTAGTTGTGGATGGTGAATTGTTTGAGATGTGAGTGGATAAGTAAAAGGTTTTTTGTCTAGTTGTGGATGGTGAATAGTGATGAAGATGTGTGGATTTTGTTGGGTTAGAATTGTTTGAGATGTGAGTGGAGGAGTGGAAGGGTTTTTGTCTAGTTGTGGATGATGAATTGTGATGAAGATTGTTCGAAATTAAAGTGGAAGAGGATTGAAAGTATTTTAGTGATAAGTATTTAATTACTATATATGGCGGTGATTGGTTGTATTTGTTGATATGTATGTTTTCGTTAATTATGGTATTTAATTTTGGATGTTTCTTTTCGAAAGTTTTGCGTGTAAAATGGATATAATTAATTTTTGAATGCATAAATTACAGTAACATCAATCGTAAATAGTAACTTTTTTGACAATGATAATTTTAGTGTAAAATATTGGTATTTAATAAGAATTTACTTTACTTTTTTTTACTTTTACAAAAAGAGTAAGTTCTATGTGAAATCACTAAACATTGAACGATTAAAATTATTTGCTCAAATATAAAACAATCAGATTTTGCCTCTCCAAAATTATGAAAAAAATTAAAATATATAAAAATCCCTAAAAAGTAAACAGTATATAATTTAAATACAACATACTTACGAAATTTCATTAACACATTATATAAATAATTTTTAGACATTGATATTTCCGTTTTTATTTTTAATAAAAATATAAAATTTCATCAAATACGATCCATCCTATAATTTAATGCAACATCAGAAATATTTTTTTATATAATAGTTACTCATGTCTAGTACTTTTTACCTTGGAAAGACATATTTATGGTATCATTCTAAATAAATTAGAGCAACTTCGCATTAAATAGATTTATAGCAGATTTTCAATTGAATTCACTATCTCTAACGATAGATAACAAATGAATAAAATCATAATCGTTAAAATAATCGCCCGACGATTCAAAGTGTAATAAAAAAAGAACTGCCCCTGTCCGTTTTATCCGATCAGAATTGTGATATTTATGTATACGTAATCAAAAGGTGTAACACAAGTGCATACGAGTACACGTGAGTGCATTAATGTTGCATTTTTTTATTGCACCGTATACAATGTAAAATTTTATTTATTGAAAATTAAAATTCAACGAACGATTATGTCAAACGTTATAATTTCGACAACGCTGGGGGATAATTTTGGTACCGGACAAAAAAGCTCTCTTATGAAATTTTTAACCTTTGAAACTTTGTACATTATATAATATCGAAATTTAATTAATAATCTTATAACGAGAATCATACAATGATTAAAAGATAGTTCTGCTATAGTCGAAAATAATTTTCATCACGAAACGTCTTAATTTATAAGTGATATATCGATTTTTAAGTAATATACGCGCCCGGCGAAAAAATGCGAATAATGACCACTTATAAAATTCTTGTTGGCGCGATCTCGTTTCGAATCCGAAGAATGCACAAAAATCGAACAAAACGCGACCGACGACTGCATATAAAAAACATAATATGTACAAACACAACGCCAACCGCCGAAAAGCGAAATGTATAACGAACGAGATGTACGAAAAAAAAAATGCACACGCAAAATAAACGAGACGAAAATTAACGAGAAGAAAATTAAAAAAATAAAATGCAAAAAAAAACTAAGAAAAAATGCGAGCAAAGCCGCCTTCGTTTACGCGTTATATTATATTATATGAGAAGTGTTGAGTCGAAACTCTCAAAAAAAAATTTTTTTTTAATAAAAAAATAATGGGTGTGATTTAAATATGCATTGAAAAAATATAGATTGGGCTTTAAAACGAATAATTTGTAAATTAGAATAATATACGATATGTATTATACTATTTTTAGTGCATTGAAGAATCTCGTACTGAGCATCGTTTTATTTGTGGTGTGCAATAAAAAAAGTGCATTAAAAAATATGAAATTAAAAATATAAAAAATAGTTTGTGCATTGAAATGATCGAGAGTTGGCATCTTCGACAGAGTAAAGTCTTCCTTAACATATGTACAATACAATATAATTGTCAACGTTTCCTTTTGTTAAAATTTTAATTTAATTTAATTTAAATCACATTTGGGGCCCAATTTGATTCTATTATGAAAGTTGTGAATGTTGTTATTTCGCCCGATTCGTGTTTGCGGCGTTACCGATCCTTTATTCCTATTCATTCTAATGCGCTATTTATTGGTTTTAAGGTTCAGATATTTTTTAAATGATCAAAATATTTTTTCCAATATTTTTTCCATTTCAATGCCATGCAAAATTCTCACTCTTATTTAATGCACACTAATTTTATTAAATGCTCAGAAAAAATTCCCATTTATTTTGTAAAATGCACGTTTAAATTGTCCCCAAAAATAATTATCAAGAAAAATTATATTTGCAAATATCGAATTATTAATGCCATATATACGTTACTATAATTAATAATAAAAAAAAATTCTAATCCATTTCGATTCAACTTTAATTTCATAGTCTAAATATAATACTAACGATTTAAATGACAAAAGAATAATCGCTGGTAAGAGTCGCTCAAGCCGCTCAAGTCTCAAATCGCCCAAATCGCCCAAATCGCTCAACTCACCAACACCAAAATCACCCAAAAAAAAAAGACTTCATAACGAATTTTGGTTCTGTCCATTCCGCAAAAGTTACACGGAAGGGGATCCGAGCGGGGTGGATCGGCGAGATTCGGTTCACCTCCTCCGAGCCGTCAAACGGACTGATATTTTTCGGGTTCAATTATGCGATGGCGATAATAACACGTTCTGCTCCCGGCCGCGGCCACTCGTTCATCATCAGGTAGTTGCCGATCCTCGGGGGCCCCCTTTGCTGGAAGCCGCCTCGCTTTGGTGCGCTGGTGCCAAAAGTGCGATCGAGAAATAATCGATACGAAGATCGATAGATCGATATGCAGAAGATCGAGAGAAACGAGCGTTTTCTGATCGGCCGATGGATATTTTAAATGTTTGTTCGAATGTGGTTTTTTATATATTATGTAATAATAATAATATGGTTTTTGTATTTCGAGTTCAATACAAGAATTCATAGTACACTAGGTTCTCTTTTTATGCGGTAGATGCGTTCCGTTCCGCATAAAAAAAATCGCATAAAAAAGATATGAAAAAGTGAAACTGCTATATAAAATATACCTAAAATCGCATAAAAAATGTATTTCTATTAAAAATGTACTCTTAGTTAAGTTATTACATTGTACATACATTTGTACGTTCATATAGTCAAAAAAAAATATTTAAAAAAAATATTGTATTTAAAAAAAACCGCATAACTCTGAATTCGCATAAAAAAAAACCGCATAAAAAGAGAACCTAGTGTAATTAATTTGATTAGTTAGACAAAGGTCTTAATGATGTACCCAAATCCTCTTTTTACACGGGGGATACGTTCCAGAGACTACCGTGTAATAAAAATTCGTGACCATATAAATATTTAAGATAGGTTTTACCATCTATATATTTAGATGGAACTTCCATTCTAATAAACTCTGTAAAAAGGGTACTGTTGAAAAATTATGTCATGTGAAATGATCAAAAAACATCGAAATTTTTTATTTAATAACTATAATTGTATACTGGCTTGCTCTGTGTCTTACCATTGTCGCATAATAATACTTTTTTTTTTAATTTTTATACCATATTGAAGTGAAAAAAACAGTGTAATAAAAATAATAAATATTATATTTGGGGCTTTATTGACAATCCTCTCATTTTTCAGTTTTGTTGTGGGCGCCGGTTTTTTGAACCGTGTTATTTCGGAACCGTGCTTAATGTACTTAAAAGTTCCAGATTTTGAATGAGTTGAATGTGTTTGTCAGGTGTAATTTGGACCTTTTGTGTGAGTAATTGTACTTTCCTGTTTTAGTTTTTGAATATGAAGTTTACATTTTTCTTTTTTATTTTGTAAAATGTTGAATTTGAAATGTTAAATATGTAATAATCGATATATGTATATGTATATATCTGTAATAACGATCGATGTAATAAAACAATAATATTTCGGGGCCTTTATGCCAAATTTATTCCTAAACTTCATATTTAATTTAAAATGATAAAAAATGCACATTAATAACTACTCACATAAATACGATTGTATCAAATAAAATTGACAAAAAGTTTGAGAAACGTCTTTGAAGAGAAGTAACGCGTTATTTACATAAAAGCCGTGGAATTTCCACGAAGGTAATTGATTCGCGAGTTTGTTCGATTATCGCCAATCTCGCATAAAGAACAAACGATTTTATCCGTCGCTGAAAAAATATATAAAAAAATGGTGCGTCAAAGTGGGTGGTGCTTTCGCGACAACGCGTATAATTGCGAACCGACAATGTTGTCGTTTTCTGCGAAAAAACGGATCAAAATTGCCCCATCATCTAGGTCGCGGTTGCAATGTCCATTTTTGCGAAATTTTATCAGCTTCTCGTTTATGTTACACGTGTGTTATTATGCATGCATTTTTTTGGTATTCTTAGAAGCGTCGTTAAGGTTCGAGATTCGATCTTGCAATTTGATGGCTTTCGTTTAACGGCTAATTTTACTATTGAGCAAAGCTCGTTTGACGCAAACGTATAAAATTTTATACTTGTGAAATTGTCTCATTATTGAATTCATCTGAAACTTTGCACAGTCGAGTATTAATAGAAATTTATTACTCATTATTAAGATATAACAATTTGATGAAAAGTTTATAGTCGATACTAAGTATTACATAAAGCATATTTTACAATATTTATATAATTAATTTAATTAAAACATATTCCATGACTATAAATACTAATAAATAGAATTCTTATAAGAAGAACGACACAGATATTTTTCAAAACGGAAACGACAATCTTGAATTGATTACGTTTCAAATATCATCACATATGATTCACAAATCGGACCAATTACCAAATTTTCGTCCGTTTCACATAATGGAAAGTCGACGATCGTCCTCATATACACATCAATTATACGTGTGGGCAGTTTTCGGCGACCACTTCATTGGGAGCACGTGTAATTGCACTTAATTAATTTATTGTCTTCAATTACTCGAAAGCGACAAATACACACTCTCTATTTGGCCGGCGCGGACGTGTTCGATAACTTTTAACACGACGAACTTTCGACCCGCTCCTGTCCGATCCCGTCCGAAAAAACGGGCTATCGAGACTGAATAATATCGAGGATAACATTAAAAAAATAAAAGTGAAGTTTCCGAAAGCAGCTGCCAGCAAATTGTACCTTAGGTCTCAATTTTCAAGCGGCGCTTGCTTTGAACGAGACAGGTGTTCTTGGCCTCCCCCTCGAGTCGCACGAGCCGCACTGTCTCAAATGCATGTGCATAAAAAAAGTGCATTAATCTTCAGCTTTACAATCCCAATCGATCGGTTAAATAAAATTGGATAAAAAAGCTCGCAAGGTTCGGTTAGTCGACGTTTTCGGCGGTAGCCTCGTTTTTTTGTTGATGATTGCACAATCTGTCCTTTTCTGATTCGAAATTTTAATTTTGGTCCGATATTTTTTTCTGGTGTGACCTTCGGACGATATTCGCAACGCAAAATCCGCGAATTCTAAAGATATAATTATATATTTTTGCGGATTTGAGATTCCCGGATGGTGAACGTCAGGCCCCCTGTTTACCGAGCGAAGTGTGAATGAAACTAAACACTCGCACGCTTTTTAGTTTAAAGTTTTCGTGTCGGTGTCTTTTGCCAACTAGATCATAATAAATCCAATACTTTTCAAAGAAATTCGTTTTAAGGAGAATTCGTTTTATGGGAAGTATCGATAGTGATTTTGCTAGTTTGAAAATGATGAAACGCTTTCGGGTTTTATTGTAACAGGGCGTGGATGAATTGTGTATACGTTAATTTCTTTGCGTTGGTAGAATATTGGAAATGAATCACATGATCTTGGGCTTGTGTTCTGAAATGAAAACGTGAAAATATTTGTAATGATCTGTTTATGAAAAACGTTTGGTTTCGTATAATATTCTTTCTTATGTTTTAATTTGTTCTGAGAACATATTCAATATGTGAATGCTGTTTTATTGTTTTTTATTACTTACATGAATATCGATTAGTGAATCTGAAAACAAATAAATATATTATTTTATTTTAGTCGTTATTAATTTTTATGTTTTCCAAATTTAAACGATTAATTAAAAATTAAATTTATTTTACAGTTAATTATTGATATCATACTCATATAAATTGTCGACTCATCTAAAATTAAAGTCAAAAACTAAAATATGTCAAAAGACATTAGTTGAAGTCAATTAAATGCAAAATTATTATAGTAATTAATTTCAGAAAACGTATTATTCATAATTGATATTTATTACATTCGTCGTCTGATAATTGCTTAATCAAATTAAGTTTATTGGATGAGATTATTATGTGGAAAAGAAAATGAGTTGACTCGCTTTTCATAGTGGAAATTCGGAACGCGCACTGGTAGTGCGAAGTCCGTTCAAAAAGTTACCAGATTAAATTTTTACATATAACAAAAACTAAACATCAATTTGGACAACGATTCACCTAAGCACCGAATTCTGTAACTTTAAACCTATTTAATATACACAATAAATTATTTAAATAATAAATCATCAAGTTTTTCTAAAAGGAAAGTGGAAGTAAACACGTCTAGATGTCGCTAATATAATTTCCGTAAAAAACCGATATGAAAATTCATCAAACTGTCAAATGCATTATAACCTACAATGTCAAAATTGTTCTCAGAAATTTACTATTAATCACATTTTATAAATATATATTTTGTTAATTTCCATATATTTTAATGTAATATAGCAATCTGCAATAAAAAAAATTGTATTTACTGTTTAGTTTGTATAACAAGTTCATTACCAAAATTTATTTTTGATACTGGCAAGGGCAACCCATTTAATGATTAATTAGCCAGGCAAACCCTGATTGGATCTTGGGAGCAATTTTAGAGATGTTAATTTGACATTAAAAGTCATTTAGACATGTCGAGTACTGGATTTAGATGGCGTGAGGCCCTAGACTATTTTATTTGCGAGGCCCCTCTACAGTACCGACTACTCATAGGCCCTGCCCTTCTATATCCCATTTTCATTTTTGCAAAAATAACAACGCATTTAGTTAGTTGAAGTCAGTTTTCAGATGTTCGAATTTTCAATATATGTATGTATTATACATACTTTTAAGCATAAAATTTAATTATTAATTTATTACACCTTGGATGCAGGCTCCCCCTAGATCTCGGGGTCCTAGGCTCAAGCCTGTTTAGCCTATAGGACCAGGAAGGTTCTTAACCTTTTTGAATTCGCGGTACACTTTTGAAAATGAAAATAATGGCGGTGCACCAAAATTAAACGACAAAAAATTGTACATAATTTTTAATGCAAATTAAATACATTATATATACATTAAACAATACAAATACATTACATAATATTTAACAGTTAAATAAAAAAACTAATTAAAGAAAAGATATACATATACGGAAAAACTATAACTAAAATTACCCTTAACAAAATGGAATTTATTTGTTATAAAAATCAATCAATGTGATACCTAGGGCTTGCAATTTACCGTCAAATTTCGATTACCGGTAAACGGTAAATAATTGGTCCCGTTACTGGTTTACCAGTTATTTACCGGTAAATAAAAAAAAATGTATGTAGATTAAATGATTAAAGTATGACTATATGTGGCTACTTTTATTAAAAAACAGTATTCTTGATTAAAACCTAAACATTATATAAAATATAGTATGTATGAAAATCCATGGAAGGGGGCAGGTATGGAAATCCATCATATGTTATATATAACTTTTGGTGCTGAAACTAGAATAAATAATTACTACTCTCCAAGTTCACAAAACCATAGTGGCGCCTCTCACACTCATAAAAGCACCCTTTCAATTTTTTTTCTGCAATAATATGTCTATATCTACCTTTAATTCGCAATAAAATCATTTCCAGTAATTACCGGTAATTTTTTCAATTTACCGGTAATTACCGAGGGCACATTTTGGGCGGTTTACCGGTATTGCAATCCCTAGTGATACCTGAGATCGAATTTTGCAAATTTCATAAATATTAGATCTAACATAGCCGTGCAAAAAATATTATCCCCATATATGTACATTTTCCAAGAAATTTCACTGAAAATAATTTTCACAAACCAATCCGATTAAAAATACACAATACACTAGGTTATCTTTTTATGCGGTAGATGCGTTCCGTTCCGCATAAAAAAAATCGCATAAAAAAAGATATGAAAAAGTGAAACTGCTATATTAAATATACCTAAAATCGCATAAAAAAAATGTATTTTTATTAACAATATACTTTTACAAGGAGAAGCTCTTAGGTTCGGAACGAATATCTCAATGAAATTTTTTTTTTTCAATAGATTACCTTTATTGTATCGATATGGTAAAAGTATAAAAGCGCACTATCAGCCAATTTAATTAAAACGACTTCAAAGTTTCGATATTTTGACGTATCGTTATGTGTGTTTGAATAAACGCCGTACAACAAACAAATGACAACGTTTGTTGTACAGCGTTTACTCACAAAAAAAATATATAAGCGATACGTCAAAATATCGAAACTTTGAAGTCGTTTTTTAATTAAAACTCGATAATGCGCTTTTATACTTTACCATATCGACAATAATAAAGGTAATCTATTGAAAAAAAAATATTTCATTGAGATATTCGTTCGACAAACTTCTCCATGTTAGTTAGTTATTATTACATTTGTACGTCCATATAGTCCAAAAAAAAAACATAAAAAAAAATATTGTATTAAAAAAAAACCGCATAACTCTGAATTCGCATAAAAAAAACCCGCATAAAAAGAGAACCTAGCGTACAAACAAAATACATAAAATTTTTTTTCAATTCAACAATTCCAACAAAAAAAAAACTCCATCCCAAAAAAAAAGTCACACAACTTATATATCAGCGACCCACCGCTCGCTTCTCACCGCTCGCTTCTCTTATCCCGCGTCAGTGTCGAGCGAACCTCCCACCGGCGACGACGCTCCGCTTTCCCTCGCGCCCCATCCACCGGGGCACCCTCCCGACTCCGGCTCGACTCCGACTCCGACTCCGACTCCGACCCCGCCGCGCTACAGTCGGTCGCCGTCGGCGGCGGCGCGCGCACGTCGGTGCGATGCGGTCGCGCTGATTGCGGCATGCCGTTGCGGCCCGGCCCCGCGGTCGCCCTGTGGTCGGTGGTGTGGTGGTGCGCCCTCGCAGCCCTCGCACATTACGCAGCCGCAGCCCCGGCTGCCCACAACATCCCAGTACAGCTGCGCTGCGACCGCCACCGCGAACAGGTGCGCAGGCTGCAGCAGGACGTGCGCAACGCCCACATCGTCCTGGACGCCCGCGCGCGCTCCGTCAGGAGCGACAACGCTTCCGTCACGTTCAAAGTCCTCAGGGTCTTGAAAGGATCCGTCTCTGAGGAGTTCGTCCGCCTCGACCTCGCCGCCGACGTCGGCAGGACCCTCAAGATGGACGGGAGGTATATGCTGCTCGTGAAGAGGAAGCCCACCAAGGCGCTCGAGCTGGTCAAGCCGCCGACGCCGAGGGGCGTCGCCAGGTGCATCAGGATTGCGCCCGGTGAGTTTTCCTTTTCGCTTTTCCGCGGCGCGTCGATGTCGCCCGGTCGACGGGGTGTTGGGGGGTTTGGGGTTTTTTTTTTCGTGGGGGGAATTGTGGAATTATGGTTGGGAGTTTTTCGTTCATTGTCGAACGTTGTGGGGATTTTCTTTTAAAAAAATATTTTGAGGTTTGATGTTCTGATGATTTTGTAAATTCTGATCGTTGTTTACTATATATTACTTTTAATGTTTGGATTGATCGTTTTCTAATAGAAAAGTGCTAAAATTTAACCTGCTATTCAAACTTATACTGATGATTTTCCATAATACACTATTTATTACACAAACCAATAGCAAATTCTGATCAATTATAACAACAAAACACAATTTTAACTAATACAAAAAACTCAAAATTTAAATCAACTGTTCCAATTTTTCCTATTTATAAAATATAAATTTTCACTTGAATCGTCGAATAAGTATAAATAATATTTTTAAAACTTTATTGCTCTATTTGTACAATTTTAAAATTCTCATAACGCATTTCGAATTTGTAGCGTATTGATTTGGATATCGATTAAATTGCTTTCGAACATTGTGCAAATGATCGAGATTGTGTTTCATTAGTCTGAAACGTGCTTTTTGTTTTTCCTAGAATTTTATGAGTATTGTGTATCTTATGTGATCATTAATGTTTTAAATCAAATCTAAATTGAAATATTTCTCGCCAAATTACTTTGTATTGTCATATAAATGTCGTTAAAATAATTCATCTCTATTTCAATACAGGTGTTATTATAAAACTATCAAATTGCAATGATACAATTATATAAAATTTTGAATTTCCCAAACGATAGAAAATTCATTTTGTATTAGGATACAAAATTTTGATTTTGATAATTGATGGTTTTCTAGAAACTAAAGATGTTTTTACGTGTACGTTTTTTATCAAATAATATAGAATATGAAATTTTTGATGAATTAATTAATCTTATTTAAAACTATTGAAATTAGTCGTTCGTCTGAATTTTTTAGATTAAAGTGGCGCATAGTCGATAAAATTTCTCACATATAAGATTATTTTTATATTTATTGAACTGTTTCGTTATCTTTTCACATGTGTTTCGTTGACACCAAATTTTATTCATTTACCAGTTACCGCACTATCTCTTATGTGAAATTTTCTACCTTATCACATTCGAATTAATACTCCAATTCAAAAATTACATAATTCATATATTTTTCTAATTTTCACGATGGATTTTCACCTTATCGATTATAAGGAAAAAATCACGCTGCGAAAACATGTCGTATAGATTTTTATCTTCGAATTGAAAGAATTATGATTTGATGCACAACAAATTTATCTGGCGCCAACATTATTATACACCTCGCTCACGACTTTTATCTGTAGATTATTTTTTTATGAATTTTATAGGAAATGTCTGCTTTTTAATTGTTTTCCAGTCAAGAAAAATCTTGCGTTGAAATTTCGATGCACTCAAAAATAAAAACAACACAATCAGCAATTATGGAATTACTTAGCAACAAGATATGTAAAGAATTTCGATCATTATCTTGTTCTAAATAATCGAAATAGTATATTGATAATATGTTAATTGATTCAAATTTTTTTTTTAAATTCACGATTAAAAATTGTAATCTAATGTTTAGTTAATTACATAAATTGAATGGAAGAAATTTTCGATCAAAACTTAATCGATGCCATATTTTCTGGAAAATCTAAAAAAAATTATACGTATCAGCGTTGATCAAAATCAAATAATAAAATTCGCAAAAAAAAAAACAATAAACAAAATTGCAAATACGATACAAAAAAGTCATTACAACAAGGAAAATCTTCAAAAACTTCACATCTGAAGCGGCACCGAAGGGCAATCCGAATAGGGCAAAACGGTGGCAAAGAAGCTGCCGCCGCCGCGACCACAACAACACCAACACCAACGCCAACAACACCACCAACAACAACAACAACAAACAAGAAGCAGAAGAGACGCCGACGAAGAAGCGGTCGCAAGGCTGCCGCGGAACGTGGACGACTCGCCTGGCTCACCCGCTACCAAATATGTCGCAACTGCTTCACGCACTTACCAACATACTTCATACCTGTACATGGAAACCATTGTCGGCACCCTGGGAGACACCTCCGATGAATTTTGTATCGGTTTCGTATTAGTTTCGATGGTATTTGCTTTTTGTTGTTGAGCTCGAAAGGATGTTGAGGAGAGGCGTTTTCAATGGTGGGTCGGTTCGATGTGTATGATGTTGTATTATGGATTCGATTGCAATAGAAGATATAGTTTTTATACTATAAATTTATCGTTTTAAAACTTCAAAATCAACATTTTACAATTCAAAATCAACGTTTTACAATTAAAAATCAACGTTTTACACTTAAAATTCAACAAATCGACAAGAATTCATAGTAATAAATTTCATTGATTACTTTATAGTAATCCTAGTATTAGTTTTAGACAGATATTTTTAACGGTCCAAATAATAATGATGATGATGATGTCTTCTTCGATGACACGCCAACAGTACTCCAGTAATACCACTAGCAAACACCCTAAAAAAAAAATACTTTTCTGTATTCCAATTTTTAGTGTAATATGTTGAATTTTTTGCGTAAAAAGTGTATCGCTATATTCAAAATTTTGACTTTCTTTTTATGAGAAAATTTCGAAAAATACTCTGATAAAATGGTAATATTATAATATCAAAAAGCCAAACGTTAATCTTTAAAAATTTCGACGATGCAGAAAAACATGATAAATTTAAAAATGCTATCGAAAACAATGAATTTATTAAAGCGCCTCTTATCTAAAGTAATTTCAATTCGTAAAATACAATGTTCGTAGTGACACTTTGTACTTGCGGATTATTATCAGAAATTTCGAAATCGATCCGTATCGAGCGGCGCCACTTTTCCTACAAAAATTTTCCACATATTCAACAATCGTCGAATAAATTGAACTCGTACGGCTGCACACGTCGGCGTGGGCGAAATGCGTCATTTGACCCTTTTGTCGATACCTTCAATTCGATTTTATTGGTACGGGCGTAATTAGCGTGCAATCATCGTTAGATGCAGCCAAAGCGCATCCGAAGTGCACTTTAAATAACTTTGCCGTCTGGAAGTGTCCACGTCTGCTAATTTGCTTCGAATTAGTGATGGTGATGAATTTCGAGCTAGTTTTAAATGTGACGTTTTTTTGTCACACATTAAAATTAAATAATAAATCTTAATTTTAGTGTATGAATGTATAAATTGCATTTTTGGCTCATGGTGACTTTATTTATTTCTAAAATTGTATACAAATAATATTTAGTTTATTTGTTATTTAAATTATATATTTGAACAGATTATCTACGTCAATTATTATCGTTTAAAAAACTAGTCTATTATAATTAAAAATAATGCCCTTTTATGGACGTTACTTTACCGTCGGAAAAATATATTTTAAATTAAAAGCATTTTCTGATGTTTTTTACTTATAAATTTTAAAAGATGCAAATATTTTCGAATTTCGTGATGATGTAATCAACTAGAACATATTAGAAAATAGCTGAATTTGTTTTTCGCTCCGCCATTTTCCCAAATAGTAATAAAACTCAATATATTTTTTTAATTATTTCAACACTTCGAAAATAGATTAAATTTCAAATTTGTATAACTAATGAATAACATAATATTTCATTTGTATTTTGTGAATAAACACCGATATAAGCCTCAGATTTTTCTCTATTACAATAATCAATTTCTGAATATCTGTCTGTGATATCGTTCAAAGCAAACCAGTACTAAATTTAATCTCGGTATGATAAAAACAAACCTTCAATATGATATATCGAACTTTATTTATGAAATCAAAAATTTCACATTTAACATTAATCAATCTTTAAAAAGTCAACACTCAACAAACCACCCACAATCCCAACAACAAAAAACCTCACAAACGGGTCAACGATGCAACAGAAAATGCAAATTTTTCAACCACAAGCACAGATTTCAAACAACATCGCCATCTTGCGTACCTCACCATCCAATTTGCATCCAATTCACGATGGTGACAAATCGCACGTCTCGCCGTTTTCAATAGACACCCATTATTGGAGACGAACAGTGGCCGAGGCTGCAGTAGCAGTCCCAGGCTCGCCGTCGGTAACGGATTTAGCGTGCATTAGTCTAGAAAACTGCATTCTTGACAATGACGGGTGCACCGCTGCGACTGTGAGCAACTGGTGCATTCAGTGCCCGTGTGCGCCGAGGCTGGTGCCTGAGTGAGTGGTGTTTGTGTGGAGGAGACGGGTATCCTCAGGTTTGTGACGAAGATAGGTGATGATGGTGGTGGGGTGGTTGGGAAATTTCGGGGAAGGTTTTGGTTGGGGTTTGGTGGGTTTTTTTGGTGGAAAGTTTTTGGGGTTGGTTGAAATGTTTTGGATTAGTGTTTTGTTGGTTTGTGCTTTTTCGTGAATTTTGTAGTTCAAATTTATGAAATAGTTTGAGTTTGCATCTATAAAGTTTGAGAATAAAAAAAATTGAGAAATTTGAGTTGAAAAACGAAATAAAAAAATAATATAGGACATATTTTTATACTGTAATAGTGCACATTATAAAATTTAAAATATATTTTTTAATCACATTTATAACTCTAATGTGATACATTATTCAGTATGAATTTTATTTATATTGAAAATGTATATCTCGAAAAAATTGTTATTTAACAAGTTAATTGTTTTTATACTTCAAATTCAACCTCTTAGATTTCAAATTTGACCATCGGATAGTATTATTATTGTTATTTATTCTCGTCCTAGGTAATACAAATGACATATACGAAAAACACAATAAAATCAAACAAAAAGTAAACTAAAACAAAAAATCCAATTAAGATAAATGATAAAATAAAACAAAATCAAATTAAAATTTAGATCATTGTCATAGTTGGTTGAAAAAATAAAATAATATAGAATAATAATTTTTTTTTAAACAACTTATATCCACATCAAATTATGATATTCAGTTTTTTTTACACTTCAAATTCAACTTTCTATAATTCAAATTAAGACATTGTCATAATTAGTTGAATTTGAAGAGTAAAAACTTAACATCAAAGTTCAGTGTAGGTATAAGTTGTACAAAAATAATTTTATTGTTTTATGTTTATTTAATTTTTAAGAAAATTATATCAATTTATATAACATAATCCATGAAAATCTATTGCTATCCATAATCCATGAAAACTCAATAATCATAATAATCGATTAAACCTGTATCGATATGATAAAATCCAATTCAATTCAAAAAGACAGAATTATGCACACGCAAACGAACAAGTTCAAAGAATCATTTTACATTTTGTTTATTAATTAGTCGCACAACGCATTCATTGATGCGCGAGGAACGCATCGTTGCGAATTTTCCATCAAACACCCATCACTTCGACACTTTCAACCGAAAAATAATTCCGCTAAACACATTCGACATCTTTATTCGACAATGTCGAGAGTCGAGTCGGCTCGGCCGTAACTAAATTTCGCGTCGGTCGTAAAAAGTCGCGAAACTTCACCGATGAACCCGCCGTCGTTAGGATTGAGTGTTTGCCAATTCGCAAAGTGGTTAAACGCATAGATGATTTATCAAATGCGAAACGTCGAGCGATCAATTCGTAAATTTTATCGGATTTCCTCGGAAAACTCGAGACAGATCAATAAATTATTTTAGCGAATATAAAAACTATCGTAAAATACATATTTTAGCCAAAAAAAATAACATTTACACTATATTTTCGTATAACCCAAAAACACCCGTCGCTAACAATCGAGCGCCACTTTAACGACGTCGCCGAAAGATGCGCATATTTTTAACCACCCTACCGAATCCGGTGCACTAAGAAGCATTATCCGAGGAATTTTCAAAAGCAGATCCCGATTTTGGAAAGCTTAAAAAACTTTCGATACGGACACGTCGACGAGCAAAATACGACCTCGCCGAAAGCCGGCGTTTTCGGGCTGGGGCCCTCGCGGCGTCCCATATATAGGGTGGTCGGGTGGCTTTTGCTTATTTTCGTTGGTTTTTTGCCGTTTTTCGTTATATCGTACGTGTATTTATGGCGGTGGCGCGTAAGGTCGCCTTATTTCAGTGACCCAACGCGCGCCTCGTACTACCGTAGTACGCGCGGCACGCCGACTGAATACGATATCAACCTGTTGCTGAAGTGCGTTCGCACTCGCTTGTCGTTGATTTGTTTCGATTGAGGTTTAAAGAAAATTGTTGGAATTTAAATTTTAGAGTTATTCGAGGTTTCCTTATTGGTCTTTCGGTTTTTAGAGCGCGCGCACGAGGTCGATCCTGCTAGAAAATTTTCATTCGTTCAATTTATTTATTTATAAATCTATTGTATCTAATGTTAAATAAGTTGATTTAATCATATAAATAATCTATTAATGCTATTAAAATCACTAAGAAAGTTTAAAAAAATGATGCAATTGTTGAATTTCATATGTTGAGTTTTCCGATCGATCTTTTTATGTATTGAATTCCGCTCACGTAATGGATCTTGATAAAATCTCTGTATTCATTCAATTTGTTTTTTTAAATCTACATATAATAGTAATAATATTATTAGGTAATTATATAAATACATCTAATAGTACAATTGTATGTTGAGATGAAAGATTCTCATTTTTTTTTAATGTGATATTGTTTTTTTACAGTAGTGTTATGAGTTATTCTTGATTCTAGTCGAAAATTATTTTTATTGAATTTTTATGGGTTGAATCTGATTTAAAAATTAATCATTAATAACTAGTATGATTCGTTTGTATCAATTAAATTATGAAAAGTATATAAAGTTAATTTTTCGGTAAAAAAATTCTATGATTTTAAATAAACCATGTGTTAAAAAAGTAACTTACGTTAAAAATGACGAATCGAATTGTTTTTTTTTTTCTTGAGGGTAACAAAATGGATTTTTGTAAATATGTTTAAAATTAAAATAAAAAATGTCTTCAAATTTAAATGCAGTGAAGTTTCATACCGAGTTGCATCATCAATTTAATTTTAAAATTATTATTTCATGTTCGTAATTTTTTTTCAAAACCTGCCTTCAATTATTTATACGAAAACGTGGAATTGAAAGTATCATTTTATCATCGTTTCATTTCTTGGCACAGGTTTTGGTTCGGAATGAGTATTGTGGAGATGTCTAATACTTAGCTCACCATTCATATTAATTTGTTATACATTTAATAATAAACCAATTACTTAACAGAAAAAATAAATTTTCATAACACAATTATGTGTTGAAAACATTCTAGAAGTTTTCAATTACGATCATGCAATAAATATTAAATTTATTTGATTCCAAGGATTTTTGTTTTTTGAACTATCTCAAAATTAAATTAATCCCATCTGATTGATAAAACTTCAATAACATAACAATCTAATTCTTAATAAAATACATAAACTTTTTATCGATTTCTCAGAAATTTCTGATATTTATTATCTCACAATCAGAACGAAATAAATTTTTATTTCTAGTACAATTTTCCAATCACGTATGCTTTTAATTAAAAAATAGATAGCTAGAGAGTCAATTTATAAATTTTTATTCATTTATAAATTTAATGTATTTTCTTTTTATATATGGACCAGTGATGACAAGCTGGTGACACATAATATCACATCGTGACAAGCAACAAGTTTTTTATGACACACGAGTTAATTTTGTTCACCATTAATATTTATTAGACACCACCAAATTTTTCATAAATTATACATCATGTACATATATTAAAGAAAAATTATGACCCATAACAAACGAGTGAAACATAAGTTCAAACGAACTCGTCGAACTGATATTTTAATTTTCCGTTATCAACTCTTCATTTTCCATTACATAAATGAAATTCAATCTGTTATTCATCGCTTATCTTTTTTATACGCGTGTGAAAAATTACTACAGATAAAACACGTTTTAGTATTAAATAATGACAATTATCAATATTTTGAAAAATGTGTCTAATCACGACTTAAAGCATAATACAAAAATACTCGCTTTTTCATAATATACAATAGTGACGAGCACCAATGAGATAACTTAAATTCATTTTTCTCCATAATCGGAATATTACTTCCAAAATTATTAATATTTATTTTTTGTATACGCCCTAGTATTATTTTTACCTGTAGTATTATTTTTTTATATATCCTCAAGTTTTTTATTTTAATTGTAAGTGCCACAACCCACGTGGGTTATCAATTTTTCAATTATGACTCACTGCAAAAACAAGTTACTTAACATTAATATGTAACATAATATATTATTAATAATAATCTTTAAAATATATTTATAATATTAAAAATCGCACATTTCACTTTATGGAGCAGTGAAATTCTCGTTCACTGAACTATCCAAGTTATGACTGATAATCGAGCTCAACCATCGGTGTTACCAATTGGTATTATATTAATATAATTAAAAACGAATTGCCACGAGACTGCGAGTGCATCAGTACGACTGCATACCTGTCGCCGTTTCTCTGTTCATTGTGCTACAGGTATTCTCCTGTCGCAAGTGCACGTTGCACTTTTATCGATGCACCAACTGAGATCGATCTCTACCAGAGAGCGCATCGGCGTTAATTTGCTCGCTAAGATGACCCTTATTCGGTAAATAAGCATAAATCCGTACATGGGCATGGCACAGACGGCATAAATTTTCCATTTGTTTCCATTTTTTATGTGTGCGAGTCGCCGTGTCCCACATATTGTTCCTGAACGCCTTGACGAGTTCGAGTTCCGAGAATTTTCCGAAGCGATGGAAAATCGCCGATCGCAAACGAAAAGTGATTGTTTGGAAAACCGCAGGCGTTTATTGGTTTGACCTTTTCGAGATTTTCGAACAATGTACACAAATTTCGGGCGTTTCGCAAAATTTCGAGGCGACTAAAATAGAGTTGCTTTATAGAATCATCGTTTCCTTGAAATTAGCATCACCTGGCCGACTCTCGAGATATTTATAAGATCGACGGGTGTGTTTGTTATCTTATTTAAAGAGTGGTTTTATGTTATTCTTTCGATCAAATATTAATGAAAGTTTAAGATTAAAGAAAATGTGTTTATTTTATATATTGAAGAAAGTGAAAATTCGATTCGACTTTATATACAACCGAGAATCTTTTATAAAAAATTTCGTTTAAATTCAACTGAAAATTTCCATTAAAATCAATTAAAATAAATTGAAAACGTCAAAATCAATAAACCAGTGATATAAAACCGAATAACCCGAACTAACAAAACCATAAAAATCCAACGCTAATCAACAATGCAGGATGTTGCGGAGTGCATGCACGCATGCAATCCGTTGCATGTGTGCGGTCTGGGATATCGGAATTCCTCAACGGCCAAAGGTTGTCCACCGTTTTACGAGCAATTAGTCATTTTGCTGCCGGCAATAATCATGGCTAACCGATGATGCGTCGCACTCGAAACCATAACATTTTTCGCGACACGCGAACAAACAACGCACGAGCCGTCGATCATATAAAATCGATTTGTGCGAGTCTAAACTGTGTTTTTTTTATTATGGCGGTTTCTAAATTAACATCTCGTCTTTTGGTTTTTGTTCTATGTTTTTTTTGACGGATTTTTAAATTAAAACGTTAATCGGCGCGAGCCCCGATTTTTACTCTCGGCGCGCCCGGCGTATTCACACGTCTCGATGAACATGGCCATTATTATTTTTTTTTTCACATAGGCCTCATTAATAATTCAACTAAGTCATATCGGATGAGCACGTGAGAAAAGGTGCGCTTCGCTTAAATAAATTTCAAAATTTTTCAAACGATGCCCGTACTGCGGCAGACTCGCGCTGTGTAGTTTGTAATTTTCATCTGCTCACATTTTATGTGTTTAATTTGTTTATTTTTTTACTTCTATAATATATTTACTAAAAATAATTACGGTAATATTTTTCGAGAATTTTCACACTGAAAATTATTTAAAAAAAATACTTATATATTATGTAAACTCAAGATGAAACGAAATGTAAACACTTGTTTTAAAAAATTATTTTCTCAATTCGTATCAATAGATTTCTTAAAAAAATCTATTAAAAACCCTTAATCATTATCATATATTTAAATTTCTCAAAAAAATTCGAAACACTCAAAAGATTAAGCACTGAATAAAACATCGCTAAGTCCACACGATCGATCATTGCGGTTTAAGCTCGCGCCTGTTCCGTCGCCGAATTTACGACGGAAAACCACCAAAATCTCCAAAATACAAAACTCGATCGAAAAAAGAGAAGATTCATCACGCCGACGTGCCGGGACGAGCCTCTTATTAACATTTTATACGTAATTAAAAGCATTGTTCCGCGGTCGGATGATGAATGAGTTCCTCCGGTACGTACACTTATCGGGCTGCGTGGGAAAAATGCAAATTCTAGTCTCGTCGTTTTTTTTTTACACTCCTATGTATATTTTTTCTAATCACGAAAGCCGAATAAATTCGTTAACCACTGATTTGTATTTGCGCTCGAGATTTTTTTCAGCTCAATATAATAAAGATTCGCTTGTTTGTTTTGAATTTTATAATAATTGCATTGTGATCGCGACCGAGACTCAAAAGCTCAACATCATGCTGTGAGTTTTTATTTATGCCCGTTTTTATTTATTATTTTTGATGAGATAATTGTCGACCGGACGTCGGTAGTCAACTGTCAGAGTAAGATACAAATTGGAAACACAGATTTTCCCTATAAATTTAAAAGTTGAAGCATTCGTACGACTCGCGTTCAAAATATTCCATCAAAACACAACACCCACGCCTTTATGCATAGCGCACGCACCTCCGAAGCGACCTTTGACCTCCGGAGACGATTTGCACCGATTTGAGTGCATTACCATCACTCTTTGTATGCAAAACGCAGTTCATAAATCTCGAATGTTATTGGCTCATCAACACGCCTAATAGTAATTACTCGCAGCAACTTAGGCCCCGCCACATTCCTGATGCGGTCACTGCAACTGCTGACGCTCTGAAATGCAATGCAACTACCACCATCATCATCGTCGTCGTCTTGGTCGTGATCATCGTGCGACATTGTTCCCATTCGATGTTGATTATGGGTCGCGTGTGTGCGAAATGCATTATTGTAAGCGATTTGCAATACGAGATGTGCTGCCTAGATTTGTTGATTAATTATTTTGTATTATTTTATTATCGAAGAAGTATTTAAACCTTTAAAAAATAGCAATACAAGTCCGTAGCACTATTTTATTGAGTTTTCGACTATAAATATGCATCATAATATTTTTTCTAGTAACCAAATATATCAATTCGTATAGTATTTTTGAAAATAATGAAATACATAATGTTCTTATAGTGTTTGTTTAAATCCCAATCTTCCTCTCTACCGACTTTTCAGCTCTAATTACTACTAAATAGACATCCTTGTTGAAATAAATTTAAAAGTTTAAAAAATCACAAGAGATTTTAATATAAAAAAATTCAAAACATGGATAAGTTCTCCGAGAATATTCTCGGATATCAATTTAATTTCAATGTTTCAATGATTTTTTTTTATTTTGGATTGGTTTTGCTATGATTTATGATTTTTAATACTTTGTTCATTACAAGTAGATTGAAGATTAATTTAAAATTCATGAGAGGATCATAACTAAAAAAAACTCGTATCCTACCAAATTTTTTTAAGATTTACCTAAAATTTTTAGATTCTATCGCTTTACCCGAAACTTACTATACAAATAAGGATTATTTTTTTCACATAATTATTTTTAGAGTTTTCTTTACTTAAATATGTCGTTATTTGTAATATTTCATTACATACAATACAACTATCTGAGGGGGAAAAAATTGCATCTTTCAGCACATCCCAATTGAGGATCATGGCAGGATACAGGTTAAAAAAACTATAAATAGAAAAATCAACCAATCAAAACGATTCGGCTATGTAAATGATGGTTATATCAAAATTTATATTAAAATTCCGGAAAATCAAATAAATATTTAAACAAAATGACCTTCTAATAAAATCTTACAATACATAAAAGTGAACAGAAATCTCAGAAAATCTCGACCTAGCCAAAAGCGTTTCGCATTGTCAGCTTGGTTATACGATCCAGGGGCCAAGTCCGGGTTTTCCCGATAGATGATGATGAAGACCAGCTCCGCCATCGTCTACTGTCTGCGTGAGCGTAAATCAAGAAGCCCGGCCAACATCAAAACATTTGCTCTTTGACGGCGCCGTATTGTATGCGGGTTGTATACGCTTGTAAATGCTTCAACGCTTCGGATAAGTGCGCGTTTTAGAAAAATGCAAAAGAAAGCCGTTTTTATTAATTAATTTGGATTTTTTTAGTGTGCTGTGGAGGTTTGAACTTTAGGATTAGGATGTTTGGGATGTTTGTGTGAGTTGGAAAATTTATGAGTTTTTATTTGGGTTAGTTGTTCCTATGTTATTTTAGATGTTTATGAGAATTTTTTAATATTATATGTATGTATATACTACATATACAGATTTCAATTTACTTTAGATTTTTAAAAAATATGCAAGTGAAAAAGTTCAAGAAGTAATATATAATTATATTTTGATTGAATAAGTGTGACAGAACAGTTATTTAATAAAATTAAAAAAAAAAAGAAAATTTATCGACATCATTATCAAAAATACGCAATTTTCTACTTAAAAAAAATTTACTATTTCAGTTGCACAGATCATAAGCAATTAATCAAATTTTAATTTCACAATTACATTCAATCAAAAAATAAATAAATTGAAAAAACTCTCAAATATAATACTTCACCTGCCCGACCATCGGAAGCTCGCGGACTCCGCGGAAAAGCTCTCGGTCGAAGTCTCACCGTGTCGGCTTGACCCACTAACTCTTCTATTTTCACCCACAACACACACACTGAAACAAACTCAACCCACACTAGAATACACAGTCGAAAATTCGGCTCGTCTCCGAGCTGGTCTTCCGAGGGTGTCCGGCCGGAAGTCGCGAGATCTTTCGAAAGCTTCCTTTGAGCTTAGGCCGTAACGACTTTGTCCCCGTTACACCCATTCATCCATCTCGTTATCCGTTCGTTTTAAAAACGGACGTTTGGCAACGGCTACTGGGTGTGTGTGTGTGTCTGTGGTTTTTTGTTTTCCGATTTTTTTCCCGTTTTATTTTGACGAGGCGAAAATATGATGCAACTCACGCGGCGCGCGTAAATTAGAGTGTGAATGACATCCGACACCGGAGGCGTGGCGATGCGAAATTTGGCGTTTTCGCGATTGAATGGTGATAGGTTGTTAGTGTTTTAATGTTGATAAAGATATGTGCGAAAAAGATATGAGTAAACAAAATATTACGTATGAAAATCGTTAATGAAAAGCTAATGTCAAAGGTGGCTGTAGCTCAAATATGAATTGGATAAATATTTTTTTTTGTATTTTTGTTATTGACACAAATGCCAGAAATTGTATACTCGAAAAGTGAAAAATGTATTTATAAATTTCGAAACGTATTCTTTGAGCCAATTAAGAGTGTCATTGAAAAATTTCGTGTCAAATTTATATTGAGACGAGCCTAAAAAACAATTCAAACACAAAAATAGTCAAACATTACATAACGAAGCACCCAAATCTTCACATTACTCTTCTCAATCTAAATAAAAATAAATAAATAACGGAAACCCATGAATCAAAAAGAAAACCCAATCCAAAACATCAAACGACCAATACGATCCAATCGAAAAACACACAATCCACAAATCACTCCGATTTCCGACAATTTCCCGACCAATTTTCGAGAAAATCCGTCCCGACGATAGCTCATAAGTGGCACATGTCTAAAATAAACTTAACGGCACAATTTGATACGCATCGGTCGGAAAACTCGTAAAGTGAAGTCTTACCTTAGCGACAATTACTTCGATGGTCCGACGATATGGCCCTCGTTTTATTATTGAAACGGGTACGTTTGATGGGTCCTCGTTTTTTTTCCGTACTAAAATAGGTTTCGGAAAAGTCGGCGCGTCGTCCACAGATGTTATTGTGGTGTTACGTGTGCGTGTATATAATATAATTATAATACTCGGCGGCGGTTATTTTCATTAAAAGTTACACGTCTAAACATTTCCGACGCGGCATCGCGCTAATTCATTGAAAATAATGACTGTTTAATTATGCTCGGGCGCAATTTAATTTAATTTAAATTCAACAACAAAAGCTTGAGGCGCGTCGAGAAATACGACGCTTGTCATTCGTATTGTTTTCTTATTCCAAGTATATTTTTGAATTAAAAAAATACATAAACTGTATCAATATATCAAATGATTTAGATCTAGAAATTATTACTATTGCATATTAAATTTATAGACTAAAATTGGGTCATTCAAATGAATATAAATTATTCGAATAGGCCTTGGAATTGAAATTTCGCAAAGCCGCATCACCCAAAAATTTTAATGAATCAATTTGGAATGTATACAAGTCGAAAATTATCTTAAATACACTTTGGATATGCTCTTTGAAATCGTCGTATACACTTCACATATTTGTATTACGAGACGGGAACATCATAGTAAATAAAAACAACCGCAAATGTGATTTACGAGCGAGCAGATTCGAAGACCACTTTTACTCTCGGCGAACACGCACTTCGAATTAATTACACACTTTTGAACTGCGAGGCGTGAACGTCAACGAGTGCTTTGGACTAAAAAAAATGATTCGAGGGTCGAATCGAGTTCGCCCTTCTTCTTTTCGAAGGGCAGGTGTGCTCGACTTCCTCCTTTATCTTCGCCCTACGTGTTGCATGTGCAACCGAGCTAAAAGGTGTTCGTTTTCTAATTAATTTCTACGCGGAACCATCGATGCATTCAAATGTAGGATGATACGGAATATTTTTAGTTCGTTTTATATATTGAAAATGTGAATGAATTTTTATGTGAGATTATGTTTTATCTAAAAAATTTCGTTGATTTTTTTATATTGAACTTTAATCAACACGTGTGTATTAAATCATAGATAATCTATTGATTTTTTTCAAAGTATGTTATCTTTAGGTATTAAACGGAAATCTATTACTTTTTCATACCCCCCAGAGCGTTATTCTAAATAATTATAACAAAAATATTAATATAAAATCCATAGATTTAATTTTTAAATACTGAAACCCAATCAAGCGGATCTAATAATGTAAAAATATAAAAGATCAATATCAATATAATAGGATTTTCCTTTTGATTATATTGAAACAATAATATTGACCCAAATATTATTTATGACTCGAATCATCGATCAGTTCCAATAGATTATCTCAATAGAATTATCATACAAAATTGCTCTCGATCACTCAGTTCCACCAATGTCTCTCAAATTCACCAATAAAATCCGTTTCAATAAACACAGACGCCTTTAGAGACATGAACTCCGAAGGTCGAACTAGGTTCAAAGTCACGTTAACTGTTGATCGTTCAATATACAAATGCGTACAATATAAAACAAACATAGTTACCGAAATGAAAATAAACACGAATAAATAAACGCCGGTAACAGCGACAATAAAGTGCCTCTAAACTGGCGTGCATCCTGCTCGTTTTGCCAAAAATCAAATTGTGCAAGGTTGGCGAACTTCATGATACGTCTGAAAAACGCGAAAACCAACACATTTAGGAATCTTCCTCGAAAGACATCCGTCATGTTTGCGCTCGTTTGTTCCATTGTGCGAAATCTGCGAATGAAAGCGAACGGACCGTGAAAACGATGCGACCAAAACGCATCGGGTGAATCGTCTGTGGAAATATTGTTGTGTTTGTAGATAAGATGTGAAAATGTATTGTGTCCTAATTATTTCCTCTTTTTCGTACACGTTTTTTGACATTTCGGACGTATTGTTATCGAAAATTCCTTGTAAAGATAAGCCAATAAATGCATTGTATGCATAAATAAATTTTATTCGATTGTGTAAATTTTTTTGTTGTATTTTCAGCGTTTTTCATCGTCACCGAAATGTCTATATTATAAAAACGACATTTTCCACTTAGACAAAAATCGAAACTTTGACCTTCCTGCCTTTAATGCCGTGACGGTAACCAGTAGACCATTACGGTCGATTTATTTTACGGATCAAATAGCACATACATACACACTTTTGTACAAAGTATATTTAAGTGCACGAATAAATAAATCCAACATTGCGGTCAGCCGAAATCAAACAATCGATGATAACGCTTTGTATCTGAGGAAACTCTCGTATCGGAAAACGTCACATTTGCGTCACAGCACTTCAATTTTTTTTTCGAACTATTGAAAATCGATAACGAATCATTCATATTCAATCGAAAGTGCGGCTCATTAACCCCACAACGTTTCGGCCGTTTGTATTATATTTTGAACTCGGCTCTTCGCGGCAATAAAATTCGCAATTTAATTTACAATTGGCGCCGTCTCGGATAAGATAACGAGTAAACGAACGAGTCGACAATCGATAGGGCGTTTTTATTGCCGCATAATGAATATTTCGACTTCCGAATCCAGTCGGGTTGTGCTGATAGCGCGTCGCAATCACAATCGGTTCTATCTCAAAGCGATAATCGCCGATTACGTCGGCTTCAATTACGGCATAATTACGTGTAATTTATTGCACTTGGTGTGTGTGTGCTTTTCTAATGTGTAACATCAAGGCTGAGCCGCGGCCAGAGGAGGTGGTCAAATAGGGCGTAACCTGAGGGGGCGTCGCCACGCCCCCTTTAAACAACGCTCACTTTCTATATTTATATAGAAATCATGAATAAATATTATAAAATTATAATTTTTAATTTTTAAAAAGGTTGTGCTCGTTTTAAAAAATGCTGAAAATTCATGTGCGATATGTTAAAATTGTGCACAAACGTTCGGATGCGTATCTTATTCATTCGTTGTATATTATTAGTGAATGAAGACCTTTCCGTATTTTTTTTTCTTCGATAATTAATAAAAAATTACTGTCTTAGTTACAGATAAAATTTGATTATATGACTGAAAATAATCTAATCATCGTCTATCCAAAAGTATGTCAGGGTGATAAAAAAAATTACCAGTACGTATTATATATTCAAGAAAATCTTCTATCTGTGACTATTTATAAATTTTGAACAATCACACTTATAAATGGACAAAACCAAACTCTGACAACCAAACGTCTCGATTCGAAAGAGATGTGTATTGTGTTATGCGTCGAGTTTTGAAAACATGAACATAACACTCGCATTTTTCGATTCGCATAAATAATCCAGATGCGTTCCTTCATCAATCTTCTCCTCCGGAGTACAAAGTTGCACGCAGAAGACACTTCGTATACGAAGCGTAAAGCTAACAGTTTATTTATAAAAGAAGTTGCGCACACACTTTTCGAAGCTTTTTTTTCTTTTAGTTTAGCTTGAATATATTTAGAGTGAATGTCCACACGTACTTGTGCCCGCGCGTGATGCACCGAAATGCACTCGGTACTTTTCGGCACTTTCGAATATTCATTATATAAAAAAAATAAGATAATCGGCTTAAAATATAATAAAATACAATCACCTCATATATATTTTTGAATTGATCAAACATAATTTACGATGTAGTAAAACGATTAATTTCATATCATTGGCGAAATTTTTGAATCTTGAAGTCGTGTTCTCCATACAAAGGCAGCTGAGGAAAAAACGGTCGGTTTGATTGAGCATCGCCGCTATTATTAAACAGAATTTAAATGTTGGTATTATTCAAATTGACCCCGCCGCAAATTGCTTTATATACCGAAGTTGTTGTTCTTTTTTTTACGAGTACGGTTTAAGAGTTCAATGTGTTCGCTATCTTTGAATCTCGACTATGTAGAATGATTTACTTAGTTCGCTCGTATTGGCATAAAAATTCACGGTATTTCATTTATGGTTCTTTTCATATGAATTTTTTTTATTTTTTATTATAAAAAATAGTATGTATTATCAAATTTCGAAGAATCGTGTAATGGAAACATTTTAAAATGACTGTTGTTATTTATATCGCATTCCGCGTATTGTTTAATGTTAATTATTTTAATCTTAATGTGGAGTAATCAATTATTTTCGCACGTTGTGTATTATCAACAATTTATGCTATTTTAATGAGTACTTTATGATGTAAACTGTATTATCTAAATTCCGCGATACTAGTATCTTATAAAAACCTAATATAATGATATTATATAATTGTATATTATAATTCCATTGTATAAATGTCAAGATTATTTATATTTTGACAATTTCAAAATCGAAATAAAGACTAATATTTTTTGTGCCATAAAAATCAACTACAATAGTGTTATTTGTTATATTCAATGTCCGTATAAACAATTTCAATCAATAACTTTTCATATTCAAAACTGAATATAAATATTATTTTCAAGATAATTTACCCAAACTAATTATTTATAAATGGTTTTCCGTTAATTTTATTAAATTCAAAACTGAATATAAATATTATTTTTAAGATAATTTAATCAAACTAATTACATATTTATAATTAGTTTTTCGTTGATTTTTTCCAGAGCGATGATATTGATAAGTAAAAAAAAATTAATTCTTATCAACACTACGTCTGCCATTTATGAACTCCTATTTCATTTTCGAACGATACCCATTTTTTAAAAACAAAATTCACATATATACAAAGACAAAACATAACGAATACAATTTTCACTTTTCCGGAAATCGAGCATGGGTTTGAAAACTTATTCGAAATATTACCGACTTCCTTATTAAAAAAAAAATCCTTATGAACTATTCAAAAAGCCCAACACTTTCAAATAAGCTATAACATCATACTCTTAAAACAATTTGGGACAATCCTAAAATCCAAACCAACACCACTTTC
Source organism: Hydropsyche tenuis (assembly GCA_009617725.1). NCBI lineage: Eukaryota > Metazoa > Arthropoda > Insecta > Trichoptera > Hydropsychidae > Hydropsyche > Hydropsyche tenuis. The sequence continues at coordinate 2,141,211 of VTON01000028.1, forward strand.
ACACAACTGAACCGAAAAAAAACAGCCTACACATAGTCGAAGTTGAACTTAAGCGCGCGCGTTCAAGTCTCCAGCCGATGTTCCCGCGCGATAGCGCTCATTGTCGGCGCGTCCCGCCGTCCGTAACCGTCCGTTCCTCAACTGGCAACACTCGGTAATTGTCCGTCTGTCTGTCTATCCTATATAATGTGTGTGTGTGTGTGTGTGCTTTTATTGTGGTTTCATGTGTTTTTTGAACGAGGGCTGTGTGTTAAAGTTCACGAATTGCGAATGTTTCGGTATCGATTTGTCGATTTTTCCCTATTCACAACATTCGTATTGGTGTTTATGTGTGTTTGAATATGTCTAGGTAGACTTTTTGAGGATCTTTCTTTGATGATGTAATGATACAATCGGTCACACGAGCCGCTTTGAATTAATTGCCGTGAGTGTAAAATAGATAGCCATCTTTAAGGTGCTTGAATCGTCGAATTATATTATACTTTCGCCTTTCTTATATGAAGATGTGCTATGCATTCGATGTTGTATTATAAAGTTAAAATGGATAAACATATAGTGATTTTCCGTCTTTATTTAGCTGAGGGAAAACAATTTTTTTCGCGAATCAATCGCAATAAATCGATTTATGTGACGCATTAATAAAATCTGAAAACGATTCGATTCTGAAAAAAATTGAAATGGGTTTATTTCGAACGTTCCTGGAAGCCGTTCAGTTTCAATTGGCGAAGGAAAGTTTACACGAACGTCTTCACAATTTACACAAATTGATAAAAATATCTCACATTGATATAACACTTTGAACGATTCGCGCAAAAAATGAAAATATCTCTCTTGTATTTTCCAGACGATTGTTTACGTTCGAAATTTATTATAAGATTTTTCTACTCGGCGATAGATCATCGCGGACGATAATAAATTCATAAATTATAAACGGTTTCGTAATTCATTCGGTAATGATGTTTATAAAAATTCATCATTTTGAAGGAAAACTCAAGTTTTTTCCACTATTTTTCAGTACTAAACACGTAAAAGATGTTCTCATTTGATAAATCCATTCTATTTCTATATGCTTTTGTTTGAAATATTGGAACAATTTTTGCAAATTCTTGAATACTATTGTTATAAGAAAACATTTTAAAATTTGAGCTTTCATGTTCCTCGTTAACATTTTGAAAAATATTATTAATGAAATAGTTTTGAATTAAGAGCAAAAAAACATAATCATAAATCATATGATGTTTATTTTTAAATTTACTTTTATCTTTTCACATAATTAAACAACATATGAAATTTTAGCTCCGTTAATCTAATTAATTATATTTAATAGACTGATTTATGTATTTTATTTAAAAAAAATACAATTGGTAACCCTGAAAATTTTCATTTTAAATTTCAATTATAACATTAAAATACATATAATGATTATCTTCAGATTAAATTCTTCATATTAGATACCGCGAAAATCATTCATTTTCAAACAGTTTTTTTCACAAAATCCACATTTCCATCCAACTCACCATCTGACTCATCAACGATCGTACACATCACCAGATCATGGCACAATCCAAAATCGAAAAAAAATGAATTGAACACGTTTTGTATTGCTTGACGGATATTTCTAGTTACGGGACGCCTGCCAAGTGTTCCTCGCGATATTTTTATGAAGAGTTGACAGGAGGAAACACAATACGCGAAACTATTATTGTACCTAGACCTTCGCTAGCTAAACTCCATGCGAAAAACCGAAAAACTCCACCGATGTACTTAACTCGATTGATTTACGCGATGCCAGAAATTTTGCGACATTTCTCGGAAATCGGCGGTCGCGATTCAAATGGATATATCGCGCAGAGAATATGCAATCACTCTTTGGGAACGAATGAAACTCCGTTTCGGAGAAATTGTAAATGCGGAGTGTTTGGAAAAAATCGGACGTTTATGTGTTTAACATATAGCGCTAATCGCCGGAGTGAAAAGTTTGCGGTTTCGTTGAAATAAATGCGAATTGCGCTGCGATTAATGCAACGTATTTTTAATAGTCAGTGCTTGTTAATTTTGTTAAATTGATTTTTTTTTATTAAGTTAATCAAAATTTCATTTTGATCATTGAATATCAAAATTAAGGTGGTTCAGAAAGTAATTCCTCATATATATATTTTTTTTTTTAATTAAAAATTATCCATTTAAATGAAACAAAATTAACGCATAATAAATCCACGCATATTATCCATCCCAATCCTCTTTTTACACGGTTCCAAAATAACATGATTCAAAGAAGAAGAACCGACTATTTTTACAGTATTTTTTCACTTTAACACGGTACAAGAATTAAAAAAAATATGTATTATTATACCACAATGTTAAGATTCGGTCCAGACCAGTATACAATCATAGTTATTTAATAAAAACTTCAATGTTTCTTGATTATTTCACATGGGAAAATTTTTCAACGTTACACTTTTTTTTTTAAGTATTGGATGATAGTTGTATCTATCTCCAATTTTTATATGGTCACCATACATTTTTTTTTTGCAATTTTTTTTCCACAATAGTCTCTCGAACGTATCATCGGTGTAAAAAGAGTATTTTGTGAATACATATAATTTTTTTTCCATTTAATTTAATGACCTTGCGCAAAACGAAGACAATACTATAAAAACCCATATAAACACACCGCGCTAAATCACACGAAACTTCCAACTACTTAAACGCCACAAAACCCAAAACATAAAAAAAATCCAACACACATTCAATCCTATTTACAAACTTTTCACCGCCCATCCGAAAGTGAATAAATCGCCTCCGGAACGCCGACACGGGCGTTTCAGCTGAAATACGAGGTGGTCCATTATAAAATGGCGCTTTTTCGGTCCACCTTCTAAATCCACGTCGTCGTCGTCCATGTCCGGAGAAAAATCACACACTCCGGCCGCAACACGGCGCCCCGGTTATTTAGACAAGAACGTGTGGTGGCTTTCGAGTGAGGAAATATGTTGAGCAAACGCCCCTAGAATGATTGGATGACGTGCACGTGTTCGAATTTTTATCTTTTCGAATTCGGTGCACGCGTGTGTGGTTTTTGGGTTCGGTGCTTTGGTTGGGATGAGACGTTTTTGCTGTATTGAGGAAAATTCGTTTTGTATGTTCTGTGAAGTTTGTGCGGTTTTGCGATTGGTTTTTGAGTTGGTTTTATTTTTAGGTTTAGAAATGATCAAATATGAAAAATGTGTGTATATGTAAAATATGTATGTACGTAATACAAAAAAAAATAATGATTCTGATTGATTAATTCAAAAGAAATTAACAAGTCAATAAATTTTACTGAAAATATATTAACAGCTTTTTACATTCCAAATTCACTTTTTAAACTTCAAATTCAACTTTTTGAACATTAAGTTCAATCTTTTGAAAATCAAATTCATCGTTTTTAAAATAAAATTTTACCATCAGAAGGTTTTAATTGAGACCTCTATACATAGAAATCAACGAAATTTCATAATAATACTGCATATGTTTCATTGATTACTATGATAATGGTCTTAATAAATAATACTTTCTGATGGCTGAATTTGATTTCTAAAAGGTTGAATTTGAAATTTAAGCTGTTGAATTTGTAGTGTGAAAACTGTATTTAAGAAATCACATAAAAAACTTCATTATCTTGAAAAAATATTATTATGACAATATATTATATAAATCTCATACAAGTATTTCGTTTAATGTATCAACTCAATATAAAAACCGCACCGCTTTTTTATTTTTAAATCCATAAACTTTCGTCAACTATTCAATCTAAAACCACCAAATATTCAACCCAATAATTCAATAAACTCCCACACACTCCACATACTTTCTACAACACAAAAAATAATAATTTTCCTACACAAACCATCCAAAAACGGTTCCCATGCGAATTGTACTTACATAAAACGATCCATGGATCAGTATGGATCGCGTGCCATGGATCATGCGTGCGTGATCTATTGCCTCCGGACATTTATTACCAATGCAAATCGGTGCACAGGGGCACTGGGTTAGTGCAATCAACCCGTGCGTGGGTTCAGCTATTTTCCATGCACATTGGGGTGCATATAATGACCATAGTGCACGTGTGCAATTTTCTATCGGAATCTCAGACGGTGGAATCGCTTGGATTCCTCATGGTAAGTGGGTCAATCACGAATGTGATTTTTGTGTGCGAAGGTATAAAAAATGGCGTCTTTAATCGTTTTTCATACGAAAAATATTATCATGATCTGAATTTAATACGTAAATCGATTTGATTATATTTTCGATAATACCGTTTCCGAGAAAAGACGCATACATATCGTAATCTTTATATAATCGTAACAATTCATATTATAATATCGAAAGCGTTGCTATCAATGAATACCTAGAATAAACACGACGGCTAACCATTGATATTTTCGCACAACAATAAAACACTCTGCGAAATTGAAAAATCGCGGTTTTATTTATTCGCATCTCATTATTCAATATCACAATCGATGTAATTAATTTACGTCGGATTCGACGAAATATTTACGTGTGTTTTCCGATAAGTGTCTGACGGCAGACTGAACGCCGCCCTGACTCACTGTGGGAAGATCTGACTGCAGTATGGTGGGCGGGAACTGAAATCAATACAAACCGTTTTTTTATGGGCAGATCAAACGGATTTTCGGGTTCGATATTGGCTTTAGTTTGATTTACCAACGTGGCGATGGTCTAAGTTGGTTTTGATTAGAGATATGCGGAAGAAGTGGTGTTTATGGTGTCCCGATGATGCTAATGTGTTTAGTGTAAAAATTTTGATTGTTGTGATGATGTGTTGTTGTGATTTAGTATTTTTTTAATATGTAAATTGATTATTTGATACAAAAAATATTTATTGACAAAATCCAGTCGGTTAAATGGTCACAGTAAATCATCCTGACATAACACGGACAAACCCAGCAAGCGCATTATATCCGTTTCGGTAGCCGATCATGCGCGTAATGACACAGATCCATGGATCATTCTATGTTTCTCAAATATATGAATGGAAATAACCTCGCCCATTTGAGAATGAATCACATAACTTAATTATCATATTCATTGTCGATTTACGACAATCTAAAACATGTTTGATTTGCGAGTGCAGTAAAATTTGCTCAGCGGCCTCTGTTTAATCTCGCTTCGATTACCGACGTTAAACATTTGTTTGTTTAAGTTTTCATAGCTCGTAAACGTCAATGGACGTTTTTATGACGCCATAGTGAATCAGAGGATCGCCGTTTTAATTTAACACCTTCTAGTATTTGCGTATTGTCAATGCAGTTCGACGATCTTTTCAAAACGCGCGTCACGTCCGTACGGCAATCGGTTCGTTTACATTTCGAATTGTGATTATTGTATGCAGACGTAACATCGATTATGCGTCTTATTTTATAATATTGCGTCCATTCATCATGTGATCATGTGCATAGTGACTTTGTTATTGCGTTTTCGTCGGAAAACTCACCATCTTGCGAGCTTTCGCGCGTACGAAAAAGCTATTTTTCAGCAGACTGGCGAAAAAAAAGGATCTATCGATCAAAACGCAGACACGTCGCGAAGATCCAATCGGATCGATGTATGTATACGGCAGTTTATCTTTAGAATTATAACGGCGGGCCGGCGGTTATATTTGGCGACCGCCGAGTAAATAATTGGCTAACGTTTACAATGGCTAAGATCACACGGCCACGTGCACAATGGCGGAGATTTGACATGCCCGATTCAATTAACTGATCAAAGTCAAACATAAAATATATTTTCGGCCTATTTACAAATACGCGATCCGAGCGAAAGGGATCATATATGTAATAGTGATGATTTATCGCGCTCGGGTCGTTGCCGCCGATCTTTTTCGTATTTCATATAAAATATTTTATTGAAAAAAAAATTTGATTCCTTTCCAAGGTGTTCGGTGCTTCATTATTTATATGTTATATGAAAACACGGTCGTATTTGTGCTCGTGTTTATATTGTGTTTGATTTTTCCGACCGAGCCGCGATCTAAATCATGACGATCTTATTTTAATCGAGAGTCACTGAACTTTTCCGACGACGAGCCGTATACGCCGCCGTAAAAACGAAAAAAATACATTATATATAAATGTGAATTCTAAATGTGCAACCGTTCTTGAATACATATTTGAAAATTCTAAAATATTCGAACATTTGAGGGTTGAATGCGTGAGAATTGATGTTATCTGTATCGCGCCAGTTTTCCAAAAGTGCACTTTGCACGTCATTCGAATGCATTTCGATTGAGGATAAAAAAAATGTTTGCGAATCGCAAAAATATATATTGTAAAAAGTGAAAATCGTATACATTCATACAATATTGAGACAGCTCAAATGGGCACTATCAACATAGAAATTCAAACGAGTTTACGCTAAAATAAAGTCTCAAAAACATCTTTTATATATGTACATGAAAAAAACAAATTCTAAAATACGCAAATTTATTTTAAAATGCAAAAATATACGCACATTTAGGGGTTGAAGGTGTGCGAATCGACGTTATCTGCACCGCGTCAATTTTCCGAAAGTGCACTCGACGAATGCACCTTGGACGTCATTACGATGCGTTTCAATTGAATGTACAAATTCGCAAATAGATTTGCGCCATATGCACGAAAGTGCTAAATCTGTCGTTCACCATTAATAAGCGAACTCGTCTAGACTTAATATAAACGAGTCGGTGAATGACATATTTGAACGACAACGAGTAACTCGTTTTTACGATGCGTTTTATTACTTGTAAATTACGGGGGCGTTTACTCGAATTTTTCATTACACACACACGATTTTTTTATAATATTTGAATCGAATAATCAATTTAATATATTATTTATATTTATCATTAATAAAATGAATAAATCTCGTCGATTGACGGTCAAATCTCGGCCGATTTTCCCAGCTCTTTTTCCTCGTCCGGCTGCGGTTTCCGCAGCGCGCGCCGGACATTTCCTCGCTCCTCGAACGACGACCGTTCGAGACGAAAAAAACGGTCTATTCGGCGTGTAATTTATTTCGCTCGTAGGCGCACAATCCTGAGTCACCGGGTCCGCGTCTACATAAATATACACCGCGTCTCGCGCCGTGATTCAGAGACGCGCCACTCCGAAATAGACGCCGCGGCCAGCTGGCCGACGAGCTCAACCCTGCCGAGACCGAGGATTGTGGTCTCCGGTCGAAAGTCGGAGATAGGAGTTGATTTTTGGGGGTTTTTGGGTGTTTTTGGCGTTTTTTGAATTTTTAGATTCGGTTTATTTTTGGTGGTTTTCGATGGATTTTGAATGGTGATTGCGGTCGAGTGGCTGAAAATCTCAGTACAGTCAAGATAATTGTAATCTTCAATAAAAAATCGATGATGTGAATTGATTTATGAACATTTTTAGTATTTTTGAATATCAAGGTTCGGTTTGTTTTTTGATGGATTTTGAATAGTAATAACAATACAATAATATCGTGACAAAGTTGGAGGGATTTACGCTACCGTCTGATTTGTGCTTGTTTTGAAATGATCTTTTTTTAAAGAACTTTTTGAAAGTGACTTATGTTTTATAGTTTTTAAATTTTTGATATATTAAGGATTTATGTGCTTGTTATTTTTGACAATATTTTGGTATTTTTCAAATAAATCAAACTATAATCAGAAAATCGTAGAAATGATTTACACCGATATTTTTTAAAATATTTGTATATTTGAAATAAATACTAATTTTTCATATAATATAATACAAATTACAATGCATAACATAATCAAACATTCCATATGAAAAATTATTTATTTATAATAACGCCAAACCTCAAAATTCTTCGAAACGATAAATATTATAATTTTTTCATAGAAACAACACAATTTATAAAATAAGTCAAAACATTCAACAACGAATCAAAATATTTAAAAATCGCAATCTTATGAACGACCATCATAGATTCCCCTTTCATATGAATAAACAACACCCATTAAATGTTAACAACCATTCGAAATTCTCATCCATCGACCAAACATCGCACATTCGATCCCCAACAGAATCATCAAAATCACTTTCCATCAACAATCGAAACATTTTACAACAAACGAAACCTCGCTGAGACGGAATTCGTTAAACTCACATTAATTAAGGACGATCTCTTCAACGCCCACATTCTTCGTCGAACTTTCCCTTTTTTTTCGATACCGCCACAGCCGCGGCTCAAACGGCAAAATTTGAATATCATTCTAATTAAGTGGGAATGTCGTGTCCAGTTATAAAATCCGACACCCCCCTCAATCTTGCGACTTTTTGTACCGTTTTCTAGGCTGCGTCTCGATTTTTTCGCGATCGCGCCTTTTTATTCGGCCCAAAACACAAAAGGGCGCCCAAAGTAGACCGAAGCCATTCGGCATTTATGTAAATTGAGGAATTTCAGCAATTTCGACGTATAAAAAATAAAGGGTAACGGTTCAGGCGGCTCTCTATATGTATTGCGAGTCTCTTTTGGCGGTCACCGAGAGTTGCATACTTTAACGCGCCGCAGGAGCGCATTCGGGCCGATTATTTATTATATAAAATCGAGCCGGATTTTACGATATGAAAAAATAATGTGGTCGTGATTAAATTGAATTTTTCAGGGAATCGTATTTTAAGTTGTGTTTTATATGTGAAATTCTTGATTTGATGCCCGATTGATAATTTAACGAGCGCATGCTGGGTCAATATTGTTCTTGGATTATTGTCTTTGGATATCTGAATTTTTTGAGTTTTTCAATCGAAAAAAAATTGTATTTTTGAGTCATTTCGAATCATAAAAATTTATTTTATTAATTGATTCTTAAGAAAATTTATCAATAGATTTTATTAGTGAAGAAAGATATGGGAGTCGTTTAAATTTGACTCACAAAATTATTATTTTTAATTCGATTTTTTTTTAATAATTGTATTATAACTTATATTTTTTTTAAATACGTTTTATTGATTGAATCATATACTTTTTAAAATATGCGTTGATTATTTAATTTTCAATATTTTCTACCATTATTAATACAACAATTGCATATCTTCGTTTATATTATACAAAAAACATTCGTCACTTACAAATAACCTAATAATAATAAAACAACGATTTCTTCGAACACAAACAGACACAAAACCATCCAAACATCAACACCATATCAATTTTCCAGCTAAAACCACCCAACGATCCCATCAACATCCTAAAAGCCGCACTTTCTCCGCGCACCGAGAAAAAACCCCATACCCATCAGCAGTCGGATCACGCGCCGCGCGATCATTAACCACCAATCCGACCAGAATCCGAAACCCATCGACACATCCACCATCAATCCACCACCAGCACTATTTATTATATCATTCTAGTGAGCGCACTTGCCTTATGCGAGTGCGCCTTCGCATTCTGATGAAGCAGCGAGGAATTCGTCCTCGCTTGATATTCGCGTCGTGGCCCTCTTCAAACGGACTTTGCCGAAACGAAAGCGCAAAAAGTGACGTCGATCGGTCGCGATCTACGTGATCGATCGTGGATGTCGAGGTTTTGTGGGAAAACGTCCCTCGGCTGTGGGAAAAACGACCCGCACTTTGTGGGTCACTCGGACGATCGAATGTGACACTTGGGTCGGGTGTGCGAGTTGGATTTCAAAGGTTTCTTGTCGTGTGGGTTATTTCTATGTGGATTTGTGGATTGTGTTGATGCTCTTGTTTGTATTGTTTTTAATGCATGTGTGATAAAGTGAGTAAAGATTGAAATGAAAGTGTAATGATCGTGCGTTAGATGGAAGATAGGCGTGTGAAGTAGTAGAAGGATACTCGAGGGATTATATTATAGAAAAAAATTGAGAAGACGGTTTTGAAATTGATGAAAATTGCTCAATATAAAAGAGTGGAAAATGATTTAAAAGTTCTTCATCTAGTATATTAGTAAACAAGAAATGGTTAAACATAATGGTTTAATAGCAGTAAAGTACTAAAATGATGTCCAAAACACTTCTAAAATTTTTTATAACATTATAATTTATATGAAAGAGATCAAGTGGTAAATAAATGAATTAAATCAAAAGATTTATGATGAAAATTAAATGAAAATTATTGAAAACTGATTAGAAAGGTCTTCATCTAATAGATGGTGAATGGTTACGCATGATGATGATGTTGATTGAGTAGTGTTGAAATTTTACAATGATAATATTTTCTTTGGATTATTCTGAAATAGTTTTTTATTTGAATGGTTTTTGTTGATAAATGAATTTATTTGACTTGATGAAATTCCAAAGTATATTTTAATCCAGATTTATTGGAGTTAAATGTTACGTTTGATGGGTCGTGATTTCGCTGAAACGATGACTCCGACGATTGGCTTACGATTCGACGGCGGGTTTTTCAGTCAGCGATTTCGCAATTTTTCCGCGATTAATCATCACGTGGATCCTTTCCAAGTTCAGTAGACGCTTTTTTCTACACACATTACGCGAAATAAAATTCGACAAAAAAAACCAATTGCGAAAGGAATCCGAAAATGTGTCACCAGATATATCGTCGCGAAAGTTGGCAGCGCGATTTTTCCCAGAAGAGAGCGCGCCTTTTTCGAGAACCGCGGGATTTACCACAGTTGTATTTACCACTAGTGCACTTTTTTCAGATTTGGCTCGCGTTATTTTCGCCCGAAAACTGGATTTTCTCGGAACGGCGCGAATTAGAGACGCCGAGCCAAATTTTCCAAACGAAAAAAATCGAAACGGAATCGAATAAATTCGGGCAGCCCGCCTTCGAAGATTTACTAGACGTCTCGACGAGTTTGTCTCTCGCGAAAATATTTCAATATTTGCGGTCGCATACAAAAGTGTGGGTCGATTTGGATTCCGGTCGCGTCTGCTGGTCTGCTGCAGTCCCACGGACCCTGGTCACTCTTGGAGAGGCCCTCCGAACAGGTTGATCAGATGTATTTGGTAAAAATTTTTACCATTTCTGAGAATCGGAGACTGCATACGCCGCCGCCGATGCAGTACGAGAACGTGTCCCCCAACATAAATGCATTTATGCGCTTTCGCATACGTATAAGACAATGAGATATCGGGACGTCTATATATTATGTGTATTTATTTTTATTTTCATTTTTTTCTCGTTAAGATTCAAGGCTTTTATGCAATTCCACTCACAAAGAATGACCTCTCTCACCAACCTGTCCAAAGCCATTTTTGGTTCAAACAGAAGAGCACTCGAGAAACTTCTCGGGCTGGCTCCCTTCGAGGCCCTTTTTTGGAAAAAAGACAGACGTCGTCGCGAAAAAAATCCGTCTCATATTGAACAATTACATTTTATCTATTTTTGATCACCAATATATAATTTTCATACAAACACACTTAGATATAATAGAATAGACAATTTACTCTAAACGACAACCGAATTTATAATGAATCGAACACTCAAACTGTAAATACATATTACAGACAAAGTATGTTATCAAATCCTTTAATACGTGTATTATCTCGCAAATGCATACTTTATCTAAATCACTCAGAGAAAGCATACACGGGAGTATGAATGAACATGTTAACTAGAGAATACATGAAAAATCTATTTCAACGTAGATAATGTACTAACGGAATAAATGAATCGCAAGTGGAGAATATTGTAGGGTATATTTAAATATATGTGGTATTGTTTTTTAGCTCTGTGCCCAAATTTCTAAACAATGAAAAAATTTCCAAAAAAATAATTTTATCCTATTTTTTTGCAGTAAATGACAATCACAGATGACAGCTGCATTATAAAATATCAAACGTGTATTGGTGTTTTACGTATTGCCATAACAACCCTATCTCATCTGTTAAATCACTCAAATTTTGTTCATTATATGGTTTAGCTAATTGATGTCGGCGGGTCGATGCATTTTCTCGTTAATTTATGCTTTCTCTGGTCTATGCGGAATCTAGTATTGTGCGCTTTCTCTAAGACTTGAAGTGCACCTATACATTCTCTAGAGGATGTATGTATTCGCGAGGATGAACGCTTTAACTGTAACATAAATAAGAAAATAATCGATGCATTTTAATTTTATAGTTACCTACAAAGTGACATCTACACTACCAAGACGTAAAGCGGCGCGCGTGCCACTTGTTAGTAAGTAAAACAAAATGGAAAAAAGGTTGAAAAAAGCAACCGATTGTCCAAAATAACCCCCTAACGACTGATCGAATGCATACTAACGACTCAAAAAACGTTCGCAATCTCTAACTCACTCATACGAAGCATCGACGGGAAAAAAGCATTGATATATCGGCGAGTTGATAAATTCGGATCAAACGTCTCATATTTATTTATACGAGGTACGTAGACGATCGTTTTTGGGCACTCGTTACCCTTTAGTATTCAATTTGGTGGCTTCGGTACCTCATTATACATTTTGCAACAGGTTTTAAATCAGCACGAGCGGTCTCTCGGGTTACATCGTGCAAGGGAGGCCCCTTTTGTAATGCGTGTACTCCTCCTTGTAATGTGTCGGCTCGAAAATAACTATCGAATTAGAATAGATAGTGTAATAGAGAAATTATTGTATGAAAAATTGTTCAAATTTAAAATTTTGATTTGTGTGTTTTTAATTAAAATTTGTATAAATGATTTGGTGAAGAAATTAAAAATTATACTATTCGATAGTTTCAAATCATTTTTAGTGATAATGAAATCAAATTTAAAAAATATGAGCTCGGAAATTATTCAATTTACATTTCTATTGATAAATAAATAATTTAATCATTATAAAAATTATATCTCGATTCTTTCAAATAGAATATTTTAAAATCTGATCAATTTAGACCCAAAAATAAATAAGAACGATTAAATCTAAAAAAAATCGTCGAATAAAAAAATTAAATAGACTTTCGAGCCGTTCTTAAACCGCGCAATACAGAATATAAAACGGGCGTCAGTTTTATTTGCACAGCGCATTTCGCATTGTTCCTCTTTCTCTATATAGACGGAGCCGCCTTTTCGCTCTTTATTTTATTTTTCGGTTTTGTTTCAATTCGTCCTTTTGCGAGAAAGCGGATCGTTTTTGCTCTATTGTCCTGTTAGGCAGTTATCACGTTGCACGCGTGTGCAACCGGCTCGAAACCGAGATGAAGGTATATAAAAAGCTCGATTATCGATGTGTGATTTTCCATTTTGATATCTAATCGTTTTGTGTGTGTTTTGACTAATATTAAATCTGTGTTTGTGTGCACTTTGTTTTTTTTTTAGTAGGCACTTTAGTATTTTTTATACTAATTTGAATTGATTTGTTTGTTTGAAACGAATTGAGGATTTTGATAATTAATAAATTTCGTATGGAATTCTATAGTATTATTGTGGAATAAGATTTTTCTGAATATTTTTTGATGTTTAGTAACAACAAGACAACTTTTGAAAAGTCAAAATATAAAAAAATCGTATCTCGATCTTATTAATTTTACAACAGGCAGTCATATAGAAAATCGATTGCTATACAAACTAATTTTTTTCTTCAATCAAACGAATAATGCGCAGTGAAATTTTGATATACATATAATACTAAAACAATACAAATTTTCATCGCAAACAGAAAAATTCCACTCCACAAAAACTCACGATCACGTTCATCTAACACCCACACCACCTGTCGCTTAACTCAACCAACACCATCCAACAACCCATAAACTTTCCTATGTACTTATGTACATTACGTACAGCAGAAGCCATCGCACCTAACGGCACCCCTAGTACTACGGCGTAGCACCTCCACAGCCACGGGTGCAAAAAGGCCCCCGGGGACTCCGCCCCCGGCCCCCTTGGCAGGGGGCGCAGGCGCCTGTCCCTAACGGTCCCGCATCACGTCAAGGACAACCGGACAACGATCCCGAAACCGGGAATGTCCCGGCCGTCTACTATTGTTTCCGTTTTGCCGTTCGACTTTTTTGGAGATCGGCGAGTGCGGTTGTTCGATTTCGGGTTTATAATAATTAAAATATTTGGTCTGAATTGTTTTCGAATAATTTTCGTAAACGTTTTCGAGAAAACTGATAGATTCTTGGTTAAAATTTCATAATATTTATCGTCGTTTCAGTGTGAAAATATAATATAATATCATTACTGAAACGATGTATTTATTATTGAAGGATTCAGGAGTTAACTTCGTTTATTTTTATTTTCTCAAAAAATATTTATTCAATGTAAACAAAACTCACTCCTCTTTTTTTTTTAATTCTCTATAAAGTTTTGTGAAATAAAAATGTTTCTCGATTAGGTATTATGTACTTTCTGAACAAAACGTTTTTCTACAAAAAATAAAGCAAAACCCTTTTCGCCGACATAGTACAATCTGGGTCATAATACCACACAGGAATTTGACCACTGCGTGTATAAATCATTAAATTTATCATATGCAATAAGACAAAAACAAAACAGAAACATATTATGTATCTCGTGCAGGCTTTGCATCGTCCAGTAGCTTCAGACAGAGAGACAGGTACTACTTTGCACCAGACACGCCCCTTCTTCGATCGGAATTCCTCCTGATTCTGGAATGCGAGCGATTCCAGCCTTCGGTCCTAGATGCATCCTCGACCTGGTGCAGATTCTGATGCAGCAAACGTTAGCAATTTGCATACGAAGCGAATAAGTTGCGATTTATATTGCTACGAATTCGGCATATTTTGAAGAACAATCATTAAACGGATTATAATATAAAATTTTATTAATATATATCGGACTTTAACGGATTCCAAACATAATAAATTGACTATTGTAAAACATTATATAGCATTGTGTAAATTCCTGCGATAACACCTCGGAGAGTTTATTCAACGATAAATTTCGATCGGATACTCCGAAACGCCATCATCGTTAAAGCGAAACGAATACCGCTATATCAATAAATTTTCCGGCAGCACGCGATTTTCCCAATAAATTTTCCGATTGCTGAGCTTGTTATCGTCGTAAATATCGAACGGGATTAACATAATTCCTACACAATGAGAACAATGGCCTAACTTCTTCTTCAGACAGACCATAATACAAACACAACATCCATACATTATAATGAAACGGCAGTTGACGTATACGACAACGGTCAAAATGACCACTTATATATTAAATTCAAATATATGTACATATAGTATCTTTCGTTCATATATATTCAAATAGATACATTTTTTTATGATTTTCGTGTAAGAAATCTATTGAGTATTTTAATTGAAAAATAGCAATTGATA
Organism: Hydropsyche tenuis; assembly: GCA_009617725.1. NCBI lineage: Eukaryota > Metazoa > Arthropoda > Insecta > Trichoptera > Hydropsychidae > Hydropsyche > Hydropsyche tenuis. The sequence goes on from VTON01000028.1 coordinate 2,156,467, forward strand.
ATTGTAAACTTCGCCGAACTTTTTCGTCTATATTAAACGACATCCAACTACGAATCTTCATCTCCAAATTAATGCATGATACGTAATAACAAGTGACAAGAGGTTAACTGTTATTTTTCGCGTAACAGTCATCATTCGGGACACGTACTGAGTTTCTTCGAGACGCGTCGGCGTCGTTTCGCTTGTTTTGGTTTCGTTTTTTTTCTGTCCTTTCAATCCATTTTTTTCGTATTCTCCTTAGCTCTAATTTTGGCGTCTAATTGTCTCTGAGGACTCGCATCTCTTAATTGGTCTTATATCTCTCGACTCGTTCCCAAAGTGGACGTGCTCGAATTCGTCGAATGGTCAAAGTGACCCCTCGGCACTTTTTGATCTTTGATTGTTCGAAAAATTGTATACGATAGTAAAAATAGTAAACCGTTTTGAAACAATGCGATATTATCGAATTGTCTCGAATAATTGAGATATAATATTAAATTTTCATTATACGGAAGAGAATACTTTAACGGATGTACGTTTGCAATTATATGCACATGCATCGTAATCTACTACGCTTTGTTGTATTATGCTTCAGACCGTTAATTTAAATTTGACCGTTTGAAAACAATACATTTGCAAATATGGACACGCAATCATAACCGTCGTTTTATTAATGATAATTTTGTCGAATGTGCAACGTTTTGAATCCGCATATGGAGGTACTAACTATTAACATTCATAAAAATTTTGAACGATCGTTATCTATAATCTATTTTCGGATTCATGATTCACTAATATTTTAATATAAAATTTGCACATCCATACAAATTTATATTAAAAAAAAACTTTTTTCTTCTAAAAATCATCACCAATGATGAAAATGATTAGCGCTTTGGGGACAGAGACGTGTTGCAGCTCGAAAGCAGCACAGCTGGCGCAGCCATCTCCTCTAATCTCTAAATAAGTCCAAGTTCAACAACCTCCAAGTGGGTGTTATGTAAAATTTTGCCCGTCAACTAAATGTTCCAGTCCGTCCCTAAAATTTGAACATTCTCCAACTGCGAACGAGAAATCCCGAAAAAAATCGATCGCAGACTTCGACTCCGGTTTTCCTCGGACGTTTTGGACTTCCATCAAGAATGGCGATATTATTCCGGATTCGATGGTCATCTGGATGTTTGAGGATCTCCTGTTGGCCAACAGACGCCCGTCTGCCCGACGTCTCCCGGTTTATTTAGGTCGCACCGAATCATTAAATGTGTTATGGAGTAAACAAAACAATATTTCGTAATCGGCGACTCGAACGCGTCAAATAAACGTCTCAGCATACATTAGTTTTATCCTTCGTATGTTTGATGCATTAAATTCAGTATTGGATGCGTTTCTTGGGTCGTTATATGCAGTGATGTCCTGAGGCAATGTGCCGCCGTTAGGCAAAGTTCAATATGTCGCTTTCTCTAGAAATATGGTTCGAAGTTCAAACGATTTTTTTTATAATAATTCTAATATCATAGATAGATATTTTTTACGTCTTAAATTTCCTCAAAAAAACACAAATACTCTTGTTAATTTTTTTGTCGAATATGTTTTATAAATACAAATATTTTTTAGTAAATTTATTTTGCCGCCCTTCAGAATTTTCCACCTTATTTCTCACTGGTCATACATATATTTGCTTTCAATTATTCAGTTAATCGATATAATGTAGTTATTAATTCGATTAGATTAGATGAAATCGTAGATATTTGTTAAATATCTAGTTATTACGATTATATTGAAGAAAATCTGTATGTATCATTTTACGGAAATATTAAAATTTATCAATAACTTCTTAAATTGATCGAATTTTATAGCATTAAATCAACATTTTCAATAAAATTTCAATCAACCAAAAATTCTTTACACATCTGTTTACAAATTACGTTTTACAACAAATTTTCGGGTTACCCTGTATCTGGACATGCACAATAATTAAGTGGAGCGCTCTTACGCATCTTCAGCAGAAGTCGTATGTGAAACACGAGAAGCTCTCCCTTTGACTCCTTGACTGACAGTTCACTTTGGCCCAAAGACGATGACTCGGATTTTGGATACTCTTTTACACACACACACACACACACACACACATGAAACTGTTTATCCGACGACTTCTGGTCTCCCTCACAGAAATAGCCGCGGATTGTTTGTTTTGTTCCGCGGACAGGAGAGGTGACTGAAGAGTGTAAAACGCTCTCTTTATCGTCTGAAGAATGGAGAGTATGGGGAGATTTCGCGTTTCCCCTCTGCATCGAGCTGATGTCTCCTACATAGATGGAAAACGTTGTTAGTAAGAAAAATAGACCTTTGGCAATGATCCATCGTGGCTGAGTCACATCAGATGCTTTGGGCCATTTTCTCACCTTTGCCGTATGCTGTGGTCTTAACCGTTTTGTTGGTTTCCGAATTAAAGTTACTTTAGTGTCTATAAACGTATTTACTTCATTTAATTTAGTAAAACAAATAAGAAATTATATGATTTTTTTGGTGAATTCTAAAAAAATCTCGTGCATTCGGCGGACTTGCAAAAGCGGCGTTTCGTACCGAAATTAACGCCGTTTACACAGCGGGTATACAAATTTGTTCGGAAATAAACACGAGCAGATGACCCTTTTAATTGACGGCTCGTATTTTTTTCTAGTAGTGTAATCAAACAATATAAAAAGCGTAAAATCGTAAAAACTTTGTTTAGTCTGCGCGCTTTTAAATATGAGTGTTCGTTCACTCGTTAGTAACACGAAATCGAAAATAATCGAATTTAATTACGGCCGTATGACAAAATGAAAATTTAAAGAAATTTTTTTTTATACTTTTCATACGAGACAATGAAGTTTTTCGTTGCATAAATTAATTGACTAACTAACCTGGCAACTGGTTGGCGTTGGAATAGTTTCAATTCACCTTGACAAAATTAAACCCCTGTCACATGAACGATGAATTCAATGATTTTTTTTTAATTTTATTTATCTTTTGTTTCAGAAAAAAATGTAAAAATAGGTGAAAAGCTGAAGCTAAACTGTCTCATTCGTGGCCGTGGAAGTACTTCGAATCTTAATTGGTACAAAGATGACAAACTGCTGCAACCTCGAGAAAACCAAAGGATAAAGCTGCAAACCAAAAAGTAAATTTCGACACATTCTCTTACCACTTTTTCTAATTAATACAACTAATCACACATCCTCAATCGATATCTGTCATTCCGAGCACCATTCACAGCGGCATTTCTATGCGCAATCAATTAGCCCATGAATTAAACATTCCACCGACTAACGTCCCATTCATACTAATGGGCCCACCCAAACCGCGAATCGGAACCATCCAAAGCCCACATCCAGCCTGCCCGAAGACTCTTTCGAAGGCAACAACTGTCTTTCCTGAACCGAACCAGCGCGTCTATCTTTGCCCGGTTGACACCGGCCTATTCTTAGACGGGCGCGTCTAGTCCGATCTGGACCGAGATGCTGAACACCATGATGAACTCTCTTCTCGTTTCAGGAAACAGTTGAACCTGGTGATAAACAAGGTGCAGCCTGAGGACAGCGGCCACTACGAGTGCAGGACGCTGAGCAACTCGAGGCATTGCCTGTCGAGAGCAGATGTCTACGTGGCGCCGAATGCTTTGGCGAGACCGGAGGAAGATAGTGGTGAGTGTAGAGCTTTGAAATCTGTGAAAGCTTTCGTGGTTGTGCGATTTTGGTTGAAGGGAAGCTTTTTATTGAAAAGCTGGATTGATTCGGTTAAAGGAAAAATGAAAAAAATGTTACAATTATAAAAGCTTTGTATGGGGGCATTTAGGATAGGGTGGAATTCTATGATGAGCGTAAGCATAGGTGTATTTCATAAGCTAAGAAAGCGAAAGGATGCAAGAAAGCATTATATCTCTATTTTACTCACAATTGAAACGTTGCTTCTGATTCATTAGACTTACGCCTGTCATGAATTTATCCTTATTTAATTACACAGATTTCTTTATAAGGTCATGTGCGTCAAATAGTCTATATAAAAATTATTATTGCCAAAAATTTTAAAATTTTTATAGAATTTTTTAAATTACAAATTTTTCATAATAGTTGTTGACAAAACATCGTATCATTTTTTCTTAATGTAGAAATAATAGTAAAATGTAAATATGATGGATATTATACAGGTTTTTCATTTTAAATTGACTCTTTTTGAAGACTTTTTTATTTGAATAGAGAGTCAATTTGAAATGAAAAACCTGTAAGATAATATTTAAGATTACTAAACGAAAAATTCTGTCAAAACATAATTCCATAATTACAAACCAATTTAAGGTACGTCTGGAGAACCATGTCCGCTGCCAGAGCCAGATACTTTTTGTCAAAATGGAGGAACGTGTCTCTTCATCCCCAATATCAAAGAACCACTTTGCAAGTAAGGAAAAATAAAATTCCATGGAATGAAACTAACAAAAGAAATAAACCAATATAACATATCAATTCTTTTGGCAGATGTCCAGAAGGCTATAAAGGATTCCTTTGTGAAAATAAGGATGTTTCCAACTTCAGCAGTACGTATCATTCCTACACGTGCACAAAAGGAACATTTTTGCCTTTCTACTGCTAGATAAAATAAATGCATTTATTTGTTGTAAACATTTTATTATTTTAAAAAAGTAAAACTGTTCAAAAGACGTGTACTTAAGTCTAATTGAATAGTAAAAGAGAGAAAAAAATAAATATATGAATACAGTGCCTCTCAGATGGACATATGATAGAGTGGTCAAATATATTTATTTTATTTATTATTTATTAATTCATATACTAACGTACATATTCATATTTGTAATTATTAATTCCATTTTATGGCCTTCTGTGAATTTCAAGAATAAAACAAGAAGACTGTGAAACTGCTGTGACATTGAATATATTGTGAAATTGTGCTGAAATGTGGGCGTGCAAAATAATATTTATTTTAATAAACAATAAGTGTATAAATGTAAATATGATGAACAAAATATGTATATTATCATACTATTTTATAAAATGCAGTGATATTGATAAGTAAGTTAAAAGGTGCACGGACACTTCATTAAAATTAATATTTATTTGATCACAGACAATGTACTGTGAACAATTATATTAATATATGATAAAAATATTTTATATTTCTTGTTTTAAAATATTGATTCTTTTCCATCTAAAAATTGATAAGAGAGTTGTTCTTAACTGATAAACAATTCCAACGTGAAGTTAGAAATTGTTTGTTTGTTCTAGACTGAAATTTGAAATTTTCACACAGTTTCATGTGGTACTACTCTCTTTATATGGTTGGACTTTCCATTAGAAACAAAGTCGATAAACAGTATTAACATTTTTTTTCTATTTAAAAATGTAACTAGATACAAAAATTTCATATAAAAATTCAAGTTTTTTTGTAATGTGATTTTGTCATCAATTTTGTCATCATGTTATCAAGATAATTTATATCAAATTTTTAAAAACACAAAATCAGTTTTTTTTTCATTACACATTTTCACTGTTTTTTTTTGTAATATTATCATTGTTATTTAATGTAAAACTTCGATAATCTCTTCAAAAACTTCTCACAACAAATAATAAGCTATTTAATGCGGGTATGCTCCATTGTGTATTTTATATATTTTTTTTGTAAAAACAAATCAAAAATAAAAATATAAGTGTCAAATGAAACTTGAATCAAAAAATATATGATTTTCTTTTTTTTTTCCACACCAATTATGACCATCAATTAATGTTATAAAATTAAAAAGCTGAAAACTAGAAGACTTAACATTTGTTTGTACGGCCGACCACGAGAATATTTCCAGCAATCAATGGTGGGTATGCTTTTTTTGAATTGATTTGAAAACTCAAACGAATTAAAACTAAATAATCACATACTGAACAGTGATTACACATTTTCATTAATAAAATTAATTAGAATTGTATTACTGTTTGGCGCTACAGCATCATAATTATCATTTGAATTAATTTTGACGCTATCAAAATACATGATAGACGCAAAGCAAACTTACTATTTGTTGTGAGATTATCTACACAAATATATATATAACCAAAATATATATAACCAAAATATATTTCCTACATATAATATATATACATTATAATGAATAAACCACAACTAACAAATTTTATGACACATTGTTCAAATAGATTAGACAATTAGAAGCATGGTATTGATATTTAATATATAATATGTAGCAGATAATATAAATATATGTGCATGCTTAAATTTTAAAAAGTAACCATAGAATACTAAAATTTAAAAAAAATTGATGCTTTTGATAATACAGATTTGTTTTTTTTATATAATAAATGTCTTCAAATTTTTCGATTCCAATTTTCAAAAATATTTGCAAAAGCGTTTAATTTTTTTATTCCAACATGGACATGAATTTATAATATAATATTTCTATAACCAGGATATTTATTTAATTTTATTAAATATTTGAAAAATTGTTTCATAAATATATAGAAAGAAATATAGTTTAACATCTGATCAATAAAAATTCTGGTTTTCTAAACATTATAAAATTCAGTTGTGTTTAATTTAAGATAAATAATATTTTCTTAAGCTTTAAAACTTTTTTACCATGAATGATAAATCGTGAACTAATTGATACTTCTTTTCTATAGCGGATCGTGGAAATTCTCGCCATTCACCAAGAACCATCAAAAACTTCCTAACTACACTTTGAAGCAATTAACATGTGATGATTTGATTGACATTATTCAAATTTTTTGTGAATTATAAGTTGAAGTGATCATAAATTAATTACTTGATTATGTTTTTTTAGAATTGTGAAAATATCTATGAAATTGATCATAGTAAAAATTTTATAATGTGATAATTGGTATATTATAAATATCCAAAGTCGTTCCATTCAATATATTTATTTGCTTTTGAATAAAGCAATTATTAATAATAAATTCATTTTATCTAATCAGGAAAATCATTGAATTAAAGTAAATTTTTGAGTACTTCTAAATATAGTGTTAAAAAAAACAGTTTTTAGATTCCTCTTTATGTCAAATACCAATTATTTTAATAATACTGATTTCATGATAATAATTACTGATTGTGAGATGATTAAAAAAAACAATCATATACTTATTATAATTTTTTTACGATTATAGATAATTATTGTTATCACTTTGAAATGATACAATGTTGGAAAATGTCAATTACAAACCAAATGCAAAATATTTGAAACTATCATATGTAGTTGGTTTAATATTGAATTAAATATTTTATTTTTATCAATTCAATTATGAAAAGGGACATTAATTTTTTCTAACTGTGTGTTTTCAAGTGAATTTATTAATTTCTTCATAGATATCAAAATGTTTGTTTTGAAAAACTTATAAAACTTTTAATAATTTAACTTACTAAAAATAAAATTCTGGTCAGAAAGGGTTGATAAATGAAAATTGTTTTATGTTTTGAGATAGCGAATAATTTATTGTATTCATGATATAAAATCATTGTCAAAAAAATTATGGAACAAATCTATTACTGTTATTTACTATAATATATAATTTTTTGTGGCTAAATTATAAGAATTGATTCAACAATCAAAATAAGAAGTATTTAAAAATATAAACATAATTAAATTGGATGAATTTTAGTTTGTTCGTTATATATTTTGGGAAAATTAATTTTGACGGTGAAGAATTAAAAAACTTAACGTCGTAAATATTATTTGTGTTTATTTCCTTTACCAAATGGATATACAAATAAATACTCCTTTAAAAAATAAATATAAATATGTTGGATTTTTGTAAGAACAAGTATGTATATTTTAATGAAAATACACGATTTTAGCTGAAAATTATAAAAATATATAATATATAATTTTTCGATATTTTCATCGAATTAAAAAAGTGATCAAGAATTCCATAAGGTGTGTGAGAATATTTTTGAAATTCAAGGGGTGTGGATTTTCAGCCTCTTACGTTTTATGCGGATAGCTGATAATCAAAATACCGCCATTTTAGAAAATTGATTCGAAGATCATATCATACCAAAGTAATTTTCTTTTAACTTTTTTACTATGAAATGTATTAGTGATAAAATAACTTCTTTATTGCATATAATCTGTCTAAAATATTATTGAAGTTCTATGTTATATCATTGAAATACATAGGAAAAACAATAATTTGTTGTATAAGTTATTCTGGTGCTAGCTTAAATTTTTTAAGGTTTATAAATATATTCACATTCTTAATTTTTAAAACATTAAGGATTTCTGTGATTTTCGTATAAATATGAAAATTTCGAAGTAAGCATTGTGAAAATTCATAAATTTTATTAGATTTTTTAAATAATTTATATATTTGATTTTAGAATTGCTAAATTAATTATATTTGAAAGGAACAAGATTTTTTTTTAATTTCAAATTATTCGACACTTAATAAATACATAAAATAAAAATTTAAGTAATATAATTATCCACGCTTATTAAAAAAATAGTGTACAGTATTATTTGTAAGATGTTTTTGTTAAGAAATTATTTGTTTTATTTACGCACATTCATTTTAAGATTGTTGATTTTGTTATTATTTTAAAATAAAATAAAATAAAATATAAAAATCACGTAGTCGATTTTTCAAGTAAAACTTCTTGTAAAAAAATATATTGAATTGGTGCTGTTTGTAATAAATTTACAAAAATAAATCTCTAAGCCTCAATTTTTCAATCAGTCACATAATATTTTTATAGCTTTATATATTAAATATTAAAATATTTTTAATTTACTACAAATTAAAATGTAGTAATCAAATTTAATGAAAAAAACTAAAAACTTACAAGGTAGTCAATCTGTCAAAGTCATTCCGATATACATATTGATTTTCCAATCATTAAATGTGCTGAACGAATTTATTGTTTTCCATCAAGGTGAAAAGTTTAATTAATTAACGGCTTTTTCCCATTTAATTTATTTCATTTTGTTAATTTTCATAAATTTGATAAATTATACCAAGCAAAATTTGCAAAATATTTCATTCTTTATATTATTCTGAATTCACGAATTAATACTCATGTTCAAATTAACAGAATCTCTTTTTTAAGCCAAAATTAGTTTTTAAATATTTTCCATAAATAAAAAAAATCTAAGTCATCAAATGATGGCCGTTGGCTAGATGAACTTTTAAATAATAAATGTCTATCTTTCGATAATAAAAAAAAATACTTTCTATTCGTATGAAAAAATTTATTGTCCTACCAGTATTTAGACTTCATTATACTTGCCAACTGTTAGACTAGGTCAAGTAGTAAAATATTATTGTGATGCTTTTGTATATTTATAAAACTTTTTATTACACTATATGTAATAAACAACTTTATGTACAGTATTATTAAAAGTAAATGTACAATATAGAATAAATCAAAACAAAAAATTCGCTTTTATTTCAAGATTTATTATTATTTAATTATCTTTTTTTTTATACAAAAAGTCACATCAAATTGTGTTAGATAATTGAAACATAAATAGTAAAATACAGTAAAAAAAAATACATTTCACACAAAATGCATAATATCAGTGAAAATAATAAAATTTATGAGACCATGCGAGTTAATACAAATATTATACTTCGATCTTATTGTTAGCCAATAGGCCAAGAAATGGTTAGGAGTTGATACAACGAAAAAAAAATGTTATATAAAAAAACTGAATTATTCTTCTAGCTTATAATTTACAACAGTTTCAATTTTATGAAGACTAGTAGAAAAAGAATTCAATTTAACATTTTGCGCATTAACAATATGAATAGGTTGAGACTCAGACCACTTTTCGGGAACTTCGCAATTGTCCAAGGCGTGAAGTAAAATATCAAAGGAACATCTGCAATCCAACAAAGGCAAAAAAGAAACGGTCGCCGTAATTTGACGCATAACTTCTCTGATTTCTTTCTGAATCTTTTTCAATTCTTTATTTCCGGTGAGCTGTTTATGTTCGGCCGTTAATTCAGCATCTCCACTTTCATATTCAACGTTAAACTCCCAGCATTCCATAACTTCTTTGGTCACAACGTTGACAATAATAAGGGACACTTTATTAATTTTTTTGTTTAATAACCATTCTGAAAAAAATGATATATTAGAATCATAACTAAATATATAAAATCTTGATCGAGGCATGTTTACCTTCGCCTTGAGACAGCAGATTATCGAGAAAAGCTTTGATTTCTTGATCTTCGGACACAAAGAGTGGTACGTCGTAATGATTCTGGACTTTGAACGATTCAGCAGGATAGATACCGCGTTGATACAGTATAGAATTCACTCCAAACCCTATAAAGATAGTGGATTGAGAGAGAATTATCTTTAACAATAATATATGAACTAGTGCAATGGTGTACTGACGTAAATACTCGCAGACGATCTGAGCTGATCCTCTTAGCGAAATGGCGTTGCTAGTTTGTTGTTTTTGCTGCTGTTGTTGCGGTGCCATTTGTTGTGCGACACTCATTTTGATGTTTATTTATGTTTTTATCGAAAACACGAGCTAGATTAATGAACTGTCAAACGTCAACGAGCCGCCGTTTAACTTTCAAAGCTCAACGACATTTGAACATAACAGCAAAATTATTGTCCATATAACACGATTTCAATAATAAAATGACGTAACCCATGTAACCATGTCCCTTTTTACATGAAGAAGAATACGTTCCAGAGAATAATCAGACGTTTGCTCAAACGATACTGAAACGCATAACACTAGAACAAATCGACAGTAGAACAAAGGACACATTTTAGAACAATTGGGAAAATACATGATGATTAAATGATCGAATTAAGGTGGAAATGTGAGGAAATAAATAAATTTACGTTTTTGGTCAACTTCTTCTAATAAACAAACGTCAAACTGCGAATCAGTATGTACATTCTTAATCCTCAGTTGTCCTTGAGACGTATAGCGGAGCTTACGCCTGTCAATAATCACCGTCATTTAAGAAAATTTTATCACTAAAAGGCCTTTAAATGACAAATATGCCATGTTTGAACATACATATAATAATTATTAAGATACAAATATACGCATCTTTTGGTAAAGGTGATCTTTGGCATACATACGAATTTAAGTTGGCACCTCAGAAATATGTTTATACACGTACATGCACCAATAATCATTCGCAGATCAAATTGAAAATCAAACGAGACTTTTGTTTGCAAATTAAATATTTGCATGTGGATTTAATTGTAAGTAAATTCGAAGAATTATTTGAGGAGAACAGTATATATAGGATTTATTTAAATGATAAAAACATTAAAAACGAATGCGATCGCAGCGAAAGAGATCCAACTTTTTGAGTTAATTTCTTTCGTTTTTAACCTAACCCAACTCTACCTTCCGTTTAAAAACGAATGCGATCGCCGGGAATTTTAATTATTTACAAAAAATTTTAAACCCTATTAAAGTGAAAAAACAATGTTCGGTTCTTTTTCACGAATCGTGTTATTTCGATACCGTGTAAAACAAGTTTTAGGAAATATTAAATCGAAAAAAAAAACTATCATTTTTTTCAACAATTAATTTATTTTTGAAAATTTTATTTTATTCATATTGTTTTCGTCAAAAAATTCATTAAATTTAGTCAGCAAAAACCTAGTTCGAACTTATCTGCACTGGATATTTTTGGTGTACACTTGAAGCATTCAGTTTTGACTGTACCAGATGTTCCCCAACCAATACATGAACATTTGGGTGCATCTGCAGCCTGTAACTTTAGTATTTTTTTTTAAGTAAAGTGATTTTTTTTCTGCAATCCTGGGTTGTGTGTCCTTTGAATCTGCAGACATTGCATCGCACGGACCCTTTTTGGCGCTTAGCAATCACTGGCGGATTTCCATTCCCACAGCTTGTCTCTTTCCACCGTTTTTCCACGCAATTTCCCTTTTCCAACAATTCCATCAAGTTCGACACGGTCTCCCGAGGGATGCTGTACTTGAATTTCTCCAACATTTGTCCATAAACCATATCTAATTTCATCTCCTCTATATTGTCGAAAGATAATTGAGAAAAAAGCTCCAACTTCGCTCTGATAAACTCTTCCAACGACATATTCTCCGTTTGCTTCAAATTGACGATATCTTGATAAATAACGTAAACCGGTTCTTTCGTGTCATAAGTCAGTTTGAGCCATTTCAACGCATTGAGCCACGTCGGTTTCTTCAACTTTTCACTTTCCCAACAATTCTTGACCGAGCCCACCAAAAGCCTCGAAAAGCCTTCGACGGCGCTTTTGTCACTGATATTGTTACAACTTTTATATACAGTCACCGCGGCGATGAAATGATCCAACACGCCTACTTCTCTCGTCCCATCATACCTCGCCGGGCAATTTGAAAATGGCGCCATTTCGGTCGATTTTTTCATACGATCGACCATAGCTTTAAGTTCTTCTATTCCTACAGAGATGGCGGGCGACGATATTGTCTTGACAAATTGCGGATTCCCGATGGCCGATTGTTTTATCCGATTCAACTGAAAAACAATTAGATTTGTCAATAGTTTTCTGCAGATCATTTAGAATTTAAAGTGTATAATTAATTACCGAAGACGTAGATGGATTCATTTCTATATTAAAAGTCTTTTCTTGCAAAAATTGGGGCCATTCGCATCGATGATGTTGCGGATTGATGGTGTTGGCTGTAGATTGATGATATTGACTGCGGATTGATGAATTCGTCAACTGGATAACAATTTAGAATTCGAAATGACGAACTGTAAACGTTGATGATGACGCAGTAGAAGTGACTGCCGATCCCGGAGTCCTTTGTTTCCGAATCGGGTCGACAGGGAAGAATCGAGAATCCTGATTGGTCCGAATGGTGGTGGTGAAAGCTTCATAACCTTTAATGTCATTTGATGAAAGATATTGAAATGAAAAAATTGTTTTATAACTTTTAATATGTTGTCACAACCCAAACGTATGTTTTCGTTTATTAGATCGAAATGAATGCTTTAAATATTTGATAGTATTTATTTTTAAGTTAAATTTCTTACGGGTTGGTATATGAGCCGTTCGCTCCACAAATCGATTAACTCCACTTTTTGAAAAATCTTAAATTTAAGTGTCAAAGTACTTGGTATAGTTATAACTTTTTTATATTTACAATAACTTTCCCGAATAATAAAGATTAACTATTAAAGGACAAAATTTTTTCAGGGGTTACATATGAGTCAAACTCATTACGCATTATTAATGGATTAAGCTTGAAAAATTTGTCCTCGATATGCTTACTTCTCATACAAAAATTTTTATCAAGCTCAATTTTATTATAATAGCATTATCTAAATATGTTTTCAAATTCAAATCTAATTCTCACAATCATTTTTTTTATGAATAACAAATCCAATAATAATGAAAATTATTAATGTAATATCAATTCTTTACCATGAATTTAATAAAGAAAACATTAGATTTACAATGTATCAATTACTCTTATATTATAAATACATATTAGATATTTTTTTTTATCCATATTTCACACTTATGAGGATTTTTAAATATAGATTTGAAAATATTGAATATTATTATGAAAATTATTTTTATTTTTTAATTTTCTAAATAATAATTTGTATTTTTTCAACTATGGTGATTCGAACAAAAAAACATTAATTTTTTTTAAACAATTTTATTTTGCACTTACAAGTTATAAAAAATATCAGTAGTTTTAGTAGAAAACATAAAAAAAATTTAGCAAAATTGTAGACCTTTTACAGCAGAAGATCTGGGTATTTTTGGTGCACAGTCTGGGCATTTGGTTCGTACAATACCAGGCGCTCCACAACCATAGCATGCATACTTATATGGATTGGGTACATCAGATTTTTTTCTGCAATTATCGGCTGTATGTCCTACGTTCTTGCAGATGGAACACCGACTCTTTTTGCGCATAGATGAATTTCCATTCTTAGCTTCTTTAACACTCCCTTCTTCTAATAATTGGCCATCTATATAATCGGCTTTTTCCAATAATTCGTTCAAATTCGATAAGGTGTCCCGAGGAACAATGGGCATATATTTCTTCGGCAATAGAGCATAAACCATGTCTAATTGCATCTCCTCTATATTATCAAATGATAATTGAGAAAAAAGCTTCCTCTTTGCTTCAACAAATTCTCTCAATGACATATTCCTTTGCTTCAAATTGATAATATCTTGATATATCATGTAAGCAGGTTTTTTCGGATCATATGTCAGTTTGAGCCATTTAATTGCATCAAGAAAAGTGGGATTTTTTAATTTTCTATTTCCCAACGACTTTTGACTGTTCCATACAAGAGCTTCGAAAAATTTTCAACAGCATCTTCATCACTGATATTATTAGAATCTTTATACATAAACACATCGGCAATGAACCGATACAATTCGCCTTCGTCTTCAGTCCCGTCATAAAATGCTGGGCACTTTGAAAACGATGCCACTTTCGTAGTCGCTTTCTTCCTCATACAATCTGAAGATGTAGGTTCAGGATTTGGATTGAGATCAAATGTATTCGGAGCGTATGTCAGTTTGAGCCATTTAAATGCATCGAGAATAGTAGGATTTTTCAATTTTTCTTTTTCCCAACGACTTTTGACTGTTCTACCCAAGAGTGTCGAAAAATCTTCAAAAGCATCTTCTTTACTGATTTCATTAGAATCCATATACTTAATCACTGCGATAATGAACCGGTCTAATTCACGTATATCTTTAGTCCCGTCATAAAATTCCGGACAGTTCGAAAACGCTGATACTTTAATTGTCATCTTCTCCGTCATAAAATTTGACATGTCTAACTGTTCTTCGCTGGTGACATCAAGAAGCAACGATGTAGAAGATTCAGCAAGTTGTGAATCCATGGTATTCAATTTGATATTTACCAATAGTTTTTTTCAAATGAAACTAGACTAATAAAACTAAACTTTTTTCCTTCCTACCAAAATCACTACAGGTAACCACATAGACAATTGAAGAGATGAACTCCACATGTCAATCGGTAACTCAGCAGTTCTTTGTTGACTTTCGTAATCTGTAGTCTTTTCCTCTAGACCAGGTTGATTCGAGAATCCTGACTGTCCAATTACGGATGATTCGAGTTACATGACCTATAATGTTGTTTATTATGAATATACAATTGTAAAATTTATTTTTCAACATTTAATATGTTGTCAATCAAACTTATATTTTCATTTATTACATCAAAATGAATACTTAAGCTTGAAAAATTTACATTATTTTGAAAATTGATCAATATATTCTGAAAAAAATTTTTTTTTTCATACAATATTTTTTTTCCTAATTTATTAACCTTTTCGAGTTCAATTTCGCTAAAGTTATCAGAAAATATTTTCAAATTCCATTCTGATTTACAATCATTGATTAAAATAAACAATAATCTGATAAAATTAAAATTAAAACCATCTGATGTAATAAATAAATTGTCGTTCAGTTTATGTTGCAATATGAAATTGTATTTTTCTTTAGATATAGATAACGAAACGGTATTGCCCGTTACAAAATCGCACACTTCTTTAAAATTAAAAATCAAATTTGAAAATGGATTATCAGGTATTCTAAAACCATATTCAGTAAACAATTTAATATTACAATGACCTCCGTAAGAAATGAAGATTTCGTCATACTTTTTGAAACTTGTTAAAGTAGTCAATTCAAAATATAAGTTCAGATCTGAATCTAATTTGGTAACAAAACTGCATTTTTCGGTCAATTCATCATCGTGCGATTTCAAAACGGCTAAAGTTTGCACAATAGAAGAATGATTAAACATATCTAAATACGGAATCAAAGCTAAACTCGGTTCGTCTGAAACACATGAGAGTAAATTTGGCATGCTACGATTTCTAATTTTACAAATTTCAGAAATAATTTCAGGCTTCACATAAACACACCTAGTGTTCACCACAAAATATGCCCACTCATATAAATCTAATGAAAACGACTCAAAAAAGCAGGAACGACTATTATTATTTTTGGATAAATTATTCAAAATATTTTTGAAACAACTATAAGACTTATGAATTTTTTCTTTCTGCATATTAACAATGTTTTTGATTCGATCGTCCATCGCATCAGATGGCATTTGGTGGAAATAAGGAGTATCAAACCTTTCAGGCAAACTTTTCAAGTAAGGTGCCCAAAACTGATAATTCTGAATATGCAACTTCAAATATATCAAATAGAAGGCGAGTAATTCTTGACAACAAAATCTATCGCATTCAGAATCGAGACTAAAAAAGACATCTTTAAAACATGCGTCGTTTTCCAACGTAAACATTGTGATTATAGCTTTGAAAGGCACTCGCATCAAAACATCGTTTTTGTTTACTGCCTCCAAAGCCATAATACCTCGACCCGTACTGGAGAATTCGGTCAATTTTATCTTTTTGTGAATCACATAACCGACCGTTTTCACCCACTTTTGTAAATCTATAATTTCTGAATTTATAGGTGACCTGGGTGTGGTTTTGCGTGAAACGGACCTTTTTCTATATGTTCGTCCTTTCCGCATTATTTATAAATCAGTTGGTTTTAATTCGTAACATAAATCATCTAAAAAAAATACAATTCGAAATGATAGGTATTTAGGTGCGTAAATTATATTATTGACAAATTTGTATTTTGACAAATAAAAATGTAATATAGGTGCTTATAATTTAATTTGGGTAATCTATAGCGTCACCCCGCAAAAATTATATTAACGATATCTAAATATGTTTCCCTTCCACATTCCTTTTAGAAAAACTGAACGTGGAGGTTGGTTAGGCAAAGGTCGCATTTCTGTCAGTAAAACTAAACGCATTTATTTAATGCCGCATGTCTCAGACAGTCAAAAGTCTGAAAGTATTTATTACTGAACGCATGGATGGGTTAAACTGAATGTATCTTATTCAATCAAGTAATCAGACCGAAAATATTTTATAGGTGTCACTATATTGACACGGTGCTGGGTAATGGCAGAGGCCCCAAATCATGCACAAAATATGCTAAAAATCTTAACTTAATTACTTTACATTGACGTTAAAATGCAAATTTGTCAATAAGTAATTTACGCACCTAGAATGCACGACCACCAAAATTTTGAGACAACCCCAAACTTTAGTGATGCGTTTAAGATTACATACTATAAAAAATACTTGGCAAGAATTCAATACGTATTTACTAGGGCAATGTACCTATCAAAATACGAATTGGCTGATTATTTCCTTAATTTTATTATCCGTGAAATAATACAATAGACTCCTTCAGCCAACAACACCTGACAAGAAGAACGACAAATAATAAAAAAAACCATAACGATTGATCGAAAATCTAAACCTACAAATTTTTCACCATGAATTAACAAAATCAAATATTTTCTAGAAAAAGCGACAGCACTTTTCAAAAATATTCGAAACACTATTTTTTATGCTAAACCGAAATAAACCGATATTTTTTCCGGTTCAGTTCCAATTTTCGTTTCGGAAAAAATTTCGGTTTTTAGTGATATTCGGTTATGATTCAGTTCCGGTTCGAAACCCTGAAAAAACATATACATATCTCGTTTATAGTCGGGTCTTTATATGCATCGCTCGAAGACCGAAAATTTCGAACCCAACCTAAATCTCAAATAAACACACGAAGATACATAGGTAGGTACCTAGGTAATCATACGAGATAAGCATCGGAAAAGATAACACTTTTCAAAAAGGGTACCAATATTCGGCCCAGTATAATGGTGTCAGTTCGAGCAGTATAATTTAGCATTTCGCACAGTTAAGTCGCCAGTAACAAAAAAAAATGTTGAAACATAACTGAAATCAAAATATTCTTAATTTGCATAATATTTCGTATGGAAATCAATCACATTGTGTATATCATAATAACTATTTGTGTAATAACAACAAACCATAACTGATTTCTTTACAAAATCAGTTACTTGTCATTAGCTTTGACAGGGACTAACTACCAACAAAATAAAATGTTATGCCACACTATACTTTTGTATAGTATATGGTCCCAGATATAATACGTATACTAACCCACAAAAAAAAACATTAAAACTACTGTAATTGCAATGTACACTGGGTCTAATGTTTGGTTTTTATAATAAGTTCATTACTAAAAATGTATTTTTGATACTAGCAACTATTTGTCGGGCGAAAAGCTGATTTTGTTGCGAATTTGACGTTTTATTTGACATTTGATATATACTGTGAATTTGTAATGTAAATACTGTGACCAATATATTATCCCTTTCAAAAATAGATATAGAATTATCAAATATGGCAACACAGCGCCTAAACGTCAGTCGCCGAAATGTCATCTCGTGTGCTATTGGGTGTACCCCTCGTTCCGCTGGTGGTGCGACTCCGTCTCCGAAACAATGTTTCCTTATCGAGAGCCTTGCCGATCGTCTCCACTCTCTGTTATAGAGTAAGTTATTTCAAATTGTTATATTTCGAATGAGTATACGTTTTGTCTGATTTTATTAACCGTTTGTCTGTTCTATTTTCCCGCGTTTTTTCTCTATTCATGTTTCGATATCGTGATTATTTGTTGTTCATTAATATTTTTGAACGTATAATGAATTCTTTGATAATATTTGAATTCAGAAACTCAATGTCAAGTTGCATAACTGATTAGTGTTGAATATTCACATAGTAATGGATATGTAATCTTTTACCCAATTTTCTTTAATCTTCAAATTTAAATAAAACATTTTTATCTTAAGTGTGATTTATCTGTGTTATTGTTAAAATTAGTCAGTATTTTTTTATATAAATGTGTGTAGAATTACAAATATGATCTGAATATGTTATTATTATAATCTAGTTACAACTAGTTACAACAATAAAATAAATAAAAAAAACAGGTCATGTAGTAAGTAACCCAATCATGTCTAATCTATATAACTCATATGACATTGAATTATCCTTTATTTAATATTTAATATGAATGATGGCTGTATATAATTTTTTTTAATTATCTTTAGATTGAATTCACCAAAATTTTACATCATATGTTTCTGAAAATAAAAATTATTTTATATGTAAATTTTATTTTTTACAGAACGCATCCAGCGATGCAGCTACAAGCTTACAAAATAAAAAAATCAAAGGAAATAGTATACTTTCTGTTATGTTGAACAGAAAAAACAAAAATGTTAAGACACTTCAAGGTATGTTTTATTGTGGTTACACTTAAATAGCAGTTTAATACTTTCAACGTTTTTTTATTATTATATACCAATTTTATTGTTATTAAATATATAGTTTTATCGTAATATACATAAATTCAAAAAAAAAACATAAAATTTTCACTTTATCTAATCATAAAGTGAATTTTGTATATTGATATTTGATAGGTGATAGTTCAACGTATTTCTTGATGTTATTCATCAATAATATAAAACTTATTCATACGACATATTCATAAATAATATATGCAAATGTAATGCTTTATTGTTTTTTTTTTTTTTTTTGTAAAAATGTTAAACTAAAAATTGTTTGATTGTTTTAAAATTATTCACACATCAATATTTTCATTCCAATTTCTTATGTATATTCTGACTAATTTCTTTTATTTGTGCACTATTTTGTATTAATGTTATTTTCATAGATGAATGCAGTTTCGTTTTTCCTTTCACCTAGATTTCACTCTAAATTTCCTTTCCCGCTTGCATTTTATGTTTGTTTGAACCCACCTAATGTACATCTCATGTATTTCATCCTTTTTTTTACCTTCCGTTCGAATGCCTCTCATGGAGTCCCCTTTACTTCATGTTAGGTATCCAAAAGCGAGACTGCTTTCATCCAGGTGCTTCTTTTTTATCACATGAAGATGTCAATATAAAGGAGGCCAAACCAGTGACTTCGAGAGACATGATAAAGGGAATGATGGCGTATATCTGGCCGAAAGTAATTGTTCAAGGATTTCTTAATTGAAAATATTTTAAGGACCTAAATTGTATTTTTTTAAATTCAGGTTTGTATGTTTTCAGGATGACGAATTCATCCGTTCACGGGTCAAACTATCCCTGTCCTTGCTGATTGGCGCTAAACTGTTGAATGTATCAGTTCCTTTCATCTTCAAATATGCCGTAGATGATATAAATACGTCTTTGTCTGCAAATGGGGAAGTTCTTATGGGAATGAGTACGGTACCACAAGCGTTGGGTACGGCCGGTTTTAGTTTGTTGGTCGGTTGTAAGTGAAATTAACTGGCAATTCTGAAATGAGTAATTTTACAGTTTAGTTTTCAATCAAGTTTATGTTCATTCAGATGGTATTGCTCGAGCTGGATCAGCTGGTTTTAATGAGTTGAGGAATGCCGTTTTCGCTCATGTGGCTCAACATTCAATACGAAAACTTGCATGTAATGTTTTCACCCATATTCATAATTTAGATTTGAATTTTCATTTAACTAAGCAAACTGGAGCGCTTTCAAAGGTAATATAATTTGTTTTGTATTTATATTAAAATTTATAATTCATAAAATAAATATACTTAATTATTTCCAGACTATAGATAGAGGATCTCGTGCCATAAACTTCGTTTTGACTGCAATGGTTTTCAATGTTGTTCCGACAATATTTGAACTCGCTTTAGTGTCTTCTATTTTGGGTATAAAAGGAGGCTTGGCATTTGCTGGTGATTTTTATTGACAATTCATATTCACATAGTTTTGTAATATATACTTTTACAATATTATTCTCATTTTTATAGGTGTTTCTTTTGGTTGTGTTTCAATTTATGCTGCGTACACTCTTGGTGTCACTCAATGGCGAACAAAATTCAGAGTACACATGAACCAAGCTGAAAATGAAGCTGGAAACAAAGCTATTGATTCTCTTATTAATTATGAAACTGTCAAAGTAAATACAATACACAGTTTTCAAATTTATTTACTGTTAATTTATTTTTCATACTGTTTTTGTCAATTTACAGTACTTTAATAATGAAAAATTTGAACTATTACGCTACGATGACAGCTTGAAAAAATATGAGGTAGCGTCCTTAAAAACATCATCAAGCTTAGCCCTTCTTAACTTTGGTCAAAATGCTATATTTAGTGCAGCTTTAAGCACTATAATGGTTTTAGCTGCCAACGAAATTTTACAAGGTGACTTTTTTCATGCATAAATTTTGTTAATTTAAAATAAGAATTGTTGTTTTTTTTTGGTTAACAGGTAACATGACGGTCGGCGATTTGGTTATGGTTAACGGCTTACTTTTTCAATTATCTATTCCTTTGGGATTTCTTGGCTCTGTATATCGTGAGGTTCGTCAAGCCTTAATCGATATGCAAACTATGTTCACGCTCATGACTGTCAATAGTGCTGTACAGGTGAGTAAATATGCAATACATTTTTTACATAAATGTTACCTATTTTATTACAAAAAAGTATTTGATGTGTTTATTTTAGAATAGCTCAAAAGCATCTATGCTTCAAATAAGTAAAAATGATGCCTCAATCAAATTTAAAAATATTAATTTTTCTTACGAGTATGGAAAATCAATATTCAATAATTTAGATTTTATTATCACTCCTGGAAAAAAAACTGCGTTTGTCGGTGGTTCTGGTTCTGGGTAATACATGTTACATAAATTTGTATTTTGATCTATAAATTATATATAAAATATCATGTTATTCATAGTATTGTTTCGTCATTATAGAAAATCGTCGATGGTCAGGCTTCTTTTTAGATTTTATGAACCGCAATCTGGTGAAATATCGATAAACGGCCAAAATATTAAGGACGTCGATTTAGATAGTTTACGAAAATCGATCGCTATTGTGCCACAGGTAAAATTGAAAAGAGATACTACTTCAAATAATATTTACTTATTAATTTAACAATCGTATTTCTAGGACTCTGTCCTTTTCCATGATACAATATTCCATAATTTACATTATGGTGATTTATCGAAATCGAGAGAAGAAGTATACGAAGCAGCAAAAATGGCAGAATTACATGATTCCATAATGAACTGGCCACAAGGATATGAAACGCGAGTAGGTGAAAGAGGACTTAAATTATCTGGGGGCGAAAAACAAAGAGTCGCCATTGCGCGTGCTATATTGAAAAATTCACCAATTTTAATATTCGACGAGGCCACATCTAGTTTGGATTCACTCACAGAACACGTTAGTTAAACTTATACAATGTATACTTTGTGATGTATTGAAGTGTTTAATTTTTGTTTCTATTAATCAGAATATATTGCAAGCATTGAATAGAGCTACGCAAGGAAGAACTTCTATATGTATAGCTCATAGACTATCGACAGTTATGGATGCTGATGAAATTTTTGTGCTAGAAAATGGCCTTATCACCGAGAAAGGTACTCACCAGTCGTTGTTAGCGAATAGTAATTCTTTATATTCAAGATTGTGGAAACGTCAAAACCAAAGCGCAAATGTTAGTTAACACATTGATTTATTATTTAGAAAAATTGTACATAAGATCGTTATATAAATAAATGTTATTTTCATATGAAAGCATAACTTTTATTTATAAATCATCATCATCATCATCATCATATCAACCATTGCAGAACAAGGCTTTTTCAATACCATTGGAATTTTGGGCACTTTTTCTTGTCACATGTCTATTAGGTAATCATAAAGGGAAATAATTTCGAATGATTAAAACACTTAAAGTCATCGACTGTCGAATTGTTTCAGGCCAAATATACACGATCACTATTGTCCACTGACAATGTCACTTGTAGCTTTGTTTCAGTTATTGGACTGGTGGACTCAAAAAGCTTAATCGCTAATTTAATCTAATTTATAACTAAGCTAGTATGTGTAATCTGTAAAAAATTAATATAGATAAACTCATGTTATGAGTTTTAGTAATATTGCACAGATACCTGAAACGGATAATTTTGTCTTAGCAACAGTTGCTATAGGAAACAATTCCAATAACAAATAAGTTTATCATAGTGAAAAAAGTGTAGAATATCATAAAATAAATTGGTTTAATCAAAAATATGTCATCGTTGAGTTTGATACCGGAAGAAAATAAATGTGCAAAAAGGTTTGATATCATATATAAATACAAAAATATTTAAAGATCAAATTAATATCAAATGCTAAATACCAATTAGAAATAAGTAATAGTTACACATAGATTAAAAACATTAATACTCTTAACACAATCTTATCTAGTTCTAAATATCCAATATTACTTAAATGAAAAAAGTGTAAAGTAAATTCCTAGTAGTCTAGAAAAATCTTATCAAAATTTGAATTCTTTGATTATTGACTCATAATTGTATATTGATAGCAGGAAATGATATCAATAAATTAACTTATATTCAAACTTTTAATATCAATGCTTTATTGAAATTTGTGTATTTCAGTAAAGGAAGTACACACAGTTCATCTACCCTGAAATACCCTTGTGTATTGAGCAAAAAAAGAATTCTTCATCCACTTTTGAGTACTACTACAATGTCAATATCAAATTATAATAATGGTAAAAATGGAGCAGGCGACAAACATATAACAAGAAGAATTTTATCGGCTAAAGATCATAGACTTAAACAGTTGCAAAATCAATTGGCCGATGCTCATTTTCATTTGAATGTAAATATTGTTGTATTTACTTCACTCCAAATATAAAATGTTTTGATAAACTGAATACAAAAACTATTACGACTTTCAGGAATTGACAAACGAAAATCGACTTTTGAGAAATTTACAAAAACGTATGGATTCTGCACTTCAAAGGTAGTGAAAATATACATATTTTTTCTGTTGAACATTCATACAGTTTCAAATTTTTGATTCTTTTGTATTTTATAAATAGATATGAAGGTGTAAATGGAGATATACCAAAAATTTTCAATAGCCACAATGAAGAAATTAGATCATGGCAAGTGAGATTTAAACAACTCAAGATTCAATTGAAAGATACTAATCAAAAATTGAAAGACAAGGATCAAGACCTTCAGCAATTGAATGACGAACATCGACATTTACTAGCGCTCAGTAAAGATACGTAAGTTCAAACAATGATTATGTGTTCATTATTCATATTCAATATTCATATGGATTATTACATGCAAAAATGTAGAAAATTGATTGAAAGAGAAAAGTTACAACATCAAGTTAATGAATTAACAGAAAAATTGAATAAACTAAATGAAGCTAACATATTTTTACAAAAAAAACTAAATATAGAAGTTAAAAGTTGTAAACAGCAATTAAATGCTGAAATTCAAAAACATAAAGAAACTCAAAGTCAATTAAATAATTCTTTCAACGAATGTAAAAGACTGAATTCTGTAATTGAGGTACGTATATATGTGCAAATTTATTCTGCAGTTTATTTTTTTTCATGATTTAACTAAAAACAAAATTGAAATTAAATTTTACTTTATGAAAGAAAAAGGATAAAGTCATTTCATCGATGATTCCAAAACGGAGTCCAAAACTTAATGTATTGAATTCTGAAAAAGTTGGGACTAAAAATTTTGATTTGAAAAAAGATAATTTAAATCACAACTTCGCATATGATGGAAATTCAATAGCTCATAATCTGGTAAAAAAAAATTCTATTTTAATTAAATTTAAATGTTTTTAAATAATATTTTTACTGTAGCAATATTTATATAAATATAGGTTCCCTGTGAGTCGTCGCCGTTTACTGAAAATCATTCTGATTCTACATTTACAATAGCTACCAATATTAAACCAAAAACACTGAATCATGATAAATATGAATTGGATCTTTCCAGTGATTCAAACACATCTAAAAAATTTAATGAATTTAATCAAACAGTTGATATATCAAGATCATATGATGAGTTGAATTTAATAAAAAATGGGGGCATCGATTCTTCAAATTCAAATGAAACTACACAAGAGAGATTAGACGCTATGAAAAAACAGTTATCTAAAAAACTGAATCAAACGAAAGTATCAAATAATCCAATAAGAAATAAACGAGTTCCAAAGTCAAAAGCTTTAAACAAAGATAGTAATCCCAAAACATCTTCAGATTCTTCACCAGATGAAGTAATAGATTCATCATATGAATTTAGTGATAATAGTATAGAAAAGCAAGATAGCACACTCATCCCATTGTTAAATTTAGAACGTGAAAATATAGAATTTGATGAAGAATTTGTACAAAATAATAGCAATGATAACTTCCATATCGACGATATAAATATTAAATGTCAAGAACTAGAAGAAAAGGCCCTGCAAGAAAGATTTATGGTCGAAGATATATTAGATAAATACAGTAACAAGATCATGAATAATTCTGATAAAAATGACTTTGAATTAAAACGAGAAAGAAACAAAAATTTCTCAGATTCATCCACAAAAGAAATTAAAAATGTCAAATCAGTTATGAAAAATCTTGAAGTTAATAACAATGATAAAATTTCGAACAGAAAAATGTCTTCAGATTTGGATGAAGAAAAAAAGAAAAAGCTTTTAGCAACCTTAAAAGCCATAGACCGTGGAGATGATGACGGTTTAAATTTTAGAAGTATTCAAAAATTCAAAAATAAAGACCAAACTTCCAAAAATTGATATTATCTTTTGCAGATTTTTATTAAAATTCTGTTGTAAGGGGACCATTTTATATATATAAATAGGAAAATTTCGATTTGTTTCGATGTTGAATATTATCTTAAAAAGAATTAAAAGTAATATAAAGTTGCATGAATTGAATTGAATCATCTATATAAATATAATTATCAAATTTTTATGAAATATGATTATTTGAATTCCTTTATTATAAAAATGATTATTTTCAATACTTAAGTGATTAGATATGTATATCATTATTTCCGCTGCATATAAACTGATAAAAATCTGTATCTAACACAGTTTTCCATAACCTTTTTCCAATTCTTATACCCACTATCAACAAAATTATTTATAAATTAATTATAGATAATTACTTTTTGTTTCTAAAAATTGAAATTTTAAACAGAATAATAATCGTTAAATTCAGTTTGTTTTATTTGTTACAAATATTCTCTCAAAATTTTCACAAACCAATGGTTTTCGATTACTTATCTTGGTTTAACACACTTGTAAATACGTTATTAAAATTCAGTTTTTTCAATTCATTTAAACTGTTGATATTGCTTATTTCACATCTGTTTTGTATTATTTAAACAAAAAAATTTGTAATGGCATTTTTCAAAAACAAAAATTATGTTAATAAAGAACTATATATAAACAATGAGCTTTTATTAAATGAACTCAAATGTGTTGCTTGTAAAAAATATATGGCACCGCCGATACGACAATGTTCAAAAGGTATTTTTTTTCTATATACTTTTAAAAAAATAAATTTTAGATACTAACGTTTTCATTTAAATCATTCAATTAATTTTATCAAACGTAGGGCATAGTCTTTGTGGAAAGTGTGGAGTTGAAAATACATGTTTATATTGCAAAAGTAATATTTCTACTATCAGAAATATTCATTTAGAAAATATCGCTTTGAAAGTAAAATATCCTTGTGAAAATTTAGCTGGTGGTTGTAAATGTAAGTAGCTATTATATATAATAAAAAAATTAGTTAAGAACATCATCATCAATTTATTTGATTTTTAGTAATGTTTGCATATTCAGAACTCGATGAACATCAAATACGTTGTGGACAACGTTTCCATAAATGCCTATTGAGTAGCGGACATTGCACATGGAATGGCAGAAGATCAGAATTGGTTGGGCATGCGAAATTTGCACATTCAAAAGAACAAATGATGCTGAAAAATACCACATTTGCTTGTGAAAAATTTAAAGATATTCCCAGTCATAGCCGTTTAGTAAACGCATACAAAGAAGTTTTTTGGTACCATTATGAAAATAATGAAGACACAGCCTTTTGGGCAATCCAATATTTGGGTCCAGATATCAGTTGCTCAAATTACTCGTACGATTTTAAAATTCATCATTCAGACGATATGACGAGATGTATTTGTTTTACAAACATCGAATGTCTGAGAAATAATGACAATGTGAGTTCAAATATATTATGGTCATTAGTTCATATTAAATTAGATGAGATTGAAAATTATCTTTCTGAAGATGGGAAAGCTACATTCAGTCTGAAAATTCGGAAAAACAAATTAAAACAGAAAAAAGAGAAATAAGATATATATTTATTAAAGTATATATCTACAATGCGAGAAATTTCACAAATTAATATGGTTTACAAGCAGTAGTTTTTATACATTTTCCTCCATGGCAATCACGTACATATCCTGGAATACAAATACAACCCGGCTTACACTCTTTGCAAACAGGTTTTCCTAAAGTAGCGCAGGTTTGTTGAATGTTTGGTGCACAACTGACATATGTTTCATATTCACCGCATGCTGTAAAAATTAACGTTCATTAAAATACAGCATGACCATATAAAATATATTTATATTCCAATTATTCACCGCATTCTTCAGGTTTGACACATTTTCCATTTTTCTTGACGAAACCTGCTTTACAGAAACATCCTGGTTTGCAAACATCTAAGCATGCTATTTTTAAATCTTTATTTTCACAGGTTTTTTCACAAGCTGATCCACAATCGTTCCATTCTTCGTTTTCTCCGGTGCATGGTCTAGCTGAAAATCGATTTATCAAATTAAGTGGTTTTCATTAATCAAAAATGGTTGTGTATACTTCAATAAAATAAATATAATTTACTGTTCACCCCAAGCAAACAATCATTTTTGTTAGTGCAAAGCTGTAATATTTCAAATTTATTAATGATATCATTGATATAAGTAATAAAAATAACGAAATAATATTGAAAATGATACTCACTTATATTCAGATTAGCTGACATACTTACCATTGCTCTGTTTGGGATTTCATTTATTTAATACATTAAGACTAGGGCATGCAATTCGGTTAACCGGTAAACCAGTTTACCGGTTAACCGGCCCAAAATATGCCTTCGGTAATTACCGAAAAAACTACCAGTAATTAACGGAAACGATTTTATTGTGAATTAAGGGCAGGAACAGATATATTACCGTGGAATAAAATTTTGAAAGGGCACTTTTATGAGTGTGAGGGGCGCCACTATGGTTTTGCAAACCTAGGGGGGAGGTAGTAATTATTTATTGTATTATATGTAACATATGATGGATTTTCATATCTACCCCCCTCCCCATGGATTTCCAAATATATATTTTATATAATGTTTGGGTTTTAATCAAGAACATTGTTTGTTTTTAGTAAAAGTAAACCACATAAAGTCATACTTTAATCATTTAATTTACATAAATTTTTTTTTTTCATTTACCGGTAAAACGGTAACGTGATCAATTATTTACCGTTTACTGGTAATCGAAATTTGACAGTAAATTGCATGCCCTAATTAAGACTATAATAGTTTAGAGACTAATCTTTAATAGTTTTTTGTGTTTTATTTTTTTTAAATATAGAAATTTTACAAACTTATATGCAGCTTCAAAATATTAATCAAAATTGAACAATATTCATGATGGTCTATTTTTTATAATTTATTAAAAAAAAATTTTGAAGCTTTCAATTAAGTCAAAAATTATAAATTTCTTATTAAATATATTCAATTTAATTATAATTATTTTAATATTTTGTGATATTTAACAATTCTGTAATATATTTTTTTATTGATTACATTTTTTCAATTTTCATTGAACATTATTCATGTACTTAATACTTATCAGTGCTATGAAGACACTTGTAAATCTTACACAGAATACTTGAGATTACGATTGTATTTTGTCTATTTGTACATAAAAAACAACAATTCATAATTCTTCAATATTACTTTAAACAAATCACACATGTTATTTGGAAGCTGATATAAAGACAAATAACAAAACATTTAAAAGCATAAAATACAAAGATTAATTAATACCCATTCCCTTCACATAATACTTACGACATTGAGAAAGTAATATGCATTTTCCTGTACTGTTTTTAACGTAGCCTGCTTTACACTGGCAACCTCTTATTTTGCAAGGTGCTTTGCAATTTGCAAATTTGGGCGCTTCACATGTACCTCCTGGACAAGGGTTTGGACAACTTACAATTTCAGCGTTAGGATCCAAGCAACCTATTCAAAAGATTTATCTCTAATCATTTGCATATTAAGATGTATTAAAAAATAATGAAAGATTAATGACATTGATCAGGTTTGACACATTCTCCGCCTTCGACTTGTCTTATAAGACCTGTTGCGCATTCACAGCGAGGTTTACATATTCTATCATTATCTGGTGCACAGTCAAAGGCCATTCCAGAAAGATGGAATTCACAAGTTTCTTCCGGTGGACAGGACATTGGGCATGGATTGTAAATTTGATTTTTGGGGCAAGAAAACTTGGCTGAAGTATCAAAATAAATTTGAAATTATTTAAAAACTAACTAATAACAAAAAAAATTTAAATGTGACCGATTTGTTAAACGTATTTGAAAACCACTCACGTGGACATTCTTTGATAGGAACACAAACGTTTTGTGCATTTCTTGCGTATCCATCAACACAATAACACTTTTCATTACATTGAATATTAACAATAGGACATGTATCTCCTAAAGTAGCACATGTAGTGTCACAAGCTGATCCACAAGCGAAAACTTCGTTAGGACCGCATGAAGCTGTTGAAAGTATCATGATTGATAAAAGCAGTTTCATAGTTTGAAATTAAGTATGTATATTGAAATATTTTATATTTATATAACGTACGACAATCTTTAGGCAAAATGCATTGTCCTTTATAATTTTGAACATATCCTTGTTTACAAACACATCCGCCTGATGCTATACAAATTTCTTGGCATATCCTTGGCTTGTCTTTATTTGCACAAGTAATAGGACAAACATTTCCACATGGATTGAAAATGGCATTTGGATCAGCACAATATTGAGCTATTAAAAATTAAAGAAATAAAATCACAGCAAATTTATGTAACAAAACAGCAAAACTTCCCACACCAATATCAAAATTATTCAAAAAAACTAAAACTTAAAAATCAAACGCGAACTTGTACTGCATAAAATATCTAATATACACACGGCATTGGTTTTCAGGAATACATTTTCCTTCATTGTCACGTAGATATCCTGAACGGCATATACATCTTGGGTCGCATTCAGTTACAACTGCAGCACATGCAAAACCACCATCAATAAACTTTGCACATCTTTCATCCAAACAATACGTTGGACATGAATCATACACTTCATTTTGCCCAGTGCATGTCAATGCAGCTAAATTCAAATTAATTATTTAATTTTGAACATATAATTCAATAACCATTTTTGAAGATAAATGTAAAATTAACATACGACACTTTTGAATAGGTATACAAACTCCATCTGAATTTCTTCTGTAGTTAAATTCACATTTGCATGCTGGTTTACAATTATTTGGGTCTGGTCCAGCACATTTGAATTGTTTTCCAATGGCGTCACAAGTACGAGGTGGGCAATTATTATAACACAAATCTAATTCTTCGTTTGCGTTACAATCTATCAAAATTTAAATTTACTTATCAAATAAACGATGAATTTTAGGAAAACAAACTGCGATTGAAAAAATAGCATACCACATTGTTCTGGTGGGACACATTCGTTCTTTGAATTGCGGAAGAATCCTGATTTACAGTCACAGCCCGGATTGCAGACAAGGAAATTGCAAACGATATCTTGTCCTAAATTAGAACATCTTTCTCCGCAAGGTGAAACACATTTGGAATATATTTCATTTTTTCCTGTACATTTTCTATTTTCTAAAAATTTTTAATACGATCATGAACTGATTTTGTTTATTTAATTCAATCATATATGAAAAGTGAGCTTACCACATTCTTCTGGTTTCACGCATACTCCATTTTTATTCCTTATGTATCCTTCTTCACAAATACATCCTGGTGCACAAGATGGTCTGCAGGCTAAATCCAAATCGTATGTGTCGCAATTTTTCTGACAGGAATTATTACCACATTCAGAATACACTTCATGAATTCCAGTACATTTTTTAGCTATAAATATCATTCAAATTTTGAATATTTAAGAATTAAATTTTGCAAAGGGGCTGGTTTTCTTATATTAGTTGTTATTCACTTTGATCTTTGAAATTTGAAATTTTCTGATATTCGTATTATATATTTATTTAAGTCTTCAGACAACTTGAAAACAGATTTTTTTTTTATCAAATAAATATATTCCTAGGTTTTTAATTGAAACATAAATTGTTTTATTTTTTTGTCATAAGTAATTTAATTGGAAAATGTTTTATCAGTACTTTAGCACAAAAAAAAAACCTAGAATTTTTTATTGGGCAAACCGATTTAGAAATTTATAACAAAACATGAAATGTGTTGATTTAATAAAAACAAAATAGTGTGATTTTAACTATGTAATTTGTATACATATACTATGTTTGAATCAAGTTCAGATTTTTTTGTATAAATAATACAAATAAGTATATAAACTATTGATAGTTCATAAATGAATAAAAAAATTACAGTTTTTTAGTTTAGTTTTAAACTTAAATTATAAAACTAAGAAATCAAAATCACAATGTAAACAATTAATAGCCCTAAATGCTCTAAATATGCCCTTCTTTTTTTTCTATTTTCTGTACTTACGACATTCGTTTAGTGGGACACACACTCCAACTTCATTTCTAAGATATTCAGGACGACAGAAACATCCAGGTTCACAAAACTGTGATGGATCACATCTTTTATTTAAATCTGGTTCAGCACATGTGCTTTCGCATGCAAAACTTCCGCAGTCTTTAAATATTTCAGTGGGTTTACATTGATCTAAAAACAAAAATAATAAAATTTAATTCCAAGATTAATCAAAGAACTTTTATTTATTACATAATAATTAAAATTAATTAAATGACTTACAGCATTGTTTTTGTGGAACACAAACACCATTTTTGTCTCTCAAATATCCTTTTTGACAAATGCAACCAGGGTAACATCCAGGAAGATACGTACATTTTGTGATCAAATTTGGATCTTCGCAAGTATTTTGACAACCATGGTTATCACATTTGGAGAATATTTCGTTGGGTCTAGCACAATCTGTCAAAGATTCATATTTATCAATAAAATATATTATAGGAATAATATACTTATTAAAAAAAAAAAAGTAATAATACCGCAATTTTCTGGTAAAACGCATGCATTTTTAGAATTTCTCAAGTATCCTTCTTTGCAAATGCATCCAGCGATGCATGCACCTTTACAAACCATTGAAATTTGTGGATTTTGGCAAGTATTTTGACATCCATTATTACCACATTCTGAATAAACTTGATTTAATCCACATGCTACAAAAAAAAAAAAAACAGTATTTAATAATCATTCATAAATTATGATTTTCTAAACATAAAACTAAATAAAATCATATAAGTACATAATAAACAAATAATATACAAAATGTATTATAATTTTGAGTGGTATATACATATTTTTCAGTTTGGAATATTTTATTACAAATAATTAACTCTGCTAAAACTTTAGCTATTATCATTAAGTGTTACTATTAAAAAATATTTTATTTCTTTTAGAAATTAATTTCAAAAGATTTGAACATTGCTTTAATTTTTTAAAAAGAGTCGTGATAAAATAATTAAAAAAAAACTATCATACATAAATACATTCAATGAGTTAAGTATTACATCATTTAATTTTTAAAACATTTTTCCATGTGAATCTATTTTTTTTTAATAAATGTATCAATGACAATTAAAATACATTAATACGTATATCCCATACTTGGTTTTGTTGGAACAGCTTTAGTGGTACTCGTACTTTTTGCTGTTGGAACAGTTTTAGTAGTAGCCGTACTTTTTACTGTCGGAGCACATTTAGTGGTAACAGTACTTTTTACTGTCGGAGCACATTTAATGGGAACATGGGGAGGCCGTGCTGGAACGGTTACCGGGACTTTCGTCACCGCAGGGTAAGAAAGAGTGGTGGCTCCGATTGAGGAAAACCACGCAATCACCAACACCGTCGACAATAGCGCAATACGAGCCATGGCCAACGTTGTCCGATGGACGATCGACACTGAATGCCATGGTGGACGATGTAAACAGTTGTCGAAAGCGCAAGTTTGTTAAGTACAGTGGATATTCGAATTGCGAGTTTCCAGTGCAACGGAAGTGTGGTCGAAATTTAATGCGGTTTTTTTTTGTTTTTTCCGAGGTCGTGTGGATGAAAAGTGAAGTTTTTAAATAAATATAAATATTGTATGTTGTAATTCGTATTTTTTAGTTGTATGAAAGATTTAAATCAAAGGTCATGTACCATATAAATAGTTTTGTATAAATTAATGCGATTGTTTTTCGGTATAATAGATAATCATTTGATTTATACAATTTATAGAATATAAACTGATTTTAACGGAAATACCTTGATACATATTCATACAATGTTGCATGGAGTGAAAATTACAATAAAAAACATTTGTTTTATTACAATTAAAACTCACGAACGAATCGTAAAATATTAATATGCAATACTAATATAGATTTTATTGAAAACTTGCTCAAATATCGAAAAACATTATATGAGCCGTTCAGTGCACACAATGACTAACTCCATAAATCAAAAAGTTGAGAAAATCGACGAAACAATCGCATTGTTTTTTTAAATTCCCTTTTTATAATATAAATTCAAATAAATATTGTAGAATGCATAAATACAGATTTAGTGCATTTGAGTTGCATTATTGCAATGATTTAGATTAGAGTATGGAATTAATAAAAATGACCCTGAAATAAATGATTTATTATTCAATGGCTAAAAAATTTTTGTCGTTTTTTGATGTTAATCTTTATTATTCAGAAAAGTTATTTTAAACATAAATAGTTATGACTATACCAAGTGCTTTAACACTTAAATTCAAGATTTTTTAAAAAGTGGAGTTAATCAGTCTGTGCACTGAACGGCTCATATGTTTCTTTCGATAAGAAAAAATATAGAAAATTATAATGAGCGAACACAGGTTGTACCACTTGTACCGATCATTATAAAGCAATTTTCTGGAATTTTGTTTACAACATTAAATATCCAACGAATTCACAATACACTGAACATAATGAAATATGTGATGGGGAATTCCCTATTTTGTTGTTTAGTTCGTTTTACTATGTAGCCATCATGGTAATGTCGATTTTGACGTAACACTAACATAAAAAAGCTTGAAAAAAAGGAAGTCACGATTCGGTCAGGTCTTTCGATGAAATATTGTTTTTTTATTATTAAAAATTATTATTTTTATCGGTTTCGTTCGAGAATTTGTTTTCGATAAAGTTTGCCGTCTTATCGAGTGTTTTTTTTAAACACCGCTGTCTAAATAATGTATGTGTAAACACATTGAATAATGTATATTTATCATTTATGATTAATTCATATCGAATGATATAATTAAATATTTGATTTTTTCTCAACCTTTTTCAAAGGCTATATAAGAAAATTGACATTAATATTACGTACTATTATTATACAATTTAATTATAAAACAATGAAAAGGAAAATCTGTAGACATCTTTTGATGAAAAACAAAAACTGATTGTTATTCTAAGAAATCAATGAGGATAAACAAGTTTGAAAAAAATTCTACGAATCACAATATAGATCGACAAATTTATAAATCGAAATAAAAATAAAATTTGTAAACTTTTAATAAAACGATCAAGCAAATCATGCCATAACGACAAGCAAGGTGACATAAGAAAATAAATATTGTATCAGATGATTCTAAAAGGGCAAATTTAAATACTCGTGCAAAAATAAAAGGAAAAATTACGCTTCGATTTGAATTTTCGATATTTCGCAGAAAATATTGTCATGTAAATTAAAAACATTTATAAGCCACAAGTACATTTGAAGAGGATTTGCATAAAGTGTGTTTACTATGCATAAACATTTGTCTCTGGTTTATGTTGAATCAAGTGTTAAAATGAAGAAAAAGCTATTGTGTTATTACGTTCTGACGTAAATTGATTTAATGGATCAAACTTGTTTGAAGTCAATTTATTACAATTCTGAAACATCTGAAGAAATTATCATTAAATATTGCGTTCTCTTTTTGTGTTATTTTACAAAATGTAGATTTTTGTTGTTTATAGTTATATTCATTGAAATACGAGAAGATCAATATTGATTATTTAAGATTGTAATAATGTCTTAAAAATGACAGCAAATAGTAAAACAATAGATATTACGCATGACTGCGTATAGAAACAAAATAATTAGTCGGTGTAAACGAGTATAAGGTGAGATGAAACAGTAAATTAAACAAGGTTAATATTTCAGAGACGAAATTTATTTCATAGTTTCAAAGCGAGAAATTCTTAAGTATAAAAATGTCATTCATAAAAGAAAGTTATCTGATTTCTAAGCTGAAAAAGCAAAGAGACAAAAACATATAAAATTGTCCAAGTTTAGTAGTTGGAAGTTGCGAAGATGGGTTGTTTAATTATGATAATAATCATTAATTTCAATCAAATCAAATCAAAATAATTTAATTTAATAAATGCATGTATAAATGTGTTGTTATGTAGTTTTAAGTTAATTAATCATTTGTATAATAGTTGCATTGCTTTCAATAAAACTTAAGAATTTTTATCTACATATTTGAATATAACTGATAATAATCGTAATATTATTAAAAATTATGTTATTCATTTTACTTCTGCTATACAGCCACTTTTAAATGCACTGATGATATAACGATTAAAATAAAATAAAATCATCAGCATTTTGATTATAACCAATAAATTATAGTTAAATTTCATTTTTTTACGTGGGAATCTGAAAAACAATGAATCAAAATATTACAGAGTCTATGCACCAGACAAATTTTTATTTTTAATAATTTTCATTACCACAATTTTCTGGATGTATGCATTTTCCCTCTTCGTTCCTCACATATTCATGTTTACAAACACAGCCTGCTCTGCAATACGGCCTACAATATTCGAGATTTATCGCGTTGCATCTTCGTTGACAATTATTATTTCCACACAGAGAAAACATTTCGTTTTCATCACAAATAGTATGGATCACTGAAATATAAAAAAAATCGATTCGATTAATTAAACGATGACTATTTATTATTTATACAAATAACCCCAATTTTTACCGCATTCATCAGGTGATATGCACTTTCCATATCTATTTTTCACGTAACCATTTTTACATACGCATCCAGGTTGGCATTTAGCTTTACAATTGGATTTCGATAGCATATTTTGGCACGTTTGTTGGCAAATTGTTTTTCCGCATTCGGAGTATATTTCGTTATCTCTCTCACATTTCGGAATTCGAACTGGAAAAATATTCAAGCAAAATATTTTCAATTATCAAAATCATCGACATGCGAAAAATAAATTAATTTCCATACCACACTGATCAGGTCGAATACATTGTTCACGATTATTTCTAACGTAGCCTTTTTCGCAAATACAGCCCGGTTTGCATTTTTCTTTGCATCGATGTCTGGTATTTGGAATTAATGATATAACGTTATGTGCATAGTTTTGACAAGTTAATTGGCATTCGTTGTTTTCGCAGTTTGTGTACACTTCGTTGTCTTCATTGCACTTTCGATGATCATCTATATGGTTTCATATACGAGGATGAATTCGTATATTATTTTTTTAAATATATTTTTATTAATGTAAAATACATACAGCAATGATCGATGGGTACACATTTTCCATTGTAATTTCTTTTGTAATTCAGTTTACATTTGCAACCTTTTCTACATACATCAGTAGGAATTTCTTGACATTTATAAAATTTTCCATGAGCACGACACGTGTCAGGTGGACAAGGATTAAAACATTCGTCTAACACTTCATTTTCAGGACACGTTATAATATCTTTAACAATTATAAATATCAATAGAAAAAAATAAATATCATATTGAAAATATAAAGCAAGTGGAAGAGGCATTCTAGACTACAAATAAAAAGTCGTTGTGTAAATGAACATTTTAATTTGTGTATTTTATTTAATACAATGTTCGAATAGGATACTTATTTCATTAAATATAATTGAAAGATTTCATTGTAAATTAATTATTGTTTTTTTTTATACCGCAGTTATTTGGACGGACACAAATCCCATTTTGATTTTTGAAAAATCCATGGGCACAAATACAGCCAGAAATACAATCTGCAGTGCAATTTGGTTTAGTATCGCGATTTTCGCACGTCATTTGACAACCGTTATTATTGCAATCTGTATAAACTTCATGAGGCTTGTCGCAAATGTGACGGTCTTCTGAAAAAATAAAATTGGCAAATCGAAATTAAAAAAAAAAAAAAAAAACATCCAAAATGTTTCTCGAATCAATTTTATCAAATGTGAGAATATCGGATGAAAAATCGCGGAAAAGTATAAATTCAGGGGGGGATTCAGCAGGGTTCTAGAGCCCTAGGCCTGCGGTTGCAAAAAAGCCCGGCTTCGATCAATTTTATAAAAAAATGTTCTCACTATCTTTAATTGAATCTATCAATTCTGTTCGTGTCCGTATTATATTTATATAATTCAATTTGTCGGTACTTACTAAAAAACTATGTAATAAAAAAAATCGGTGAAAAGAGATAAAGTTTCTGGCCCTAGGTCCGATTTCAAGATGTGGGGGCCATGATTAACATATCCCAAAAAAATACATTTTTTTCCTGAAATCAGGATATTTAAAAATTAAATATATAATTAGTTGAACATAAACGTTAAAATATTCTCATAGGATAGTATTTAAAATATAATACTATTTATCTTGTGATAACCATATTAATCATAATTGTTGCATTTTGTTAACAGAAAACTATAAAAAAAACACTGCTAGTCATATTTTAGAATTATATTATTATATATAAGATTTTAATAATTAAAAATAGAGAACATTTTACTTTAATCGAAAAATAAGAAATTCTCTTTTTTTTAATACTAAAATAGCTACTAAAATCTCGTGTAATATTCACACTTTAGCAATTAAAATGAAGCAATAAGACGTAAATAAATCAAACTATTAAACAAGGATTAGAGTATTCTTTCAACATTTAACAAGATTCCTTGCAAATTCTACAAGTAAATATATTTCACGAATATTTATCACGTATTTTTTTATAAAACGACATGACAACATGGCACTTAAATCGTAAAGCGTTGTTTTTTTTAATTTCCAAAAAAGAATCGAAATCTCTTTTTGAAAAAAACTTTGGAATCTATCTTAATTGTTTTATGATAATCCGTTTGTCTAGACTCAACGGGGAAGTTTATTTCGGCCGTAAATAATATAATCAAATGAATCAACGCAAAATAACTGCAGTGACGATGAATTCGAAACAGCTGTGCAAAACCTTTTTGACAAATGGGCAAATTTTCCATTTTTTCAATTGCTCACGGACCGCAATAAGAAGCAAAAAATATTTGATATAATTGAAAATACTTCGACAATTAGCACCGCAGTCAAAAACATTTTCCAATTTTTATTAATGTATCATACATAAGATGTATACATCATCATCATTAGCAGCCTATAAGTTATCCACTGCAGGACAAGGCCTTACCAGACAAATGCGGCAGTCTAGGCTATACCTCACCGCGCTAGCCCAAGTCGTATTTCGGTGAGGGAGGGATGTATACAAACAAAAACAAAAACAGTGTAGTGTAAAATTTCTCAAAATGCAATATTTAAGCAATTTAAATTGTAAATGTAGGTGTCGGCAAACTTTTTTTGGAAAGGGCCAGACCGTAAAAATTTGAGACTCAGCGGGCCGGATAGCAAATTCGAAGATATTTATAAGGATAAATTTACTCAAATAGCGACAAAAAAATCTCAACATTTTAAAACTAATGGATCTCAAAATAGTTATTTGAAAATTCAAATGCTAGTTTCAGAAAATATTTTTACATGCAGGTAAAATCAAGAAAATTAGCATTAACGAATAGCGCCGCAGATAATTTTTTTCTTCGTTTTTTTTATTGATTAAATCTATACTATTGATAACAACGTAATTTTATTTTTAAGTACGTAATTTTGGAAAACAACCACTTCCAATTGAGGTCTGACAGAAGCTCCTCAATTGTATATTACATTTAAATGGATTTTGAAATATGGAAATTTTTGCACTTGTATCAAGACCTAGAAAATGCTTTTGTAACTATAGTTTAACAATAAGTTCAGAAAATACATATATCTGCTGGTTTTTTTTTTGAGGGTGAGAATTTATAAATTGATCCTAAATTTATATAATTTTAATTTTTAGTCCGCGGGCCGGAACGAAAACAGGCAGCGGGGCGGAGTTTGCCGATATCTGAATTATAGCATTGGATCAGAGCTTTACAACATAATTTTGTCTGCCATTTTTTCCACCGTTTTAATTAAAAATTAAAAATATTCTGCTGTAATTTGCCAATTCTAGGACACTTAAGAATAGTGCTTAACCTGCGTATTCTCATGGTACGTCACTTTTGTCAACGCTTTGCTATAAATTTCGTTCATTCATTTTCCGTTATTTTCTGCTACAAGCAATTGATTTGAAATTTTTATTAGTGGTAACTAGTCAAAGTTAAATTTCAAAACTAATCCCACTATAAATTAAACGAAACGTTTTAGATAATTTATTATTTAGTCGGCGGACCGTAGTAAATGTTATGGCGAGTTTCAAGTTGTGCATCACTGATTTAAAATGACTCTATATGAGCATACGATCCAAATTTGCATATTCATACTACGAGACCAGTTCAGTTTTTTGCACAACGTTTTCTAAAACGATCTGATGATATTTTATTCAAATGCGAATTCTATGTTTGTTTTTGATTAGATTTTGCATACATTTAAAGGAAAAACAAGCTACATTTTTTTCAGCAACACAAATGTTCGGTCGTTGACTTTTGACACTAAACAATCAATAAACATTTTTTTCTAGATTATAACTTACGACAGAGTGACAGGAACTCACATGCCGCTGGATTTTTTTTTAAAGCTTAATTTGCATTTACAAACTGATTTGATGGAAGCTTTACACTTTGTTTTTTGCCAGACACAGGTGTCGAAAACGCTGAACATTTAACTTGGAGATTATGGGATATTTTTTTGATGTAGAAGAATAGTTAAATTTATTGCTATGCATTATAAAATATATGATGTCACGATTCGTAAACAAAGCGCAACGTTATATAAAAAAAGATAAATTATTTAAATATGAAAATACAAATGTGCGAACTTATTTTCAATAATAATCGTCTTCGTGTCTTCATTTGGTTATTTTGGTGGAAAAAAAATGCTAATCGCATCAATAAAATCAATATTTCGCTTATTTGATATATCAAAATAAATTTTTGTGTTTGAAAAAAAAATGATATACTGAAATCCAAAATTTATAATTTGCACATTTTGTAAATATCAGATATCATTTAAATATGAATGTGGAGATAAATCCTTATTATTAATAATCAAATTGTTTTTTAATTAATGTTTATAGTCGACTTAATTCAAAATATTCAAATAGCTATATCAAATATAATAGACGGTATAATGTACATATCATAATTTACGATTAGAAGAGACTACTAGCCGAAGAAATAATAAAATTGCGAGTTATTATTATTGTTTTACATGAAAGTATAATGAAATAGAAGCGTTTTTTAACACTTTAATAAAGAGATATTTTATGAATTATTCATAACTTTTTTATAAACACATGTCGGATAATATTATAGAAGTGTAAATCAATTAGTAAATTCGGTATACATTTGAAAATATGAATAGAAGAAACATTTACATATGTGATTTTCTTATAAAAATATAAAATATTTTGATACTGAAAAATAATTAGATTTTTATTGTTATAAACGGCATTATTATAGCGAAATATTCAATACAATTCAATATTTACCACATTCATAGTAAGAAACACATTTTCCTTCTTCATTTCTGAAATGGCCTCGTCCACAAATACACCCAGGAATACACGGCCCAATACAATTCTCTTTAGGATTTCGATTTTCACACATATTTTGACACGAATTATTGCCACAAGGTGAATACACTTCACGAGGATCATTACACTTTGGTATTGAGGCTGAAAACAAAGATTTAACTCATCATATCGAAACAGCTATAGGAAAAATTTATTATAAAAAAAAGCTTAAAAAATACCGCATTCTTGATGAGACACGCATTTTCCATCATTGTTTCTGAAAGAACCTGGACGACAATAACATCCTGGTTTGCAATTTGTTGAGCGACGGCATCTTTCCCGATTCCGAAGATTTTTCACATCGTCACAAGTTTGTTCGCATTCTGGTTTTCCGCAATCAGAATACACTTCATATGATCCACACAAAACTTTTTTGTGAAAAAAAAAAAACAAAAATATGTTAATTAATAGACAGAATTCGATAAAACGATCGATGAACCCAAAAGAGTTCTATCTAGTAAGAACTAGAAATTAGTATAATTTTCACAAAGATAGTTAAAAAAAAACAGGTTTGA
Source organism: Hydropsyche tenuis (assembly GCA_009617725.1). NCBI lineage: Eukaryota > Metazoa > Arthropoda > Insecta > Trichoptera > Hydropsychidae > Hydropsyche > Hydropsyche tenuis. Next base: position 2,197,997 of record VTON01000028.1, read on the forward strand.
CGGAATGCTATTGTTTTTTTTTTTCTTTTAATGAAACACCCATTTAAAAACTTTAATATAATACGCAAAAGAATCCAATCAAAAATTTAACAAATTAATTGATAGTATCGTAAAATGTTTTTTTTTTGTTGACTGATTCATTTGATCCTTTTGCCAATTTGAAAAAAAATATTATTTAGAGCTGTGCTGACAGATCGTATAATATATAGATTTTTTTTAAAGATCTCGTGATTTTCCGTCACGAATCGAGTCATCGAATTTATTGACCGCGTTGAAATTTATTACAACACGCAATTCACGAGATGAGTGTTAATAAAATTTCTCATTCCGGATGTGCGAGTATCTACTATAATTAAACATTAAAAAAAATAGTATTGGATTTAGAACAGACGCTTCACGAACATGAACTCTTTAATCAATTTATTTTTATATAAAATTAAGTACATGTTGCACTAGTTTTATCGTCCTAAAAAAATTTAAGATTACAAAATAAAAAAATAAATCCTATCCAAAAGAACTATTCGTGTAGTAATCTTTTCAACTTTATGGGTGTCTCTGCGAGAAACTAAAGTTCATTGACTTCGTTAAGTCGTTATCGGTTTGACGATGATGGCGTTTGATCTGATCCGTCGAAAAAACTAAACATTTTTTAGAAAAGAAAAAAACAACTCGGCATAAATAGACACTGTGCAATCGTAGAATATTAAATTCTTCGATATATTTTGAAGATAGCCACAAATTTCTAACGTTCTTGTTGAAAAAAATTGCATATTCATATGATTATTTTACATTTGCAAAACAGGATGAATATTCATAACACTTTTTTTTCCCTTAAACGAGTAATTATTGCTGAACTCAAATGAAAAGAACGTATAGATTAAAAAAAAAGATATCTCTACATTTGAAAAATAGACATATTTTTCTTAACTCATTAGCGATACATCGAATTTGAATATCTTCAATGGACATTTCGATTCTAAATTATAACATTACATATACATTCTTCACTAGTCTGACAGGGTCAAGTTGTGAGACGAGGGCAAATCGAAAAAAAAAAACTCCTTACTTATTTAAATTTGATTAGATTTAAATAAAAAATATATATATAACTTTAAATAATTTTAATGTTTTTTTTTTACCGCACTGTTCATTCGGCACGCAAATTCCCAAGGCGTTTCTTCTGAAATTTTTTACGCATTTACATCCTTTAACGCACGGATCACGGACATCGTCGCGACATTTATACAATTTTCCGAAAGTTTCACAACTTTCAGGTGGACAACGTTTCTTGCAGTTTGTAGGCTCTTCATTTTCTGGACATTCTAGAATATCTGAAAATCAATGAAAAAAAAAACATCGCTGCAAATTATTGATGCTATTAAAAATTACAGGTTTTTTAAAAATTAATCGTGTTATTGATTTTAATGTTTTAGATAATCGCGAAAATAATTATTTTATATAATGATAGAGAAGAATAAGAGGTATACATATATTTATGATCTAAAAAAAGTTTATAACAAGTTATATGTTATGTATCGTGTAAAAATGCAATAAAGAGTTTAGTGCATAGTTTAGTTTTATGGCTTAAATTTTGATAAGTATATCAAAATTTATAATACCAACGATACAAGAACGGAGTTAACTGTTTTTATGGGCAAGAACATAACGTAGCTTGCGATTTTTCGAAGTTTTTATATATAATTACCACATTGATCGGGAGTAACACAAAAGCCTTTATCGTTTCTCACATATCCATCGCTACATATGCATCCTGCAACACATTCTCCACGGCAGTTTATCTTCTTAAAAGCTTCATAATTACGACAAGTCTTTTGGCAATTATTTTTTTCACATCGTGAATATGTTTCGTTAGGTTTTTCACAAATCGGTTGCGCTATAATGGTTGAAAATTTTATTTTATTTTATTAATAAATCTACAAAAGTGCTATTATAGTGTCTAATTTTAAAACATACGGCATTGATTATAAGGAACACAAATTCCTTTTTTGTTCCTTTTATAATCTTTCTTGCACCTGCATCCTTTCTTGCAAGGTCTTAGATCAATCGGAGGACATTTATGACTTTTTTCTATAGAATCGCAAGTATCAGGAGGGCATGGATTAAAACAATTATCCATTTCCTCTCCTGGGGGACAAATATCTAGACAATGCAAAAAAAATTTATATTTAGAAATGTTTCAGTCGAAAAACAATTATACACTGTTTTTAATTCACCTGGACATTCTGAATATCTGACGCAATTTCCTCGGGAATCACGCACATATCCTGGTTTACAATCGCATCCAGGATTACATTTCGAGGTGTGGCATTTTTCATTTCTTGCGAAATTATCACAAGTTTTTCTGCATGATGATATGCAATTGGAATAGATTTCGTTTGGTTTACTGCAAATCTTATCTTCTAAAAAGTATATTTTGATCATGAACATTAGCAATTTTCGATACCTATTAAAATGTAATTTATCAAAATATAAATAACTCACCGCATTTATGTTGCCTTACACAAACACCTTTTTTATTTTTGTAGAATCCTTCATCACAAATACAACCAGGAATGCAAGCTTCATGACAAATATTTCCACCTTCAACGTTTTCACAAGTTCTTTGGCAATCATTATTTTTACACTTAGAATACACTTCGTGGACTCCGTAACATTTAGGGTGAGAATCTGTGCAAATTTTAAATTAATAAATCAGTATTTTTTTTTTTTTTTTTGGATCAATTAACATAATCATATAGACAATACCGCAATGATCTTCGGGAACACATTCATTTTCATCATTTTTGACAAATCCTTTATCACAAACACAACCCGGAACACAAATATATTGACAAGGTTTGGGATGATCAATAGTTTCACATGTCTTTTGACAATTGTTGTTATCGCACATAGAATACACTTCATTAGCTCCGTGGCATTTGGGATAAGATACTGCAAAATTAATATAAATAAAATACGTGATAAATATATTTTTTCAACAAATAATTAATTTTCGAAAAAAATACCGCAATGATCTTTGGGAACACATTCAAATTTATCATTTCTGACGAATCCTTCCAAACAATAACACCCTGGTTCACAATCGAGGAAAGGAGTGCATTTTTTGCGTCGATCAGGTTCATCACAAGTGCTTTCGCATTGAATATTTCCGCATTTTTTGAAAATCTTGTTATAACCGCAAATATCTAAAAATAAATATTTTTGATCCATTATATCCTATACTTAAATTTTCTTACAAAATCTATTTATTTTTTCATTTGCATAAATATTTTACTGACAATGATCTAAAAACTAGAAAATTATACTCGGAAAATCGACTTACTGCAATCTTCAGGCAAAACGCATTTTCCATCGAAATTTTGCATATATCCATGTTTACAAACACAACTTCCCTGTGATTCACATCTTTCAGGACAATAACGATGATGGCGATCAACTCGATTTGTGGTTCCGCAAGCAGTTGGACCACAAAGTTTCCCACATGGATGATATTCGGCATTCGGATCGTCACAAATATCTGTGAGAAATATGAGAATGTGATTACTCTATAAGATATCGTCGCCATAATACACTAACGAGACGGGCTGGCTTTTTTATATATAATATTATAAATCGTTGAAACCATCAATTGGAATGACAAATATATTTTTATCGTTCGAGTTTTTTTTCATTTGACGAATTTACGAATCATTTGTATTTTAAGATAATAATTTAAGAAAAGCATATTTTTTCATTTAGCCAAAAAAACATTAACGTTAGTTATTTTAATCCATAAATTGAAATGAGAATTTATATTGTCCAACGGTTTTTTTCTTAGTCATACGGGTTTTATGAACGCACATTTATCGAAGTAATAAAAAAAATCTGCTAATTTTGATGATGATGCTTAGTATAAAGCCTCGTGATAAATTATCCAGTTTTCGGAATTTAAATTATGTCAATCGTATTTTTGGGTAGGCGTATATTTTATGGATGAAGCTTTAAATCGATATTTGAATAACGGAAGATTGTCACTCACCACACTGCCTACGATGGACACAATCTCCTTTTGAATTTCTGTAAAATCCCGGTATGCAATCACATCCTGGCCTACACAAATGCTTATTGCAAAAAGCCGGTCTTCTCAAATCCAAACAGTTTCTGCCACAAGTCACACAATTACTAAATTCTTCATTAGGCCTATTGCATGCTCGGATTCCTATAATAATTATACATAGTTCTTTTTTTTTCTCAGTTTTAATAGTGAAATTATATTTGAAAGTACTTACCACATTCTTCATTAGGTATACAAGTTCCGTATTTATTTCTGACATATCCTTCAGAGCACACACAACCAGGAATACAAACAGCTATACAATTTTCAGGACCATTAATATCTTCGCAAGTTTTTTGGCATGCTGCGTTTCCACAGTTCGAACGAATTTCGTGCGCTCCAATACACGTGGGAGTTATAGCTAAAATATTTTATCATTCATAGCTATTTTTCAAAAATCGTTAAATTCTATTTTCATATACAATATCAAATATATCTTACGACATTGGTCAGGATGTATACAAATGCCTTCAGCGTTTCTCACATATCCGGGTTCGCAAATGCAGCCTGGATTACATGCACCGTAACAATGACGTTCGTCGAAGTTGTCACAGGTCTTTTCGCAATAGGATGTTTCGCATTTTGAATAAATTTCATGTCGTCCTTTGCATTTTGGCACGGCTAAAATAATCAATTTTCACCTATAAATTTAATGGATTATTGTGATGTAATAAAATTAAATCGTAATCCAACTAACGGCAGAATATGGGCAAAATGCATTTTCCAGCCTCGTTTTCAACATATCCTGGTTTACAAATACACTCGCCTCGCTTAGAACAGTGCTTTGGACAGTTTCTGTTCTTTTCTAAATAATTAGAGCAATTTCTTGGACACATATTACCGCATATGTGGAAAACAGCATTAGGATCTGAACATTTTTCTAAAATAGGTAAATAATATACATAATATCAAGTTTCATTTGTTTCTGATCTGCTTGAGATTTTATTCTAATGTACGTAAATTTAAAAAAAGCCAAACTCAAAAAGCATAAATTATATAGTGATAAAAAAGTTTATGCGCGTTAACATAAAAAATATGCAAATCGATATTTTCGCGTTTACATCAATCAGTCTTTAACTGTGTTTGATTTTTCAATAAATATGTGTGAAATAATTAAAAAAATGATGAATGTGCAAACGTGGGGTTAAATTTGAATAAAAAAATTATCGTGTAAACTCATTTGTCAGTATCAACATACCTTTCGATAATATAATATTGTTAATTTTGTGTAAAAATTTTTAAATAATACGATGAAAGTATAAATCACATATTATATTTGTCTTTTTTTTTAGAAAAAAAACATGAAACATGACATGAGTATTTGTATTCTATATCATTTGTAATAGGACAATAAATATTTCGAATTTTTTTCTTTACAAATATATAATAATACGTTTATAAAAAAAATATATTAACTCATACTTACGACATTCGGAGGCAGGAATACATTGTTTACGTTTGTTTCTGAGATATCCAAGTTTGCATATACATTTGGGTCGACATTCTTTATTTTCATGTCTTTCACATCTATGCCCATGATGAAGATCGTTTTTGCACGACTCGTCCAAACAAGGATTCGGACACGGTTCGTAAATTTCGTTAGCACCGTCACACTCCAAAGGCGCTGCGATTTAATCATATCTTCGATCGGATCAAAATTTATCAGAAAAAAATAAATGGGATTTGATTTATACTCACGACACTCGTCAATCGGGATGCATACACCGTTCGCATTTCTTCTATAATTAAATTTACATTCGCACCTAGGTTTGCATGTGGTATTGTTAGCATGATGACACGAAGTATGACGATGATAGAAAAGTGCACTACATGTACGAGGATGGCATGATTTAGGACATAAATTCAAGTCTTCGTTCTCCGGACAATCTAAAAATTGGATTTTTGCATGATTTGGTCAAATAAAAGTCAAAAAAAGGTCAACTCACTGCATTCTGATGCTAGTACACATATATCGGCTGAATTTTCGTAGTAATTTCTTTCACATCCACATCCTTTAGAGCACCCGGTGAAATTGCAAACAGCTTCATCACTTGGTGATAGATCTATTAAGCTCAAGTCACTACATTTTCTAAAGCAGTCTGTCTTGCAGTCTATGAATGTTTCGTGGGTACGTATGCATCTTCTTGACGAGCCTTATTATGAAAAAAATATATATAACATCTATGAAAACGATCTGATTCTCATATTAATAAAAAAAAATTGAAATTAAAATATAGATTATTTACACTGGTTCGGTGGAACGCAACTACCGTCGGTATCCCTAAGAAAACCTTCTGTACAAATACATCCCGAGATGCATGTAGGCACACACGATGAGTCATCATCATCATCATCGTCATCACTATCGCAAGTAACTTGGCAATTGTTGTTTCCGCATTGGGAAAAGACTTCGTTTGCTATAGTGCAAGTTGCTGAAATTTTATAAATGTTATAAAAAAATTAAATAACAACAAAAAAGGAAAACATCATTTAGTACTTGTAGAGGGGCAAGTTGAAGGAGAAATGCATACACCGAGATCATTTCTCACAAAACCATTAGAACAAATACATCCGGATATACACGTGGGAGTACATGAAGGATTTCCATTCGGATTTGTACACGTAGCTTGGCAATTGTTGTTTCCGCACTGAGAAAATATTTCGTTCGATTCAGAGCATACTGTTAAAAAATATAAAATATCACAGTAAATTTTAATTAAACATGAACAAACGCGAAAAATACAACGTACTTGTGGGACAAGATGAAAGAGGGACGCATACACCGAGATTATTTCTCACAAAACCAGTAGAGCAAATGCATCCAGAAATACACGTGGGTGTACATGAGGGATTTCCATTTGGATTTGTACACGTAGCTTGGCAATTGTTGTTTCCGCACTGAGAAAATATTTCGTTCGATCCGGAGCATACTGTTAAAAAATAAAAAATATCACAGTAAATTTTAGTTAAACATGAACAAACCCGAAAAAATACAACGTACTTGCGGGACAAGATGAAAGAGGAACGCATACACCGAGATTATTTCTCACAAAACCAGTAGAGCAAATGCATCCAGAAATACACGTGGGTGTACATGAGGGATTTCCATTTGGATTTGTACACGTAGCTTGGCAATTGTTGTTTCCGCACTGAGAAAATATTTCGTTCGATCCGGAGCATACTGTTAAAAAATAAAAAATATTACAGTAAATTTTAATTAAACATGAACAAACGCGAAAAAATACAACGTACTTGTGGGACAAGATGAAAGAGGGACGCATACACCGAGATTATTTCTCACAAAACCAGTAGAGCAAATGCATCCAGAAATACACGTGGGTGTACATGAGGGATTTCCATTTGGATTTGTACACGTAGCTTGGCAATTGTTGTTTCCGCACTGAGAAAATATTTCGTTCGATCCGGAGCATACTGTTAAAAAATAAAAAATATTACAGTAAATTTTAGTTAAACATGAACAAACCCGAAAAAATACAACGTACTTGTGGGACAAGATGAAAGAGGAACGCATACACCGAGATTATTTCTCACAAAACCAGTAGAGCAAACGCATCCAGAAATACACGTGGGTGTACATGAGGGATTTCCATTTGGATTTGTACACGTAGCTTGGCAATTGTTGTTTCCGCACTGAGAAAATATTTCGTTCGATCCGGAGCATACTGTTAAAAAATAAAAAATATCACAGTAAATTTTAGTTAAACATGAACAAACCCGAAAAAATACAACGTACTTGTGGGACAAGATGAAAGAGGAACGCATACACCGAGATTATTTCTCACAAAACCAGTAGAGCAAACGCATCCAGAAATACACGTGGGTGTACATGAGGGATTTCCATTTGGATTTGTACACGTAGCTTGGCAATTGTTGTTTCCGCACTGCGAAAATATTTCGTTTGATCCAGAGCATACTGTTGAAAATTATGAAATATCACAGTAAATTTTAATTAAACATGAACAAACGCGAAAAAATACAACGTACTTGTGGGACAAAATGAAAGAGGGACGCATACACCGAGATTATTTCTCACAAAACCAGTAGAGCAAATGCATCCAGAAATACACGTGGGTGTACATGAGGGATTTCCATTTGGATTTGTACACGTAGCTTGGCAATTGTTGTTTCCGCACTGAGAAAATATTTCGTTTGATCCGGTGCAAGCTGTTGAAAATGATAAAATATCACATTAAAATTTAATTATAATACAAAAAATTTAAAAAAATACTACTTACATGAGGGACATAATGAAGTAGGAACGCACACACCGAGATTATTTCTCACAAAACCATTAGAACAAATGCAACCGGAAACACATGTGGGCGTGCATGAAGGATTTCCATTCGGATTAGCACACGTAGCTTGACAGTTGTTGTTTCCGCACTGCGAAAATATTTCGTTTGATCCGGTACAAGCTGTTGAAAATTATGAAATATTATAGACAATTTAATTAAATTTGAACATAATGAAAAAATTCCACATACTTGTGAGGCAAAATGAAAGAGGAACGCAGACACCGAGATTATTTCTCACAAAACCGTTAGAACAAATGCACCCGGAAACACATGTGGGCGTGCATGAAGGATTTCCGTTCGGATTTGTGCAAGTGGCTTGACAATTGTTGTTTCCGCACTGCGAAAATATTTCATTCGATCCGGTGCAAGCTGTTGAAAATGATAAAATATCACTGAAAAACTTAATGAAATTTGAACCTATTGTAAAAAATTCTACGCACATGTGGGGCAAGATGAAAGAGAAATGCATACACCGAAATCATTTCTCACAAAACCATTAGAACAAATGCAACCGGAAATACATGTGGGCGTGCATGAAGGGATGCCACTCGGATTTGTGCACGTAGCTTGACAGTTGTCATTTCCGCACTGGGAAAATATTTCATTTGAACCAGTACAGACTACTGAAAAATTTGGAAACTCATAATAAAATTTAGTTTAATTGGGATATACAGTAAAAATTTGATTATGTACTTGTAATTGGGCAAGCTGAAGGAAAAATGCACACGCCGAGACTATTTTTTACAAAACCATTGGTACAAATACATCCAGATATACACGTGGACGTGCATGGAGAAATTCCGTTTGGATTAGTACATGTTTCTTGACAATTATTATTTCCACATTGCGAAAATATTTCATTAGGTCTCGTACAGGTCGCTAAAAGTTTTATAATATTACAGTGAAGGAAAAATAGCCGGATTGACAAGTGAAAATGATAATGAATACTTGTTGCTGGACAGTTCGAAGGTGGGACGCATACACCGGCACTATTTTTTACAAAACCATTTCTACAAATACATCCAGATATACACGTTTGTACGCAAGAAGGACTTCCATTTGGATTTGTGCACGTTGGTTGACAGTTGTTGTTTCCGCATGGTGAAAATATTTCGTTGAGCCCGGTACAAGTCGCTAAGTAAACCAAATATTTTAATGGAATATATATCATGGATCAATTAAAAACATAATGATTTTAAATAATAGCTTACTCGATGCGGGGCAAATTGAAGGAGGAATACATTCGCCTAAAATATTTCTTATGAATCCACTCGAACATATACACCCTGAAATACACGTCGGCACACACGAAGGTATTCCATTTGGATTCGCACACGTTGCTTGACAGTCATTATTTCCGCATTGCGAAAATATTTCATTAGAGTCGGTGCAAATTACTGAAAGTTTTGAAATATTGCAGTAGAGGAAAAAATAACAGGGCTGATAACTGTAAATTATATTAAGTACTCGTTGTTGGACAGTTTGAAGGTAGGATGCATACACCAGCACTATTTTTTACAAAATCATTTCTACAAATACATCCAGATATACACGTTTGTACACAAGAAGGACTTCCATTTGGATTTGTGCACGTTGGTTGACAGTTGTTGTTTCCGCATTGTGAAAATATTTCGTTAAGCCCGGTACAAGTTGCTAAAAAAACCAAATAGTTTAATGGAATATATATAATATTATACATCAATTAAAAAAATAATGATTGTAAATAATAGCTTACTTGATGCGGGACAAACTGAAGGAGGAATACATTCGCCTAAAATATTTCTTACGAATCCACTCGAACATATACACCCTGAAATGCACGTCGGCACACACGAAGGTATTCCATTTAGATTCACACACGTTGCTTGACAGTCATCATTTCCACATTGTGAAAATATTTCGTTAGGGTCTGTGCAAACTGCTGAAAAATCCAAACAATTTAATGATATATTATATATAGATCGATTAAAAAAATAATTTTTTTAAATAATAGCTTACTTGTTGATGGGCAAGCTGAAGGTGGGATACATTCGCCTATACTATTTTTAACGAACCCACTCGAGCATATGCACCCTGAAATACACGTGGACACACACGAAGAATCCCTAATTAGATTTGTGCATGTTGCTTGACAATCATTATTTCCGCATTGTGAAAATATTTCATTGGATCTTGGACAAGATTCTGAAAAAATTATATTTATTTAAAATAAAGCAAGAATTATTATAGAAACATACAAAATCGTGTATAATTACGTGAACACGATGAAATAGGAACGCAATTTCCACGATCATTTCTAACGAAACCACTTGCACAAATACAACCTGGAATACAAGTAGAAATACAAGTAGGATTTCCATTTGGATTTCTGCAAGTTGGCTGACAATCATTGTTACCACATTGTGAAAATATTTCATTGGATCTTGGGCAAGTTTCTATAAATAAAATATTTTATACTCATATTAAAAAACAACATTTCTGAATCAGAGCAAGCTAATAAAAAGGTTGAAAAATTCATAGAATGATGAAAATTTATATAAATTATTTTTAATTACGTGAACACGATGAAAGAGGAACGCATTGTCTGAAATTATTTTTAACGAAACCACTTATGCAAATACATCCCGGCGTACATGAAGAAATACAAGATGGATTCCCATTCGGATTTTCGCACGTGGCTTGACAATTATTGTTACCGCACTCCGAAAATATTTCATTTGGATTAATACATGAATCTGGAAATTATTATATTATTTATAGTGTTATACATTTCACGAAAGCCGAATACCAGCAGCATTTATATTACTTGATGGACAGGCTTCAGGAAGAATACAAAAACCGCGATTATTTCTCACAAATCCACGTGCACATACACAACCAGGAATACAAGTCGGATTGCATGATCGATCGATAACTGGACTTACACAGCTCAACTGACAATTGTTGTTTCCACATTCAGAAAATATCTCATTTGGTCTTGGACAGGTTACTGATGAAATAATATCATGTAATTAAAGTTTTTTTTTTATTTTAAATCCTAAATTTCGAATAAATTTACTTGGACACAGTGTCGGAGGAACGCATATTCCACGATTATTTCTCACAAAACCATTTCTACAGATACAACCTGGATTGCACGCAGATACACAAATGCGATCGTCATTTAAATTATCACACGTTCTCTGACAAATATTATTATCACATTGAGAAAATTCTTCATTTATTCCAGTACACGTTACTGAAAAAAAGTAGTTTTTGTTACGTTAAAAATAATCAAGGAAGCGAAAAGTTGTGAAATATCGGATTTAAAAATTACTTGATGAGGGACAAGATGATGGAAGAACACAATTGCCTAAATTATTCCTTACAAAATTGTTTTCACATATGCATCCAGGATTACACGTGCCAACACACGGTTGATTTCTATTCAAATTATCGCAAGTTCTTTGACAATCATTATTACCGCATTGTGAAAAAATCTCATTTTCTCTGGGACACGATACTACAACCGAAAAAATCGACATAAATGAAAATATTAAAAAAAAAACAGATTTCAAGCAAATAATAAATAAAGAATTTACATCTCGATGAACACGCGGGAAGCAAAATACACTGTCCTAAATTATTCCTGACGTGTCCAATTATGCAAAAACAACCGGAAATACAATTGGTTGTCAACTCGCAATCTGATTTCGAAACAGGATTTGTACACGTTCCTTCGCACAATGGGTTGTAGCAATTTTTGAAGACTTCATTTCTCGGACACGTGAACGACGCTGTTATGAACATTTATGATCATCAAAATAAATAATCAAATGTTAATAAATTGAATCGAACTTAATTAATACTTACAGCATCTCCGCTGAGACACACATTTCCCATTAGAGTCCCTCAGATATCCACTTCTGCAAACGCATCCAGGATAACATCCAGATTCGAATTCGCAACGTCTGCTCAATGTGGGATTGTCACAAGTGTTTTGGCAAGGGTTATTACCACAAAGGCTGAAGATTTCGTAGCGTCCAGAGCACTCTAATCGGATCACGGCGTAAAAAAACTATAATGAATTGTGTGTATAAAAATGCAACGAGTTAATGTTTGTACTCGTATGTATAGTATATGGCATTTCAACAAACTATGAATCTGATGCATTACCAAGAAAACCTTTGCATTCGCGAATTCGCATCGTGAGTTTGTGCTCGAAATATGAATAATAGACATTTGATATTTATAGTTTACCTAGTTTTGATTAATGATAGAGATTTGCCAAAGGTTAAAATATCTATGTTAAATCGATAAGACAAATCGTGGGAGGTTAATTAATTTATTTGAAGAGCAAAAAAATGCTAGATAATGATTACGAATTTATTTTGATTTTAATTAATTATATTGATTGTGTGAACAGAGTTAATAATATTTTACATGAAATAGAATTTTGTGAGATTGAAATTATCACGAGGTAATAAATTGGTTTCCGCGTCACATCCATTTTTTTTTGCTTTAAAAAAAACATATAAATTCATTTGTGACTTTATAATAACTGATTTTGTATATTATATAATATATGTAGAAATAAATTAATTAAGTGAAATTAGGCCAGGTATTATTTGTTTTTATTTTTAATCAATAACTCGAAAAGAAAATTCTTGCGGAATTCTTCTGTTTAGTACTCAGAATAAGAATGTATCAGTAAGAAATTTCTGATACAACCTATAATTACATATTTAAGTTTTTCTTTGAAAAAATATAAATCTAATATTATTTTATTAGCAAATTTATAAATAAAATAAATTTTAATTAACATATAATACAATTGAAACGTATAAACTTGAAACATAACGAAAAAATTCAACTAATCCAAGCTTTTATGCTAGAAAGTTCGTATAAATATTACCTACAAAAAATAATAAGCTAAATAATTTTAGCTAATAAAAAATAATATAAGTAATTAAAAGTTGTTTAAAATTATAAAAGAAATATTTTACAAGCATAAAATTATCAATTCATTCAAAATCACGCCTAAATTATGCATCGCCATTTACTCGGCCGCACGAATTTTCCTTAAAACCCATCGAATTTTCCGGACTTCCTCCTACAATAATAATCAGAAATTGATCAATATATTTTACCACAATCATCAGGCGTCACACAATTTCCTCTGGAGTCCCTTAAAAAACCTTCAGCACAAATGCACCCCTCCACGCAATTGCTGTTGCAATTTTCACTTAGCATGGGTTGAGCACAAGTTCTTTGGCACCCGTTATTGCCGCATAGCGAAAAAATCTCATTGCCTGCAATTAAAACCTCAAATAGGTATTACTAAAACCTTATTTACGTATTTATTTTGTTTAAATTACGCGAATTGCATCTCGATCTGGATGAAAAGCTCGATCCACTTAAAGCGGCATCGGTACACCACCACAGTACAGAGAGCAATGGACAAATTTTCAGAATCTTCAACATTCTGAGAAAAGGCGACTACCTCGCACGATGGACAGGTGTTAATAAGACCAGGATTTGGACAGTTGAGTATATGGCCTGTGTTTTATTCGACTTTGTTTCGGAGGAGGAAACCGGCTCGCCCGTTTGTGGTTGGATGTTGCGGATGTCTTTAGATGGATAGATGATTGAAAAAAAATCTAGATTGGCAACATTTTTAAAATTTGATAGCGATTGGTAGTTTGGTTCGATTATTATTCAAGTGTGAAGAATTGAAGATTTTTTTTCCGGGTGGTTGCACGCTGGGTGCGGTGCGTGTTACTGAACAATCATTCATAAATTATGAAATATTAAATAAAATAAATTAATAGAAATGTAATAATAACTTAAAATATTAATGTCAAATCAGCATTATTTTTTGTGAAAGAAATTTAAATAAACAACAATCAAAAAATGTAAAGACATTTATAATTATAAAAATGTTTTCGATAGGGAGTGACTAACATGCGATATATATTTTTTCTTTTTAATATTTCCATGCAAGCTTAGAAAACCATTCATGCAAAAAATATTCAACTTCATTTTTTTTCAAGAAATTTAGGGTTCATTAACTTCTCAAGAATCCATTTTTCCTAATTGATACATATATGTATTCAAAAATATTTCAAAATAAAAAAGTTACCTTCATAAACACATACATTTATATTATACAATATTGTGAATAATATTATTATTATATATAATTTAGTATTATAATATTATTAATTTATTATACATATTATGAATACAGAACGTTATAAATTTTTGGGTGAAATTGTGTAAAATTTTAAATTTTACTGACGTGAGGTTTCTGTCTATAAACAGAAAATTCGCGTCATTAAGTTAACTATACCAAAAATGTCAATGAACTCAAGACAAGTTGAAAAAAAAACAAATATTTTAGATTTCATCATCATCCTACACATTATTTTGTCGGAATGTCTAAAATTGCTTGAAAAACATAAAACAGATTATTTAAAGCTTTTATCCAGTGAATAACTATAACGCAAAAAAATATCGTAAAAAAAATCTTAAAGGTTTCCATCATAATAAATTATTCAAGAATCATACTTTTCAACGTTTCAACGTTTCAACGTTAGCAAATTTAAATGAAACATATTTATGCGAATTTTTTTATCAAACCGATGCATAAAAACAGTAACATATCTCATGATTTTTCATCCGGATGAAAAAACTCCTAATATGTGCCCTTAATTTTGATAATGGTCGAAGTCCACGTCCGATCATTTCGAGATATTTAAAGGTTTGTGTTTGAAGTGATTAAAAAATATTTTTCTAATACACGATGCTATGTTTTACAATTTATTTAGTCTACAGGATTTATATTTTTTTTGACATAAATTTAGCATGTAGCTTAACATATAAGAAAATACAAAATTTTAACCTATTTCCTGCCACAATTTTCAATTAGGAAAATTAACTATTTTACTCTACAATTGGTTGTGTTTGATTAAATTAACAAAATGATAACATATTTTAGGTTTAGAAAACTCTAAAGTGTATTTTTAAAATAAAAAAATCCAGGTTTATTTTGTAAATTTGAAGTATTACACTAAGCGAAAAAAGTGAAAATTTTTAGAAAAATCATAAAATGGAAAAATGAAATTTTTCGAAACTATTTTTATTGTATTGTTTCTTCAAATTATAAGTTGATATTTAGTACATAACTATTTTATAAGTTATAGTAATTGCTAGTAATTGGATATTATAAAAAATAACCACGGTCAAAGATATTGATGTTTTCGTCTGTTCCCATGTAATAAAAAGCGTGGTTGCTGTCGTATATTATACTCGTATAATAAAAAAAGCTCATTATATCAAATTTTACAAATAATAATATATTTAGGTTGAGAAAATTCTAAAGTATACTTATAAAAAATAATCCACGTTTATTTTGTAAATTTGAAGTGAATTTGAAAAAGAAGTAAAAATTTTGAGATAAATTTAAAATGGAAAAATGCAGTTTTTAAAAAGTCTTTTTTTTGTATTTTTTCTTTAAATTTTAAGTAAATAATTAGTATAAAAGTAGTTAATAAGCTAGAGTAACTGATAGTAATCTTTTATTAAAAAAAAATTATCATAGCCATAGATATTGACATTTTTGTCAGTTCCCATTTGGAAACCGTGGCTCATGCCATACAAAAAAAAACTCATTATATAAAATTTAGTTGTACTTACAAGTAAATTTTTACAATATCAATATATTTTGATTTTAAAAACACTAAAGTATATTTTCAAAAAAATAGATATTTTTTAAAAATGCAGATACATTTTTTTTTGTAAATTTGAAGTAAATCGTACCATGAAAAAATCTGATTTTTAAAATCTATATTTTGTGTATATATTTTTTTAATTTTAAGTCGATATTTAGTAAATAGCTAGTTTATAAGCTATAGTAAAAGATATTGACGTTTTTGTCAGTTCCCATTTGGTAATCGTGGCAATAACGCCATACGAAAAAAGCTCATTATATAAAATTTTATTCTAAATTATTTAATTTAGTTGATTGTATTTTCAATGACAGTTTAATTAATATTATGACAAAAAATCTTTTTTAGAAAAGAAATTTTAGACCAATATCAAAATAAATGCAAGCTAAATTCCGTTGAACAACGTATCAAAGCACTGAATGTAACTTTTCCAATTTTTCAAAATTTCAATTTTTTTTTTCATATTATATTAGTTTAAAATTAAGTGCAGCGAAATGATAAAAAAAACTCATTTTTTTCATTTGTGTGACTTAGACCACTTTCAAAATTATGGGCATATACATATGTATAAGACTCTTTTATTATTATACTATCTGTTGTTTTTTTCGAGGTTTCAATTGTGACATTAGAGTTATATCTAGACAATTACCTATGATATATTTTAATGCAAATATTACAATATTCTTTCTTTTGAAATGGCGGATTAGTTTTTTTTCATTAATTTAAGTGCTATGGTATACTGATTGTTACAAAACGATTTTCTTTCGAAAAATAATTAACGACTTTAATTTTTTTATATTTTTAACAATTCATGATTTTTCTTAATGCACTTTTTTTCTATTTTATTAAGCTTGTTCTTTCACAGAGTGCGTTCAAAAGTTGAAAATTTTTCGTTAATAATAAATTTTTATTTTTATTTTAAATTTGTCCAGTTTCGATGATTTAACTGTTTTGTATTACATAATTTTAAAATTGTTTGCATAAAATAAGATACATAAAATAATATATTTATATAATGTTTATTATAATATAATATAATATATTGTATGTTTGTACTGCAAAAACGACTCGGATCACAATTGACTGATTTAGAAACTATCATTTTTTTTTTTTTTGAAGGGTCCGTATTTAAAACTAAAAAAATACGATTTTTCATATAAACACAGATATTATAACATACATATACTATAAAAGTAGCTGTATCATAATATCAAATATTATATATTTCAAATTTTTCTTAAAGACCCTAACGGATCACGATTTTCAAAGGATTAGGGGAAAATGAAAATGTCCATAGTTTATTTTTCAAATAACTTGAATATATTAATGACAATCTTATAATTATTAATTATTGTTTATAGCATTTAGCTATCATTTTATTTTATTAAAATAACCATTAATATCACATTAATAGCACATTAAGGGTATAAATAAGTAGTTATAAAATTTCATAAAAAAAATATTATATTATATGTAATTTGATAAGAAATAATATTAAAAAATAGTTTTTCCTAATTTCAACATAAATTTTAACACAATGTAATTAATTTAAAACACAAACTTACACAACTTGAATTATCAAATCAATGATTTGACTATATAAGCTTTCGAAGTTTGTAAAATTCCCAATAATCCCACCACCTAGGCGATTTATTATCAAATTCTAAATAAGTTTTTCCGAAATATATCAAGAAAATAAAAATTTCGTTGATCTGCCTTTCTGCTTTTTTAATACAATCTATTAACATCTATTTTTATTTACACATACTCCCATGGGATTTCTAACGAAACCGGGAACACAGAAACAATTAGCAATACACGCGCCAGTCGTGTCGCAGTCATCGCTGTTTCCAGTGTCTGGATTTTCGCATGTGCCTTCACATGCGAATGGACCGCAATCTTTGTAGTTTTCGTTGTTATCACGACACTTTTCTGTAGAATAAAAGAAATATAAGTGTTTTTTAATAAAACCTAAATAGGTGAAAAATTTTGAAATCGCTTATTTACCGCAGTCTTCCGGACGGACACATTTCCCCATATAATTTCTGATAAACCCTTCAGCACATATACAGCCATCGGTACAAGTTTTTGTACAGTTAAAAAGTGGGTCAATTAAACAAGTTTTTTGACATTGATGATTTCGGCAAACCGTATGTTTTTCACTTTCGGGACAAATTGGTGGTGTTGCTGGAAATTTTCAGTCAAATTAATATATAATATTATATGTATAATATATACGCGTATGTTATATGTGCCTTTAAAATGAAACATGTAATGAAAATGAATTTCAATACAAATTATACTTACGACATTCATTGGCTGCGATACAATTTCCGTTGTAGTCTTTGACAAAGCCTGCAGCACATATACAACCAGGGACACAACTATTCTCATCGCAGTCAGTACCAGGTATTGGTTCAGAGCATGTCGGTTGGCACGCGTTAGCATCGCAAGATGAGTATATCATATTTTGACTTGGACAAGTTGGAGCTGTGCCGAAATAAATTAAATATAAACATCGCAAAAATGTTTTAAGTACAATAATAAATATAAAAACTATAAATTAATATCAAAAGGAAACTTAGGAAATCCATTCAGTTTCTCAAAACTATGTAGATCAAATGGGTAAGACAAAAATATTTCGAAGATAAATAATTATAATTCTTAAAACATTCACTAAAATAAGTAAAATAAGTAAAATAAGATATAAATGAAAGAATCAAAAGGATCAAAAGAATCAAAAGGATAAAAAGAATCAAAAGGTAAAAACGTTTAATAAAAGTAACTCACGGCAATCTCCTGGAGCTATGCAAGCACCAGTAGAGTCGCGGACGAATCCTGGTTTGCAAACACAGGCTGGAGTTGATGAACACATAGGTATGCACGTCCCACTTTCATCTTTAAGCCTCAAGCGGTTTTTAATCCTTCGGCCACCTGAGATCGGACATGTTCCTTCACAGCCATCATTCCCACATTGAGAATACTCTTCGTTTTCGTCACATGGAGGTGGGGCTAAAAGCGTTGTTAAAGGAGGTTAGTTTAGTC
Source organism: Hydropsyche tenuis (assembly GCA_009617725.1). Taxonomy (NCBI): domain Eukaryota; kingdom Metazoa; phylum Arthropoda; class Insecta; order Trichoptera; family Hydropsychidae; genus Hydropsyche; species Hydropsyche tenuis. Next base: position 2,217,181 of record VTON01000028.1, read on the forward strand.
GCATCGAAAGGAGTGAACACTTAATAATAGACACTCACGGCAATCTCCTGGAGCTATGCAAGCACCAGTGGAGTCGCGGACGAATCCCGGTTTGCAAACACAGGCTGGAGTTGATGAACACATAGGTATGCACGTTCCACTTTCATCTTTAAGCCTCAAGCGGTTTTTAATCCTTCGGCCACCTGAGATCGGACATGTTCCTTCGCAGCCGTCATTTCCACATTGAGAATACTCTTCGTTTTCGTCACATGGAGGTGGGGCTAAAAGCGTTGTTAAAGGAGGTTAGTTTAGTCGCATCGAAAGGAGTGAACACTTAATAATAGATAGATACGCACGGCAATCTCCTGGAGCTATGCAAGCACCAGTAGAGTCGCGGACGAATCCGGGTTTGCAAACACAGGCTGGAGTTGATGAACACATAGGTATGCACGATCCACTTTCATCTTTAAGCCTCAAGTGGTTTTTAATCCTTCGGCCACCTGATGTCGGACATGTTCCTTCGCAGCCGTCATTTCCACATTGAGAATACTCTTCGTTTTCGTCACATGGAGGTGGGGCTAAAAGCGTTGTTAAAGGAGGTAAGTTTAGTCGCGTCGAAAGGAGTGAACACTTAATAATAGATAGATACGCACGGCAATCTCCTGGAGCTATGCAAGCACCAGTAGAGTCGCGGACGAATCCGGGTTTGCAAACACAGGCTGGAGTTGATGAACACATAGGTATGCATGTTCCACTTTCATCTTTAAGCCTCAAGCGGTTTTTAACCCTTCGGCCACCTGAGATCGGGCATGTTCCTTCACAGCCATCATTTCCACATTGAGAATACTCTTCGTTTTCGTCACATGGAGGTGGGGCTAAAAGCGTTGTTAAAGGAGGTAAGTTTAGTCGCGTCGAAAGGAGTGAACACTTAATAATAGACACTCACGGCAATCTCCTGGAGCTATGCAAGCACCAGTAGAGTCGCGGACGAATCCCGGTTTGCAAACACAGGCTGGAGTTGATGAACACATAGGTATGCACGTTCCACTTTCATCCTTAAGCCTCAAGCGGTTTTTAATCCTTCGGCCACCTGAGATCGGACATGTTCCTTCACAGCCATCATCTCCACATTGAGAATACTCTTCGTTTTCGTCACATGGAGGTGGGGCTAAAAGCGTTTTTAAAGGAGGTAAGTTTAGTCGCGTCGAAAAGAGTGAACACTTAATAATAGATACTCACGGCAATCTCCTGGAGCTATGCAAGCACCAGTAGAGTCGCGGACGAATCCGGGTTTGCAAACACAGGCTGGAGTTGATGAACACATAGGTATGCACGTTCCACTTTCATCTTTAAGCCTCAAGTGGTTTTTAATCCTTCGGCCACCTGTCATTGGACATGTTCCTTCACAGCCGTCATCTCCACATTGAGAATACTCTTCGTTTTCGTCACATGGAGGTGGGGCTAAAAGCGTTTTTAAAGGAGGTTAGTTTAGTCGCATCGAAAGGAGTGAACACTTCATAAAAGACACTCACGGCAATCTCCTGGAGCTATGCAAGCACCAGTGGAGTCGCGGACGAATCCCGGTTTGCAAACACAGGCTGGAGTTGATGAACATATAGGTATGCACGCGCCACTTTCATCTTTAAGCGCCAAGCGGTTATGCTTCCTTCGGCCACCCGATGAACTCGATCCACCTGAGCCTACATTGGGACATGTTCCTTCACAGCCGTCATCTCCACATTGAGAATACTCTTCGTTTTCGTCACATGGAGGTGGGGCTAAAAGCGTTGTTAAAGGAGGTTAGTTTAGTCGCATCGAAAAGAGTGAACACTTAATAAAAGACACTCACGGCAATCTCCTGGAGCTATGCAAGCACCAGTAGAGTCGCGGACGAATCCGGGTTTGCAAACACAGGCTGGAGTTGATGAACACATAGGTATGCACGTTCCACTTTCATCTTTAAGCGCCAAGCGGTTATGCTTCCTTCGGCCACCCGATGAACTCGATCCACCTGAGCCTACATTGGGACATGTTCCTTCACAGCCGTCATCTCCACATTGAGAATACTCTTCGTTTTCGTCACATGGAGGTGGGGCTAAAAGCGTTGTTAAAGGAGGTTAGGTTAGTTTAGTCGCATCGAAAGGAGTGAACACTTAATAAAAGACACTCACGGCAATCTCCTGGAGCTATGCAAGCACCAGTAGAGTCGCGGACGAATCCGGGTTTGCAAACACAGGCTGGAGTTGATGAACACATAGGTATGCACGTTCCACTTTTTATCTTTAAGCCTCAAACGAGGTTTTTTTTAATTCTTCGGCCACCTGACATTGGACATGTTCCTTCACAGCCGTCATCTCCACATTGAGAATACTCTTCGTTATCGTCACATGGAGGTGGGGCTAAAAGCGTTGTTAAAGGAGGTTAGTTTAGTCGCATCGAAAGGAGTGAACACTTCATAAAAGACACTCACGGCAATCTCCTGGAGCTATGCAAGCACCAGTGGAGTCGCGGACGAATCCCGGTTTGCAAACACAGGCTGGAGTTGATGAACATATAGGTATGCACGCGCCACTTTCATCTTTAAGCGCCAAGCGGTTATGCTTCCTTCGGCCACCCGATGAACTCGATCCACCTGAGCCTACATTGGGACATGTTCCTTCACAGCCGTCATCTCCACATTGAGAATACTCTTCGTTTTCGTCACATGGAGGTGGGGCTAAAAGCGTTGTTAAAGGAGGTTAGTTTAGTCGCATCGAAAAGAGTGAACACTTAATAAAAAGACACTCACGGCAATCTCCTGGAGCTATGCAAGCACCAGTAGAGTCGCGGACGAATCCGGGTTTGCAAACACAGGCTGGAGTTGATGAACACATAGGTATGCACGTTCCACTTTCATCTTTAAGCGCCAAGCGGTTATGCTTCCTTCGGCCACCCGATGAACTCGATCCACCTGAGCCTACATTGGGACATGTTCCTTCACAGCCGTCATCTCCACATTGAGAATACTCTTCGTTTTCGTCACATGGAGGTGGGGCTAAAAGCGTTGTTAAAGGAGGTTAGTTTAGTCGCATCGAAAGGAGTGAACACTTAATAAAGACACTCACGGCAATCTCCTGGAGCTATGCAAGCACCAGTAGAGTCGCGGACGAATCCGGGTTTGCAAACACAGGCTGGAGTTGATGAACACATAGGTATGCACGTTCCACTTTCATCTTTAAGCGCCAAACGGTTATTAACCCGATGAACTCGATCCACCTGAGCTGACATTGGGACATGTTCCTTCACAGCCGTCATCTCCACATTGAGAATACTCTTCGTTTTCGTCACATGGAGGTGGGGCTAAAAGCGTTGTTAAAGGAGGTTAGTTTAGTCGCGTCGAAAGGAGTGAACACTTAATAATAGACACTCACGGCAATCTCCTGGAGCTATGCAAGCACCAGTAGAGTCGCGGACGAATCCGGGTTTGCAAACACAGGCTGGAGTTGATGAACACATAGGTATGCACGTCCCACTTTTATCTTTAAGCCTCAAACGATTTTTAATTCTTCGGCCACCTGACATTGGACATGTTCCTTCACAGCCGTCATCTCCACATTGAGAATACTCTTCGTTATCGTCACATGGAGGTGGGGCTAAAAGCGTTGTTAAAGGAGGTTAGTTTAGTCGCATCGAAAGGAGTGAACACTTCATAAAAGACACTCACGGCAATCTCCTGGAGCTATGCAAGCACCAGTGGAGTCGCGGACGAATCCGGGTTTGCAAACACAGGCTGGAGTTGATGAACACATAGGTATGCACGTTCCACTTTCATCTTTAAGCACCAAGCGGTTATGCTTCCTTCGGCCAACCCCGATGAACTCGATCCACCTGAGCCTACATTGGGACATGTTCCTTCACAGCCGTCATCTCCACATTGAGAATACTCTTCGTTTTCGTCACATGGAGGTGGGGCTAAAAGCGTTGTTAAAGGAGGTTAGTTTAGTCGCATCGAAAAGAGTGAACACTTAATAAAAGACACTCACGGCAATCTCCTGGAGCTATGCAAGCACCAGTAGAGTCGCGGACGAATCCGGGTTTGCAAACACAGGCTGGAGTTGATGAACACATAGGTATGCACGTTCCACTTTCATCTTTAAGCGCCAAGCGGTTATGCTTCCTTCGGCAAACCCGATGAACTCGATCCACCTGAGCCTACATTGGGACATGTTCCTTCACAGCCGTCATCTCCACATTGAGAATACTCTTCGTTTTCGTCACATGGAGGTGGGGCTAAAAGCGTTGTTAAAGGAGGTTAGTTTAGTCGCATCGAAAGGAGGAACACTTAATAAAGACACTCACGGCAATCTCCTGGAGCTATGCAAGCACCAGTAGAGTCGCGGACGAATCCGGGTTTGCAAACACAGGCTGGAGTTGATGAACACATAGGTATGCACGTTCCACTTTCATCTTTAAGCTTCAAACGGTTTTTAGTTCTTCGGCCACCTGTCATTGGACATGTTCCTTCACAGCCGTCATCTCCACATTGAGAATACTCTTCGTTATCGTCACATGGAGGTGGGGCTAAAAGCGTTGTTAAAGGAGGTTAGTTTAGTCGCGTCGAAAGGAGTGAACACTTAATAATAGACACTCACGGCAATCTCCTGGAGCTATGCAAGCACCAGTGGAGTCGCGGACGAATCCGGGTTTGCAAACACAGGCTGGAGTTGATGAACACATAGGTATGCACGTTCCACTTTCATCTTTAAGCGCCAAGCGGTTATGCTTCCTTCGGCCACCCGATGAACTCGATCCACCTGAGCCTACATTGGGACATGTTCCTTCACAGCCGTCATCTCCACATTGAGAATACTCTTCGTTTTCGTCACATGGAGGTGGGGCTAAAAGCGTTGTTAAAGGAGGTTAGTTTAGTCGCATCGAAAGGAGTGAACACTTAATAAAAGACACTCACGGCAATCTCCTGGAGCTATGCAAGCACCAGTAGAGTCGCGGACGAATCCGGGTTTGCAAACACAGGCTGGAGTTGATGAACACATAGGTATGCACGTCCCACTTTCATCTTTAAGCCTCAAACGGTTTTTAATTCTTCGGCCACCTGACATTGGACATGTTCCTTCGCAGCCGTCATTTCCACATTGAGAATACTCTTCGTTTTCGTCACATGGAGGAGGGGCTAAAAGCGTTGTTAAAGGAGGTTAGTTTAGTCGCATCGAAAGGAGTGAACACTTAATAATAGACACTCACGGCAATCTCCTGGAGCTATGCAAGCACCAGCAGAGTCGCGGACGAACCCTGGTTTGCAAACACAGGCTGGAGTTGATGAACACATAGGTATGCACGTCCCACTTTTATCTTTGAGCCTCAAACGATTTTTAATTCTTCGGCCACCTGACATTGGACATGTTCCTTCACAGCCGTCATCTCCACATTGAGAATACTCTTCGTTATCGTCACATGGAGGTGGGGCTAAAAGCGTTGTTAAAGGAGGTTAGTTTAGTCGCATCGAAAGGTATGAACACTTAATAATAGACACTCACGGCAATCTCCTGGAGCTATGCAAGCACCAGCAGAGTCGCGGACGAATCCTGGTTTGCAAACACAGGCTGGAGTTGATGAACACATAGGTATGCACGTCCCACTTTTTATCTTTTAGCCTCAAACGATTTTTAATTCTTCGGCCACCTGACATTGGACATGTTCCTTCACAGCCGTCATCTCCACATTGAGAATACTCTTCGTTATCGTCACATGGAGGTGGGGCTAAAAGCGTTGTTAAAGGAGGTAAGTTTAGTCGCGTCGAAAAGAGTGAACACTTAATAATAGATACTCACGGCAATCTCCTGGAGCTATGCAAGCACCAGTAGAGTCGCGGACGAATCCGGGTTTGCAAACACAGGCTGGAGTTGATGAACACATAGGTATGCACGATCCACTTTCATCTTTAAGCCTCAAGTGGTTTTTAATCCTTCGGCCACCTGATGTCGGACATGTTCCTTCGCAGCCGTCATTTCCACATTGAGAATACTCTTCGTTTTCGTCACATGGAGGAGGGTCTAAAAGCGTTGTTAAAGGAGGTTAGTTTAGTCGCATCGAAAGGAGTGAACACTTAATAATAGACACTCACGGCAATCTCCTGGAGCTATGCAAGCACCAGCAGAGTCGCGGACGAATCCTGGTTTGCAAACACAGGCTGGAGTTGATGAACACATAGGTATGCACGTCCCACTTTTATCTTTTAGCCTCAAACGATTTTTAATTCTTCGGCCACCTGACATTGGACATGTTCCTTCACAGCCGTCATCTCCACATTGAGAATACTCTTCGTTATCGTCACATGGAGGTGGGGCTAAAAGCGTTGTTAAAGGAGGTTAGTTTAGTCGCATCGAAAAGAGTGAACACTTAATAAAAGACACTAACGGCAATCTCCTGGAGCTATGCAAGCACCAGCAGAGTCGCGGACGAATCCTGGTTTGCAAACACAGGCTGGAGTTGATGAACACATAGGTATGCACGTCCCACTTTTATCTTTAAGCCTCAAACGATTTTTTAATTCTTCGGCCACCTGACATTGGACATGTTCCTTCACAGCCGTCATCTCCACATTGAGAATACTCTTCGTTATCGTCACATGGAGGTGGGGCTAAAAGCGTTGTTAAAGGAGGTTATTTTAGTTGCATCGAAAGGAGTGAACACTTAATAAAAGACACTCACGGCAATCTCCTGGAGCTATGCAAGCACCAGTAGAGTCGCGGACGAATCCGGGTTTGCAAACACAGGCTGGAGTTGATGAACACATAGGTATGCACGTCCCACTTTCATCTTTAAGCCTCAAACGGTTTTTAATTCTTCGGCCACCTGACATTGGACATGTTCCTTCACAGCCGTCATCTCCACATTGAGAATAATATTCATTATCTTCACATGTTGGAATTGCTAAGGTAAACAATTAACGCAGCATAAATGTCAAATCAACTGCAGATGTTATACTATCCTATGCTGCAAAAATATACTAACGACATTGTTCTGGTGGAATACAATCTCCTGTGGAACTACGAACAAATCCTGGTTTACAAATACAAGCACCAGCGGAACACTGTGATTTACATTTGTCAGGTTTTTCCTTTAATTGTAATCGATTTTTCTTTTGTGAGTCAAAAAATGTTTCTTGACATGTTTCTTGACATCCGTCATCTCCGCATTCTGAGTAATATTCGTTCTCGTCACAAGTAGGAGATGCTAAAAGTTTATCAAAATTATAAAAATTCCTGGTTTTCAACAATCAATAGGGACATTAAAAAATTTTTGCTTACGACACATTTCCGGAGGTATACATTTGTCTTCAGAGTTGCGAACCAATCCTGGTTTACATATACATGCTCCAGTTGAACATTCTGGTCTACAAGTATCACGATTCCCTTTTACCAGATTTTTATTATTAAACATTAATTCGATCGCTGGACATTTTCCTTGACAACCATCGTCACCACATCCAGAATAATATTCATTCTCATCACATGTGGGGGAGGCTGTAAGGGCATATTTTTCAGATATTAATGTAATAGATTAAACTATATATCAAAATCGTACACACGTTCGGCACATTCGATTGAACAAAACGCATTAATAAATAAAAAAAACTTTGCACAAAATTCGACTGGCCAAATTGAGTTACACACATTCGAATAAATATTAAAAAAATAAACTACTTACGACAATCTTCTGGTGGAACACAAGCACCATCAGAATTTCGAACGTATTCTGGCTTGCAAATACATGCCCCTGTAGAGCACTTCGCTTTACATGATTCGGAACGTTTCATTATTTTCAATCCTTTTTTAAACATAAACTCAATTTCAGGACATTGCGCTTGGCATCCGTCATCACCGCATTCCGAATAGTATTCGTTTTCTCCGCATGGCATTGCTGAAAATAGATTTAAAATAGATAATGTTTTTTCTACAGTCAAAAGCAAGATATGACTAATGAAAAATACTCACGACATTGTTCAGGAGGAATACAATTGCCTTCAGAATCACGTACATAGTCTGGCTTGCAAATACATGCACCTTCAGAACATTTTGGTTTACATGTTGGTCCATTCTTTAATGCTAATCTATGCCTCTGTCTTGAATCAATTTCTGGACATGTCCCTTGACAACCATCGTCTCCACAATCAGAATAATATTCGTTTTCTCCACAAGTTGGAATTGCTGAAATAAAATCGCATAATTTATTCCACTCGTATAATCAGTTAACTTTTTTTTCATAAGATTCCGAATATCATTATGTATAAAATTTTCTAAAATACTTAATTTTGGAGAACAATCACTTCCAATTGAGGGTCTGACAGTAGCTCGTCAATTGAATAATTCAATGGATTTTGAAATATGGAATTTTTTTTTGCTTAAATCAAGATCAAAACCCGAAAAACGCTTTTGTGACTATAGTTTAACAATAAATTCAAAAACTATATCTGCTGCATTTTTTGAGGATGAGAATTTCTAAATTGATTCTTAATTTACTTAATTTTTTATATAATAACAATATTAACCCGCGGGCCGGATTGGAAACAGGCGACAGGTCGGATTTGGCTTGCGGGCTGGAGTTTGCCGATACCTGCTGTAGGATAAGATGCTGAGTGTCCTACAACGTAGGATGAAATGAAAGGATTTACAGGGGAGTTCAGGGAGGGACAAAAGGAAATTCGTTCAGAATGTTATGGGGCCGAGGGATTGTGTTCATTGTGTAGTGTTCTTGAAGATTGTACAGGGTTTTGTTGTTTGTGTTACGGATAGAATTGAAAAAAATTGTGGATTGGGATTTTATGGAGTCTAGGATGGATGGAATTCCCAGGTAAGTGTGTATGCTTTGATTTGTACCGTATTTGTTGGTGTTGAGACAGCGCCTAATTGTTACGATCTGAAAAGTTTGAACTGGGTTTGTGGACTGGTGATGAAGGAATGCGTAGCCTCAGGATGGAGAGGCATATGTCATGATTGGACGAAGGAGGGTTTTGTATAGTGTGAATTTGTTCTTATTGTTAGTAGAGAGAGTAGAGTCTTGCTTTAGTAAAGAAAAGAGACGTGCTCTGGTGCTCTTCGCATTTTTGACAGTGTTATCGATATGATGCGACCATGACAGTCGTTTGTCGTATGATCATCGCTGTGAGTGTTTTTCCGTATTAAATACCAATATCTTTATACCGATTTATCGTAATTTTTGCGAGGCGGGGAGACTATTTTTAGCCCACCGGCCATCGTTGAATACATTTTTTTTCTCAAACGAATTTGTGTGGAACTGTCAAATGTCCGCAAAAATAAGGTGTTGTTATGGAAAAAAGATATCTACGTAATTATTTAATATGTCATACAATTCAATCGCGTCGTTGTAGCCCATTAGTGATACATACGATTTTCATTAAAAAGCGTGCGATTCTCAAACTTTCATATAAAATTTTATTGATTTTTTTTACTTCTATTTTATCGAAATACGAATTCAAATCTCGATTTCTTTTTAGATTTCGTTTCGATAAATTATATTTAAATAATAAATATGTTTTAAATACGGTTTTTTGATAAATTTTTCTTTTTTTCAATAATAGTGAGCCTGAGCGTAGGGGAGGGGAGTGGGCTCTAAGGGCCTACAAAGCGAGGCCCGAAGCGTCGAGCTAGTGTGTCCGGGTTAGTGAAGCTAACCCGAATACCCTAGTATAATAAATATTGAAAATACTCACGACATTGCTCAGGAGGGATGCATGATCCTTCTGAATTGCGAACAAATCCTGGCATACAAATACATGCGCCTTCAGAACATTTTGGTCTGCATTTGTTAGAATTATCTTTTGTTTGCAATGAATTCCTATTTCTCGAAGGAATTATGGGACATGTACCTTGACAACCGTCGTCTCCACATTGAGAGTAATATTCGTTCTCACCGCAAGTGGGAATAGCTATGGAAAATTCATATATTTATGTTCTTGCAGTAGTTTCTCATGATTGTGTTTTATTGGATATAAATACTCACGACATTGTTCTGGAGGAATACATACTCCTTCAGGGTTTCGAACAAATCCAGGTTTGCATAAACATGCGCCTTCGGAACATACAGAAAGACATTCATCTTTGTTACCCTTTAATCGTAACCGATTTCTTTTTCCCGATTCAGTTTCAGGACACGTAGCTTGACAACCATCGTCACCGCACTCAGAATAATATTCATTTTCACCGCAAGTGGGAGATGCTAAAAATTGACAACAATTTAATAAAACAATTTCATATTTTCCGTTGTTAATAAATAGGAAGATTTAATAATAATTCTCACGGCACGATTCCGGAAGTATACAGTTGCCTTCCGAATTGCGAACATATTCTGGTTTACATATGCATGCTCCAGTTGAACATTGCGGATTACAATGTTCACGTTTTGCTTTCGTTAAATGTTTCTTTTTGATCATGAATTCAATTGCTGGACAAGTCGGTTGACAGCCATCGTCACCACACGGAGAAAAATATTCGTTCTCTTTACACGTAGGAGATGCTAAGAAGACAATTTTATTTTGGATGTTGGTTCTTTTTATTTTTATATTCATATGTATGTTAATACAATATTACTTAAAAATTACTTACGACAATCTTCTGGTGGAACACAAGCACCATCAGAATTTCGAACGTATTCTGGCTTACAAATACAAGCCCCTGTGGAACACTTCGCTTTACATGATTCGGAACGTTTCATTATTTTCAATCCTTTTTTAAACATAAACTCAATTTCAGGACATTGCGCTTGGCATCCGTCATCACCGCATTCCGAATAGTATTCGTTTTCTCCGCATGGCATTGCTGAAAATAGATTTAAAATAGATAATGTTTTTTCTACAGTAAAAAACAAGATATGACTAATGAAAAATACTCACGACATTGTTCAGGAGGAATACAATTGCCTTCAGAATCACGTACATAGTCTGGCTTGCAAATACATGCACCTTCAGAACATTTTGGTTTACATGTTGGTCCATTCTTTAATGCTAATCTATGCCTCTGTCTTGAATCAATTTCTGGACATGTCCCTTGACAACCATCGTCTCCACAATCAGAATAATATTCGTTTTCTCTACACGTTGGAATTGCTGTAATAAATCAATACATGACCTTTAAATTTTATGCGTTTAAATATGAAAATTTATTCATTTAAATTGAATACTCACGACATTCTTCTGGTAATATACAAGCTCCATCAGAATTTCGGACAAATCCCGGTTTACAAATACATGTGCCTTCGGAGCAAGAAGAAGTACATTCATCTTTTTTGCTTTTTGGTCGTAACCGATATTTTTTCTTCGATTCTATTTCAGGACATGTTGTTTGACAGCCATCGTCCCCGCATTCAGAATAATATTCATTTTCTCCACATATAGGGGATGCTTTGAGGACATATATTTTTTATATTAATCTATATTCACTTTTACATATGATCGTGATGCATTTCATATTAATAAACTACTTACGACAATCTTCTGGTGGAACACAAGCACCATCAGAATTTCGAACGTATTCTGGCCTACAAATACAAGCCCCTGTGGAACACTTCGCTTTACATGATTCGGAACGTTTCATTATTTTCAATCCTTTTTTAAACATAAACTCAATTTCAGGACATTGCGCTTGGCATCCGTCATCACCGCATTCCGAATAGTATTCGTTTTCTCCGCATGGCATTGCTGAAAATAGATTTAAAATAGATAATATTTTTTCTACAATCAAAAGCAAGATATGACTAATGAAAAATACTCACGACATTGTTCAGGTGAAATACAATTGCCTTCAGAATCACGTACATAGTCTGGCTTGCAAATACATGCACCTTCAGAACATTTTGGTTTACATGTTGGTCCATTCTTCAATGCTAATCTATGCCTCTGTCTTGAATCAATTTCTGGACATGTCCCTTGACAACCATCGTCTCCACAATCAGAATAATATTCGTTTTCTCCACACGTTGGAATTGCTGAAATAAAATCGCATAATTTATTCCACTCGTATTATCAGTTAACTTTTTTTTCATAAGATTCCGAATATCATTATGTATAATATTTTTTGAGTCCATTATGTTATCATTTTAACCTTTATATTCGGCAATATTAGCCAGTTTACTATATTCCTTTTTATTCATTCTAATTAAAACTTTAGTTTACTTCTTCGCATATGTTACAGTCAATGTGTATTTGCCAGTTAAATATATTTTGACTAGTTAAAATATATTTTATCTGATCTATGTAGTTATTTCATCTGACACAATGGAAATATAATTTAACTGGTCAGGATCAGACAAAGTGTATTATAGCTAACTAATTGTAAGCCAGTTTTGCCAACGCCACTGGAAAACCGTTTCGAATGACAGCCGCACATGTTTGTTTCGGTTTCTATCATTTCCATCACCCTCCCTTCAAGAAACTAATTATCATAATCAAAGAGAAAGGCACAGAAATTTTACTTATCCACTAATATGGGCCACTAAACGTCACTTGTGTAGGCTCAAAACTAACGTTTTTGTGATGAATGCATTGTTGAGATTATTGTATTATTAAAATCTTTTCAATATTCAGGTATAGAAGTAAAATATACACGTTATTTAACCTTCCTCGTACAGAACATAAAAAAACAGACGTTAGTCCGAAGCGGGGTCTTTTAGTACCCCATTATATTTTCCATATTAACGCATTATTTAAAATAAAAAGATGCGTATATTTGTATCTAAATAATTTTTATATGTTCAAACATGGCATATTTGTCATTTTAGGGCATTTTAGGGTATTTAAATGATAAAATGCTCTAAAATGACGGTGATTATTGACGGAAATGAGCTCCGCCGTACGCCCCAGCGGGTACTGCATAGTTACAGTATGAGTGCGCACGTGCATCTTGCAACGCCCACTTCTACGCGTCCTCTCAAACTGTGCAGAAGTGGTGTTTATTTTGCAAAAATTTTATGAGTTAATTACTTATTGAATTATAAAAATTTGGAAAAAACAACATTTCCAAACATTTTATATGTTATTAAAAGAATGTATCAATTAAATTTTGGAAGTATTTGATATTAAAATGATTAGTCTTTTTCAAAAATATTACATTTATTTTTATGTAAAAAAATGTTTTTATACTAATCACTTGGCCACCAACAAAAAAATGTGGAACTGATATATGTTAAGTAATATATATTTATAATAATATATAATAAGATAAATTTATGTAAGTAATTGCCGAGAACTAATGTGGTATTGACCTGTAACAAATATTTATTCGAAATTATAATTATACATGTACTCGTATGTATTATATGATAAAATAACAAATTTTTTTTTAAATTTTAAACTAACTTCAATCGAGGGCGTTTACATTTTCTTGGCAGCTAACAATTAGTCAAGTATTATATGTACGATTCATTTCAAAACATTTGCGTATTTACGTTACTCCACGTGAAATTTTTCTGTAGAAAACAAACAACGTAATTCACGTATGAACTTTTGACCAGCACTGGACCGTGCTGAGGTGGGGGAAAAAAATTTTGACTTCGAAGGCGGTGCCTATTAGAGAAGACGGTGTTGCTAGAAGTGAAATTCAATTCAATGGGGTTGCTAGCGGTGAAATATGAGTGAAATTCAATTTTTCGAACTTCAAAGGCTTCAATAAATTACTTTCAATGATTGCATATTTCTCAAAAAATTACAGTATGTTCTATACCTTTAATTGAGGATTACATAAATTACGGGTTGAATAGTTTGAGTAATTATCGAGTTATTCCAAAAATTGTGAACATGGGGTAAGAAGTTACCCCGACTTACAATTAGTACAGGGAAGATTAATACAAATATTCATTTAAAAAATCTGATCTGTCAAAACTCATTTGTCAAGTTGAAAATACACTTAACTAGTGAGCACCAGTCAAACTGTATTTTCATCTGTTGAAATAAATTTTAACTAGACAATTTGTATTCTAATATAAATTATCCAAAACGTCAGTCAAAATATATTTTAACTGATGATATACTTTGACTATAACACATACATCAAATTTTCTTACTATTTTTAAATTTGGTTTTCTCATTTTCCAATCACTTAATCCCTATTAAGCCATATCAATCAAAAACATTATTCTTTAAACATATTATACTATACGAATATTTCAGATTTGAGAACGACACTAATTTTGTCAAGAACAATCAAGTACATATTTAAAAAAAATCTAATCGTACATAATACATATTTAACCTAGATTGTTCACGTTTTAATTTTAATAGTGATTGTAACGTAAATATTTTTTCGTGGGTCATCGAAACCACCTCGAACATTCGAAATACTCAACGGATGTTCGAAGTACAAAGATATGCACCCCATATGGCCATGTAACGGCCACCCTGACGCAAAAAGCACCGATTAACAAAAATCAGCGAAGATACAGCTAGAATCTTCGAGAAACCCGAAGATCGTAACATGTGAAAACCAGATGGCTATGCTACCACTCCTCTCAAATATTTGGGTAGCTGAAGCCACAACCCCCGAATAAAAAAAACTCGCAAAGGAACCTCGCCGATGAGCTAATTGATTCTCCACGTGTGGCAGGCGAAGTATACAAATCCATGAAATGATTTTGCCCCGACGTTCTCACGTGGACATCGATAATTGGTCGATCCTGTGAGGAGGGAGAAATATGGATGAAGCTGCCCTATATAAAAGGGCCAGCATTTGCAGTAAAACGGAAAGAAAATAATCAGCTTCGGTTGAGAAACAATCCCCAGACACCGGTATTGAGACCGGCGGCCAGGAATCATCTCACCTTCGCTTTAACCCGTTCATTAAAGCATCATCGTTTGAGCACATTCCCCGGACACCGGCATTGAGACCGGCGGCCAGGAATCACCTCACTTGCGCTTCAACCCTTTCATCGGAGCAACAACGTTTGAGCACATTCCCTGGACACCGGTATTGAGACCGGCGGCCAGGAATCACCTCACGTGCGCTTCAACTCTTTCATCGGAGCATCAACGTTCGAACACATTCCGCGGGGTGTCACGACGGAAGGCGCCCGAACATATGGCGCAACCATAAAAGGGGACCGACAAAAGACGCCCTGGACATAACGCGCCCTGGACAAAACGCGCCCTAGACAAAACGCGCCCTGGACAAAACGCCACCTGGTCAAAACGCCACCTGGACTAAACGCTACCGGACATAATACTAACAAATAAAAATTATGCGTTTTTCGAAATAATTACTAAACATGTAGAATATACAATAAAATTAATATGTTAAAATAATTTTTCCAATATAATTGGAATTGTAAATATTCGATATTCGATATCTAAAAGGTGCTTTCAACTGAAATCGAACATATACATTATTTTCCAAATACGAAAATCAGGTGCTGTCAATCTCCATTCCAATATAAATTGAACAGTAAAAATTAGAAGTATGAAAAATACGAATTAAAAACGTTTAATTAAATATTCGATATCTATTCAGGTGTTGTCAACTATGATCGAATCACTTTCCAAATACGAAAAATCAGGTGTCGTCAACTGAAATCGAAGCATATAAATTATTTTCCGAATACGAAAATTTTTGCCGTCAAATATTTAATTAATCGTTTTTAATTCGTATTTTTCATACTTCTAATTTTTACTGTTCAATTTATATTGGAATGGAGATTGACAGCACCTGATTTTCGTATTTGGAAAATAATGTATATGTTCGATTTCAGTTGAAAGCACCTTTTTAGATATCGAATATCGAATATTTACAATTCCAATTATATTGGAAAAATTATTTTAACATATTAATTTTATTGTATATTCTACATGTTTAGTAATTATTTCGAAAAACGCATAATTTTTATTTGTTAGTATTATGTCCGGTAGCGTTTAGTCCAGGTGGCGTTTTGACCAGGTGGCGTTTTGTCCAGGGCGCGTTTTGTCTAGGGCGCGTTTTGTCTAGGGCGCGTTATGTCCAGGCGTCTTTTGTCGGTCCCCTTTTATGGTTGCGCCATATGTTCGGGCGCCTTCCGTTGCGGAACCATTCCGCGGACACCAGTAAAGAGACCGGCGGCCAGGATCATCTCGCCTGCACTTCAACCCTTTCATCGGAGCCAACCGATCAAGGACATTCCGCGGACACCGGTACAGATACCGGCGGCCAGGAATCTACGAAGTCATCGCTGAACTAATCCTAATTATTTCTATTACTGTATTTTTTGTTGATTAAATAAACGCTGCGTCAAAGCTAGAGCAACCCACCGATTTTAAATTCAAAATCACCCTGAACCTCAAGCCGAACGGCTACATGATTTATTATATTATATTTTTTATTTGTTCTCTGGTAGAAAATGAAAGTAAGAACATGTTTTCCGGGTTTCTCGATTGTTTGCCATCTTTCAATATCGGCCTTGTTTCCTTGAAATTCGCCTTTCGTTCGTTTTGTACCATCGTATGGTCAGCTCGCGGAGAGATATATTTCGGTAAATTTTTTTCACTTTGGCGTTCCATATGCCCCCCGGTAAACCAACGAATCCATGTCGAGTTCAGGTCCAAAATAAGGTATATTAAAATCATCCGATATATAGTAAATATAGTACTATCCGATTTTTGAATGTGTTGCACGAGCATCTTGATCTTTTTACTATCATTTCATACGAATTGGTCCATTTTAATTTTTACAATTGTGAATTGTTTAAAGTTTAATTAATTAGTAAGTTGAATTTATTTAGGTATTTGTAATACAATTTATTAATGGTTTTCAATACATTCTATTTCGTTTTAATTTATTGAATTAATTATAATTAATGATCTATAACTGATTGCTAGTCGGGGGTGTATCACTGTCCTGTACACATCGCTGTGTTTGCTCTCTCGGCTTTCTTTTAAAATTTTCCTAACCTCATTACAACATAATTCACCCAGACTTTATCTACATTAATTCCATTCCCCAGTGCCACACCGTTTTTTAAGTGTAGCTCCCATCCAAATTAATTCGCTACGTATCAAATCCGCGTTATAATTTAACCGTGCGCGTTCAGTTCGTGTATGTGTCATCTGTGAAAAGATTAAATATTTCTCCGAATCGTCCATTGTGAACGTTTCTCTTACTAACATCCACTCGGTTTTCCCATTTTTTTTTTACATGCAGTTGCAGCCTACCAAAACCGTCTTATCGCACGTGCATCAATCGTGTGCTTTTTAATTAACTATCTCATTTATTGTGACCCATCTTACGTTTTCACGAATTCTACTCAACGTTTCATTTTCGAAAAGTGCAAATTTCTCGATCCGTGTGTGACAAGTGTGTGTTTCCAGCGGACGAGACTGCACGTGTTTTTTCCAAAGGACGGTAACGATTTGAACTTTTCCATACCGTGTTAAATTTGAATTTGAAAGTAATATCGGTAATTGATTTAATTCACTCTTTGTCCGATTGCAAATAACCATACTACTTTTTCATCCGCGAATCTGACGTTTAATTTGTGTTTTATTCCAATAGAAAAGAAAGAGACAAAATCATACTCAAAATAAAAAAAATCGCTCTTTTCGTTATTTACAAATATTCGGTCGCGCCGAAGTAACCCCTCTAGTCGGGGGTGTATCACTGTCCTGTACATATTGCCGGGCCCGCACACCCGCGGGTATCGGCGACGTGCCCGTAATATCGCGGGGACGCTAAAATCTCGGCCACGTCTAGAGGCGCGCTGTTCCCACCTCCCTTAGATAAGGTCATTCACGCGTTACGCTCGCGAACAAAGATATATTAATATATTTAAATAAGAAAGAATGGCGACGAATGAATGTATTGGCAGTCAGAGGTTATTAAATGTATGTACATACAATGTTAGAACACTATCTTCGGAAGCTAGTGTATTATTATTAGAACACGAATTGACAAACTTTAAATGGGATCTCATAGGTATAGGAGAACTCCGACGCAAAAATGAGAATAAGGTTATTCTTAAAAGCGGAAACTGTTTGTACTGGCGTGATACAGATAATGGGAGTCACGGGGGCGTCGGCTTTCTATTAAATAAAAATATAATGAAACACGTCTTAGAAGTCAATAGCATTTCCGATCGAGTATGCTATGTAACGTTAAAAATTTCGGAAAAATATACGTGTCAAATCTTCCAAATTTACGCACCCACGTCAAATCACCCGGACGAAATCGTAGAAAACCTTTATGCACTATTACAGAGCGCTCTGAACGACAGTCGACATCATTTTAAAATCCTAATGGGAGATTTCAATGCTAAAATAGGGATAAAAACGGACTCCGAAAAATCAATGGGGAAATTTGGGTATGGGCAAAGAAACGATCGTGGTAACAGACTCATAGAATTTGCGGAATATAACAATTTAAATATAATGAACTCCTTCTTTTATAAAAATCCGGAATATAAATGGACCTGGCAAAGCCCGAAAGGTGACAGAAATGAAATAGATTATATACTCACTAACGTAAATAATATTATAAAAGACGTTTATGTCATCAGTAAAGTAGATTTAGGTAGCGATCATCGTCTAGTTCGGGCTAAAATCTCTATTAAAATTCAATTAGAACGGTCTAAATTAACAAATAATATCAATATATCTAAAAATAATAAAATCAACCTCGAGAATGTAATTAGCAATAAAAAAGAATTTGAATTAATTTAAAAAAACAAATTTGATAGGATAAATTCGGATTTAGGATTCGACGAGCTTGATAACAAGATCAAAAATATTCTTAACACAACCGGGAAAGACATAGGCGGCCCTTTAAAAATCATAAATTGTAGCAAAATCACGAAAGAAACGAAAAGACTCATTAAAGTAAAAAGGAATCTTAATCGAATAAGTAACAAAGCGAAATTCGTTATAATAAACAAACTAATTAAGAAAAGAATAACTCGCAACGTGAGAGATTTTACCGTAAATACGGTCAAGTTAACCATAGAGAGAAATCTATCTATGAAGAAATGTAAACAATATCTTACATTAGGGAGAAATCAAATGCTGGCCATAAAATCGGAAAATGGCACTTTAATTCGCGAAAGGGGCGTTATTTTAGAAACGGTTCGTAACTTTTACGCAAAACTATACAAAGATAATTCCATAGATATAAACACCTTTCAACACTGTTTAGAAACAACATCTAACATACCAGATGTTTTAATTAGCGAAGTCGAAAACGCGATCAAATCTTCGAAAAGTGGTAAACTCCCGGGGGACGATTGTATATCAATAGATCTGTTGAAATGTGGAGGCCGTCCTCTATTTAATATTTTAGCTAAATTATTCTCAAAATGTATCCGGGAACAAAACATTCCAGCCGCATGGAATAACGCGTCTATCATTCTGATCTTTAAAAAAGGCAATATAGACGATATCAAAAACTATCGTCCGATAAGCTTACTCTCGGTAATTTACGAAACTTTTACTAAAATAATCGCGGGAAGGATCAACAAAGACTTACGTAGATTCCAATCAGCCGCCTGAACAAGCAGGTTTTCGCAATAATTTCAGCACAATGGACCATTTACAGACAATTAACGAATTAATCGAGCGCGCTAACGAATATCGTACCCCATTGTGCTTCGGGTTTGTAGATTTTGAAAAAGCATTCGACTCGGTATGTCAAAAAAAAGTATGGAACGCTCTACTAGAACAGGGTGTCGATAAACATTATGTAAGCTTATTAGCCAATATGTATAAAAAAGCAACAGCATCGGTAATCGTGGGTGAACCATCGAAAAAATTTGCCATCGAAAAGGGCGTTCGCCAGGGAGATACGATCTCGCCTAAACTCTTTAACGCGGTATTAGAATATGTATTCAGACGATTAGATTGGGAAAATCAGGGCATAAATATCAACGGAAGATACTTAAATCACTTAAGATTCGCGGACGACATAGTAATAATAGCAACCAACGTAATAGATTTAGAATCTAAACTCAACGAGCTTAACCTTGAAAGTAACAAAGTAGGACTGTCGATAAATTTAAATAAAACTAAATGTATGTTTAATGACTTCTGCATGCCGGGGGGTGTAAGGTTTGGAACCGTACCATTAGAAATAGTTAAAGAATATTTGTATCTGGGACAGTTACTATGTATGGAAGGAGGAAAAGAAAGAGAAATCTTTAGACGCATGAAATTAGGATGGAGCGCTTTTGGTAAAATGCATTTAGTTTTTAAGACAAAAATCCCCATATGCCTGAAAAGAAAAGCGTTTAATCAATGCATTCTGCCAGTAATGACTTATGTCTGCGAAACATAGACGTTGAACGAAAGACTGATTAGAAAATTAAAATGTACTCAAAGAAGTATGGAGAGATGTATGCCAGGAATATCCAGGAAAGATAGACAAAGGAATACATGGGTGAGAAGAATGACAGGAGTGACTGATATATTAGAAAAAGTGATGAGACGAAGATGGGAGTGGGCGGGACATGTGGCCAGACGCACAGATAAGAGATGGACGAAAGAAATAATGGAATGGTACCCAAGGGAATGTATAAGAAGAAGGGGGAGACCGAAAAGAAGATGGGTGGATGAAATAAGAAGAATGTGTGGTATTAACTGGATGAATGTTGCTCAAGATAGAAAAAAGTGGCTGTGCCTAAAAGAGCCCTTTGTTCAAAAATGGATTACTAGTGGATCCTGAAGAAAATTTCTGCGAATAATAGTTCACACAAATTGATCTTAACGAATATATTTGATCTCCCCATTTAACCCATCGAATTACCTCGTTTTATGTATCTAACCATCGACGATAACTGATGCTCAAGCCTCTCTCTAGGAAAATTTCAACTCTCATATGCTTATATACCTCTTAAGAGAACTATATCCCATAGTAGAATATTACATAGCATATTTTATATACAATAGTAACACCTAACACATAACCCATAAATAATGGACCAACTGTGAATCCGACTAAAATCATAGATATCCTCACTTATTTTAAATTAACTAATATCTAGTAACATATTTGGTTAATGTCATGCCCTATGTCATACTAATTAAAAATTAACCGCATGCTCTTGTAATTAGTCTAAATTGAAACAACTGAGACATAAATATTAATCAACTAACAATATCTAACTCACTTCCGAACAATATATAGAGATACACCTAATGAGATGAAGGCATGAACAAACTAAAAAGAATAACTTGCATGATCATTTAATTAATTAACAAACAAAACTCTTTGGTAATGGTAAAAACCAATGACGTGTGTTCTACTGAGGTCTGAACCATGTAGGACCAACGGTCTCGCCTCGTCTATCAAACTGGTGATCATTACGATCGCAAAGTGGGCAGCGAGGGCGCAGTCTGCTCAGTCTTTAACTCGTCTGTCCCGCTGGTGGTCATTGCGACCCGCTCAGAAGACAGCGACCACAGAGTCTAGCACATAGACACGCGTATCGTTGGTCTGAGAACCTCCTTCGCTGGCATGGGCGGACTGGTTCTTATGGTACATGTCCCTCACCGAAATACGACTTGGGCTAGCGCAGTGAGGTATAGCCTAGACTGCCGCATTTGTCTGGTAAGGCCTTGTCCTGCAGTGGATAACTTATAGGCTGCTAATGATGATGATAACTGATTATGTTTTTTATCGATTTATTGTCGGCTTATGATTTATTTTCATTTGGATTTTCAAATTTTTGAATAGTATTAATTCATATCATTAGTTGAATATTTCAAGTTATTTGTTTTATTATTGTTTTTTGTCTATATATTATTAGTTACGATTGAGACAATTTAAATGTATTAAATTATAATAATGAATTTTGATTTTTATAAAAAATATTTAATTTTATTACTTAAAATTCTAGATACCAGGTTTCGCCGGTTTTTTTGCCGTGTTGAAGTGAAAAAACCCTGTAAAAAAATGATCGGTTCGTCTTCCTTGAACCGTGTAAAAAGAAAATTGAGTGTATTATGATTAACGGTATTTGATCGCGTAATTTAATAAACGTACTAGGGGAATTATTATACATAAGTTTGAGTGAAATTCAGAGGTACGATTTTTAATTAAAATAAATACTCACGGCATTCTTCAGGAGGAATGCAAGCTCCATCCGAGTTACGGACAAATCCTGGCATGCATATACATGCACCACCTTCGGAACATTTGGGTCTGCATGTGTCGGATTCATCTTTTAATCGTAATCGATTTTTTTTCCTCGAGTTAATTCCGGGACATGTATCTTGGCAGCCATCGTCACCACATTGAGAATAATACTCATTCTCATCGCAAGTGGGGATTGCTACGGAAAATTTGTGTGGAATGATATAGTACACGTTTGTCAAAATTATGATCTTTTGGAAATTAATACTCACGACACTGTTCTGTTGGAATACAAGCTCCATCGGAGTTGCGGACAAATCCTGGTTTGCAAATACATGCACCTTCAGAACAAGAGGAAGTACACTCATCTTTTTTACCCTTTAATTGGAACCGTTTTCTTTTTTTCGATCCAGTTTCCGGACACGTTGCTTGACAACCGTCATCGCCGCATTCAGAATAGTATTCATTTTCACCACAAGTTGGAGATGCTAAAAGGTAATCAAAATTACATATATTTTCTGACGTGTGCTATAAATAGGATTATTAAAAAGCTATACTTACGGCACGTTTCTGGAGATATACAGTTGCCTTGGGAGTCGCGGACAAATTCGGGTTTGCAAATACATGCTCCAATTGAACATTGCGGATTACAATCATCACGATTAAGTTTCGTCAAATGTTTCTTTTTAAACATGAATTCAATTGCTGGACAAGTTGGTTGACAACCGTCGTCACCACATGGAGAGAAATACTCTTTCTCTCCACACATTGGAGATGCTATGAAGACAATTTTATTTAGAATATATATATTATATTTTCACTGTTATGTAACATATGTTAGTAAAATATTTTATTATGAAAATGAAGAACTTACGGCAATCTTCTGGAGGAATACATGCACCATCAGAATTGCGTACGAATTCTGGCTTACAAATACAAGCCCCCGTAGAGCACTTTGCTTTACACGATTCAGAACGGTTCCTTATCTTCAACCCTTTTTTAAACATAAACTCAATTTCAGGACATTGTGCTTGGCATCCGTCATCACCGCATTCCGAATAGTATTCGTTTTCTCCACATGGCATTGCTGAAAATTGATTAAAAATAGATAATGTTTTTTCTACATTCAAAAACAACAAAATGACTGAAGTAAAATACTCACGACATTGTTCAGGTAGAATACAATTGCCTTCAGAACCACGTACATAGCCTGGCTTGCAAATACATGCACCTTCAGAACATTTTGGTTTACATGTTGGTCCATTCTTTAATGCTAATCGATATCTTTTTTTGGAGTCTTCTTGACAACTTCCTTGACATCCATCATCACCACATTGAGAGTAATACTCATTTTCACCACATGCGGGAATTGCTGCCAGAAAAATATCATGTAACATTATATTACACTTCTGCTGAAATTAAAATATAATGGGTTGCATATTTTATAGAAATACTCACGACATACATCAGGAGAAATACAAGTTCCTTCTGAGTTTCGAACAAATCCTGGTTTACAAATACATGCTCCAGATGAACATTTTGGAGTACATTCATCTTTTCTAGCTTTCGATAGCAAACGATTTCTATTCCTTTGTTCTGTTTCGGGGCATGTAGCTTGACAACTATCGTCACCGCATTCAGAATAATATTCATTATCACCACATGTGGGAGATGCTGAAATTACATTCCATTTTTTTTAATACATTAATTAAAAGGATAACCAACAAATTATATACTTACGACATAATTCTGGTGCTATACAGTTTCCGTCAGAGTCACGAACATATCCTGATTTACATATGCATGCCCCAGTAGAACATTTAGGACTGCATGCATCATCTTTACCTTTAGATACCTTATTACTTTTGAACATGAATTCAATAGGAGGACATGTTACTTGACAACCATTGTCTCCACAATCAGAATAATATTCGTTTTTTCCGCAAATAGGAGATGCTAGAAAGTGATAAAAATTCGATAAGCTTTCATATATTCTATTATCAATAGGATCGATAAAAACAATTCTTACGGCACGATTCCGGGGGTATACATTTGCCTTCTGAGTCGCGAACAAATTCGGGTTTGCAAATGCATGCTCCAATTGAACATTGCGGATTACAATCATCACGATTAAGTTTCGTTAAATGTTTCTTTTTAAACATGAATTCTATTGCTGGACAAGTCGGTTGACAACCGTCGTCACCACATGGAGAGAAATACTCTTTCTCTCCACACATTGGAGATGCTATGAAGACAATTTTATTTAGAATATATATATTATATTTTCACTGTTGTGTAATATATGTTAGTAAAATATTTTATTATGAAAATGAAGAACTTACGGCAATCTTCTGGAGGAATACATGCACCATCAGAATTGCGTACGAATTCTGGCTTACAAATACAAGCCCCTGTAGAGCACTTTGCTTTACACGATTCAGAACGGTTCCTTATCTTCAACCCTTTTTTAAACATAAACTCAATTTCAGGACATTGCGCTTGGCATCCGTCATCACCGCATTCCGAATAGTATTCGTTTTCTCCGCATGGTATTGCTATTTATAATTTTATAATTATTCATTTTTCGTCCACAATTCAAAACACGGAATAAATAAATAAAAAAATACTCACGACATTGTTCAGGAGGAATACAATTGCCTTCAGAATCACGTACGTAGTCTGGCTTGCAAATACATGCACCTTCAGAACATTTTGGTTTACATGTTGGTCCATTCTTTAATGCTAATCTATGCCTCTGTCTTGAATCAATTTCTGGACATGTACCTTGGCAACCATCGTCTCCACAATCAGAATAATATTCATTTTCACCGCAAGTAGGAATTGCTACCAGGAAAAAACAATTATTTTTATTTATGTCAAATAAATTTGAGTACATACATATAATATAATATTAAAAATACTCACGACATTGTTCAGGAGGGATGCATGCTCCTTCTGAATTGCGAACAAATCCTGGCATACAAATACATGCGCCTTCAGAACATTTTGGTCTGCATTTGTTAAAATTATCTTTTGATTGCAATGAATTCCTATTTCTCGAAGGAATTATGGGACATGTACCTTGACAACCGTCGTCTCCACATTGAGAGTAATATTCGTTCTCACCGCAAGTGGGAATAGCTATGGAAAATTCATATATTTATGTTCTTGCAGTAGTTTCTCATAATTGTGTTTTATTGGATATAAATACTCACGACATTGTTCTGGAGGAATACATACTCCTTCAGGGTTTCGAACAAATCCAGGTTTGCATAAACATGCGCCTTCGGAACATACAGAAAGACATTCATCTTTGTTACCCTTTAATCGTAACCGATTTCTTTTTCCCGATTCAGTTTCAGGACACGTAGCTTGACAACCATCGTCACCGCACTCAGAATAATATTCATTTTCACCGCAAGTGGGAGATGCTAAAAATTGACAACAATTTAATAAAACAATTTCATATTTTCCGTTGTTAATAAATAGGAAGATTTAATAATAATTCTCACGGCACGATTCCGGAAGTATACAGTTGCCTTCCGAATTGCGAACATATTCTGGTTTACATATGCATGCTCCAGTTGAACATTGCGGATTACAATGTTCACGTTTTGCTTTCGTTAAATGTTTCTTTTTGATCATGAATTCAATTGCTGGACAAGTCGGTTGACAGCCATCGTCACCACACGGAGAAAAATATTCGTTCTCTTTACACGTAGGAGATGCTAAGAAGACAATTTTATTTTGGATGTTGGTTCTTTTTATTTTTATATTCATATGTATGTTAATACAATATTACGAAAAAATTACTTACGACAATCTTCTGGTGGAACACAAGCACCATCAGAATTTCGAACGTATTCTGGCTTACAAATACAAGCCCCTGTGGAACACTTCGCTTTACATGATTCGGAACGTTTCATTATTTTCAATCCTTTTTTAAACATAAACTCAATTTCAGGACATTGCGCTTGGCATCCGTCATCACCGCATTCCGAATAGTATTCGTTTTCTCCGCATGGCATTGCTGAAAATAGATTTAAAATAGATAATGTTTTTTCTACAGTCAAAAGCAAGATATGACTAATGAAAAATACTCACGACATTGTTCAGGTGAAATACAATTGCCTTCAGAATCACGTACATAGTCTGGATTGCAAATACATGCACCTTCGGAACATTTTGGTTTACATTTTGGTCCATTCTTTAAAGCTAATCTATGTCTCTGACTTGAACCAATTTCTGGGCAAATTTCTTGACAACCATCGTCTCCACATTTAGAATAATATTCATTCTCACCGCAAGTGGGAATTGCTACGGTTAATTCGTAAGATGTATTATAGTACATTTTTGTCAAAATTTGTATTTTATTTTGAAAATAAATACTCACGACATTGATCAGGAGGAATACAAGTTCCTTCAGAGCTTCGAACAAATCCTGGTTTGCATATACAAGCTCCAGATGAACATTTAGGGGTGCATTCATCTTTTCTAGTTTTTAATTGCAAACGATTTCTATGCCTTTGTTCTATTTCGGGGCATGTAGCTTCACAACCATTATCACCGCATTCAGAATAATATTCGTTATCACCACAAGTGGGAGATGCTGAAATTATTTTTCAGTTTAAAAAATATTCGCCGATTTTTATCAACTATTATATAACATAAAAACCATTATATTAAGACTTACGACACATTTCACGACGAATACATTTGCCTTCCGAATTGCGTACATAATCTGGTTTACATATACATGCTGGGGTTGAACACATAGGATTACACGTGAAAGATTTCGCAATGAATTTCGTTTTGGTCATAAATTCGATCGACGGACATTTTGGTTGACAACCGTCATCACCACATGGTGAAAAATATTCTCCCGTTCCGCAAAAAATGCTTGCTAAAATAACATTTTTTTTATAAAATTTCTAATTCACTATTTTTATATAGATTTGATTAAGTATTGAAATTTAAATAACTTACCACAATCTTCTGGACGTATGCAGATACCATCAGGATTGCGAACAAATCCTGGCTTGCAAATACAAGCACCTCTGACACATGTCGGGGTACATTCTTCTAAGCTTTTCCATAGGCTTGACCCTTTTTTAGATATAAAATAATTTTCAGGACACTTCGGTTCGCATGCATCATCTCCACAACTGGAATAGTATTCATTTTCTCCACACATAGGTATTGCTGTAAGAATTTATAAATCAATTTAGTCTATGTTATTCTTGTTATGTCTTCAAAACTTTTTTTTATGGTTTGGATGATAAATTTAAAAAAAAAAATTTTCTCAATGTAGAATAATCTCAAAATAATTTGAAAATGTTGTTTACAAATTGTTGTATTGGTGAACGTTAATAACAGGTGATTTGCTTTATTTAAGACATTGTTTCAAAAATGTTTTATTTTTGCAGATTATAAATTATAAATTCTAATTAAAAAATCTTAACATTTAAAAAGTAATTTCACTTATTGTCAAAAATCAAAAAAATACTTATTTCAGTTACATGGAAGAGCACTAAAATAATCAAATTGTGGCGCATTTTGGAATATTTTATTTATCACCCTGACAATTAACACAATGGTTAGATTTTTCAGTCAAAAATATTAATATTACAGAAAAATACTAACGGCATTGATCAGGTTTAACACAAGATCGGGTCCGAGGATTACGAATATATCCTGGCTTGCAAATACAAGCACCAGTTGAACAAGTCGGTGTACAAGTGTTATGGCTATCTTTAGTTTGCAACCGATTTCCTTTCCGGAAGCCGAATTCAGGACATGACGGTTGACAACCATCATCGCCACATGCTGAATAATATTCATTTTCGAAGCATCCAGGTGTTGCTAAAAATAATTTATTTTTAATTATCTTCGCACACGATGTGAAAGAATATAAACCTAAACGAAATACTAACGACATTGATCAGGAGAAATACAAGCACCCTGAGAGTCTCGAATGAATCCAGGTTTGCATATACAAGCTGCATTGGAACAAGTTGGGGTACATTCGTCTTTCCCACCTTTCAATTGCAACCGATTTATTTTTCCTGAGTTAATTTCAGGACACATTCCTTGACAACCATCATCACCACATTCGGAATAATATTCGTTATTACCACAAGTGGGAGAAACTGAGTGGAATTAGGATTGTTTAGTTTATACTAATTAATGACCCAAAATTAAAACTCAAGAGATGAGAAAAGGTACTTACGACATTCTTCAGGAGGAATACACGCGCCTTTAGCATTACGGACATATTCAGGTTTACATATACATGCACCGGATGAACATCTTGGTCTACAAGTATGTGGAGATTTTCTAAATAACAATTTATTTTTCAAAAACATCATTGCAATATCTGGACATGTCGCTTGGCAACCATCATCACCGCACATAGAATAATATTCGTTTTCACCGCAAGTAGGAGAAGCTATGAAAATATTTATTTATTGAAAATATTGGTTTATGTAAAGATTTGCAAATTAATATTTTAAGAAATAATATGACTATTGAAAAAATACTTACGACACTGTTCAGGACGTATACACCGAGGGTGTTTACTTTCAGTGTCTCGGACGAATCCTGGTTTGCAAATACATGCACCTATCGAACATGTTGGACTACATATTTCTGGATGTTGCAATGAATGTGATTTTTTGAACATTACGTCAATTCTGGGACACTTCGGCTGACATCCATCATCGCCACATTCAGAATAATATTCGTTTTCACCGCATGTAGGAATAGCTAAAAAAATACGATTACAACTGATTTTTTTCAAACTTTTGTTTTGTAGAATAATAAATAAATAAAAAAAGACTTACGACATTGCTCCGGGGGAATACAAGCTCCTTCAATGTTACGAACAAATCGTGGCTTGCAAATACAAGCAGCATTGGAACATGTCGGAGAACATTCGTCTTTATTATCCTTAAATTGAAAACGATTTTTCTTTTCTATTCCTATTGCAAAACATGTTGCTTGACAACCATCATCACCGCATTCAGAATAATATTCGTTTTCACCGCAAATCGGAACAGCTGTGTAACAGTTTATTATTTTATATTTAATATTTCTTTTTCAAAAAATTAAACGATATTTTTAATTAAAAAAAGTCCTTACGACATTGATGGGGAGGTATACATGCACCGTCTGAGTTGAGGACAAATCCTGGCTTACAAATACAAGCAGCAGTGGAACATGTTGGAGTACATTGGTCTTTGCTACCCATCAATTTTAAACGATTCTGGTCTATTTTCCACGAGTCTATTTGAGGGCATGTTTGTTGGCAGCCATCATCTCCACATTCAGAATAATATTTGTTTTCACCACATTTGGGAGTAGCTAAAACGAATCACGAATTATTAATGATTCATGAAAATATAGAATATTAAAATACATATTAATACATAAAACTACATATATGTTATAAATATATATATTATACTTACGACAAGATTCTGGAGGTATACATGCACCGTTAATATCACGGACAAATCCAGGTTTACAAATGCAAGCACCTGGATTACATCTCGGTTTGCATATTTGATAACGATTTTTCGATTGAAGTCTATTTTTATTATAATTCTTTTCAATTAAAGGACATGAATCTTGACAACCGTCATCCCCACATGATGAATAGTATTCGTTTTCACCGCAAGTAGGCGAAGCTAATATTTTTCAATTCATTTTAATTAGGTGAATATAAATTTCTAAAAAATATTATATATAAATATAAAATCCTTACGGCACATTTCAGGACGGATACAATGACCTTCAGAGTCGCGAACATATCCAGGCTTACAAATACAAGCAGCTATAGAACATTCAGGCCTGCATATATCTGAATAATGTTTTACTGGCGATAATTTGCTTTTAAGCATAATTTCAATTTTAGGACATTTAGGTTGGCAACCGTCATCGCCACAAGGAGAATAAAATTCATTAGAATCGCAAGCAGGGATAGCTGTAATTTTGGTAATCATTTGGCAATTTGTTTTTTTATCTCTGAACTAACAATGATATAGAAATATGAAAAAATACTTACGGCATAAATCAGGGTGTATACATTCGCCCGCAGAATTGCGAACATATCCAGGCTTACAAATACAAGCTCCAGCAGAACAAATAGGTCTACATTTTTCTGAACGATCACTAGTATGAAGTCGGTACTTATTTCTAGAATCGATTTCGGGACATTTTTTTTGACAGCCATCATCTCCACAAGGTGAATATATTTCATTTGGTCCACAAGAAGTTGCTGAAACAATGTTGCCATCATCTTCAATTCTTTGATTAATTTAATAACTATAATAAAAATAAAATCTTACGGCATTCTTCGGGGGAAATACAAGCTCCTTCAGAATTACGCACAAATCCCGATTGGCATATACAAGCACCAATGGAACATGTAGGAATGCATTTGGGTTTGCTAGCCTTTGATTGCAAACTATTTCGATTTCTTAAGTTATATTCTGGACATGTAACTTGACAACCATCATCGCCACATGGAGAATAATATTCATTTTCGCCGCAAGTTGGAGTAGCTAAAAATTTACATAATGTATTTTGTATATCGCACAACAAAAAAAAAGAATAACAGTATAAATAAAACACTTACGGCATTGATCGGGACGAATGCAAATACCATTTATGTCTCGTACAAATCCTGGTTTGCATATACAAGATGCAGTAGAACAATTAGGAATACATTCTTTTATGCCACCCTTTAATTGTAAACGGTTTCTTTTTCCAGGGTTTATTTGAGGACATGTCTCCTGACAGCCATCATCACCACATACAGAATAATACTCGTTTTCCCCGCAAATTGGAGAAGCTGTGCAGCATTTATGATGAAAATTTATTTTGTTCTACAAGATCATATATTGATAAAAGTATTAAAAATATATACTCACGACACTGTGTAGGAGAAATACATTTACCATCGTCGTTACGGACAAATCCAGATTTGCATACGCAAGCACCGAATGAACATGTTGGAACACATGCATTATGACCGTATTTAATTTGCAATTTAGCTTTAAGCAAAATCGCAATATTTGAACATTTCGCTTGACAACCGTCATCACCGCACTCGGAATAATATTCATTTTCAGTACAAACGGGAGAAGCTGTATAACATTTATGTTTTTAATTTACATTTTTCTATTACCTAATATTTTATTGAACGAAGTAATAATATAATATGTACTCACGACATTGTTCAGGAGAAATACATTCACCTTCCGTATTACGGACATATCCAGATTTACACACACAAGCACCGGATGAACAAGTTGGTACACATGCATTTTGACCGTGTTTAATCTGTATTTGATATTTCAACATAGTTGCAATATTAGGACATTTTGATTGACAGCCATCATCACCACACTCAGAATAATATTCATTTTTTCCGCATATAGGGGATGCTATAAGATTTTTTTTTATTTGTATTATTGGTATTAACATATAAAGATGTAAAATATTCAAAAAATTACTTACGACAATCTTCTGGGTCTACACAAGCACCATCAGGATCACGAACGAATCCGGGTTTACAAATACAAGCCCCTTTGGAACATTTTGGTCTGCATGTATTAGGACGTTTTCTTAAACTCAGTCCTTTTTTGTAAATATTTTCAATGTCAGGACATTTTTCATGACACCCGTTATCACCGCATTCTGAATAATATTCATTCTCTCCACAAATTGGGTTAGCTGTGTAAAACATAAATAAAATCGAAAAATAATTTCATTATATTTGATTTTAACTTATCTATCAAAAAAACCATATCAATAAAATGATGAAAAATATTTACGACAAGATGATGGTGATACACAATTTCCTGCATCGTTCCGAATGAAACCCGGTTTGCAAATACAACCAGGTATGCACGCCGGTTTGCAATCTGAATTATCCATATCTGAACATGTCAGTTGGCAACCATTGTTATCACATTCCGAGTAAATTTCATTTACTCCATAGCATTGTGGTGTAGCTGAAATATTCGTAAATATAAAGAACGAAATCCTTCAATATTTAAATAAATAAAAATAAGATCTCTTACGACATGCTGTTGGAGGTACACAATTTCCAACACCATTTCGAACAAATTCTGGCTTGCAAATACAACCAGAAATACATGTTCGTGTACAATCTGAATTATCCATATCTGAACAAGTCAATTGACAATCATTGTTATCGCACTCAGAATATATTTCGTTGACTCCGCTGCATTGTGGTGTAGCTAAAGTATTTGTAAATGCGTTTTAGAAAAACATTTAATGACAATGTGACAGAAAATTAAATTACTCACGACATGAAGATGGAGATACACAGTTTCCAGCACCATTTCGAACGTAACCTGTCATACAAATACAACCAGGTGTGCATGTTGGTATACAGTCTGAAGTATCCATGTCTGAACATGTCGATTGGCAATCATTATTATCGCACTCCGAATAAATTTCATGAACACCGTTACATTGAGGAGTTGCTGTTCATAATAAGAAAAAAATTAATTCTGATACCTATATGATTATATGTATTATGCATGTATAATATCTAATATTTTATTTGACTTACGACATGTTGATGGTAGTACACAGTTGCCGATAGCATTTCTGAGAAATCCTTCTTTGCAAATACATCCTGGTATACAAGTTGAAGAACAATCTGAATTATCCATATCTGCACATGTTAATTGACAGTCATTGTTACCGCAATCAGAATATATTTCATTGACTCCGTTGCACTGTGGTTTGGCTATTATATGAAAATTATATTTTATTTGTGTTAGAAAAAAATTGTGATTTTAAGATTTTTCATGAAATAAAGATTTTTTTTAATATCTACTTACGACATGTAATGGGTAATACACAACTTCCAGCTGGATTTCTCACGAAACCTTCTTTACAAATACATCCAGGAGTACAAATGTTAGTACAGTCCGAAGTGTCCATATCCGTACAAGTCAATTGACAATCATTATTTCCACATTCTGAATAAATCTCATTAATTCCAAGACATTGAGGAGTAGCTGAAATTCAATTTATGTCATTAAAAGACTTCTTATGAAAAAACTGAAAGTTCTTATGAAACTTACAGCATTGAATTGGTGACACACAAAGTCCATTTGCATTTCTAACATAGCCAATTTTACAAATACATCCCGAAATGCAATTTGGAGTACAGTCTGAATTGTCCATATCAGAACAAGTCAATTGGCAATTATTGTTTCCACATATTGAATAGATTTCATGGGGTTTGGAACATTCGTCTCCACCTATGTCAAATTGAATTTTGATTTAACTTTATTTTATTTTATTTTAAACATAATTATATGATTGTTACTAACCACATTCATTCAAAAGGACACATTTTCCATATAGATTTCTATAATATCCAGGCTTACATCCACATCCTGGTTTGCAGTGGTCCTCATCACAATCGTATCGTTTTCGCGAAAATGGGCAATGCTTATCGCAGACGCATGATTTGTATTCTTCGTTATCTCCATAACATCGTTTTATTTCTAGATTTTTATTTATTTTTATTTTATAATGATAAACGATTAAATTTATTTAATCTATTAATTAATATAATAACTATTATACATACCACATTGACTGTATGGTACGCAATTTCCATGTTTGTTCCTAACGAATTCTTTTTCACAAACACAACCAGGTACGCAATTTTCTTCACAATCATCATGTTTATGACGATTGTAGCACGTTTTTTGACAAGCATAATTACCACATCGTGAAAATACTTCATGGTTTCCCGTACATTTGAAAACGGTTCCTATTACCAATACATAATTTATAAATATTTTTTTAGTACATTGAATATAATAATATTAATAATCTTTATAAAAAAGAGTAAATAAAAAGGTCGAATATTAAATTATTTCTAATTACCACATCGGTTTGGTCGAACACATCTATTCCTGTTATCTCTAACGTATCCTGGTATACAGAAACATCCAGGAGTACAACGATCGTATAAAAATCCTTTCGAATCACAACTAGATCTGATATGTGGATTTTCACATGAACTTTCGCATTGATAACGCCCACATTCCTTGTATACTTCATTTTTATCGCACATGTCTTAAATTTAAAAAAAAAATATTAAGGAAAGAATTCTTGTGCAAAAGTTATTATTTTTCACTATTTACTTACGACATTCTTCAGGCAAAATACATTTTCCATTTTGATCCTCGACAAAACCCGGTTTACAAACGCATCCACCTTCTTCTACACATTTTTCAGAACAAGGTTTCGAATCATGATATTGATGGTAATGATTTCCACATGTTCTAGGACAAACGTTTCCACACGGTGAATATTCAGCATTTGGATCGGAACAAGTCTCTAAAAAGGTAAAATTTACAAAAAAATCTGAATCCAACATACAATTTAAATTTTTTTTTTACTTACTTCTGAAACATTGACCAGCCGGAATACAATTGCCTGATTCGTCCCTCAAAAATCCATGACGACAAATACACCTCGGATCGCATTCTTCTATCACGTGTTCGCATTTGCTTTGATGTTTATGGTTTCCGCATTTATCGTCGAAACAAGGTTTCGGGCAATATTCAAAGATTTCGTTATTTTCACATTCGAGAGGTGCTAGATGAATGATGATTTTTTTGTTATTTCACTTAAACTTAAATATATTTATTCAACGTTTTAGTACTCACGGCATCTTTCAATAGGAACGCAATGGCCGTCATCGTTTCTCCTAAAATTGAATTTACAATCGCAAGCAGGTTTACATCTATACAAAAGTGGATGCTTGGACGGACATTTGATCCTATGGCCGATAACACGACACGTACGAGGTGGGCACGATTGAGAACACAAATTAAGCTGTTCGTTATATGGACAATCTATTATAGAAAAATATTGAATTTTATAAAAAGTTTTAAGTTTCTTCATATATAATAGTTTTAAAAAAATTAATAGTACCGCATAATGAAGCAGGAACACATTCATCTTTAGAATTCCTGTAAAACCCTGGTCTGCAATCGCATCCCGGTGTACAAGTTAATGTGTTACATTGAATATCGCGTCCCAAATCCTCACATTTTTGACCACAAGGCAATTTGCATTCAGTGAAAATTTCGTTATCGCCAGTACAGCGATCTACTTCAGTTCGATCGTTTTCTGTAGCAAAGAATTTATGATTTTAAAAGGACGGTTTATCATGCTGAGCAATAAATATTTATTAAATATACCACATTCGGTGAAATGTATGCAAACATTATCCGAGTCCCTATAATATCCTGGTTTACAATCACATCCTGGAGAACATTCTTGTTTGCAAGTATGAGGAGCTTGATCTATTTCTGAACATTTTCTTCCACAGTTGTCGACACAAGCTGAGAATATTTCATTAGGACCAGAACACCTATGCCAATCTAATAAAAATTTACATATGATAATTTTTTTGCGTATTAGATATGAGTTTTATCGAGTAATGGGACTTAATCCGTCGACGATAATTTATATATTCGTATTATTCATTCTACATACATATATTGGAAGATAATTATTATTGATAAATTAGAGAGTTAAATTTTCATTTAATTTTTTTAGTGAAAAATATTTTAATTGACAAATATCGTTCATCAGACATTATAAATAGCATAAAAAAAATGAAATTGATTTAAAAAAAATCAAAGCCGGTTTTCATATAAATGATCTCAATTGAAATTTCTTAAAACTCACCGCATTTATCTTCAGTAACACATTTTCCAAATCTGTTCCTTAAATAACCTTCCCTACAAATACACCCGGGTATACAGTTATGTGCACATTTAATAACTATACCATAATTTGAACAGGTTCTTTGACATTGATTATTACCGCACTCAGAATAAATTTCGTGTCGGTTCGAACATCTCGGAGGAGAAATCGAATGTAGAGCTAAAAATAATTCATATATATTTATTTTCGAACTAATTATGTTTATAATGTTGAAAATGACTTACAAGGAATAATAACGGAATCATTGTCCGAAACAGAACCAGCGTCAGTGTAAGTATTGATATAAGTGGGGTCATCGAAAGAATTATTTTCAATATTTGAGTATGCGCTTATTTTTGAAATTGGATCAGAAACAGGATTTGAATTTACTGTAGAAGTTGGATAAATTGTGATTGGATCTATGATAGGAGTCGAATTAGAAATTATAACTGAATCATTTTCAAGGTACGGATCTAAATCAGCTACTGGAGTAATTATGGAACTTGAATTATGTATAGATTCAGAAATAATTTCAGAACTTGAATCAGGAGTAGTAGAAGCAACTACAGGGGAAAAATTAGGAAAAGTCGCTGGAATAATTCCTGAACTCGAATTGGGAGTAGCAGAAGTAGCTATTGGAGTAATTACGGAATTTAAATCATGCTTGGATTCAGAAATAATTTCAGAACTTGAATCTGGAGTAGTAGAAGCTACTACAGGGGCAAAATTTGGAAAAGTCACTGGAATAATTCCTGGACTCGAGTCAGGAATAGTAGAAGTAATTACAGGAGTAGAATCAGGAAAATTGGCTAGAATAATTCCAGGACTAAAATTAGATACAGATGGAATTACTGGATCCGATCCGATAATGGGATAGGTACTAACGAAGGTACCCGATATGGGGATGGGATTTTGAATGAAAATGCATTGAGATGGAGGAACGCATATTCCGTTCAAGTTTCTAAAAAATCCATTTCTGCAAATGCACCCTCTATTGCAATTGGATGTGCATTCAATCTGAACATTGAAATTTGTGCAGTCTTTTTGGCAGTTATTGTTCCCGCATTGAGAATACATCTCGTTGGGTCGCGTGCATTTTCCACCGGTAGCTGAATTGGTTTGAATATATCGTTTTTAACATTGAAAAATTGTAATAATTATGTTTAAGAAAATATTGGCCGTTACGGATAATATAATTGAAGATGTTTTGATATTTGTTTAAAATTTAATTACTTTAAGAAAATATACATATGTTTGTATAATACTCGTACATTTTTTGCCGAGATGAAGAGAATTCTATACATTTTCTTTTGAACGGTAATAAGTGATTGGAGATATGTATGGTGAAAAATATAAATTAATTATATTTATTTTACTTATCTAATGAATACAAAGAAACGATAAAATACTGATTTACTGAAATACTTTTTTGACCGCATTTGAACTAGAATTTTGACTTGTATATATAATTTTTATTATTGGATTTGCATAGGAAACAAGTAAACGCTTTTGAAGTTTTTTGTTAAAAAGACGATAAATATCGTAAAAAAAGACTTCTCATAAAAATCAAATAAAGCTATAAAGCATGATAATATTTTCACTCCAAATTTTTACTGTACTCGTATGCAACATGTAGCACAGATTTGTCCAATATTTCGGTGTGCGGGGACCATTTTGGCCGGAATGTACAAACATCGGGGGCCACTTACAAATTTCAAATTTCAATATCGCAATTTCAGCATAAAACGATCAATCACGGGCATCACGGATTAACACTTTTTTTATTTAACGATAAAATACACATATTTTGATTAGAATTCGTTTGAAATATCGACTCTTCAAAAATTCGAAAAAAGAATACTAATTTTCCTCGAATTAAAGCAAAATTCGAGAAATAGAGCTCAAAACGCTGTATGAAAAATGGAGGCCACTCGGGCAAGCACTGGGGGCCACTTTAACCCCGAGGTGACCCTTCGGACAAATAAGATATTTTTTAAATTATGAAATTCTACATTGTAGCATTTCATAATTTAAAAAATATATATTTTACTGCTTCAAAAAAAAATTAAATCAAATATTTCTTAGTAAAAAATCTATTCAATTATAAATTGACACCTTTCTCGTTTCAATAATATACAACATGCACGTAATAGCATATCTATATAAATTCCAAACCACCCACGACCCGAACAAAAAAAAACACAAATTTCTCTACAATCATTACTAAAAAAAACGAAACCGCCATATCATCGAACCTATCCGTAACGCTTCACATATTCTTTATATATTAAAAAAATATATTAATTTACGATCGAACACTTCGCAATCCCGACTTCTAACACAGCGACCAAATTCGTTTCTCACATAACCAGATTGACAGTAACATCCGCCCTGACAAACAGAGGTGTCGCATTTTCCTCGCACCTTTGGAATAGCGCATGTTTTTTCGCACATCGGATTCCAGCATGATTTGAACACTTCGTTGGCGTCACAGGAGTTGACTAAAATTGACAAAAAATTAATCCCGTGATAGCTTTTGATGCTGATTGATGTCATGTATATAATGTTGTGGTAAAAAAAAATGGATGTTTGTTTGATTATCTTGTTACGAAAAAAGTTGTGTTCGTGCAAAAAGGGGGGAAAAAAACTTGTAAGATGTTACGTTTTTTTAATGAGTTGATCCAAAAAAAAAAAAATATATATATATACATATACATATATATATATTACTAATACAGAAAAAATATGAAAAAAATAATTAAAAGAAATCATCGTACCCGTTATATAGTAAAATCCAATATGCCACATAAAAGAAAAACCAATTTATTTTTAATGGTGTCTAGTAATTTTAGTATGATACTATAAGTTTTATAGCAATCAAAATAATTACTGGAAGAGAAAAAGTTTATTTTAAGGATAGAAAAAAAAATATGTTTGGTCATCAATATTTTCAATTGAGATTTTTCTGAATAGGGAAAATGATAATTTTTCTTTTATCGAATAGAAAATTTGAAATTTTCATTGAATTTATTTTATTTTCATACTCATTGCGGTTCTCTGAGTTGTTACTATGTATGTATATTATATTTGTCATACACTACTATTGTTCGAAAATAGTATTGTGTATGAACAAATATCCTGTTTAGTGGAAATATGTAGTCAGTTATTTTATATGTAGCCAATTAATTTATTATGAATTAATTCTATTATGTTACGTAAAATTTGTAAAATGAAATTTTAAAAAACTTGAACTATTACCATAGAAAAATCATGGAAAATTTATGTGCACTTAAAGAAAAATAGGATATATTGCATTAAAATTATTTCTCAAAAATAATATAAGTATTTTTTTATTTGAATATTGATAAAATGTCACATAAAATTTTCATATTCGCAAATTAAAAAAAATTTTCTACAAGAAACCTTTCCCAACGTTAAAGGAAAATTCATTTGAGATCATTTATAAATTAAAATTAGAGTTGTAAGCTTTCAAAAAAATAAAAATTACCACACTGAGAAGGCAGGACACACTGTCCTCTGGAGTTCTTCAAGTATCCTTCAGCGCATACGCATCCTGGAACGCATTCACCTTTACAATCCGAAGCTTTCGTAGGATTTGCACACGTATTCTGACAATCATTATTTCCGCACGTCGAGTAAATTTCGAAAGTCTTATAAGCTTCCAACCGAAAAGAACCAAAAATTATACAACCTGACTTAAAAAAAGAAAAACCAACAATCTAAATAATGAAAATAAATTACAGGGCCCGCACCGCCTCGTCCACGAAGGCGGCCCACCTTCCGTGCCACAAAAGGCCATCATCAACAGTAAAAGCGTCAGAGACCATGTCGGCGACATGGTCCTCGACTTTCGACAATTGCCGAAAATTTCAAACCACAGTCTAATGGTAAGGCTTCAGAGGACACGACTGCAGTTTGCGATGGATAGATCGAAACAAATCCTGCGGACAATCGACCACCCCGAAATCAACTCCAAATAGCGGTCGGTTCGCACCACTACTGTTTTAGGAATAAGCGTAAATGATTCGTGCTTATTTTATTGATCCTTAATCAGTTGAGCTGTTTTGTAAACCGGCTGTCAATTTTAAAAAAAGAAGCGAGGTCAATAACTCGCGAATTGGTCTCGAAGATCGTGAAAATTTCTCGCTGTAATTTTCCGATTATTTCAACGTTAATAAGAATCTTCGTGATTTTATCGTGCCGGTTTTTCAGTAAATTTATTTTTTTTAGAATACTTAAAAATATTTGAAACCTCTCTATAGGCTTCTTTGCATTCATGAATATTTTTGTTTTTTTTTTATATTATATATTCGAATCTAAAAAAAGAATAATATAAATTTTAATTATATCATAAAGATGAACGTTTTGATATTTTCTAGTATCTTTTTAATATTTATTCCACCATTTGAGTGTGGTATCATTCAACTTTAAGCGTTTCTATATTAATTTGTATTGAGAAAATTCATAATATTTCATAAAAATTCTCGTATTAAAAATGTTAAAAAATCGCTAAACAATCTCATGTGAAGAGAAAATAAAAGGAACAAATACATATTTCCCTAATTATTTTGACAATTATATAAAAAAATACATAAAATCAATTAAAAGGAATTATTCTTCTTATTTATTATAATATATATTATTTGACACTACCCTTAATTTTATGATAAGATTTGTAATAATTCTTTTCATTTATCACATATTTTTGTATTAAAATAAAATATAACAGCATACTAGAATCCCCTCTGGGTACTTTATTGTTTTATTTAAAAAAAACATTAGTTATGCTATGTCAATTCAAAACGAAAAAAATACATCTGCAACAAAGAAAAAAAATGTTTACTCATATTTGTTATTTCATGAAATATATATTATAATGTAATATATCAATATTTTTTTATTTGACGTTTGAAAATTAAACATCTTCCATTCAAAAAGCTCGATTTTCTTTATATCAGAAGGAAATTTAACATTTCAAGTACGTAATTTGTACATATTATATTTATTATACAAATACCATGAAAATTTATTGAAAATATGGAAGTACAATAAAAAACGCAAATCATAATTACTAAATAGCTGAATTATTTTCAATTACAAAAAAAACTTATAACCATATCTTTTTTGACAGCCATAACAAGAAACCAAAAATACAGTTACAACGAAATGTTCAAACGTCGAATAAATTAATAATAATAAAATGCGAAAAAAAAAATTTACAACCCGTTCCCAACCAAGCATCCACGATTGTTTCTCGATCCAAGTTCTTGCACTAATTATGCTAACCTCTACCACTAAAAAGTTTCATAGACTGCAATAAATTTGTCGAATTGGTTATAAATAAAAATGGGCAGATGAATTTCAGCAATAACATTAACATACTCGACGGACGGTCAATGATCTCGTTCGGAGTGACGAAACCTAAGACATACTCGTAAAGCTTATCTCTAACAGGCTCTATAACCGTCATCATCAAACACAAATCTCACATTAATTCGGATGCTGCAATAGAATGGAGTTCAACCGGTTGAATTTTTTTTTTGTTGCTATGCGTGCTGGTGAGGTTTTTCACCTTTTTGGTTATATGTTTACATTTGAGGTGTAATTATATATTTATATATGTTATGTATAGTGAAAATTCTCTCATTTTGATGACTATGGGTTCTAGAATTGAATTTTTTAAATGTAGAAAGTTCTGTGAATCTATTTTTTCCAAGTTCAAAAGTCAACTAAAAATGTATATACAACCTACAAATAATTCAAGAAATCTTGTATAATGATATATTATATGATTTTACGTGTATATTATTTTTTCGTTACAGTAGAAAAATTTAGTTGAGAAAAATGTTGTCTAGCATTTTTTAAACAATTACAACAAAAATATTATATAAAGACATGTACTTGTTTTTATTATGACTTTTTAATTGTTTTCAAGATAAATTCATCGTCTGCGAATTTATAATACTATATGCATATTTTATAGTATTATATAATAGCGAATTGATGATAAATAATTCATGGTAATAAATTTATGGGCATTAAATACCAGTTTTCCATTTTATTATTGTCAATAAATATTATTTATTAATTTTTTAACCTATTGTAATATTCATGAATTCTCGTTTTTATTTTTTATCTACTAATTTTCGGTATTTGTTTCATTATTATAAATTGATTATATGAAATTAAGGAAAAAAAATATATTTATTAAATTTTTAGATTCAAATTGTTTTGAAATAAATTTTATTATATGAGCTTTATAGCAATTTTCTACGATTATACAAATTTTAATAGTGTGTTGTATAATAACACGTAATGAGTATTTTTTAAAATTTATGTAAATAATTTAGCGTTCAAATACTATATTATATATTAAAGAACTTAAACTTTTGAATATTCAATTTTAGTCATCTAGAAAAAATAATTGTATAATTATATCTACTTGGAGTATTTCAATAGAACGAGTTCATCGAAATTAGTAGAAACTTGAACTATAAAAATTCTGATCGTGATCAAAAGTAATATTGATGTCTTATACTTATAATATTATACATATTTTGGAAAATATTTACTAAAACAAATAAAAATACTTTGAAAAAATTTGTGGTCCAATAGTTTATTAAAAATAATAAAAAACTTGAATAAAATTGTTTTATGTTTCTTTTAAAAATTTTATATTCAAAGTAAAACAACGTATACCATCCTATAGTTTACGATAGTTTATTTAAATATTCAAATTTTTTCAGAAACTTGAAAAACAACTAATTCGTATTCTTCAAAGTCAACAACCCCAATAAATTTATACTTTTATAAGGAAATTCAAGTTCGGCTAAAAGAAATTTATCAAATAAATAAATAAATGAAACAATATAATATAAACGAAACAAAGTTTATTGAAATCTCTACATTTTGTGTTATGGTGAAATATTATACAATATTTTACACTAAAAATCTTAATTTTTTATTAAAAAACATTATATTGAAATATTAACCTAAAAATATAATAAAACATAGGTACTAATATATATTATATAAACATGTCAACGATGATCTTGATTCGCTGCAAAATTAAATTCCTTATCAATAAAATAATAATAATAATATTCATAGTACAGATGCAAAAAGCGATAAAATATTTTATTTAAAAGCAGATACATATTATGTAGATTCAATTTTTAATAATACAAAAAAATATAGATCAAATTCCAAGCGTCGTGTTTGCCGATATATATTTAGAGATGAACGGTTGCTGGTTGCAATTGGCATTTGGACCGTTAACACACGATCCCGTTATGTCTCTGATAAAACCCGGGACGCAAAAACAACACGCATCACAAGTACCAGAATTATCGCAATTGGGATCGTTACCTAGGTCGGGAAATTCACAAGTGCTTTCGCATTCTCCTCGGCCACACATTCTATACCGTTCTCCCCGAGGACAGTCTCCTAAAATGTTAAAATATACGAATCGGAAAATGTTTGTGATTTTCGAAGGCTTTGTTCGAATTTTTATGAACGAAATATAGAGTAATTTGAAAGAAATTATTCTGCACTCTTACTACAATCTGCCGCGAGGACACATACTCCACATCTCCTTAAAAATCCTGGTGCGCAAATGCATCCAGGTGTGCAGACATCGTTGCATCCCGTGGGGTCCATGTCTGCGCATGTTATTTGACAGTTATTATTATCGCACATGCTGAATACTTCGTTCATACCGCAATTAGGAGGAGCTAAATATTTTTTGAAAAGATTCGACCAAATTATTGATGATGGCAAATCATTTATTTTTATATATTTCACTTTGATAATACTAACGACAATCTCCCGGTGGAATACAATTCCCATTTATATCTCTCACCAATCCAGTTTCACAAATGCACGATGGAGTAGTACATACAGGCATACAACCAGCAGTATCAGGATTATCACAAGTTGGCTGGCATCCGTCCTGACCACACATAGAAAATACTTCTCCAGCGGGGCACATTGGGGCTATATGAAAATGTTTCGTCTATCAAATAATTTTTAGACTGTTTTTATTATAATGTGATAACACTAACGACAATCTCCCGGTGGAATGCAATCCCCATTTATATCTCTCACTAATCCAGTTTCACAAATGCACGATGGAGTAGTACATACAGGCATACAACCAGTAGTATCAGGATTATCACAAGTTGGCTGGCATCCGTCCTGACCACACATAGAAAATACTTCTCCAGCGGGGCACATTGGGGCTATATGAAAATGTTTCGTCTATCAAATAATTTTTAGACTGTTTTTATTATAATGTGATAACACTAACGACAATCTCCCGGTGGAA
Source organism: Hydropsyche tenuis (assembly GCA_009617725.1). Lineage (NCBI taxonomy): Eukaryota > Metazoa > Arthropoda > Insecta > Trichoptera > Hydropsychidae > Hydropsyche > Hydropsyche tenuis. The sequence goes on from VTON01000028.1 coordinate 2,261,371, forward strand.
TGCAATCCCCATTTATATCTCTCACTAATCCAGTTTCACAAATGCACGATGGAGTAGTACACATGGGTATACAACCAGTAGTATCGGGATTAGCACAAGTTGGCTGGCATCCGTCCTGGCCACACATAGAAAATACTTCTCCAGCAGGGCACATTGGGGCTAAATGAAAATGTTTCGTCTATCAAATAATTTTTAGACTGTTTTTATTATAATATGATAACACTAACGACAATCTCCCGGTGGAATGCAATCCCCATTTATATCTCTCACTAATCCAGTTTCACAAATGCACGATGGAGTAGTACACATGGGTATACAACCAGTAGTATCGGGATTAGCACAAGTTGGCTGGCATCCGTCCTGGCCACACATAGAAAATACTTCTCCAGCAGGACACATTTGTGCTATAGCAAAAAAAAAGAACATTTTCACTATTAAAACATCTTTTATAAAAAATCAGGTTACTTCAAGATATATTATAGTTATAATACTGACGACAATTTGCTTCCATGATGCATACTCCATCACTATTTCTCACAAATCCATCACGACACACACATCTAGGCCCAGGGCACATTGCCATACAAACAATAGTGTCGGGATTGTCACAGGTTCCTTCACATCCGCATAAATCGAATATTTCACCCGCTGGGCAAGCTTTTCGCGTAAAAATACAATAAAAATATTATTTCACAATATTTTTTTAATTGTAATGTGTAATTAAGGTTTTTTTTTAATAATTACGGCACATTTCAGGTAGAACGCATACTCCGTCAAGGTTTCGTACAAATCCCGTTGCACAAACGCATGCAGGTGTTCCACATCTGGGAACGCAACCTGTGGTTACCACATTATCGCATGTTGGTTGACAACCGTCATTTCCACAGTATGAAAATACTTCATTCATACCAGCGCATGTCGGGAAAACATCTAAAATCGATTAAATAATATTAATAACAGAAATGTATGTATATATTCTATAAAAATCATTATTTAATGTTTTATTCTACCACAATTGAGTGGTAAGACGCATTCGCTAACAGAATTTCTTATGAACCCTTCAGCACAGACGCATCCATGCTTGCATTTTCCGGTGCACCCTAGTGAATTTGTAGGATTCAAACATGTATCTTGACATTCTTGAATGGTACATTTTGAATAAAATTCGTTTCTTTTCTTTCCCTTAAAAATACCTGAATCGAAAAATTAATCAGAAATCGAAATCACAATAAAAAAAACAACATCTATTATCTAACCTTTGCAGTGCTGATGATCTAAATGCGAATGATCAACATCGTCCAAAATACCAAATCGCTCAATTTCAGACGCATTGACGACAATAGATAATGGCAACAATAGCCAAAAGCTCAAGTGCATTTTTAAAATAATTCAAGATTTATTACCAAATATAATACAAGCAGACGAAAAACGCGACTTTCCGCACTGGTCGTTCGAACGAATCTCCGAAAATATTGTTTCTCTATGCAACAAATCGGACCTTTGGTGCCGTTATATTTGTTCTTTGTTCCCAAAAGTCTACCGGTTTATGGTTATAGGTTTGATGCACTCTGACACGTGCGTTCCGATTGCGCAATTGTGGCGTTTTTTCGTAGAACTCGTTTCCAGCGCGTTTTTCTTTAATGTCATTGAAAAAATGCATCCGGATGGACTTGGTGTGGGTGTTTTTATTATTTGAATGGGCAAATTCGTCTCGTGTTTTGTGTATGTTTTCGTTTTATGGATGTGTGATTGTTTTAAAAAAATATCATTTTACTTGGTATCTTTGAATTATGAGATGTTTAAAACTGGGAATCTAATACGGCCTTATCAAAAAAAATTATATATAATATTATACAGGCTCAGATATCAATCGAAAGGGCTTTAAACAGAGATGTTTTTACAACATTTGAAATCTTTCAGCTTCGTTTTTTTTTTTTAAACAAGAAATATCAAAAAACACTAGTTTTCCTTTACTTCAATAAGTTTTTGATAACTAATCGTGTATTTTTAATAGTTTTGTGTAGATATAGATGTTTGTATTCATATTTATGGATGAAATACACTGTAAACAAACAAAAAAAAAAGATTTGTCTACCATGTTACCTTTCATTTGGGAATTATCAGTGCGCAAGTGCGACATTTTGGATTTTTTTTCTTAGAAATCGAAAAAATATTAATAACTTGAAAACTATAATACTTTGGACAAAGGTATATTTACTTTAAAATATTCCAAATAATATGACCTATCTCCCTTTAAAAGCTTTGCACGAGTTACGTTACCTACACTTTCTACACAATAATTTCTATATTTCGATATGAGTAAGAAATGTAATTAATGTAGTTATCGTAATAGTTAAGTGTTTACCTTTGGAAAGCTGATTTGTAAACCAACAATTTCTAATTATCTATTATTACAAATATCACATGTCACCATGTTTGAGAAATCAATATTAGAAACATTTGTAAATGAAACTATGTTTAATAATTGACTATTACAATATGTCGTATGAAACTATACTTTCTAATTAACTATTATAATGTGTCGTATGTCATCATAGTTAGGAAACCATTGTTAGAAACTCAATAAGAGAAACCTTTATTTTGTAATTTACTTAGTATATAAGCACATGAATTATATCAATTGTCACTTCACTCCTTCGAGGAGGTCGCAGGCCTTGATGCCTAGCACACTTCACTCCTTCGGGGGGTTCGCTGGCTTCACTGCCTAGCGAACTTCACTTCTTCAGAAGCTTCGCGGAGTTCGCTTTGTCGCGGCTTCACGTTGATTATACTCCAAATATCTAAATAAAGTTCTTGTGGAAAGTTCGTACGCGTTATTTAAATATCATCAAGGACGACAGACCGCAAGGACACACATCCTTTAAGTGGGTGCACCGGTAAGGATCTGAAGGACGAGTACACTCCCTCACATCATCCATCGCCCCCGCACCTTTAAGTCACGCCATTGCAAAACACCCTGTATAATTTACGAAGCTGCAGGTATCCACTACTATTTCATACAGGTAAATCTTTTTAGCTATGTTTATGATTTTGTTTGATATTTAAAATGGTTCAATATAAAAATGAAACACACAAATTAGGTTTATATATTTATTTTTCATAATAGTAAAAATATAATATTTGTAAATCAAAATAATTTTCACTAATTAAAACTTTCGATAATACACTTAATAATTTATGTATGGGCTAGTCATTAAAATCAAACTTGACCATTTAATTAAAAAAAATAAAACAATTTTAAATTAATCATATCTAAATACCCATCACTAAAGTAATCCGAACATCTCACCCAGTGCGGTTTAATTTAATTTTAATTTCAATTATTAATCGCAATTATTTCTATTGACACACATACCAGTCGGAAGCCTTATGAATCCAGGTACACAAAAGCACTTAGCAACACAAGCACCAGCAGTGGTACATTGGTTACTTGTTCCAAAATTAGGATTTGCGCAAGTCGCATCACATTCGCCAACTCCGCATGTCCTGTATCGCTCGTTTGAACCAGTACAAGTTTCTGAAATTTGTGAATTAATTAATTACATGTTAAAGTTAAAGTGATTAATTAACGGGTAAATGAGACTTACGACATCTGTTGGATGCGACGCAAATTCCATCATTGTTCCTCAAATATCCAGGAGCGCAAATACATCCAGGTATGCATGTGCCTACACAAGTCGGATCATTAAAAGTGCATGTTTGCTGACATCTATTATTGCCGCACATTGAATATACTTCATTTAATCCAGTACACGTGGTTGCTGAAAAGTTATAATACAAATGAATTGATGTAAGATTACTTCAATGAATATTTTTTAAATGTGACAAAACTGAGCATAGGAGGTATGAATTGAATCTAAAAAATGTAGAATACATTAGATGAAAGAAGAAAATGGAAATAAGTGGAACATTTTTAATTTTCTTTGTTTAACAAATTCATGATATAAAATTTTTATTAAAAAAAAAATATTTACGACACATCGATGGTAATATGCAATTTCCAGCCGAACCCCTCACATAGCCAAGTGCACAAACGCATGCTCTACCAGTGCACACAGGCACACATCCTGAAACGTCCAACTTCTGGCATGTCCTTTGGCAACAGTCATTACCACATGTTGATAGTACTTCATTGGCTCGCGTACAAGCAGGTATCGCTACAAATGTGGTTTTAGGTGTGAGAATGAGGGGAGAAAATTCGATTATGATAATATGAAATAAATTCTTACGACAAGCAGAAGGTAAGACGCATATGCCCGCACTGTTTCTAACGTAATTCGGTGCACATATACAAGAACCGATAGTACAAATAGGAACACATCCAGTTCTGTCAGGATTATCGCAAGTAGGTCTGCAGCCATCGTTTCCACACACTGAATATATTTCATTTGTTCCACATGTTGGAAGTGCTGAAAAAATCAGAATGATATAAAAATCGTGACAATAACGTCAATAATTGACAAAAAAAATAGTAATTTACGGCATTGTGTAGATGGAATACACGTTCCAGTAGAACTCAAGACATATCCAGGCAAACAAATGCATCCAGCAGCACCGCAGATTGGCATACAAGTAGATACATCTAATCTAGTGCAAGACCGCTGGCAACCATCATTTCCACACGCTGAATAAATCTGGTTAGCTCCAGAACAAGTATTAGGTGCTAAAAATACGTTTAAAATTTAAAAAATTCTGATTAAAAATATGTTTATTTTGAAAAAATACTAACGACACTGATAAACGGGTATGCAATTTCCAGAAGCATCTAGAACATATCCGTCTACACAAATGCAAGCTGGAGTATTGCAGGTAGGTGTACATGCTGAGATAATCAATCTACTGCAACTCCGTTGACAACCATCGTTGCCACAACCAGAATATATTGCGTTAGCTCTACAAGTAATGACAGCTGAAAATATAAATTTGTGTTAGCCAATTTAATGACTGCGCATATAGTTTTTGAAAACATGTTATCATGTGTTTAAAATATTTTTACGTACGACAATCTGAAACAGGAACGCAGTTTCCGGCATTGTTTCTCACAAATCCTTCTTCACAAATACATGCTGGTATTCCACAGGTAGCTGTGCAAGTAGAAACATCTAATCTACTGCATCTCTGTTGACAGCCATCGTCTCCACAACCAGAGTATATTTCATTAGTTCCACAAGGCATTGGAGCTACAACGATACATTCTGATTTGACAAAAATATTTATTTGATTATATAAAATAATAATAAAATTTTTGCCATCATACGGCAGTCGGAAACAGCTACACAAGCTCCCATATATCTCACAAATCCTTCTAAACAAATACAAGCTGGTGTTCCACAAGATGCTGTACAACTCGAGACATCCAGTCTATTGCATGCTTGTTGACAATCGTCGTCTCCACATCCAGAGTATATTTCATTAATTCCGCAATCTATCACAGCTATAAATCATTATAATTTCAATTATATATTTATATTTTTGTCTTTTTAAATAATACTTTGGATAAAACATATTCGAATATAATCTTTTGTCATTAAACATACGACAATCGGTAACGGGAACACAGTTTCCAATAGAATCTTTAACAAAACCATCTACACAAACACATGCTGGAGCACTACATATTGGCATACATGTCGAAATATCTAACATATCACATCTTCGTTGACAATTGTCGTCTCCGCAGCCTGAGTATATTTGGTTGGGTCCACATGTCATGTCCGCTACAAATAATTTAAATGGTTATAAATGATAACGAATATGATATGATTACTTAAACAATATGAAATTTTATTGAAGATAATTTCGACTTACGACAATCAGTAACTGGAACGCAGTCACCAGCAGAATTTATAACAAAACCGTCTAAACAAACACAACCTGGTGTACAAGTAGGTATACATCCTGAGGTATCTAATCTATCACATCTTCTCGGACAACCATTATCACCACACGCAGAATATATCGCATTTGCTGGACACGTCATGATAGCTAAAATAAAATAAAGCATAACGTGATTAAAGATTTTTCACAGATTTATTCGAATTATTTCATATTTACAATTAGACTTACGGCAATCGGAAACGGGAACGCAAACTCCTGAAAAGTCTCTTACAAACCCTTCTCTACATATACACGCCGCTGTTCCACAAGAGGGTATGCAACCGAAAACATCCAATGAAACACATGTAGGTTGACAACCATCGTTTCCGCAACCGTTATATATTTCATTATTTCCACAAGTTGTCGTTGCTATGAGTGGTAAAAACTATAGGTATTAAGGATTTAAATTCATATTTGAAATACATCATTTTATACGTACGACAATCAGAAATAGGCACGCAGTCTCCAGCAGCATTCTTCACGAATCCATCCAGACAAATACATCTTGGTGTTCCACAAGTAGATGCACATCCTGAGACATCTAATCTATCGCATCTTCTCTGGCAACTATCGTCTCCGCAACCGGAATATATTTCATTTGCTTGACATGTGACGACAGCTGAATGAAACATATTATGGTGAAAAATGTATTGACTTCATATAATATGTAATTATTAGACTTACGACAATCGCAAACAGGAACGCAAATTCCATTTGTGTTTCTCACGAAACCATCTAAGCATATGCAAGCAGAAGCTCCACAAACAGTTGCACAACCCGAAACGTCTAATCTATCACATCTTCGCTGGCAACCATCGTCTCCACAACCAGAATATATTTCGTTTATTCCACATGTCATTGTAGCTAAAAAATACATAACAATTTATATAGAGTTTGTTTATTAATTAAATAAATAATTATTATAATTTTTTTTCGTACGACAAACAGAAACAGGTACGCAATTTCCAGCAGAATTTAAAACAAATCCGTCCAAACAAATACAAGCTGGTGCTCCACATGTAGTTATGCATCCCGAAACATCTAATCTATCACATCTTCGTTGACAACCATCATTTCCACAACCCGAGTATATTGCATTATCACCGCATGTTACAGCAGCTTCGAACGGGTTCAATTATTATTATTGATTGTTGTACAATGACAACAATATTAATAATAACATTAGTATATATAGCACATAATATAAAAGCATTAGATAATAAACAAAAATATTACAGGTAAAATAAATATAAATCATAAAGTAAATATAAATCATAAGTATAAATCATAAGGTAATTTGAAGTAAATGAATTATTAGAAAATAAGTAAACAAAAATTATATAAAACAAGCTTCAAAATAGATAATATTTCAACTTGTGATCGAGATCATACGCTAAAATAAAAGATTCAACATACGACATTCAGAAACAGGAACACAGTTTCCATCAGAATTTTTCACAAATCCATCTATGCATATACATGCTGGTGTTCCACATGTCACTGTACAACCTGAGATGTCTAATCTATTACATCTTCGTTGACAACCGTCATCTCCACAACCTGAGTAAATTTGATTTGTTCCACATGTCATTGCAGCTACGAAAATAATTAAAAACGTATTGAGATAATAAATTTAATGATTAAATTGTTAAATACGCATTAAAACGTACGACAAGAAGACAAAGGAGTGCAGATTCCAGTATTAGGATCTCTCACAAATCCTTCTCGGCAAATGCACGCTGGTGTTCCACAAGTAGGTATACAACCCGAGACGTCCAATCGAGTGCACGTTTGTTCACAACCATCATCTCCACAACCAGAAAATATTTCGTTTGCTCCACAATCCATTCCAGCTGAGAATTATAAAATGTATAAAGTAACATAATATTTATGATGCTAATATTATTTCATACAATTCAACGTACGGCAATTAGATAACGGAATGCAGAATCCTGAATCTGAATCTCTCACAAATCCTTCTCGACAAATGCACGCTGGTGTTCCGCATGTAGGCATACAACCTGACAATGAGACGTCCAGTCTATTGCATGTTTGTTCACAACCGTCATCTCCACAACCAGAAAATATTTCGTTTGCTCCACAATCCATTCCAGCTGAGAATTATAAAATGTATAAAGTAACATAATATTTATGATGCTAATATTATTTCATACAATTCAACGTACGGCAATTAGATAAAGGAATGCAGAATCCTGAATCTGAATCTCTCACAAATCCTTCTCGACAAATGCACGCTGGTGTTCCGCATGTAGGCATACAACCTGACAATGAGACGTCCAATCTATTGCATGTTTGTTCACAACCGTCATCTCCACAACCAGAAAATATTTCGTTTGCTCCACAATCCATTCCAGCTGAGAATTATAAAATGTATAAAGTAACATAATATTTATGATGCTAATATTATTTCATACACTTCGACATACGACAATTAGATAAAGGAATGCAGAATCCTGAATCAGAATCTCTTACAAATCCTTCTCGACAAATGCACGCTGGTGTTCCGCATGTAGGGGTACAACTCGAGACGTCCAATCTATCGCATGTTTGTTCACAACCGTCATCTCCACAACCAGAAAATATTTCATTTGCTCCACAATCCGTTCCAGCTAAGTATTATAAGATGTATACTGTAACTTAATATTTATGATGACAATATCATTTTATACACTTTAACGTACGACAAGTAGATATGGAAACACAGAATCCTGACTCAGGTTCTCTCACAAATCCTTCTCGACAAACGCACGCTGGTGTTCCACATGTAGGCGTACAACTTGAGACGTCTAATCTATCGCATGTTTGTTCACAACCGTCATCTCCACAACCAGAAAATATTTCATTTGCTCCACAATCCGTTCCAGCTAAGGTTTATAAGATGTATACTATAACTTAATATTTATGATGACAATATAATTTTATACACTTTAACATACGACAAGTAGATAAAGGAACGCAGAATCCTAAATCAGGATCTCTCACAAATCCTTCTCTGCAAATACATGCCGGTGTTCCACAAGTGGGAACACAACCTGACACATCTAATCTATCACATGTTCGTAGACAACCGTCATCTCCACAACCAGAATATATTTCATTTGTTCCACATGTCGTCATAGCTAAAATAATTAATTAATGTAATTTTAAAAATTAAAGTAAATAAATTTTTATGGTTAAACTATATAAATATTTTAACGTACAACAATCAGTAACTGGAACACAGACTCCAAAAATATTTTTAACAAAACCATCTTCACATACACAGGCTGGAGTTTCGCACGTTGGCGTACATCCCGAAATATCTAATCTATCACATCTTCTTTGACAACCATCATCCCCGCAGCCCGAATATATCTGGTTGCTACCACATGTCCTGTCGGCTATTAATTATTGCAACAAAGAAAATTATGCTTGTTGAAGTTACTGAAAATTTGATTACATAATTTCTACATACGACAATTAGTAACAGGAATACAGTTTCCATTAGCATTTTTAACAAAACCATCTTTACAAACACAAGCTGGTGCTCCACAAATAGGTATACATCCTGAAACATCTAATGAATCACAACTTTTTTGGCAGCCGTCATCACCGCATCCTGAATATACTTCGTTAGTTCCACATATCATCATAGCTATAAACAAATATGTAATTGTGAAGTGGTAACGATTAACGATCAACCATTTTAATATTTTACAGATGAAACTCACGACACTCCGTAACTGGAACACAAATTCCGTCAATATTTCTCACAAATCCATATTCACAAATACAAGCTGGCGCTCCACAAGTAGCTGTGCAACCTGTGACATCTAGTCTATCACATCTACGTTGACAACCATCATTACCACAACCTGAATATACTTCATTTGATCCACATGCCATCATAGCTATAACGAAATATATCGATTAAATATTAAATCTTTCAAAATTTTTGAATCTAATTTTTTTTTAGTTAAACGTACGACAATCTGAAACTGGGATGCACATTCCACCGAGATTTCTTACGAAGCCTTCTTCACAAATACATGCTGGTGTTCCACAAGAAGCTATGCAGCCTGTGACGTCTAATCTATTGCATCTTGGCTGACAGCCATCATCACCGCATCCGGAGTAAATTTCATTTGTTCCGCAAGCCATTTCGGCTATAATTTGGTTATTTCAGACATATAAAGTATTAATTAACCAAATTTATATTTATTTAATATTCCGACGTTAACTTACGACATTCAGAAACAGGGATACATGTTCCAGTTGAGTCTCGTACGAATCCTTCTTCACATATGCAAGCCGGTGTTCCACAAGATGGTAAGCAACCGGTTACATCTAATCTATCACATCTTCTTTGACATCCATCATTTCCACAACCGGAGTAAATTTCATTTGTTCCACAATTCATCATAGCTACAAATTATCAAATAAGGAAAAATTTAATTTTATGTATACATATATATATAATATACATTTGTTTACAATCTGAGTATCTTTATTTTTTTAACATACGACAATCTGAAATTGGAATACACGCTCCTGCATTATTTCTAACAAATCCTTCTTCACAAATACAAGCTGGTGCTCCACAAGAAGGCGTACATGATGAGACATCCAATCTATTACATCTTCTTTGACAGCCATTATCACCACAACCAGAATAAATTTCATTTGGTCCGCAATTCATCATGGCTACAAATTGTCGAATTAAGAATAATAAAACTGGTTATATTATAATACATTGATAAAAATTTAATTTGAATGCAACATACGGCAATCTGAAATAGCTACACAGACACCAGCTGAATTTTTCACATAGCCACTTGCACAAATGCAAGCTGGCGTTCCGCAAGTAGGTGTACAACCCGTAACATCCAGCCTATCACATCTTTTTTGGCAACCGTTATCACCACAGCCTGAATACACTTCGTTCGGTCCACAATTTATCATAGCTGCAATTATTAAAAATTTTCAAATAAAATGTATACGTCTATTCTATGAATTTTTCTATTTATTTTAACTGACGGCAATCTGAAACCGGAACACAGGCTCCAGCAGAATTTCTCACATATCCATGAGCGCAGATACAAGCTGGTGTTCTACATACGGGAACACAACCAGTTACATCTAATCTATCGCATCTTCTTTGACAACCATCGTTTCCACAACCGGAATATATTTCGTTACGTCCACAGGTCGTAATTGCTACAAAAATGTTTGATGTACTATATTTTAAACACATGTATATTTTAGGCTTTTCATAATCATGTCAAACTTACGACAGTCTGAAATCGGAACGCAGGCTCCTGCATTATTTCTCACAAACCCGTTAGCACAAATGCATGCTGGCGTATTACATGTGGGGACGCATCCCGTAATATCCAATCTATCACACCTTCTTTGACAACCATCATTGCCGCATCCAGAGTATATTTCATTTCTTCCACAGCTTATAACAGCTATACAATAAAGATTCATAATATGGAAGTGTTTATATAATATTATATTCAAAACCTTTTTTTTATGTTTCAATTAATTAAAATTTTCAACATACGACAACTAGAAATAGGAACACAAGATCCCGCGCTATTCCTTACAAATCCATTTGCACATATGCATGCTGGTCTTCCGCAAATTGGTGTGCAACCTGCAACATCTAGTCTATCGCATCTTCTTTGACATCCATCGTTACCACAACCAGAATATATTTCATTTGGTCCACAATTCATAACGGCTACGAATAGTAAAGATTTTGCCAATTAAACCGCACGATCAAAAAATATATATTATACTAGTACTATACTATATATTGGCTTTTCAACATACGACAGCTAGAAACAGGAACACAAACTCCATCGTTATTTCTAACATATCCATGAGCACAGATACAAGCTGGTGGTCTACATACGGGAACACAACCAGTTACATCTAACCTATCACATCTTCTTTGACAACCATCATTACCACATCCAGAATATACTTCGTTTGGTCCACAATTCCTAACAGCTATGTTATATAATTTCATATTATATATAATGTTTTTTTTATTATTAAAATATTCAATAATATGAAAAATTGAATTTTTGACTTACGGCAGCTGGAAATTGGAACACAGGCTCCTGCATTGTTTTTCACAAATCCATCTGCACAAATGCATTCTGGTCTTCCACAAGTTGGCATGCAACCGGTAACATCCAGCCTATCGCATCTTCTTCGACAACCATCATTACCACATCCAGAGTATACTTCATACTGCCCACAAGTGGTAACAGCTAAAATATTTAATTTGATTAATTTTTGTTTAGGTGTTATTTTTTTATCATAACATTATGTATATATTCGTTAACTAACGACAGCTAGTGACAGGTATGCAATTGTTATCTGAATTTTTTACAAATCCCTCTTTACAAATGCACGCAGGAGCACCACAGTTTGGAGTACATCCTGTGACGACCAACCTGTTACATCTGCGTTGACATCCATTATCACCACAACCAGAAAATATTTCATTTGATCTGCACATTGATTCAGCTGAAATTATAATATTTTATCAGATATTATAAATAATTTGCAATACCTTTATTTATTTGTGTAATTCACGTGTTAAATTTCCACTTACGACAATCTGTTACCGGGACACAACGACCAGCAGGGTTTCTAACATACCCATCTCTACAAATACATGATGATGTTCTGCAAGTTGGATTACATGTTGATACATCTAATCGATCACATCTACGTTGACATCCATTATCACCGCACCCAGAAAATATTTCGTTTATTCCGGAACATGTTACACGTGCTTAAATTATATGAAATAAATTTTAGTTGTAAAATTGGTTGGTTAGACCTATTTTTTATAGTTTATATTAATTTTTATTATTTTTTATGGAAAAAATCCATCTATCCATTAATTTACTATTCAACTCACAATTAGTGGTTTAGTAGAGTCGGAGTGTCGATAAAATACTTTTTTTCAAAACTGTAGTACGCTCCAATACTTTATTATTATTATTATTATTATTGTTTATTATTATTATTATTATTATTATTATTATTATTATTATTATTATTATTATTATTATTATTATTATTATTTAGCTTTCAACAATTTCAGCTTAAATATTACGTCAAAATTTTGAATCTCATTAAAAAATATATACAACTTTTCAGAACCAAAAAAAAAAAAATAACATTAAAATATAACTATTTGTTTCCTCCACATAACAACAAAAAATAAATAAAAAATAACCGCTCTGAAATTATTTAATTTAGAACTACACCACTGATTCATATATTGAAAGTATCACGTGTCACTTAATTTCAGTTGCCAAAAACGCTTGGTGCAGTAGCATAGCAACTCATTGGCAATTGGGTAAGCGCCAAAGGTACCCTTCTCCTATTTTATTAATTATTATTATTTTTTTTATTTTTTTAATAAAACGGATGTAAAAATTTAAAATCTTTCTTTATATTTTTGAAATATCCAAATAAACATATTTTAATTACGTTTTTTTTTCTTGAGAAAATTAGCAATTTAATATCAATGAAAAACGAAAAAAATATCCATCAGCGACGGTAATTTTAACAATACGATTTTGAAAATTGATTTAATTATTTTATAAGTGGTTGTTGAAATTAGCAAAACATTATTGTTTATTGATATCTGTTTTTATTTTGTTTGATTTTACAGTGAGAATTAGTCTTTTAATTAGAAAATTTATTAGGCTGAAATAAATTTCATGGTAAGCTCAGAGGGCTATGTATAGGGTGACCATATTTCCCAGGACCCAAAACGGGACGCTCCCCAAAAAAATGCCCCCCCTATATAAAAAAAATGTCTTGCACGTTCAAAAACTTTCCGTCAATTAATATTGTTAAGGAAGTACACTATCGATGAAATTTATTTTCCCACCCATATTTTTTCCAATATTATACATATTAACGAATTTATTACTCAAAATAACTTTTAAACAATGAATAATATAATTTTAAATATATTTAGAGAAAAAACACGATCAGAAGTGACAGAAAATATTTTTACGATTTTTTTCTAATAAGAAGAAAACTATAGGAAAATCTATCTTTTATATTCATGTCATATTTTTCGTTTCAGTTAACCGAATTCTTTCATTCTTTTATTATTTTCTATTGACAAAATAATGCTTAATTAAAAAATGCATTGGATATTAATTTTACTTTAAGTTTTCATTAAAAAAAAACCAGCGTATGAGTTTCGCACTTTTTGCATCATGTTTTTATCTATAATTTTTATTTTTGGAAAAGTTTTCAACAAAAAAAACAGTGATTTTTTTTAATTACACAATATTAGTAGTAAAGAAAACAATGCATTTTTCGGTTTTAAAAAATGTAGGTTATCTTAAAATGACATTTTTGAAAATATTAGTTATTAAGGTTGAATTTTTGAGCGATTCTTTATAAAGGCGAAAAAACCTAGCAATAATACGAATCAAAATAATAAAAATTAGACTTCAATTAAATTATTGAGCAAAAAAGATCCAAGGAAAACGCATTAAAAAATATAATTTTGATAAATATAAAAAAATTCAGTCATCTTATGTCCATCAAAATATGTGAACCGGCAAAACGGGATAAATCAAACTATTTTACGAAAACGACGGAAAGAACGCAAGACGCGACGAAAACGGGACTGTCCCGGTGAAAACGGGACGTATGGTCACCCTAGCTATGTACCTATAATACCATTGGTAAAGATCTTATAAAATTCATAAAAAACGGAAAAAAAAATGCCTGCAGTGCTATTTGTTCCTGATTCAGGAATAAATAGCGCCGTATCCTGAGTAATATAATATAATTTTTTTTCGTAAGTAAACATTTGATTTTCATTATAAAATATTCAAATGATTGTTATCGGACAATTTAGATTATTCCCATTTTTTAAAATTGTGGAATAAATAAAAATCGAAAAGTAACAATTAAGTAACAGTAACAAATTGCACAGAAAATAATCCTTTTTTAAATTATTGTAATTTAATTTTGTCCACAATTTTAATATATTGTAATTAATAAAAAAAATACATTTTTTTAATTATTTCTTTTTCGATCTAATAAAAAAATACTAGAGGAGCGCCAAATTTTGTATTTACCAAAGGCTCCAAAAACATTATTACGGCCCTGGCTAAGTGCATTAGATAAATCTTAATAGTCATCTCGTTTTAAAGCAATATGTTATACATTCCGACCGACTAATTTTCACTCAAATATCTATGTACGATATATAATATTATATTTGTTAAAAAAATATATTAAACTTACGACATTCAGAAACAGCGATGCAAACTCCGGCAGAATTTTTCACATACCCATCAGCGCAAATACATCCTGGGGTGCTGCATCTACTATTACAACAACTCACATCCAATCTGTTGCACCTTCGTTGGCATCCATCATCACCACACATTGAATAAACTTCGTTTGGTCCTGGGCATAATCTGCTACCTGTAAAATTATATCGATTTCATTTTCAAAATTTAAATGAAACGTTAATCTAATAAATAAAGTAATTATCTGAAAGAATTATTACGGCACATCGATGGTCGGATACATTCTCCTGCTGAATTACGAACATAACCCACTAAACATATACAACCAGGAATACTACATCTTGGTACACATCCGGTATTATCCATGTCCTCGCAAGTCAATTGACATCCATCGTTGCCACAGTATGAAAATACTTGGTTCGTCGCGGGACACGACGGTAATATGTCTGGATTTAAAATATTCAGCCAATTTACCAATAGCAAATTCGAAGTTAAATTTAATTAAAACATCACTTACCGCAATATTTTGGCAATACGCATTCTTTTTTAGAATTTCTGATGTGTCCTTCGGAACAAATGCACCCTCTTTTGCATTCTCCAGTACATCCAAGCGACTTGGTCGGATGCAAGCAACTATCTTCACAATGGTCGATGACACATCTTGAGAAAATTTCGTTTTTTCCGCGTCCGTTGTAAACTATAATTATTTTCACCAGTAAATTATGTTTTTTTAAATTTTATCTCCAATTTTCTTACCTAAGCAATACGTGTTGTCTATTATGCCAATTCGTTTTGCAGAAGTTAATGGGGTTGTATTGATGTTAGGAAATATACTTAATAGTAAAAATAACCGATACATATTTTCAGAGAACAATTATTTCTAATGTGCTCACAATGCACGACGTGTCCCTTATGCAGCCGAAACGAATATAAAAGTTTCTGACTCAGAACTTCGATGCCGTTATTTTTTTTTTTTTTTAATTATCGACCGGTTTTTTATAAACATTTTGGGAACTTGTTAATGTTGCATATTCATCGAAAACTTGAACTATAACTAATATTGAACTTGGTAATGCAACTGGCTGCACGACGATTTCTAAACGTGCTATCGTTGTGTAAGTATGTATCTACTTTGGCATTTTTATTTTTATGTGCATCTTTGACCATAGATAAAAAGATAGTTAAAATATTTTATATACATATAATGAATCTTCTAGGCCCATATTTATATAATAAACAATATTGAGGTACTTATAAATATTCCTACAAAGATGAGAAACTCGATTAATTTCATTAAAATTTTATTGAAAATTCATACAAAAACATACACCAAAACATATTTATTTTATTAAATAAAAGATAAATTGTTTATAAAACAAAATTTCAGCCCATCCCATCACCATATAAGAATCAACAACAAAAAAATTTCTAGTATTATATAGTAAATAATAAAAATTTCCAAATTTGAATTTTCTCTTTCTTAAGGACAACTAACTGTGCGTCTACATTGCCCTGTAGGGAGTCTCACAAATCCTGGAGAGCAGAAGCATTTCGAAATACATGCGCCTGATGTATCGCATAGTGGAGTCGAAGATAAAGTGGGATTATTGCATGTGTTTTCACATTGTCCAACTGCACATGATCTAAATCGTTCATTTGCATTGCATGATTCTGAAAAATAATTTCTTATATAGTGACTTATATTTCAAATAATATTGTTCATAAAGGTAGACAAAAAAACTAACGACAGCTCGAAGCAGTGACGCAAACTCCATTTGAATTTCTTAAATACCCTGTTTGACAAATGCATCCAGGAACACATCCGCCAACGCAAATAGGATCGTTAAATGTGCATGTTTGTTGGCAAACATTGTTACCGCAATTCGAAAATACTTCATTCGCACCAGCGCACGTAGTTGCTGTAAAAATAATAGGTCATTTTTAAATATGTAGTTTATTTGAAGTCAGACTTTTAATACAGGAAAAATAAAATTGCAATATTACTCGATCACAAAAACTACGGATGTGAAAAAAATCAATTGAAAACTACTTCAAAATATCGCATTTAAATATAATTTTCAAATCATAATATTCCAACAGCTCCTTTTTCACGATAATTCACCAATTGAGATTAGCTGGTAAGTATTATATGACATATCGAAATCAAAATCCAAGCGATGTCGATTCAAGGGCAAGTGCAGTGAAAGTATCGGAAGAAACCTTTTTTAGTCGGAGAGCTTTTCTAATTAATACGATAATGATGATGAAATTCTACTAACGACATTCAGATGGTAATACGCAATCCCCTGCATCGTTTCTGACAAATCCAGTTGCACAAACACATGCTTGACCACTACAGACAGGAACACACAGAGTGATATCCAACTTTTTACATGAACGTTGACAACAGTCGTTGCCGCAAGCCGATAAGACTTCGTTTGCTTTCCTGCATGTTAACGTAGCTGAAATTGTTTTCGTGATTATTTATTAGTAAAATTGTATTTTTATCGAATTCGTTAACAAAAATTCAAATGCAAAAATGTTCTCACGACATTGGGAAGGCAAAACACATACGCCTGCATCATTTCTAACGAAACCAGTTGCACATATGCAAGCACCAGTACTACAAGTAGAAACACAGCCTGTAGTGTCCGGTTTTATACATGTTGGCCGACAATTATCATTTCCACAAACAGAGTAAACCTCATCAGTCGGACAAACGGGTGTTGCTAAAAATATAAAAAATATCATCTAAAAATTTATTTAAAATAAAATTATTATGCTACATATTTTACTTACGACACTCCGTAGGTGCAATGCAAACTCCCAAGGCGTTTTTGACATATCCTGGTGAACAAATGCAAGCAGGAACATTACAAGTTGGGGAACAAGTAGATACATCTAATCTGTCACATCTTTGTTGACAACCGTTATCACCACATCCAGAATATATTTGATTCGGTTCTGTACATGATGTTGAGGCTAAAAAAAAATCGTGTGATGAACTTGATCATCGAATATTTTTAATATGCATTATATAATAACATAATGTATGTTACTATCATATAACTTTCATCAAACACGTACGACATGCTGTAACCGCCACACAATCTCCGGTTGAGTTTAAAACAAACCCTTCAATGCAAATACAAGCTGGAGCATTACAAAAAGATATACACGTTGAAACATCTAATCTATCACATCTACGCCGACAACCATCATCACCACATCCAGAATATATTTGATTTGGCTTCAAGCACGTCATAACAGCTATTAAATATAGAATTAAATATTATTTTCTTATCATTTCGCCAAAAATCTAAAATAAGAATACGTACGACATGCTGAAATTGCAACACAGTCTCCTAATGAATTTAATACAAATCCATCAATACAAATACAAGTTGGAGCATTACAGGTAGATACACATGTTGAAACATCTAATCTATCACATCTACGCCGGCAACCATCATCACCACATGCAGAATATATTTGATTTGGCTTCAAGCACGTCATAACAGCTGTTAAGTATAGAATTTAATATTATTTTTATACCATTTTACCAAAAAATAAAAATACTTACGGCATGCCGAAACTGCAACACATTCTCCAAAAGAATTTTTCACAAATCCATCAGCACAAATACAACTCGGTGGATTGCAAATGGACACGCATCCTGCTACATTCAATCTATCACATCTACGTTGGCATCCATCATCTCCACACCCAGAATATATTTGATTAGGTCTTGTACATGTTACAATAGCTGAAAATAAAACAAATTATTGAAATTGAATGCATCAATGCAATTATTTTTTAACCACCACTTACGACATGATGATATGGGCACACATTCTCCAATTGAATTTTTCACATAGCCATCAATACAAATGCAACTTGATGAACTACAAATAGGCACGCATCCTGCTACATCCAATCTATCACATCTACGTTGACACCCATTATCTCCACACCCTGAATAAACTTGATTGGGTCTCGTACATAGCATTGCAGCTGAAAATATAAAAAAATTAAAATATTGTATAAAACTCATTTCAATATTTTATATTGCGATACTAACGACATGATGAAATTGGTACGCAGTCCCCAAACGAATTTTTTACGTATCCATTCATACAGATGCATGCCGGAATATTACAATTCGGAACACAATTAGTCACATTTAATCTATCACATGTTTTTTGACAACCGTCATCTCCACACCCAGAATAAATTTGATTTGTTCTTGTACAAGTCATAGAAGCTGAATTTATAAATAGAAAATCATACTGCTAATTAAAATAATGCATTGATAATAATTAAATTAAAGATAAATTTAATACCCAAGTACTTTTTCGACAACCATCAAATATATGTTACTCTTGAACATGTCATTGCAGCTGAATATGAAATAGATAAATTTAATACCAAGTACTGCAATAAATATATGTTATTTTATGCATACTATTTTGATACATACGACATGTTGATATCGGCACACAGTCCCCGAGTGTATTTTTTACAAACCCATCGATACAAATACAAGATGGAGTACTGCAGTTTGGAACGCAATTAGTCACATTTAATCTGTTGCATTGGCGTTGACATCCATCATCTCCACATCCAGAATAAACTTCATTGGCTTTTGTGCAGGTGTTAATAGCTGAAAGTTAATATCGTTGAATAGTGTCTATAAAATTTGATTTGGTCTCAAACACGTTGTTGTCACTATTTATTTATTTATTTTTTAGATAATTTACCAAAAGAATATCAAAATATCACAACACTACGACTGTACTCACGACATGAGGATACTGAAACGCAATCACCAAAATCGTTCTTGACAAATCCATAAGCACAAATGCAAGCTGGCAGTCCACATCTTGGAATGCAATTAATCACATTTAATCTATCACACCTTGGTTGACAGCCATCGTCACCGCATCCTGAATATATTTGATTTTGTTTTGTACACGTATTTGATGCTTAAAATAAAATAGAAAAAATAAAAGTATATGCATTCTTGATTCATAGAAATATCATGATATCATTTAATTTATTTTAGTACGTACGACATGATGACAACGATACACAATCTCCCAAATTATTTTTCACAAATCCCGGTAAACAAATGCATGCTGGAGTTCCACATGTCGGATTACAATTGATCACATCCAATCTGTCACATCTTCGCTGACAACCATCGTCACCGCATCCTGAATATATTTCATTTCGTTTTGTACACGTATTTGATGCTTAAAATAAAATAGAAAAAATAAAATTATTTGTATTCTCGATTAATAGAAATATAATAATATTATTTAATTTCATTTAATGCATACGACATGATGACAACGACACACAATCTCCCAAATTATTTTTCACAAATCCCGGTAAACAAATGCATGCTGGAGTTCCACATGTCGGATTACAATTGATCACATCCAATCTGTCACATCTTCGCTGACAACCATCGTCACCGCATCCTGAATATATTTCATTTCGTTTTGTACACGTATTTGATGCTTAAAATAAAATAGAAAAAATAAAAGTATATGCATTCTTGATTCATAGAAATATCATAATATTATTTAATTTATTTTAATACGTACGACATGATGACAATGATACGCAATCTCCCAAATTATTTTTCATAAATCCCGGTAAACAAATGCATGCAGGAGTTCCACATGTCGGATTACAATTAATCACATCCAATCTGTCACATCTTTGCTGACAACCGTCGTCCCCGCATCCAGAAAATATTTCATTTCGTTTTGGGCATGTAACTGATGCTAGAAATATTTAAAAAAAAAATCAATTACGTGCATTTTCAATTGATACAATTGGTTGAAAAGAAAACAATTTATTCTGATACATACGACACGATGACACTGGTATGCAATCTCCCAAATCATTTTTCACAAATCCAGGTAAACAAATGCATGATGGAAAACCACATATTTGAGTACAATTAATCACATTTAATCTGTCACATCTTTGCTGACAACCATTATCACCACATCCTGAATATATCTGATTTGCCTTTGTGCATGAAAATGTTGCTTAAAATATTATTAAGGAAATCTTGTCAAACTTTTCTAATTTATTTTCATTTAAATCAAACTAATCAATATTGATACTTACGACAAGAAGACACTGCCACACAATCACCGAATGAATTTTTCACAAATCCATGTGCACAAATACATTCTGGGGGTCCACATTTTGAGGTACAGTTAGAAATATCCAATCTATCACACCTTTTTTGACATCCGTCGTCCCCACATCCTGAATATATCTGATTTGGTTTGATACACACAGATGACTCTGAATATAAAAAAAAATGTTTATTTCCCACGAATTTTCTTCATTATTTTAATTAAATATGATACATACGACATGAAGATACTGCTACACAGTTTCCATAAGAATTTTTAACAAATCCATTTGCACAAATACACTCTGGAAATCCACATTTGGGAACACAATTAGATGTGTCCAATCTGTCACATCTACGTTGACAGCCGTCATCACCACATCCTGAATATATTTGATTTGGTCTATTGCAAATATTTGATTCTAAAAATATATGGTAAAAAATAATCATGTCTTTTATTAGAACATCTTGTGTGTAATCTTTAAAACTCACGACAAGTGAAAATCGGTACACATTCTCCAATCGAATTTTTTACGAATCCATCAATACAAATACAACCAGGACTATTACATTTGGGCACACAGTCACGATTGTCTAATCTGTCACACGAACGTTGACATCCATCATTACCACAAATTGAATATACTTGATTTGCTCCCAGACAAGATTGAGTGACTATAAAAATAAAATAATTCAAAAATAAAATCTGTAATTTACTAAAAATAAACGAAAAATTATAACTCACCACATTCACTAGGTGGTACACATTGCGATAATGAGTTCCTTACATATCCAACAGCACATATGCACGCAGGAGGACCACACGATCTTGTACATAGCGAAACATTTAATCTGTTGCATGTTGGTTGACATCCATCATCTCCACATGCAGAATAAACTTCATTGGCTTTTGTGCAGATATTAATATCTGAAAGTTAGTATCGTTGAATAATGTCTGTGTGTGTGTATGTATTATTTTTATTTGTTTATTTTTTTTAATTGATAAATTTTATTAATATGAAACTTACGACACATTGATGGTAAAATACATTGATTTAAATCGTTTTTCACATATCCAAGGGCGCATACGCAACTTGGATTACTGCAAGACGGTATACAATTAGCAATATTTAGTCTATTACATGTCGGTTGACAACCATCGTTGCCGCATAGAGAATAAACTTCATTCATTCCTGTGCATGTCGAATCTGAAATTTTATATTAAAAATTAATTTTATTAAATATGGATGATAAATTTAACGATGATCGTATTAGATTATAATATCATATTTCTTTTAAAAAAAATCAGAACTTACTACATGTTGATGGAAGAACGCATTGATGATAATTATTTCTCACATACCCAGCGTGGCAGATACACCCAGGACCAGAACATTTAGATTGACATCCAAAAATATCCAACCTATTGCAGGAACGTTGACAACCATCATTTCCACAAGCCGACAAGATTTCGTTAGGTCCGGTGCAAACTGGCGCTGAAATATTTTGGAATTTAATTTTCAAAAATATCGTGATCGATCAAAAAGCTTAATAAATATAGTAAGATATGAAATACATATAATATACTTTTGGTCGTTTAATAAAAAAAATACTAACGACATTGCGATGGTAGGATACAAGATCCATCGATACTTCTTACATATCCTGGGGAACAAACACATCTAGAGCTTTCGCAAGTGTTAACACAACCATCGACATCTAATTTATTGCAACTTCTTTCGCATGCGTTATTCGCAAATGGTGAATACACTTCATTATCTTTCGCACACAAGTTTGCTGAAGAAGAAAAAAATATATTTTAAACACACATGAATATGCGAGGAGAAATGAAAATGTTTTATAACTAGCTTACGACAAGATTGTTCTGACACACAAATTCCCATTGGATTTCTTACAAATGGAACTGCACAAACGCAAGTAGGTGTTGAACAAATTGGAACACAATTATTTACATCTAATCTGGTGCATGTTCTTTGGCAACCATCATTTCCGCATTGTGAGAAAACTTCATTAGCCCCAATGCATACTGTCCTTGCTGCAAAATTTGTGAGAGATAATGGAAAAATATTTCGATGAGAATTTTTTTTAAAATAATTGCAAAATTATCGAAAAAAAAATGTTGTTTTTTTTTGATAATTTGTAATTAGTAACGTATTAGTAATCAATTACTAACGACAATTTGAAGGTGGAACGCATGTTCTTAATGAGTTTCTGACAAATCCTGGAGCACAAATACAACCTGGTTCAGAACATACTGATTTGCATTCTACCACTTCTAAATTTGAGCAGGTTCTTTGACATCTATCATCTCCGCACATTGAAAATATTTCGTTGGGTCCGGTACATCGCTTATATTCTAATATAAAATAACCCGACTTAATCAATTGATAGTTAAAGATATTTTTAGTATGAAAATAAACTTACCACATTGCGACGGCAATACACACTCATTTGACGAATTTCTTATAAATCCAGGAGCACAAACACATCCTGGAGTGGTACATTTGGGTATGCAACCGATTAATTCTGTTTTCAAGCAAGTCGGTTCACAACCGTTATCTCCACAAAATGAAAACACTTCATATTTTTTGACACATTTTGGCTTCACATCTATTGCATTTGATATTTAAAAGTATTGTTTTTAAATAATATTTAGTCGGAAAAAATTAATAAGAAGACTATGGTTACCGCATTGATTTGGCCGAACGCATAAATGTTTTGTGTTTCGGAAGAAACCAGGAAGACAAATGCATCCAGGTGTACATACTGCATCACAACTCAAAAGAGTTGAAGGATTAGCACAAGTCGATTGACATAAATTGTTTTCGCACATTGAATAAAACTCATTTTTTCCTACAATTTTTAGGAAAAGCTAATAAATAAGTTATGGAAAATATTTATCTGATGTTGTTTTATCTTACCTGAGCTGCACTTGAATGACAATAAACTGGAGAAAATCGAAGAAGGTAACGAATGAATGACAGACAAATTGATTACCAAGAAATATAATCTATATATATGAATATTTCGATACATTTTTAACAACTAGTCGTATTCAATAAATGACACCGAATGGTTAATGTATGTAGAAACATCTTCTATATATTCCCCTTTTATAAGATATAAAAAAATCAGTTGAACTCGAGTAGCCTCATCGACTATTTGATAGATTGAATTTTGATTTCAGATAAATTTGCCAGTGATACTACAACTTTTGCAAAATATTATTCATCAATGTTTCATGATAAGTAAATGCATCCAAAAATATTCTGTTTAAGCAAACTTTTCCAACAATATTAATTAGTGATATTTTTATCACTATTATTTTATGAATATTAGTGTATTTTCTATTAAAAATGTTTTTGTTTTATAATTGAAATTTAGACAAATAAAAAATATTCTGTTTAACGAATTGTTCTTCACCACTGGTATTAGAGTTCAGGATTTACTTTTTTGAAAAATATAGTTTTATTAGTAGTATAAAACTAGTTGTCATTTATCGTTAAATTTGTATCTAGTATCTACTCATATGCAAATTAAAGCTGGTCCTCTAGTTCAAATTGTGCTTCATTTTTTTTTAATGCCATAAAATTTTTACTCGAATATTTTTTGTCAATTTAAATTTTTAATTTAAATTATTGAAAAAAATTTTCGTTTTATTAAAGGTTTTTTCTTCATAAATACATCTTAGATTTCAACAAATCGAGTGTAATTATTGAACTGAATTGATTTTCTAAGATTTATTCTGTTAATTTAATAAAACTATTATCTTACAATTAGTGATAATTTAAGCTTTTCCTCATAATATCATTTGTAGTTTACCCTAACAATAAGCTAAGTTGATAAACTTATTTTTTTCTGGAAACATTAATAATTTAATAACTTACCATTATAAGCATTGAGTGTAAATTTGTGATTAAGTTCACTTAATTTTAAAACCTTTTTTTCTTTTACCTTATAAAAAAATAGAAAATTTTCTAAAAAAGGAGTGACTCGGTTAAATAAAAACATAGTAATACTTTTTATTTTTTTTATTTTATAGATTAATATTTCAGAAATAAATCACAATTGATTTATTTAAAAAGAATTTCAATCGACATAACTTAATCCTAATATTGCAACATTAACAACAATATTTCTAAAAAAAACAATGTGTTCAAAAAATATATATAGGTAGTATAATTTTACAATTATTGTAGAGAAAATTTTCCACAAATACAACATAAAATTTTTGAAATATAATTTTATACCATTAAACTAAAGTGATATAATCAAAATTGGCAGTTTTGCATCGCAATATATTTTACGGCACCCATAAATTAGTTGATTCATAAAAAGATCTGGTCAACAACCATTTCGCATGTCCCATCACCCCAAACCAGAACGAGTTCGCCAGGTTTGCGACTCCAATATATCAATCATCGAAGAACAAATCAAGATTTATTTTCATCATCTGAACCTAGCTACTTTGCGAAAAGAAATAAAATATTTTAACAAGTATTCCTGTTACCGCACATGCCCGTAGCCAACCTAACGAATCCAGGAACACAGAAGCAATTATTAGTGCAAACACCCGCAGTAGAGCAAGCTGTCATTGCAAGCATAGGGTTTGCGCAAGTGGACTCGCAAACACCTGCTCCGCAAGTTAAGGACTGTTCGTTCATGCCACATGTCAACATCTCTGAAAAAATTCGATTTTGTAAGTTTTTTTTCTTAATATACAATTTAAATCCTGTTGATTAAAAAAATACTAACTGCAATTAGCAGCAAGAACACAAACTCCTTGAGCGTTCCTTAAGAATCCTGTATTACATATGCATCCAGAGAAACATGTGCCCATACAAGTTGCAGGTGGTGTGACGGCACATGTTGGTTGGCACATATTGTTACCGCACATCGAGAACACTTCGTTTTGTCCAGTACATGTCATTGCTAAAAAACAAGATTTATGAAACCTATCAGTTTTCAATTGGTTTTCAAAAAATTTTCTATCTGGTGAACTTTTATTTTATTTATAAGAAAATAGGAAATAATTTGGTATTTAAAAAAAAATATTGATTTTAATATTCTAGAATCTAAATTATTATGTACTGCCCAAATTCTTTTATAATATTTTGTTAACTTCGAATTTAATAAACACATAAATGGACAATAGAAATTTTTTCATATACATATTTCTAAAGCAATATTTTCGAATTTTCCATTTTCGAATTTAAAAAAATCGCAAATATTTCCCAGAATCGTTTCATCATTCGAATAATATAGTATAATACAATGTGTAGTAAAAATTCATCTGGACCCACACGATCACGCAAGCACAAACCCAATAAACCAATATTAGGGATGTCATTACCGGTAAATATTATTTTTGCGTTTCGAATATTTTAGAAAAGTGTTGTTGTTTTTTTTTTTTTAGAAAATATTTTTTGGAATTTTCGGAAAAGTTAGTTATTGTAAGTGTACGGGTTTTTTTTGAAAAATGTTCTTGTTTTTTATACGAAAGTGTTTTTAATTCGACGGTTTTTTCGGCTTCTCATTATTTTATTTAAATTGTTTAATTTAATTTACCGGTAAATAATATTTTTACCGAATTACCCGGTAAATCTGACATCCCTACACAATATGTATCATAATTATATCAAGCCGATAAACATAATTTTTCAAAATATCCTAAAAATCAACAAAAACAAAACTCACGGCAAGTACTAGACAACACACACTGTCCAGCAGCATTCCTCACGAAGCCCGTAGCACATACACATGCTGGAGCTCCGCACACTGGTACACATCCAGTGAGGTCCTGTCTTTGGCATGTTCGTTGACAACCGTTGTCGCCACACGTCGAAAACACTTCATTCGCGTTCGCACAAGTCATTGCTGAAAAAGATTTATGTTGGCATTTTATAAATTCAAAATTTCAGGGTCGCGCCTGAAAAATCAAATTGAATTTCTTACGGCATTGAGCAGGTGGGACGCAAACGTTCGCTGCATTTCGAACGAAGCCAGAAGCACAGATGCATGCCGGTGTCCCGCATACGGGAACGCATCCAATCCTGTTTTGGTTTGTACATGTCGGTCTGCAACCATCGTTTCCACACTGCGAGAACACTTCGTTGGTTGGACAAGTAGGAAGAGCTGGAAAGGCGAAGAATTACTACGATATGTTCGTGTGACGATATGATAACTGTATATGGACACTTACGACACTGTGTCGGCGCAATACAAGTTCCGGCATTCATCACAAATCCTGGAGCGCAGACGCAAGCTGGCGTAGCGCAAACGCCGGTGCAAGGGTTCGGAGCTGTGGTGGTGCAAGTGGATTGACAACCGTCCATTCCACATCCTGAGAATATTTGGTTCGCCAGGCAAGTTGTGACCGCTATAAATTCAAATATTTTAGTCGAATAATGTTGTGTCGTAATGTTTCATTTATATGCAACTAATTGTAAAAATATTTACGGCAAGATGAAGGAGGAACACAAGCTCCTTGCGCATTTCTGACAAATCCACTCGCACAAATGCATGCCGCAGCATTGCAAACTGGTACACAAGTGACTGGTACGTTCAACATGGCACAAGTTCTTTGACAATTGTCATTTCCACAACCAGAGAATACTTCATTTGTGCCGCACGTTGTTGCAGCTAAAAATTATATAATTTCTCATATTACATGTATTTTTTCAGTTAATTACAGATAAAATAAAATTCATATGATATTTTGATATTATAATAGATTAGTAAATTAAAATAAGATTTAGGACGCAGAAATAACACATAGAATTAAGTTGGCATGGAGGGCTTTCGGTAGGCTCCACACAGTAGTAAAAACAAGCTGCCCATATGCTTAAAATCCAAAATCCAAAACCTGAAAGAAAGATGGTCGCTGGACTAGGGAAATCCTGGACTGTTATTCAAGAGGCGTTAAATGCCCCCAAGAAAATTCGTGTAGTAGATGGGTAGATGAAATACACAAGTTGTATGGTGTCGCGTGGATGAGAGTGGCTTAGGATAGAAATGAATGGAAAGGCCTTTGACCAGCAGTAGGCATGACCGAGCTGCTTATGATGATGATGATGATGATGATGAATAAGATTGCTTACGACAAGCTGTTGGCAATATACAAGCTCCTGTTGCACTTGTTACAAATCCAGGAGCACAAATACAGCCTGGGGTACCACAAATGGGATTACACCCAGTTACGACTAATCTGGTACATGAACGCTGGCAATTATCATTTCCACATGCGGAGAATATTTGGTTTTGACCAGGACATGTTGTCATCGCTTGAATAAAAAATATAGCTCACGTGTTATTTGTATATTCATTGTAAATCCAATTATTTATAGGCGTGCATAATTATTCATTACAAATTTTTGAAAAATTTAGTATAATAAAAGTTTGCATGCTTTATACTTTGAAATAATTTTCAATTATGCTCATATCAAGATACTTACGACAAGCTGTTGGCAATACACAAGCTCCTGTTGCACTTGTTACAAATCCAGGAGCACAAATACAGCCTGGGGTACCACAAATGGGATTACACCCAGTTACGACTAATGTGGTACATGAACGCTGGCAATTATCATTTCCACATGCGGAGAATATTTGGTTTTGACCAGGACATGTTGTCATCGCTTGAATAAAAAATATAGCTCACGTGTTATTTGTATATTCATTGTAAATCCAATTATTTATAGGCGAGCATAATTATTCATTACAAATTTTAGAAAAAATTTGTATAATAAAAGTTTGCATGCTTTATATTTTAAAATGATTTTCAATTATGCTCATATCAAGATACTTACGACAAGTTGTTGGCAATACACAAGCTCCTGATGCATCTAATACAAATCCAGGGGCACAAATACAGCCTGGAGCACCACAAGTAGGATTGCATGCTGTTACGACTAATCTGGTACAAGAACGTTGACAATTATCATTTCCACATGCGGAGAATATTTGATTTTGTCCAGCACATGTTACCGATGCTTAAAAAATAAATATTATTTTAAATGAAATGCATATACTAAATTAAATTACATTCTTGTAAATTAATTACTTACGACAAGTAGATGGCAATACGCAAGCTCCGGCTGTATTTAATATGAATCCCGGAGCACAAATACAAGCTGGAGTACCACAAGTCGAAACACATCCTGTCACATCTAATCTGGTACAAGAACGTTGACATCCGTCATTTCCGCACGCCGAGAATACTTGGTTCGCCCCGTTGCAAGCCATCACTAAATGATGAAAAAATCATGGTTTTCAATAATACAATGCAATATTCGATCCAACTGTGGTGACATTTTACCGCAAGCAGATGGTAAAACACACACTCCTGCTGCATTCCTAACAAATCCTGAAGCACAAATGCAACCCGGAGTAGAACAAGTCGATACACATCCAGTTACAACTGGTGTAGTACATGTAGGTTGACAACCATCATTTCCACAAGCAGAGAATACCTCATTTGCACCGTTACACATTGTTGTTGCTGAAAATTTTTTTTATTGATTGAAAAAAGTTTTGAATATAAAAATATTATCTATCAGTGATTACTTACGACAAGCTGTTGGTGGTACGCAAGCTCCAGCTGAATTTCTTACAAATCCAGCAGCGCAAACACACGATGGCGTAGTACAAACTGGGAAACAATTAGTAATTACTAATCGCGTACATGAACGTTGACATCCGTCATTTCCACAATTCGAAAATACTTCATTGGCACCACAAGTGGTCGTAGATGCTTTAAATAAAATTTTGATAAAAAAAATGTACATATTATAAAATTTCGAAAAGATTATATTGAGCTTACGACAAGCTGCTGGCAAAACGCAAATTCCTTGTTGATTCCTGACAAATCCGTTAACACAAACACAAGCTGGCACATTACAAGAAGAAATACATCCTGTAACATCTAGCCTGGTACAACTACGTTGGCAGCCATCATTACCGCAAAATGAGAATACTTCGTTTGTTCCAGGACACGACATTGAGGCTGAAATGGATATAATAATAATAATAATAATCATGAAAACAAGCATATGCATTGTAAATCATTAATTTCAAGGCAAAACCTTCACATAGCGAATAAGGAAAATGTGACTTTCAAATGAACCATTCTTTATTATAGAACTTCAATTCAATACGCTGAGACATACTTAAACAATGTAAATAATATTTCAATATTTTGGGCAAAACTTACGACATGATGATGGTAATACACAAGCTCCGATCCCGTTTCTCACAAATCCAATATTACAAACACATCGAGGTGTAGAACATATTGCTTGACAACCAGTAACATCTAACCTGTTGCAAGTACGTTGACAACCATCTTCGCCACATTGCGAAAATACTTCGTTAGCTCCCGTACAACTCATGCTTGCTGAAAATTGATAAAAATGTAGAAGATACTCATATTAATTTATTCATATTAATCATATACTCACGGCATTGGGATGGTAGCACACAAATTCCTACCGAGTTTCTGACAAATCCTGGTGCGCAAACACAACCTGGATTACCACAGATAGGTTGACATATATTAGGTAGATTCAATCTGTCACAAGTAGCTTGACAACCATTATTGCCGCATTGAGAAAATACTTCGTTTTGATTGTTACATGTTGAAGATGCTGAAAATTTCGATCATGGTTGATCAATCAATGAAATCGATGACAATTTTGAAAACGTCGGTAAAAGAAAAACTTTTAATTTTCTTCAATTAAATTGAAAATGCGTTATTTATTTATTTATTTATTTATTTAGAAAAACTTTTATATTTTTCTTTTAATTTACATTTTTTTCTAATGGTTAAGAATAATAATATAAAATTCCTAACGTTTAATTTTATAAGAACTTTTTAACACTGACAATGAAACAAAAATAGTAAATGAAAATTTTTTAACAAATATGAAACGGTTCACAAAGATGTCGCTTTGAAAATTATCGAAAAATTTCACGAATGAAAAATTTAATTTTGCAATAACCATAAGAAAAAAATCATATATTTGTATATTATATAAATTCTAAAAAAACTCACGACAAGAAGATGGCAACACACAAATCCCTTGTGTGTTTCTCACAAATCCAGCTGCACAAACGCAAGCCGGGATATTGCAAAAAGAGATACATCCTGCTGTATTCAATCTGTTACAAGAAGCTTGACATCCGTCGTTACCACAGAATGAAAATATTTCATTTGGTCCAGTACATACAGGTCTACTATTACTATCTGAAAAATCAAATATACACTGGTTGAGCGCATTTTCCGATATTTTTTCGTGTAACGAAATTTATACAAGATACGTTACCGCATTGTGATGGCAAAACGCATCTTCCGAGAGAGTTCCTTAAGAAGCCTACCACACAAATGCATCCAGCTACACAAGTTCCGGCACATCCAGCAACAACATTTGGATTTGCACAAGTGTTCTGACAAGCGTTGTTTCCGCATTGTGAAAAAACTTCGTTTTGTCTATCCTCTTCAAAACGATTTTGAATAAACCATAAGAAAATTTTGTTTATAAAAATAAACAATTCAATAATTATTTTTGTTTTATTACAATTTGAATTATTTATTTCTACGATTTCCTTTACATACAAACACGATTTTTTTATGTATCTAATCGATTTCGAGTCTCTTTATATTCAATTAAATTTAATATACTTAATGCTTATCGAGAAATTTCTATTTTATTATAATATAATTAAATATTATTATCAATCAGTGTTAAATAATGATAATAATTATGCATTTTGTCTATTCATTAAAAAAAAAACTGAAAAAAACTTACTCTTGTTACATTTTCTTGATGTAACAGTCTTAGTTCCTATAGACGACGTAATATTCACATCTTCTGGTATTTCAAACGATTCTACATCATCTTTCTGTGGTTCATCTTTAGCATCTGAAGACGGAACCTCTGGATCTACAGGACCTGAAGTAGAACTTACGGGAGGTTCTTCGGGTTTAACAGTAGTAACCGCCTCTTGTTTTACAACCGGTGCTGCAGTCGTGCTCTTTTTCAACGATGCCTTTGTTGAAGAGCTTTTGGCATCGCAATGCCACATAATCAGCAAAAGAAGCAAAAGCTTCAGCACGGCACGGCGAGCCATGATAGTGACAATACTGAAAATCGCTAGAATGAACAATCGACAAACACAACTGCTGTGTTTGGTGGTCAAGAGCTAACAATACGCATAGCCAAAGGAGTTTTTCATTATGTATCGTTTACTATCCCGTTATACGGACCGTGGGGACGTTTTGAAATGTGAACGTCCTGAAAACAACCATAGCATATAAGAATAGCTCGACGGTGTCCCATAAAAAATAGACTCGGTCCGAAAACCGGGTCCATCAATTTCGGAAACTTGTTGGCCAAAACATAGCCAGCATAGAAAGATACGTATCGGAATCGGTGTTTTTTTTTTTCGCGTTCGCATAAAATTATTTAAATGGCTTTCCTAGTGGGGTTAACAAACCCGTAGTGTAAGAATTTTAATAAACCTGATATTTTGGAGGTCACACGATAACGGCAGAATTTTTGCGAATAGGAAACTGTTGGGCTTTTGAAATTAGTTTTTTTTAATGTTCAAGTCCTCGTTTTGGGTACATATATTATCACTTAGTATGCATAATTATGCGCTTAATGTTTGTCACATATATGAAAATTGTATATATATTTTAGAATCTCTAAAATTTTCCTATACGGTGTAAAAAATGTGCAAAATGAGGCAAAACATAAAAATTGAATAATAATACAAATAGTTGTAATGTTTGAGCTGTAAGATATAAAAAAATATATATTATAATTAGTATGAGAATAAGAATTCAGTTGTGTTTGGATATATGAAGATGATTTTTAAAATGGTGTGGATTTAGGAGTACTTTAGAGGGGGTTTGGAGAAGTTTTGAGTCAAAAGGATTTTTGGGTATGAGGATGAATCTGAAGATGGTGTTACTTGTTGAAATAGATTTAGAAATAGTTTAGGGGTGAATTTGGAAATATAACTTCCAACGAGCATAAAGAACTCTTTTTTTATTAATTTTCTGAAGTTAACATAAATTTGATAAATCTCAACATCAACATATTATAATTGTATTCCTTATTTTCATATTTGAATAAAATATTTATCTGAAACGTTAATCAATGATTCCGATTATTGAAATGAAAAAAAGCAGTTTATATTATATTATGATATAATTACACAGGACTTTAAGAAGTTTAAATAAAGAAGTTTATTTCTAAAAAAATTGTCACATGTTACAAAATAATTCTCAGTCATCCTATCAAAGTATTTTCATTTGTAATTCCAATACTTATAGTATAACAATAAAGAATTAATAAAATTGATGGTTTACAATAGAAACAAAAACAGTTTGTATATGAAAATGGATAATATTTAATTAAACTTCGACTTACATCATATTCACTTTCATAAAAATAGTTCCCAATTATAACAGATATTAATTATTAAAAATTAACTCTTAATAAGATCCAATAGGTCAAAAAAACTTAACTATTGAGTATCTATTTTAGCATTTTAACAATTATAATATTATAATAACTTCATGAATTAATGATTTCAACAAAGGAATAACATAAATAAGGTGAGAAAATATTTTGACGCGCTAACAAAAAATATGTATTGGTAAGTTGTGAGGTTTATAAAGAATTTTTGGTCTTGAAATCAAATTGGATTTTTATAATAAATTTTTGTTTATTTGGTGTAGATTTATTCGGGAACCATTAATATTAATAAGTATGTAGCCAAATAACGAAAAAAAAATAATAAACGGAAAAAAATATCTTGAATTATTTACTTCGTGATAATTTTCGGCATGTAATTTATAAAATATATATTATGCAGCACATGTAATACCTAAAATTATTCAAAATAAATCTACTGCAAATGGGTTGATTTTTTTTTGTTCAAAGTACCAGTTTGTATTTAGAAAAAAATCTTTTATATTTACCGATTAATGAAAAATATGATAGAAATGAACTATAATCTGTTGCAACAAGGGATTATGTTGTCTTTGTAATAACATATTTCATTGTTATCTTTAAAATATCACTTACTAAACAAAAAAGAATTCCGAGAAAATTTGTTGAAAGTATCAGTTAGTGTTTTGACTTTGTCTTTTTCATAAAAATTAGAAATAGGTTATCTGATTCGTTCTTAAATGCTTTAGTATTCACAAAAATTTATTTCGCCATGCAAAAACAATGATGTTATTATAAAATTGATACAATAATTTTGTTTAAAATTGCACAATGTATTATATTTCCCATACATTTTTTTTTCTATGATTAAAAAAAATCAAAGTCTCGAACCCAGGAATTCCCGGGAATTTGAAAATTTGTGTTTCGAGTCCCGGGTATTTGAAAACCTCGAGACTTCAGAATCCCTAATGCGTATCAAATGAATACTAACTTATTGTTAATCAAAATGCGATTATATGATACATTATTATATGTTATATTGCCCATTAAAAATTCGTGTCATTTTATTTCTATGTACATGTCTATAGATGTTCACAAGGGTGAGTGCAGTTTAAAAGCATTCATTCACTAAAGTGCACTCACACTTCCGAACACCCTATATATACATATGTATATATTATATAATATTACATATTTATTATAAATTTTACGAAACTTGAAAACACTCCGTTTCCTTATGGTGAATCTGTTAAAAAAAAGTTTTAAAAATATACGTCAATTGAAATTTTATTATATTATCTAATTGTTATTATATATATACGTATTATAATAATGATATTTATCACTTACCACAACCCACAGAACACATTTGATAAAATTCATTGAACATTGTCCCACTAGGACAAACACAAGCCGGAGGTGGACAATTCTGCACACAATTACTAAAAACCAATACCCCTGTTTCACATGCCTTTAGACAACCACAACTCGAATATATAAAATTTGATGGACACTGATATTGAGCTGAAAACCAATGATCAAAACAAACCATCGTTATTGAGCTGAAAACCAAGCTAACCCACCTTCAATTCAAATCGATTCAATCTCAAATATACTTACGACACGTATTCAACAAAATGCACTGCCCCATATCGTTTCTCACGTAACCAGGTGCACATATGCACCCAGGAGCACTGCATATTGAGAGGCAACCGCCCACAGGTAGTGCATTGCAAATTTGTTGGCATCCATCGTTGCCGCATGCTGAAAATATTTGGTTAGGCCCTGGACAAGATAGAACTGAAAATTGAATAAATAATTTTGACAATTAATTTTATCCAAATAACATAATGATCATAGTAAAAAGCTGTGATTGTATATCGTTTGGGAGGGATGGTATCTAGTATTATTTTATCTCTATTCAAGAATTTTTTGTAGTGGAAAGGAAATACGCAAAAATGAAAAATTGAACAGTGGTATGAACAATTTGTGAATTTCTGATTATTTATAATCTAGTTCTGATGTGAAAAATGTAAACCAGCAGTATCTTAAAATTTAATTGTAAAATTATTATGATGTTGAGAAAAATCATGTATTATATTAGCTAGCTGCTGATTGTATAGTCAATAATACATATTTGTTATAAAACAGTAATTATAATAAAAACTGGGGTCAAAATTGTCATTAATTATAATATTATATTATACATCTTATTATAATGAACTTATTGAAAAAATAACTTTTTTTATTGCACTTACATATGTCTGTAACTGTTTTTTTTTTTAATATTATAATTATAAAAAAATTAAATATCATACCACATTCCTGAGGTAAAACACATTGTCGCATTTCATTCAATACATATCCAGGTCGGCAAATACAACCGGGACTACTACATATTGGCATACAGTTTGTCACGACTGTATTTGCACAAGTACGTTGACATCCATCGTTTCCACAAAACGAAAAAACTTGATTTGCTCCCGGACATTCGACTGTAATCAAATAATTTTGAATAGCCAAAATAAAAATTACCTGTGATATTTATCAAAGTTCATTCAACCAGTTTGCAACTCGTAATTTAGCATTAAAAAAAATTGGAATGAAAACAAAAAAAATTAGACAACTGAAAGTTTGTCTTACTGTTACACTGTGTAGGAAGTACGCATACTCCAGTATCATTTCTGATGTATCCTGGTGCACAAACACATCCTGGACTGCCACAATTTCCAGTGCATGTAGATATATCAGGCCTACTACATGTTCGTTGACAGCCATCGTTAGCATAAGGCGAATAAACCTCGTTGAGACCGAGACAAAAATTGGCTAAAATAAAACTTTGATTAATTTGAATTTTTCGGAAACCTCATATTTATTAAAATTTTCTTACGGCATTCTTGTCTAAATACGCAATCTCCAGCTGTGTTTCTCACATAAGGGACATCACAAATGCATCCTGGAGCTGAACAAATGGGCACGCAACTGTCCACATTTAATCTCGAACATGTCCTTTGACATCCATCGTTTCCACAAATCGAAAATATTTCGTTGCGTCGTGTACACACGATAGTCATGGCTTTGTCGATTTTAATTTATTAAAATGATGAAATTTATTTTTGAAAATAATCAAAACAAAATCATATCTCAAAAAAAGCGTCGGAACTCAAAAATATATGAAAAATAAACTCACGACATTCTCCTGAAGTTACGCAAATATTAAGCGCATTCCTAAAATATCCTGGTATGCATACACATCCTGGAGTACACGTGGATGTACATCCTGATATTATCAACCGATTGCATGTTGGTTGGCAAATATTATTATCACAAAGGGAATAGACTTCATTTGCACCTGTACATTTTGGCATACGATCTATTGAAAAAATGAATAATTAGAATAATTAGAGAAAATCAGGATTAAAATTTAGAAAAATTATTACCGCATTCTTCGGGACGAACACATCTATGCAATGAATTGCGTAAAAATCCAGAGGCACAAACGCACCCTGGTTTACAGAGCCCTTTACATCTTAATGCCCCTGAAGGGTTGCTACAAGTTTTTTGACATTCTTCGTTGGAGCAAAATGAAAACACTTCGTTCATGTGACGTTCTGTAAATAGATAATAAATTATATTAAATGTAAAATTTTCATATTTTATTTAAGATTTACCTGATTTACATGGTAAGTGAAAACGGGGTCTCGTAGAAGCAGAAATATTAACGAATACTAGTAAAACCAAAAATGCATGTAACGGTCCCGACATCACTACTGAAACGAACAGTAAAATTTTACTTGACACAACTGCAGTGGACGGTAGTCAAAACGAAATAATTCGTTTTTGGATACATTACCAAATATATGTATAATAAATACGTAATGTCTTTCTTTATGCAAATTAGGATAGTGATTTATTTATTAGTGAAAAGTCAATTTGCAATGTAAAAAAAACTCTTTTATCAGTTTTCTTTCATTCCACAAAAAAGTTCATTCGTTTTAACCCTTATGTCAATAGCCGGCGTTACTCCGTACTACGAGCACCCGGGGCACCCGGGTGCCCGCTAGGCGGTTTCACTTAATTCATTGATTTTTTTAGTAAAACTCACTTTATTTCGAAAATTTTTACTGTTATAAAAAGACAATTGACTTTTTAAAGCATATAAAGATATAAAATTTTCAAAATTTTGATAAATTTACGAGTTATTTTGCTGACAAAGTAGTTAATAATTTGGGCGTACAAATTGGGCTATATGTACAAAAAGCCGTCCTAAACTTATGAAAACGTACAATAAAAAATTATATAAAAATATAACACGTTATAGAAAGATTTCATGTATGAATAAAATTAAGAAAATTTCAGTAATATATGGAGATAATAATTTGAATAACATCCACTCAACTGATGTACGATAGCTAACCTAAAAATATTTGCAATAACTGTAATAAATGTATAATATTCGTAATAAACTGATTACGAATATTATACATTTTATTCTAGGTGAAAATGCAAATAAAATTTATTAGTTTCTATATCCAATATCTTAACTGGGCTATATTCAAATTTACCTACAATGTATACGACAACTGGGTTTTTTCGAGATTCGACAAACCGGCTTCTCTTATCTGCGCAGGTAGCGTTTCGCTCAAAGTATCGTATCAAAACTAGCAATTTTGTTGTAAATATGAAATAAAAATAAGTTAAATATGTAATCAAATGTTCATCAATTATTTAACTAAACTTACACAGAAAAATCTGCCAGTGATTGTGAAATAAATTAAGATGGAGCCATAGTGACAAATTCGGTCGCGCTTCATAACAAAATTTGTTGAATATTTTGATGATTGCTTTATTTTTTTATGTAATATTTAGCTTTAATTTAATAACTATAGATAAGTTTAATTATTATAACTCAAAAAAAAAGTGAAAACACCCATTTCATGACAATAGTAACATTCAAAACTTGTGGTGAAATTTCATCATTATTTAGACTTTGGGAGTCCATAATTATGTTCTTTAATTACAAATTTTAAAATGAATACGATAGTTATAATGATAACTACTATAGTTATAAACAACACAGTTTTTATTGGTAAAAAAAAATGATTTAATTCTAAAATAACACAAAATAGATTTTGACGCCGCGTATCTTGTATTGCGACTATAAATTGATTATAAAATTATTAATTGATGAAATTTATACATTTTTATATATTCTCAATATTGCCCATCTTATTTTTAGTATTATTTGATATTTAAATAATAAAATTGTGGGAAAAAAATCAAATAAATGTCGATTATCTTTGCGACAAGTTGCCGGATAAAAACTCAATGTAAATATATTTTCCAAAATATAAAACACTTTCAAACTATTTTATATTAATTGTATTGTATTATTTATCATCTTTTATTAATATTTTGGTTTTTTAACTTTAAAATTCTGTACAAATAACGAGTTTATGTAGGTGGGCACCGCGGTACCCCGGGTGTTGGTAGAGTGTAGTTATTTTCGACCCCCTTGTTTGTCACTTTTTTCCATCCGATTTCAAAATCGAATATATCAATCGATAGAGAATCGTTCAAATAACGAGGAACCGGCCGCTTTTGCGATTATTTTATCGATAACATAAAAATTTTTAGCGTCAAAGTCCAAAAGGGTACCCGGGTACCCGGCCATTGACATAAGAGTTTAAAATCAAATTATTTATATTACGATAATTGGAATTGAACAATTTTTTACTATATTTCATAAATTTGCCTGAGAAGTCATTGAAATGTAATATTTTCAATAATTTTTAATATTTGTTTTTCCATCAATCGTCAATGTGGCTTGTTCAAAGGGCCACTACGGTGCCAAACTGGCCCCCAGTGCTCGCGTGACTGGCCCCCACTTTTCATACATAACAATTTATGAATTTTGCTATAATTCGACGAAAATTAGAATTTTTTTTTTGAATTATTGAAGAATCGATCTTTTCAAGTACATTCTAATCAAAATATATGTATTTTATCGTTAAATAAAAAAAAAATGCAAATCGACGAGGCTCGTGAATGGCAGTGTTTTAGACAAAGTGACCCTCGCGTACCGAAATGTTGGACAAGCCTGGTCAATGCGAAGAAATTATATTTAGAATTCACGTTTTTATAGAAATTTATAATGTTTTAAATATGCCTAATATTTAAACAGTATTTTATTGTTAGTTCAGATATTATCGTGAAAAAGTGCAGTTTTCTGCGCTTTCAATATTTATAATTTTTTTATAGTACTGGATAAATACGTATATAAATATTAAGTGAAAGTAACACAATTCTCATTTCAGATTTTCATTTAAAGTTATTGCTTCAAAATATCAAGTTTTTTGATAATTATTGAATTATACAAGTGAAACATACAAGGATAAGGATTTTCATAATAAAACTCTTTTTTCGTTGATACATCTCCATATTTTTTAATGAACATTTATGATACACAGTGCCGTAGCAAGCCATTGGCAATTGGGCAAGCGCCAAGGGCGTGTGACTTTTGGGGCGCCAAAGTCGCCCTCCGGTTTTTTAAGTGATTAATATTAAACAATTTAGATGTTTTCCACGAGAAAAAATTTTTGGTGTCCGAATAAGTGTCGAATATCGAAAAAAATATTTCCGAAAGTTAGCGTGAAATAATTTCGCGTGAAGCTAACTTTACGTGAAATTATTCTTCAAACAACGATAGGTTGGGTTAGGCTTGGTGAGAAATTCGCGAAAATATTTCTGAAAGCTGGGTTAGTTTCACGCGAATTTATTCGTCGAACAACAATAGGTTGGGTTACGCTTGACGATAAATTCGCGAAAATATTTCCGAAATCTGGGTTAACTTCACGCGAATTTATTCATCAAACAACGATAGGTTGGGTTAGGCTTGGTGAGAAATTCGCGAAAATATGTATTTCCGAAAGTTGGGTTAACTTCACGCCAATTTATTCATCAAACAACGATAGGTTGGGTTAGGCTTGGTAAAAAAATCGCGAAAATATTCCCGAAAATTGGGGTAACTTCACGCGAAATTATTCATCAAACGACGATAGGTTGAGTTAGGTTTGGTGAAAAATTAGCGAAAGTATTTCGAAATTTTGGGCTACTTTAATGTGTTGAGCTTTTTTTTTAAAGGAAAATTTTCTTTTGGGTTCGAACACGTGCAAATAGTGACGAATAATTTTTCATTTGAAAATTATAAAATTAAAAAATTATTTTTGACCATCTTCTCCATGGAGAAAAAAAATTTTCCAGCTCCCCCTTGGAAAAAAAGGGGCGCCAAATTTTATATTTGACAAGGGCGTCAAAAACATTGCTACGGCTCTGATGATACAGGATTAATAATCGTTAGTTTTAATCATGATATATTCCATATAGTATTTCTATCATTATCCCATTGTCGTTCCTAAAAAAAAAACACATTATTTTTCAATTTTTTTCATAATAAAACGCAAATAACATTCTACATCAGTAATAACATACAATTACTCACAACTTGTCTGCAGACCTACATATATGTACCTATACCTAATCCATTTCCATCGAGAACAAACCCTGACCGACAAATATACCCCGGAGTATTGCAAGTAGCTAGGCAAAAACTAATATTTTTTCTAGCACAAGTGCGTTGACAATTGCACACCGAGAAATTTGATTATTAGGATACAACATTTGCGCTAAAATCGAATTTTCATTAGAGTTTCGTACCAATTTTCATATCTACATTAGTATAATGTTTATATTAAAGATATTCACGACAATATCCAGGTAGTATTCATCTAACCGTTCCATTATCTTCAAATCCTGGTGCTCAAATTAATCCTGGTATAAATAGTTTATATCGGAATTGAAGTTGAAAATATTAAAATTCAAGTTTGGAGTGTACCAAGTGTATACTTTCTAAATTAATGTGAAAAGTATCCAAATTATAATTGGTATGTATAAAATGAATACTAACTAAATCGAAGTACAATTATGTATTCCCTTATAAAAATTCATGTCATTTTATTTCTATGTACATATTATATTATATTATCATCATAAGCAGCCCGCTCATGCGCACTGCTAAACAAAGGCCTCCCCAATATACATATAAATTATAATCAAGGGCGTTGAGAGGGAAGAGAGGGATAAATTCTTAGAGTCTGGACTATTTTGAGGGCCCGTGAAAATGTTTGTGTTTTGAATATGTGTTTATGTATTGTTTTTATGGAAAAGTCGGTTCTTGTAAGCGGATTTTTTTGAAAAACATATACCTATAGAGCAGTGGTTCTTAACCAGTGGTGCGCGCACCACTAGGGGTGCGGGAAGAGTTTTTTGGTGGTGCGAGAGAAGTCTAGCAATATAAATAAAATTATTTTTATTTATAAAAAAAATAAAATAAAAATAAAAGGGATGCAATACTGCTATTTGCTTACTTGGCAGATATTTTTAGCCACTTAAATGAACTAAACGTATCAATCCAAAGATTTGGAAAAAATATAATAACATCTAGTGAAAAACTACAATCATTAGTCGGAAAACTAGAAATATGGATTCGGCGAATGGAAAATGCGAATTTTGCGAACTTTTCCTTACTCGATTCGATTATTTTGGAGAGTGAAAAAAAATCAATTTCATCTGATATTGTAATACATTTACAACAATTGGGTAAATCATTCGACAGATATTTTTCAACTGGAAATATCAGCAAAACTAAAAGATGGATCCAGGATCCATTTTTACATGACCTAAATTCGATGGATGATAATGATTTAAAAAAAGACGATCTTATTGAAATGCAAAAAAATGGACATATTCAAATGGAATTTCAAAAATTGGAATTAGAACAATTCTGGTGTACACAATTAGAAGCTCATCCACGGCTAGCGAAAGAAGCATTGCAGTCACTTTTACCGTTTGCTACCACCTACCTGTGTGAAATAGGATTTTCATCGCTTGTGCACATAAAAACTAAAACTAGAAATCGCTTAAATGCAAGTGACGATTTACGCGTATCTCTTTCGAGAAAAGAGCCTCGCTTCTCAAATATAATATCCAACAAACAAGAACAAATTAGTCATTGTAATATAAACTTACTATCATATAAACTTTTTTTTCTTTTCATAGTATATGTTTTTTTATTTTTCCATATATTTTTATACAGATATTTTATGTATCTTTTTGTATTTTTTTGCTTTCTTTTTTATTATTGTTTTTTTTCTAAGCCACTGTGACGAATTGGGAGTCTCCTGTCATGTCACAGCGGTCTATTATATATGTTTTTTTGAAAATAAATACATGTACATATGTATATTTTTTTAATAAATATATTATATTATATTTTGCAATTAATGTCTTTTTCAAAATTGAAAAATCAAATCCTATTTTTCAATGTAGTACACAGAGCCGTAGCAACCTATTGGCAATTGGGCAAGTGCCAAGGGCACGCGATTTTTGGGGCACTGAACGAATTTAATTTTTTTTTTAATTTTTAGCAATTATATCAATTTTGGTCATAAATTTTGCAA
This sequence comes from Hydropsyche tenuis, assembly GCA_009617725.1. Taxonomy (NCBI): domain Eukaryota; kingdom Metazoa; phylum Arthropoda; class Insecta; order Trichoptera; family Hydropsychidae; genus Hydropsyche; species Hydropsyche tenuis. The sequence continues at coordinate 2,304,743 of VTON01000028.1, forward strand.
AAGATACGAATTTTTTTTGGGACTAGAATAGTTTCGAATAGTGACGAGTAATAATTTTTTTTGAAATTTTAAAAGTATGGAATAATTTATTTTCGGCAGAGGGGCACCAAATTTAGGGCGCCAAAAATATTGCTGCGGCTCTGGTGGTGCGGGAACCTATTTTCAGGTTCAAAATGGTGCGGCTCTCTAAAAAGGTTAAGAACCACTGCTATAGAGTATATTTTTAAAGCGTATTTTTTTGAAAAATATACAAATTCACGATTAATTCAGCAATTAGATTTTAAAAGTTTCGGTACCTAAGTAGAAAATCATCGTTTTTTTGAATAGCAAAGATGTGCGTATCTGAAGACACCACGTTGGCGTCTGCGGTCGTTTGAACGAAAAAAAAAGACGCCAATGCTGCGTCTGCGGTCGGTGAAGTGTAAATAATATGTCAATATATGTGATGTTGATAAGCAAATATTGACAATATGATAAAAAAAAATACAAATATCTTCAATAATATGTATTTATTAAATTGAAGGGAAGCCCACCATTATATAAATAATAATATGTGTTTGTTTAAAATTGCTTTAATTATTAAGTAAATTAATTTATGTATTTGTTTTTACCACAATTGCGATTTAGGAAAACCTTTTATGACATAGTGGTATATTTATATTTGTGTTTATGTTTGTATGTATACATATATATACATATGTTATAGTCCGAGCGTACGACCCGGCCGTCCGCATAAGTACATACATACAAATCTTCATTTTCATTGAGCTTTGGACGTTTGGTTTGTGTTCACACTTTAACATTTCATGATCGATGAAATCACGTGTAAAATTACTAATGATAATGAAAACCGCCAGAAAAAACGTAGTCAATGTTTCAATAATGGAAAACTGTCAGGAACACCAGAAGTAAGTATTACTATCTCAAAGCGTAACAACTGTCAAAATGGTACACCAATACATCTATATACTCACCGTCACGACGTCCAAAAACCAAAACGTCGTAAGCATATAAGCATTATACATGAGCCTTAAATCGTTGTACATAAAGCTCAATGAAATATATATATATATATATATATATATATATATATATATATATATATATATATATATATATATATATATATATATATATATATATATATATATATATATATATATATATATATATATATATATATATATATATATATATATATATATATATATATATATATATATATATATATATATATATATATATATATATATATATATATATATATATATATATATATATATATATATATATATATATATATATATATATATATATGTTACAGTTAAAGTGTATTTGCCAGTTAAAATATATTTTGACTAGTTAAAATATATTTTATCTAACCTACGTAGTTATTTCATTTGACACAATGGAAATATAATTTAACTGGTCAGGATCAGACAAAGTGTATTATAGCTAACGAATTGTAAGCCAGTGTTGCCAACGCCACTTGCAAACCGTTTCGAATGACAGCCGCACATGTTTACTTCGGTTTCTATCATTTATATCACCCTCTCTTCAAGAAACTAATTATCATAGTTAAAGGGAAAGGCACAGAAATTTCGTTTGTCCACTAATATGGATCACTAAACGTCACTTGTATAGGCTCAAAACTAACGTTTTTGTGATGAATGCATTGTTGAGATTATTGTATTACTAAAATCTTTTCAATATTCAGGTATAGAAGTAAAATATACACGTTATTTAATACAAATATTCATATGAAAAATCTGAACTGTCAAAAATCATCTGTCAAGTTGAAAATACACTTTAACTAGCGAGCACCAGTTAAATTGTATTTTCGTTTGTTGAAATATATTTGAACTAGACAATGTGTATTCAAATACAAATTATCTAAAACGTCAGACAAAATATATTTTAACTAAAGATAAACTTTGACTGTAACATATACATATACATATATTATTATACATAAATAAATAAATTTATAATACATTTTTCGAAACTTGAAAGCAATCCGCTCCCTTATGGAAGATCTGTTGAAAAAAATGTTATAAAATATTACGTCATTTGAAATTTCGTTACACAATATTATCTGATTAATATATTATAAATAAATTATATTTGTCACTTACTGCAATCCGCGTTACAACTTTGATCTATTTCATAGAAATAGGTCCCAATAGGACAAACGCATGCCGGGGGTATACAATTCTGCAAACAATTCATAAAAGCCGCATTAGTTGATCCACATGCATCCAGACAACCACAACTCGAATATATTAAATTTGATGGACACTGATATTGAGCTGAAAACCAATGATATATCATAAGCTGACCCACCTTCAAGTCGAATCGATTTAATCTCATTGTCAAATATACTCACGACACGTATTCAACAAAATACACTGTCCCATATCGTTTTTCACATAACCAGGTGCACATATGCACCCAGGAGCACTGCATATCGAGAGGCAACCGCCCACAGGTGGTGCATTGCAAGTTGGTTGGCATCCATCGTTGCCGCATGCTGAAAATATTTGGTTTGGCCCTGGACAAGTTGGAACTGAAAATTGAATAAAAAAATATCGACAGACAATCGATTTTATCCTAAAAACACAATGGTCATAGTAAAAAGCTGTGATTATATGTCGTTTGGGAGGGTTTCTAGTATTATGTAATCTCTATTCACGATTTTTTTTAGTGGATAAAATATACGCAAAAATTAAAAATTGAATAGGGGTAAGGAAAAATTCATGAATTTTCGATGGTTCTCAAAAGTCAAAGTGACGCCTTTAACACTCGAAAACCAACGGTTGGCGAGATAGTTCCGCTACTGCCCGCTAGGTGAGTGGTTTCACTAAGGGCGCTGCCAGATGAGCGTTGTTCAACGCGCGTTTTAGTAACGCGCGTTTACAACTTCATACATTTTATTTTGCTAAACGCGCGTTAGCATCTGTACGGCCTGCATAAAATGTGTGTAAGTTGTAAACGCGCGTTACCAAAAGGCGCGTTGAACAACGCTCATCTGGCAGCGCCCTTACGCTCACTAGGTGTCACTTGTCACATGACCTTTACATGTCAGCACTGATTGAATAAGATACGTTCAGTAAATGTGACGCAAAAAACGCTAACCTAACCTAACTTATACACGCATTTAGTAATAAATACGTTCAGACTTTTGACTGAGACATGCGGCATTAAATAAGTGCGTTTAGTTTTCCCTGACTGAAAAATGCGGCGTTTGGCCCAACCCCCACTTTCAGTTCTTCTGTAAAGAAAGTGGAAGTAAACATGTCGTTTAGCGTAGCGTAGTTTATTCCAAACGTCGGAATATTTTCAACCAACTGTCAAACTGCGAATGAGTATTGGTACACGTGTATAAACGTGTACGTGTACGTGTACGTGTATATTTAAAAGTTATATTAGTGACACCTAGTGAGCTTTAGCGAAACCACTCACCTAGCGGGCAATAGCGGAACTATTTCGCCAACCCTTTATTTTCGAGCGGTTGAATGGCGTCACCTTCTCTTATTTAAACCAAAAATTGTGATTATAATAAAAACTACGGTCAAATTATCATTAATTATTATATTATACGAGTACATCTTAATGTAATGAGCTTTTTAAAAAAAGTAATTTTTTTATTGCACTTGTCTATATAACTGTGTTAATATTGTTATCATAGAAAAATTAAATATCATACCACATTCCTGAGGTGAAACACATTGTCGCATTTCATTAAATACATATCCAGGTCTGCAAATACAACCAGGATTACTACAACTTGGCATACAGTTTGTCACGTCTGTATTTGCACAAGTACGTTGACATCCATCGTTTCCACAATATGAAAAAACTTGATTTGTTCCCGGACATTCGACTGAAATCAAATAATTTTGAATTTCCAAAATAAAAAAATTCCTGCGATGTTTACAGAAGTTCATTCAACCGGTTTGTAACTCGAAATTTAAGCATAGAAAAAAAGTGGAATGATAATCAGCGATATGAAAATAAAAAAAATTTAGACAACTGAAAATTTGTCTCACTGTTACACTGTGTAGGAAGTACGCATACTCCAGTACCATTTCTGATGTATCCTGGTGCACAAACACATCCTGGACTACCACAATTTCCAGTGCATGTAGATATATCAGGCCTACTACACGTTCGTTGACAGCCATCGTTAGCATAAGGTGAGTAAATTTCGTTGAGACCGAGACAAAAATTGGCTAAAATCAAACTTCGATTAATTTGAATTTTTTGGAAACCTCGTATTTATTGAAATTTTCTTACGGCATTCTTGTCTAAATACGCAATCTCCAGCTGCATTTCTCACATAGGGAACGTCACAGATGCATCCTGGAGCTGAACATACGGGCACACAACTGTCCACGTTTAATCTCGAACATGTCCTTTGACATCCATCATTTCCACAAATCGAAAATATTTCGTTGCGCCGTGTACACACGATGGTCATGGCTTTGATGCGGAAAATTTTCAATAAAATACCTATCGATGGCAGATTAATTATAATATATTTAAATATACATACGACATGCTGAGTACAAAACGCAATCTTGATTTTCATTTCTGACATATCCCGGTGCACATACACATGATGGTGCCGAACATACCGAGAAGCATCCCGTCACATTTAATCTGTTACATGTTCTTTGGCAACCGTCGTCGCCACATGCTGAAAACACTTCGTTTTGTCTATTGCATGTGGGAATGGCTGAAATTTATTTTTGAAAATAATCAAAACAAAATCATATCTCAAAAAAAGCGTCGGAACTCAAAAATATATGAAAAGTAAACTTACGACATTCTCCTGGAGTTACGCAAATATTAAGCGCATTCCTAAAATATCCAGGTAAGCATACACATCCTGGAGTACACGCGGATGTACATCCTGATATGATCAACCTATTGCATGCGGGTTGGCAATTATTACTATCACAAATTGAATAGACTTCATTTGCACCTGTACATCTTGGCATACGATCTATTTAAAAAATAAATAATTAGAATAATTAGAGAAAATTAGAATTAAAATTCTGGAAAAAATTTACCGCATTCCTCGGACCGAACGCATCTCTGCAAAGAATTGCGTAAAAACCCAGAGGCACACACGCATCCTGGTTTACAGAGCCTTTTACAATTTAATGCCCTTGAAGGGTTTTTACAAGTGTTTTGGCATTCTTCGTTGGAGCAAAGTGAAAAAACTTCGTTCATATGATGTTCTGTAAATAGATAAAAAAATTATATCAAATCTACAATTTTCATAGTTTATTTTAGATTTACCTGATTCACATGGTAGGTGAAATCGGGGTCTCGTAGAGGCAGATATATTAACGAATGTCAATAAAACCCAAAATATATACAGCGGTCTCGACATCACTACTGAAGTGAACGGTAAAATTTAATTTGACACAACTGCAGTGATCGGTAGTCAAAACGAAATAATTCGTTCTAGGACAAAATACCAAATATATAATAAATACATAATGTCTTTCCTTATGCAAATTAGGATAGTGATTTATTGGTGAAAATTCAATTCGTAATATAAGAAAAAACTCTTTTAACAGTTTTTTTTTATTTCTCAAGATAGTTTAATCGTTTTAATTAAATAATTTTTTTTATTACTGTAATTTAATTTGAACTATTTATTTTCACAATTTTTCATAAACGTGAGTGAAAATCGCTTAAATATTTTAATAAATTTTAATATTTGTTTTTCCATTAATTGGCAATTCAATGAAATCATATTCATAATTTACGTTTTTATAGAAACTTAATTGACAAAATTCCGATTTATTTGAACTATTTAAAAATATTTTTTCAACAGCATTTTATTGTTAATTCAGATATTATTGAGAAAAAAAACAATTTTCTACGCTTTGAATATTTTTAATCTCTTTTTTACAGTACTAGATTGATATTGAATATATTAAGTGAAAATAACATAATCTTTATTTCAAATTTTCTCTCAAAGTTTTTGCTTCAAAATATATTATTTTTTTTGAAAATTATTTAATAATTTTTCAAAAAAGTGAAACATACAAGGATAATTTAATTTTGTCGTAATTTTCGTTGTGGGTACCGGATTACAGGTTGAGTCTTCGTACTCGCCAGCTTTTTTCGCCTGTCTTGGCTAGAAAGTCTGCTTTCAGAGACTCGTCTGTTCCTAGGGCTATTCGTTTGTTCAATGGGCTTATTGTTAGTGAACGTTTAGATTTATTCAAAGTTCGTGTTATGAATTGGATGCGTTTGTCAGATGCAACTCTCACTTGCTGTGTGAATAATTATATTTTATGAGTTATATATGTATGTATGTATGTATGTATGTATGGAATAATTTTCAACTTCTCGTTTCTTTTTTATCCACCTTGGCGCTTTGGGGGTGCCTGGTGTGTCATGGTGATATGTTATTTTTTTTATTGCTTATTTTTTAATTGTTAAAATAAATATTTCAATATTTGTCATTTAATAATAATAATGAACGCTAATATTTTAAAAGTTAATATAATAAAATATAAATATCTTACATAAAATTTGTTTATATAAATAATGATATGTTAATAATATGTGTTTGTATAAAAATTGATATAATTATTTTGTGAAACTAGATTAAGTATTTGTTTTTACCACCTAGGGAAAACGACTTGGGGAAACCTGTTAGGCCATGGTGGTATATTTATATATGTATGTGTTTTTATATATATTATATAAATAAATAAATAAATAAAATAAGGATTTTATAATAAAACTCTTTTTTGGTTGATATACTTCCATATTTTGATGAACATTTTTAATACAAGATCAAGTATCATTTTTTTAATCATGATATATTAAATATAATATTTCCATCATCATCTCATCATAATTCCTGAAAAAAAAACAATTTTTTTTTAATGTTTCATAATAAAACGCAAACAACATTCCACGTTAGAAATAACATACAACAACTCAGCGGACTTATACATAATCCATTCACTTCATTAAGAACAAACCCTGGTCGACAAATACATCCCGAAGTATTGCAAGTAGCAAGGCAAACACTAATATCGTTTCTAGCGCAAGTACGTTGACAATTGCACGCCGAGAAAATTTGATTATTAGGACACACCATTTGCGCTAAAATCGAATTTTCATTTGAGTCTCATACCAATTTTCATATCTACACTAATATGTATATTGAGGATATTTACGACAATCTCCAGGTAGTATGCATATACCCGCTCCGTTATCCACATATCCCGGTGCACAAATGCATCCTGGTATTGTACAAGTGCGCATACAAGCTTGATTATTCACATTGCACCTAGGTAAACATCCATCGTTTCCGCATTCCGAAAATACTTGGTTACGACCAGGACAGTTACTAACTGAAATTAATCGATGAATCAAAGGCATGTTAGTTGATATATATCGATTTTTTTATAATATAATTATCGTTTATACCGCACGCGGTTGGAAGGACACATTGTTGTTGTGCATTTCTTACAAAACCTGGAGCACAAATACAAGCAGGTGTGGAACATCTAGGTACGCAACTAGCGGTATCCAAATTAGAACATGTTTTTTGGCAACCATTATCTCCACAAGCTGATAAAATTTGATTTGATCCGGGACAAGTAAGTGCTGAAATCGTACGTGATTGTTTTATTAGTATATTACATTTTCATAACATTATTTTGCAAAATTTATACTTACGGCATTGAGCTGGAAGCACGCATAAACCTTCAGCATTCCTGATGAAACCTTGAGCACAAACACAAGGTGTCCCAGAACAATTCCCGATACACCCAGCAATCTCTAATCTGTGACATGTTCTTTCACAGGTGTTTGTTGGAGTTGATGATAACATCTCATTGGCACCAGTACATACAATTGCTGCCGGGAAATGTGTAAAATGAATGCATAAAATTAAATCAGAATATGAATGTTTTACTTACAACATGTTTCTCTTAAGATACAAACTCCAGACAAATTCCTAACATAAGGAGCTACACAAATGCACCTTGGAGCTGAACATACAGGATTGCAATTACTCACATCCAACCTTATGCAAGTTCTTTGACAACCATCGTCTCCACATTGCGAAAATACTTCGTTGATTCCCGTGCACTGATTCGGTATGGCTGAAGTTCCCAAATTAATAATTGGTAAATTTTTTTTATATTTTTAACATGGGAATATATGCTTACGGCACGATGTGGGCAAAATGCAATCTCCAACCACATTTCTGACATATCCTGGAGCACATACACATCCTGGTACGGAACAAACAGCGATGCAATTCGATAAAATTAATCGGTCACATGTCCTCTGACAACCATCATTGCCGCAAATCGAAAATATTTCGTTTGATCTAGTACATGTGTTCGTAACTGAAAGAAAACGTAATAATGATATTTTTTGCGATTGAAGAGCTTTTCAGCATTTTGTGTATCCACGTTGAATCTTACGACATTGTCCTGGTAATACGCAAATATTGGACGAATTTCGCACGTATCCATTTTCACATACACATCCTGGTACGTCGCATTTTTTTATGCATCCAGAAACATCTAATCTTGAACAAGTCCGCTCGCATTGACTATTTCCGCAAAATGAGAATATTTCATTTTTACCTGGGCAGCTATTTTTGTGTTCTTTTCATTTAAAAAAATATTTATTAGAATCACTTATGTTGTTAGTTCATTAGAAAAATGAAAGATTAATATTACCACAAAACTCAGGAAAAACACATTTTCTTAAAGAATTCCGCAAAAATCCTGGAGCGCAAATACATCCTGGTATACAAGGCTCATTACAATTAATATTTCTAAGTGGTTTCTCACACGTTCTCTGACACTTATAATTAGAACACGTTGAAAATACTTCATTATAAGGATGATCTGTTATAACAACGTTTGTGATTAACATTTATGTTTATATTATAATCAAAAAATATATATTATATATATCCTACCTGATCTACAAAAAGATAATATTGAAGATAATGAAGAAAAATCATTTGGCCTATCACTATGAACACCAACGAAAGTGGAACATAATAAAAATTGGAAGAATGTTTTGAGCATTATCGTGAAAAAAGATGTACTCGAGTGCGACACAACTGAAGAGACCGGTAGCCGAGACGTAATAATTTGCATTAACTAAAATTACTCAAATCAAATATGATAGTTTTCCATATGTAAATTTTGAATATAAATTATCAAATACTGTCTGTCCTAAATAATTTAATTAATCGGTTTCGTAAAAGTTTAAATACGTTTTAACGACCAATTTAGTGCATTAAAAAAATAAATTTTGTTAAAATAACGTTTTTTAAATACTATTTATATTTTTGAAAATCATTGATATATTTTTACGAGTTATTTTGTCTGATTTTCCTTAAATTTCCTCTATTAGAAAAAAATTTGAAATTTTATACCAGATACAGTTAGAACATTAAAAAAAGGAAAGAGCTCAAAATTAGCATTATTTTTAACGTTTAAAATGTTAAATATAAAAATGTGCGTTTATATACAATTATAAATTCCATGTTCGATTGTATATACATGAGTTTTTTTCCTCTTCTGTCATATTATATTATATTTTTATATGATATAACTATATAATATTTTCGCACAAAAATCTCGATAAAACATGTGAAAATAATGATCAACTTGATGCTTCCGAAAAATTAAAGGTATTTCAGAAAATTAAAAAGGGAAAGATTTCCCGGTCAAACAATGGGGTATTTGACTTTTTTTTGTTTATAGTTAAAATATGTAAATTAAATTCATCTAAAAAAATATTAGTCTTCTATTCCAAACCTGAAATTTCATCACATGAATATTTGTATATTGATCAAAATATTTCATTTTAAGCCTATCGATTAATAGTTGATACCACAAAATGGAAATTTCTCCATTTTCAAAACAGCTTATTCATGATTTTTTATTATCATTATCGTGATGATATTATTCAAATATGCAATTTTTTTATTTTCCAAATAATATTTAGCACTGATTATAAATTCAAAACTACTAATTTCATGACCTGAACTAACAACCGCAAAAGTTTGAATTGATAATTAATTCGACAATTTTATAATTTTTTTTCAATTCAATAAGTTTGTTCAATTTAATCAAAGTTATCAAAACTTCGAATGATACTTTCAACAGATTATTTTAGAAACTGAAAAATATAAATTTATTTAAAATACGAATACATATATTATATTTGCGGTCCATATAATGCAGCGATAAACTTGTTATCGTTAAGTTTTTAAAATCAATTTCAACAAATTAAAATATCCATAAAACTGAACCCTAAGATAATTTCAGACTCACAATTGCTTCTATAATATTTATCAACCACACCGTTTTAATAATCAGAGGTAATCAATACGAGTATGTTCAACACAGTTAAACATAATGTGTAGATGAAACTAAAATTATGAGTATAAAAAATAAACATATTATTTAATTCACACAATTTATTACTCTTATCGTATTATAATTACAAAAACATACATCTAATTCGATAAGAAAATACTATTATAACATATCATATTTATTATTGAAATATTTCAAAATATTTATTGAAATTAATATATATTATATTATTTTAAATTATGTATATATAATAATATTTTGAAATATTTATTTTTAAGAAGAAAATTGCGTGTTCAATAAAACTTCAATAGAACTAAATTATTTATTTAAAAAAAATCAAATCAAATTATTACATTGATTCAAATAAAGTCCTAAATTTTTAAAAATAAATTAGATCGAACAACAAGAACGACCCCTATTGACAATTTATCAAACATTGATTTGTATTTGTATTCAAGAAAAAGCCTTGTCGACAAATACAAGCTGGCACAGTACATACAGGCGTACATGGAGGTAGAATAATAACAGAAGGACATGTTGGTCTACAACCATCATTACCGCATGATGAGAAAACTTGATTCGTTCCACACATTGGGGCTAAAAAAACAACAATTTATAACGATTTTCATATCAATAATTATTAAAGGTGTAAAGAAAAATTCTTACTGCACATTCTTTGCGGAACACATAGTCTTTGGGAATTTCTAAAACGCCCCGTGTTACAAACGCATCCAGAATCAACACAAACCTTTCTGCAGGGAAGAGTTGGAATAAAACTACAACTTTCGATACAATTGTGTTCGCCGCAATTGGAAAATGTTTCAAAATCGGGACACGTTACCACTGCTGTAATTTGAAAATTTTCAATTGATTTTTTTTCTGATAATGATATGAAAATATAAAATCAAAATAACATAATATGATACGTACGACAGTCCGAAAGAGCCACGCATTGTCCAGCTGCATTTCTGACAAAATTTGGTAAGCAAATACATCCAGATGCCCTGCAGACAGGAACGCATCCTGTAGTATCACGTCTTGTACAAGAACGTTGGCAACCGTCGTCCCCGCACTGTGAGAAAATTTCATTCGCTCCGGCGCATGGGGTAATTGCTGAAAATAATCAACCGATTTGTTTTGAAAAGAGGAATTTCAAATAATGCGTTTTGCCAATGAAGACTTAAACAAAACGTGATCATCGAATCGGAAAATCTTATGAATAGTGACAGACTTAAAAGTCAAATTAAAAAATTGAAATTATAGTGAGTGGGACGGACATGTATTGAAACGTATTATATGAATTAAAGATGGATACTTAAAAAACTTGAACGATATTCGAGAGATTGTATTGTAAAATAAAACATAAAAGGTGTGAGTATACAATTTTAAATGAACAAAACTAAAAGGATATGTGGAGTTGCTCAAGATAGACAGAAGTAGAAGAGGATAGAAGAGATGAATGGTTGCCTATAGTAATGCAGATATAATATTTCACGATTTTAAAAATTGCTTACGACACGCAGTTGTAAGGACACAGACTCCCATAGAATTCCTCACGGTGCCCGGTCTACAAATACATCCAGCCATGTTACAAACTCTTGTACACCCAGTAGTTTGTAACCTCATACAAGACGCTTGACATCCGTCTTCTCCACATGACGATAAAATCTCGTTTGCAGCAGTGTTGCAAGTTATCACAGCTAAAAACAATAATCAAATTATTAATTTACAATTCTACAAAAAATGCGACATTTAGTTAAACTGGTTACTTAAAATAAATAGAAATCAAAAATGATTTATTACTCACGACATGTACTGGCTAAAACACATGCTCCAGCATCATTTCTAACGAATCCTTGTCTACATATACACCCAGAAAGTCTACAAACTGGCACACATCCAGTAGTATCAGGCCTTCGGCAAGTTTTTTGACACCCATCGTCGCCACACGGCGAAAACAGTTCATTATTTCCCGTACACGTCACAGATGCTGAAAAAATAATATGATTTTAAAGTACACAATTTAATACTGAACGTTCACTAATAAAACCCTCTTATCCTCAAACGTAATATGAGTCAAGGATACATTTTAAACTTATAAAACTAGTCGAGTCAATTACAAATAAAAAAAAATGACTTACGACACGTCGATGGTGCAACACATGCACCAGCAGAATTCCTCACAAATCCTGCATCACAAATGCAACCCGAAGCAACACAAACTCTAGTACATCCAGTCACATCTAATCGCATACAAGATCTTTGACACCCGTCTTCACCGCATGGTGAAAACACCTCATAGGTAGCCGTACACGATATCGCCGCTAGATGAAAGATGAAATTTCATCAAAAATATCTTCGAGATAAATTATATCAATATTAATCGCACAAGCACTTACGACACGCGCTCAGTGCTACACATTCTCCGGCACTGTTCCTTACAAATCCAGTGGCGCAAATGCATCCCGATGTACTACATACTGGTGTGCACCCTGTCACGTCTCGCCTGGTGCAACTTCTTTGACATCCATCGTTGCCGCATTCAGAAAATACTTCGTTTGGTGCTGCTGTACATGTCGGTGGAACTGTAAAACGAATTAAATTGCTATTGAAATTACAATGAGATTTAACATGAGCAATAACTAATGTTGATCAAATGTTTCACAAAATCATGCAGTTTAAAAATTAAAACTTTGATTAACATGAAAATGACCACATTGCGTACATTGCTTTATTATCTATGAAAAGAGTCTTACAATAGCTAGTGTTAGCAATTGTCTGAAAGAGCTTATAAAACCATTTGAGCATGGTAAACATAAGTGTAAACGTTATTTTATTTTATTAGCTTTTAATTCGTGAAAATCGGCACTATAAATGTGAAAGATCTCATGCATTCTCGTGTATCTCAATCATACATTCTCACACGCTCCTCTAATAACTTTAATAGTTTTGGCACATCGAATTTAATAAGTACAAAAATTTTATTATTGATCTATTTTTAAATTATTAGTTTAGAATTTTCCATTTTCGAATCTAAAAAAATCGAAAAAATTATAGCTTCACTCAAATTTCTCTTAAAAATGTTTCATTATTTGATCTAATAAAATATAAAACAATACATATGTAATTAAAATGAATTTAGATCCACACACCTATGTGAACACAAACCTAATAAGGATCACATCATTATTAAAACTAACCGTTAAGCACAATTTACTAGAATATTCTAAAATTAAACTTAAAAAATACTAACCGCAAGTACTAGGAAATACACACTGCCTAGCAGAGTTTCTCACATATCCTGGTAAACAAACGCATGCTGATGCTGAACACACTCGATTGCAACCTGTAGTATCCAATCTGGAACAGCTTCTTTGACATCCGTCATCGCCACAAGCTGAGAATATCTCGTTTCCAGGGCATGTCACAAGAGCTATAAAAATATATTCATCATAATTGATTGAAATAAATTATCTTACAATTATTTAAGAAAATAGAAATGGCCTTACGACACGAAACAGGCTGGACACATGTACTCATGGCGTCTCTTACGTATCCTGGTGCACAAATGCAAGCTGAAGGTCCACATGAAGGAATACATCCAGTCGTATCCAACCGTAAACAAGATCTTTGACAGCCATCGTTTCCACACGTGGACAAAATTTCGTTTGCGCCCGTGCACGACAAAAGTGCTGTTAGAAATAAAATGTATTTTTAATTTATGTGGAGTTATTGATAATTTATTTTTTCTTAATATTTACGGCAATTCATCGGTTCCACACATGCCCCCAATGCATTTCTTACAAATCCAACTCTACAAATACACCCTGAAGTGGTGCACACTCTGTTACAACCGGTTACATCTAATCTATTGCACCTCCTTTGGCAACCATCATCACCACAAACTGAGAACACTTCGTTAGTACCGGGACAAGTAGGAGTTGCTAAAAAAATAAAATTATCAATATTTTGTGAAATATATAGTATATTGTATGTTATAATTTGATTCATCTGATGATTTCTTTTATTGTATGTTCTTACGACAAGTATTAGCTTGGACACAAAGTCCCATTGCATTTTTTACGTATCCAGCAGCACAAATACATCCAGATCTACTGCATATTGGAACACATCCTGTGACATCTAACCTAGTACATGTTCTTTGACAACCATCATTTCCGCAAGTGGAAAATATCTCGTTATTGTTGGGACACAGTGGAATAGCTGTAGAAAAAAATACTTATTCCTTTTGATCAAGTATTTCAATGTAAAATCATTGCTTGGAAACTTACAACACGTGAAAGGCAATACACAAACTCCTACACTGTTTCTCACAAATTCTGGCATACATATGCATCCCGAAACAGTGCATTGTCTAGTGCATCCTGTGACATCTAATCTATCACATGTCCTTTGACAACCGTCGTCACCACAAGCCGAGAACATTTCATTCGCTCCAGAGCAGGTGGGTCTTGCTATATTACAATCATATTTTTTAGGTTGTCACTAATTTCATATGTATTTATATCAACTTCGAAATTTAACACAAGAACACGAACTTACGACAAGTACTTGGTGACACGCATTCTCCTCCTGCATTTCTTACAAATCCAACTACGCACACGCATCCAGAAGCAATGCATACACCAGTGCATCCCGTAACATCGAGTCTTGTACAACTTCTTTGACACCCATCATTTCCACACGTCGAGAATACTTCATTTGCTCCCGAACACGTCACAAGTGCTATAAATTCAAATTTAGTGATGCTTTTGATACACATTAGAAATTGTTACGATGAAATATAAAATACTTACGACACGTTGAAGGCATAACACAAGCACCTTGTGAATTTCTAACAAATCCGGAAAGGCATACACATCCTGATCTGGTACACACTCGCTGGCACCCAGTTGTAGATATTCTTGTGCAAGAAGCTTGACAACCGTCTTCGCCGCAAGTTGAAAATACTTCGTTGACTCCAGAACAAGTGACAGAAGCTAGAAAAATCAAAGTTTATATTGTCTATTCAAAGAATAAGCATAATAATAAGAATAATTCATATATTTAGTGTAAAAGAAAATTTTATATTACGGCACGACGAAGCAGCAACGCATTGATTCATAGCATTTCTGACAAATCCTACTGCACAAACGCAACCTGATACCGAACAAACTGGATTGCATCCAGTAACTTCCAATCTAGTACAACTACGTTGACATCCATCATTACCACATGCAGAAAATACCTCATTTGGTCCATTACAAGTCACAGAAGCTAAAATAATTTTTTTTTTCACTGGTAGAAAAATAAGTGAAATAAATTACTTTGCACTCATATATATTATATTATACTTACGACACGTGGCGGGTAATACGCATAAACCGACATCGTTTCTAACATGTCCTGGAGTGCAAACGCAACCAGATAAAGTGCACAAAGGTGAGCATCCAGTCGTGTCCAATCTCGTACAAGAACGTTGACAACCATCATTACCACAAGCTGAAAACATTTCATTAGCACCGAGACATGTTGTGGTAGCTGAAAAGAATAAATATCCCATTTACGATGATCAACTGAAATATTATTGTATTACGAGTTTCGAATTTCACTCACGACACGTTGATAACGCAACGCAATTTCCATTTGCGTTCCTGACGTATCCTGATATACAAACGCATCCTGAAACAGAGCATACGGGTCTGCAACCAGTAGTTTCGAGTCTGTTGCATGTTTTTTGACATCCATCATTGCCGCATGCTGAAAATACTTCATTGGCCCCCGAGCATGTGACAGTAGCTGAAAATGGAAACGTTGCCGTTAACGACCGCATATTTATTTAATTTTTATCATATACGAGTATGCTTACGACAAGTTCCGGGTAAAACGCAATCGTTGTTAGCATTTCTAACAAATCCTGATGTACAAATGCAACCCGGAGAATTGCACCCAAGAGTGCAACCAGTTACATCTAATCTTGTGCATGATCTTTGGCATCCATCGTTGCCACAAGCTGAAAGGATTTCATTCGACCTAATGCAAGTAATAACAGTAGATGCTGAAATTTAAAAGTATAATTTTCGTTATATTATTTTATTTTTCGCTATTGTGCATCTTTCAACACAACTTACGACAACTCGTTGGCGGCACACAAACTCCCATGATATTCCTGACAAATCCTGGACCGCATACACATCCAGGAGTCGAACAACTTGGAATGCATGTAGAAATATCCATTCTATTACATGAACGTTGACATCCATCATTTCCGCATAGTGAAAAAACTTCATTGGGTCCATTGCACGATAAAAATGCTGAAAAAGCGGAATAAATGAAATGAAAATTTCATCGGTTATGAGAATTACATAAATTCATACATACGGCACGAGGTAGGAAAAACACAAACTCCCATTGAGTTTCTAACAAATCCAAAAGCGCAAATGCACCCGGGAGTGCTACAAGTCGGCACACAGTTGTTAATTATTAAACGGTCACAGGAACGTTGACAACCATCGTTTCCACACGTCGAAAAAACTTCATTTGCTGCAGAGCACGTATTACTTGTAACCGCTGGGAAAAAATATGATTGAATATGAACTCGTATATTTATTTGTAATTATTTTTTTATACAATATATAAAATACCCACGACAAAATGATGGTAAAATGCAATTTCCAGCATCATCTCTGACAAATGATGTAGCACAAACGCATCCTGGAGTTGAACAAATTCTTATGCATGAACCTATTTCCCTACGACTACACGTCAATTGACATCCATCATTTCCACATTGTGAAAACACTTCATTAGCTCTGCTACATGTTGTCGATGCTACAGAAGAAAAAAACAATTACCAAATTTCACAATAATCAATTGGAACCAACAATTTCAATGCAAAATTTATGATATATGAAAAGTCCCGAAAATACTTCAGATAGTAACAGTTTTTTCAACTTACGACAACTACTTGGCGTAATACAATTTCCTTCTGCACTTCTAACGAATCCTGATGCACAAATGCAACTAGGAGTACTGCATATAGGAATACATGCCACAACGTTTTGGTTACTGCAAGTGGGTCGACATCCGTCATTCCCACAAGTTGATAACACTTGGTTGGCACCAGTGCAAGTCTGAGTAGTAGGTCCGACATCTATCAAATATTGATTTTTTTTATATTGAAAATTACATATTGATTCAACTCCGTAACAAAAATAAACAATTACCGCAGTTTTGCGGCAGCACGCATATGTTGTTAGAGTTTCTTATGTAGCCTGCTGCACAAATGCAACCTGCAACGCAAGCTCCACTGCATCCATTCGTCACAGTGGGATTCCTGCATGTATTTTGGCAAGCATTGTTTCCACATGCAGAATATACTTCGTTTGATCTACCGTCTGCAAGTGAAAAATACATTGTCAAATTTATCTCGTGACAGTGCACGTATTTCGAATCATTGACTTACTTGTCGTGCATGACGCTGCAAATATTTGTGATAGAATGGGTAGATTTCCAAATTGAGCTAGTGCTCCTAAAGCGCCAAATTGAGCTTTGACTTGCGAGATCAGTATAGAGTAAACTAGTAATTTGAAAATTTTATCTCTCATATTTGAATATTGATTATGACGATTAGACACAACTGCCGTGGTCGCAGATCAAATCGTTTTGATTCGCGCCCGAAAAAAATTTCCATTTTGTATGAATTATTTTACCGTTATTTGTATATTAAACTTTTAATTCTATGATTATTATGAAAATGTAATAAAGCATTAAATTACGCACAGGTAATAAAATAATTATACTGAACCCTCGGTTGTTTGAAATGAATGTTGAAATTAACTAACGAACTTTCCGTTTACACATTTTATTAAAATACTTCAAGCATCCAATATAAATATTTTTTTCATAAAATAGTTGAATAGATTATTTCAATTTCAAAAGTCTTGTTAATATCCTTGAATTAAAAAAAATACTTGAAATCAGTTTCTATACATTATCCAAAAGTGTTTGAAATAGTAAATAAAACAAAGTTACAAGTTTTTTACTCAAAATTACTTTTTTAATTCAAGTTAAAAACTTTTAAAAAATGAATTAGACAATCAAATATTTTTAATACCTTTTTAAAAGTTTTTAATTTGGATTAAGAAAATGTTAATTTGAATTGAAAAAGTATCAATTTAGAGTAAAAAACTTGTATATCGTATTGTTGGTGAACATATAACCAAATAAATTACGATTTCACTGTATTAAGATTAGCTAGAATATCAAATGCTTGCAGTAATTTTTTATTGATTCCCGAAACAAGTTTTTTATAGTGATTTTTTAAAATCAGGAATGCGAAAAAAATTGTCCAAATCGGTGTGTGAATTCAAAAAGTTCGATAATCTCACATCCAATTAAATAATTTTCAATAATCCACGAAATATACATTCAACATATTATGTTTAATTTCAACGCATAATTTATTAATATAAAATCATCGTTTTAAATTCCATACATCATATTATGCATATTTCTATTACGAAAATTTAGCAAAAGATCATCGACATCATACAATTTCTTCGATGACCTGAGTAAAATTTTTCTGAAAAAATTTTAAATTGAAAAGGTGAATACCCTTTTCAAAGTTTTTAATCACTCATAGATATGATAATATTTTGTAAGTAATTTAGTTTGAAAAGTCAATCCGCGCCAAATTATAATGACATTCAGTGTTCATATATCTAATTATTTATTATATTTATATTTGAATGGTGAATTAGAATTATAATAATTTAAACCAGTAAAAAATATAATTTTCTTTTATATTTTATGTATCCGATTCAAAAAACAAAATTATGTTTAATAAACTATTCTGCAATACTTCGTAATGTAACTCAGAAGATAATTAAATTTTTACTATACATACGCAGGATCGGGTTAGTGCCACAATACTAGATGCGATACTTTATCAATCTTCAAAACTAGTTTTTAATGGCATCTTTTTAAAACAAGAATCTAAGAAAAAAATAAATGGCCATACGAAGGTCTCAAGTTCAATAATCTCACATAAAGGTAAATAAATATTGAAACATCCTTTCACACACAAGCAAAAAAACTTGGTAAATTGTGGTTATCTAAGGGAAATTTGCGTATATTTTTGCCCAAAATAATTAAGAGGTCGTTAACACTATAATATATTCTGATCGTTTGATATAAATTTTTTATGTGCTTCTACAGTGGAAAATCATACTTTTTTTTCTCTTTTCAATTGAATTTTTTTGGAAAATATTTCAAAATAATAATTTCGACTACATTGTACACTGAACGAATCATTTTTAATTTATACTACATATTTTATATGTTTTACTTGAAAAATATATGATATTCGTAAAAATATTTACATATATAGTGTATTTACCAAATTACAAATGATATAAAAATTTAAGGTAAATTTAAAACTTTTAATTCGACTAAATCAAACAATAAACCTGAACTATTATTATAAATTATAATATAACCAATACTACAATTTTTTTTATTGAAAAAAATCATGATTACTATAAACCAGGGGTCGGCAACCTGCGGCTCGCGAGCCACATGCGGCTCTTTGGATGTGAAGCTGCGGCTCTTTACTTCCATACGCAAATATTATTTATTTTAACGTAAATAAACGTAAATAGTAACGAAATCCACATTGAGCCATCGCTCCCATTGAATTTGTTTGCTCAATTGTTTGTTATTGAAGTACAAGTTAGTGTTGTAAGTAAATGTTTAATTGTTTTAATTTTTTACTTAAATAATAATTAATTATCTAATAATGCCATATATATATATATATATATATAATCTAATTTGTTGTGAAAAACACTACTTATATATAAATAAATAGATATTTTTTCTTATGAATAAATAGATTAGTTTTTTTTATCAAAAAAAATTATTTATGCGAGTACTTTTTATTGTTGGCAAGAAAAAAAAATTTGTGTCTCTTTAAAAACTTTGAAATTTTGTAAATTGTAATTTTTGTCTCTTCCGACTCAAAAGGTTGCCGACCCCTGCTATAAATCATTAGGACTAAACCAGTTTTATACGGAATCGAAACTGATTGTGAATGGATATTATTTCCTTGCGAATCATAATTGATTTTGTTGTTTTCCCTCAAAAAATATCTGTGTACTTTGATCGAACTGTCGCCGTCTACTATTATTATCAGATCGTGTTGTCATTGCTTGGTGGTATCTGGAACCAGGTCCAATTGCCACATGGGAAGGAACATAAGGAAACAACGGACGCCACAAGGGACAAAAAACTAGGATGTGACAATCTGCATGAGCACATGCTGTGCTGGGTATCCTACGATGCAGGATAAGATGCTGGGAATCCTACGATGTAGGAAGATATGAGAGAATTCACAGGGGAGAATTATGGTGGGACAAAAGGAAATTCGCTCAAAATGTTTCGAGGCCGAGGGATTGTGTTAATCGCGTAGTGTTCCTAAAGTTTGTATAGGGATCTGTTATTTGTGTTGCGGATGGAATTGAAGAAATTTATGGATTGAGACTTTATAGAATCTAGGATGGATGGAATTTTCAGGTCAACATGTATACGATAATTCGAAACGTATTTGTTGGTGTTGAGACAGAGCCTAATTGTTGCGTTCTGAAAAGTCTGAAGTTTGTTTGTGGAACGGTGATGAAGGAGTGCGTAGCCCCAGGATGGAGAGGCATATGTCATGATAGGACGAAGGAGGGTTTTGTATAGTGTGATTTTGTTTTTGGTGGAGAGCGTAGAGTCTTGCTTTAGTAAAGGAAAGAGACGTGCTCTGGCGCTCTTCGCCTTTTTGACAGTGTTGTCGATGTGATGCGACCATGACAGTCGTTTGTCATAAATGACACCAAGGTATTTGGTGGTGTTTTTCCATTGAATGTGGGTGTTGTACATGTGTAGGGGGGTAGTAGGCGCTTTGTTAAAGCGCGACCATTTCCTTCTGGTGAAGAACATAGCCGCGCTCTTCTCAGTGTTGATGTTGATTTTCCAAGTGGAAAACTAGTCTTCGAGGACTATTATTATTTAAAATTCAGCAACAGAAATAGGGGAAAGAATATTAATTTAATAAATAAAAAATTAACTACTCTGTATAAATTATTTTATTTGGTCGAAATTAAAGATTTTTTTACTAGAATAAAATGAACAATAACGATGGTCGTATTGTATTGACATTAAATATCAAACTTCACAATACTGTTTTTGTTGTCATCATAATCATTTCAGTACAATTGTATTTTCAAATGAAATAAAAGTAGATGTGTATTTTTTTAACTATTGAAAATGTTGGTAGTTTTTCTTATTACATGCATCAACTACACTATTATTTAAGGAAACAAATCGTAAGGATTTTAACAATGACACTATTTCTTATTATTCTTTTAAGGGAAGCCAACCATTCCGCCTGTTACACGCACCCTATGCCAGCTTCCTGACCCAGCTTATTGTTACATTAGTTGGGTACCAGCAACACTAGGCGAAACTACGGATGCCAGATTTACATTTATTGGGAACTCTACATTTAATTTGTAAGCAATCGCGAAGGACTGCTTTCCGGGGGGCATACGGAATGCCAGGCGAGAAAAATTTAACGAAATATGTCTTTCCTCCTATGTATTTCTTATTATTATATCTTATTTTCATATTCACATCCCCGTACCACATATTGCTTAACTTGGCGATTAGTAAACTATTACATTCAACAAAAGTAATAATTAAAATACACGAAAAAAATGAAAGATAAATAAGCGAAAACCATTTTTATTTCAGAGAAAATACATTTTAATTAACTTTTACTTAATAACCAATCATCAATGAGCATAAATTCGTGAAAACTTAGCGAAACACACCTAAAAATAAAGGATTGAATCAGGTGCATAAATGAGGAGCTACACAACTACCCGTTGCATCATTCCAAACATATCCACTTCTGCACACGCATCCCAACATCTCTGTGCACGTGCAGGTAGGGTTTGGATCAATGCACGTACGTCGACATTCAGTGTTAGAACACACAGAATACACTTGGTTCGCTTGGCACACTGCTGGAACTAAAAGTTTGTTATTGAAACACTTTCAAGAATGACAAAATGTAATAGGACTCGCATAATCAGTCCATAGAATTAATAGATCGAAAAACTCGATAACTTTCAAAGCGTGTAGATTTTGGAAAGTTTGAATCAAACGGTCTCCGGTTTCGAATGAACTGTATCAATTATTGCTTGGTATTTTGGGTTTTTTTTTTTATCAACTATATTTAAAACGCGTTACCGACCGGGGACGCCTGTTGGCGTCCTTCGATATGCACGTGGTTGTCAAGTGAATCCAGTAACGTTCCGCCCGGTTGGAAAAGTGTTTAATATTGTGAAAAATTATGATTGTGCGGTGGAAAATATATTTTGAAAATAATCGTAACAATTTTTTTTTGGAAATCATTTTTCAGATTAACTAAGCAGAATCGCACATAAAAAAATCTATTAGAAGATTAAAACATATGGACATCAGTTTTAATTCACAATTTCATTACCATAAATTTGATGAATTATTGTAAAAACCTCAGAAGCCGTTTTTATTTTTCAATTTGAAGTAGAATTCTGTATGCATACTGTTCATCTTCGTAACCTCAAAGGTTCAAAATACGCGTTGAAAAAATAAATTATGAAACAGAAATGAGCACCCCTAGCGTAAATATATTTTGCTACAAACCATATGTTAATACTTGTGGATTATTTTTTTCAAAAAATGACAAAAATAACTTATTATATCCATCGTAAAAGTAAAACTCCTTTCCAGTTTGAGTTTGATCACTTCTTGTATTTGCAGTATGTACAGGGTCTTCCCCGGGACTTTTATAACTTCTAATCGAATTTAAAGTGACTTAGAGTCATGATAGAGAAGTGAGAATGATACCATTCCGAATGAAATCGGCTACAATTTTTTTTAATTTTTTTTTTTAGAGGGGGGGAAAGGTAAAATTTGAGGGGGGGGGGTAAAAAATGAAAAATAAATTGTAGCTGATTTTATTCGGAATGGTATCACTCTCACTTCTCTATCATGACTCTAAGTCACTTTAAATCCGATTAGAAGTTATAAAAGTCCCGGGGAAGACCCTGTATAATATAATATATTAAATTTCTGTACAAATTTTGAACATATCAAGAGATTTTATAAAATAGTTTTAGCAATAAGGTGCGTAATTACACCCATATGCTTGCATTGATAGTTGCTTAACTTAAATGATAGGCGAAAACCAGATAAGATAAAATCATCAACAGATTTTTTTATTGATATCAAAATATTTTTAAAAACAACCTGAGATTAATCTATTAACATTTTAAATAAAATTAATACAAATAATATACTAACAATTAATATTAAAATATTTTTTCGGATTAACGGTGTGAATAAATCGAAAAAGTATGGAAACGTGTAAATATGTTTAGAAAATTTAATATTATAATTGAGTATTTCGATCGTGAAATGCATTTGTATTGACTTTTCGTCAATGTTCTTGTGTAATTCTTTCGGAACTATTAATGACAATTTGATTATTTGAAATCATATTGGATACTTACGGCATTGTGTGACAACGGTGCATACTCCGGCATTATTTCTATATGTGTCCGCATTGCATACACAACCTGAAGCTCGGCAGGGTGCAGGGCAGCCTATGTTTGGGATGTTTTCACAAGTTCTTGTACATTCGTTTTCACCGCAATCATCGAACGTTTCACCACCGGGGCACAATACCATTGCTAAAAATATTATGTTATCTATGAAAAAAATTGCTAATTTTTCGTTATGAATTAGATGAAAAAAATATTGTGTCCAATATCTGGGTCAAACGATATGTCTAAATTTATTCTCCCTTCCGGATGAAAGAATAAAATAAGAAAAACTAGGTTGGAGTATTTTTCAAAATGTGTAAAAATATGGTTTTTAACTAGGGTGACCATATTTCCCAGGACCCAAAACGGGATGCTCTCCAAAAAAAAAATTCCCCCCTCCCCTATATAAAAAAAATGTGTTGCACGTTTAAAAATTTTCCCTCAATTAATATCGTTAAGGAAGTACACTATCGATGAAATTTATTTTCCCACCCATATTTTTTCAAATATCATACATTTATTGACGAATTTATTAATCAAAATAACTTTTAAACAATGGATAATATCATTTTAAATATATTTAGAGAAGAAAACACGATACGAAGTGACAGATAATATTTTTACGATTTTTTTTTCTAATAAGAATAGAACTATAGAAAAATCCATCTTTTATTTTCATGCCATATTTTTCGTTTCAGTTAATCGAATTCTTTCATTCTTTTATTATTTTCTATTAACGAAATAATGCTTAATTCAAAAATGCATTGGATATTTATTTTATTTTTAGTTTTCATAAATAAAAACTGCGTATGAGTTTCGCACTTTTTGCATCATGTCTTTATCTATAATTTTAATTTTTGGAAAAGTTTTCAGCAAAAACAGTGAATTTTTTTAATTACACGATATTAGTAGTGAACAAAATAATGCGTTTTTCGGTTTAAAAAAAATGTAGGCTATCTTTAAATGACATTTTTGAAAATACTATATTAGTTTTTTCTGTTGAATTTTTGAGCGATTATTTAAAAAATCGAAAAAATCTAGCAATAATACAAATCAAAACATAATAAAAAGCTTGAAAAATAAGACTTCAATTAAATTATTGAGCCAAAAAGATCCAAGGAAAACGCATAAAAAAATACAATTTTGATAAATATAAATATAAAATATGTAAACCGGCAAAACGGGACAAATCGAACTATTTTACGAAAACGACGGGACGAACGCAAGACGCGACGAAAATGGGACTGTCCCGGCGAAAACGGGACGAATGGTCACCCTATTTTTAACTAATACATTTACTTGTGACCTGAATATTAAATTTTAAAAAAATCATGAAAGATTCAATACACACGAAAAGTATGGAAATATGTATGTCTGTTAGGAATAACCTGAAGAGATGAGAAAGGGAGCACGTAGATGAGAGGCATGGCCCAAATAAAGATTCTGAAATGGTCAATTACGAGTATGTGTGAGACGTAAGAATGGGAGGTGTGAAAAAATAGAATAAAATCCACAAAATTGTAAAAAAAAAAAGGAAAACCGAATAAACGGTAGAAGTCAAATATGAAAAAAAAATGTGTGGAGTAAATCAAATGAGAATGGTTCGAGATAAATAAAAGTGAATAAGAATTGCAATGATCACTCAGTATCGGTTAAAGAATTACTGCACATAATAATGATGGGATGATGATGATAACCATGATAACCATGAATGACTAATGCATTTATTATTTATTCGAGATTAATTGACATATATTTCAATGTAGGTATGGTTTTTATTATATTGTATAATGATAGTTAAAATTTGACTCAGCTGCGACAATTATGGGAATCTTATATAAAAATTACTTTAAAAACTTCAAATTAAAATTAACTTACGACACATGGCAGGCATGACGCACTCTCCTGCTGCATTTCTTATTGTTGTAGCTGTACATATGCATCCAGAAGCTCTGCAAACAGGTACACAATTTGTCACTGAACGTCTTGTGCAAGATCGTTGGCAGCCATCTTCTCCGCATTCTGAGAATATTTCGTTCGTTCCACATGTAGGTTGCGCTGAAGCAATAACAAAAAAAAAATATTTGCCAATTCAGTCCAAAATTATTTTACCATTAGAAAATACTACTCACTGCAATCTTGGAGCAAAACGCACTCTCCCCTAGCATTTCTCACATGAGTAGCGGGACAAATACATCCAGATTGTGAACATGCAGGAGTACACCCCGTAGTATCTAATCGAGTACAAGACCGTTGACACCCATTGTCTCCACACGGCGAAAAAACTTCCGGAGCAGTGCAAGTAATTGGAGCTATAACAGAAATTATTGAATTATTCGGAATTAATGCCGCTTTGGTCGAAATTTCGAATTAAATTCTTACGGCATGTCGAAATCATAACACAATCTCCAGCGTCGTTTCGGACAGTACTGCCAGTACAAACACACCCTTCACCCCTACAAACTGGCATACATCCCGTTGTAACTTGCCTTCGACAAGTCGCTTCACATCCACTAATGGCACAACTTGAATACATTTCGTTGGGACGAGTACATGCCGGTCGAGCTGAAAAATTACAAAATTCAATTGAATCTAAAATTCATATCTCTATAATTTTCAAGAGTTTTTTTTCTATGATTCAATAATGCATAATTATAAAATATATCAATAACATACTCTACATAATTTCAAAATTTTAATCAATGCGTTTTTGAATAAATTTAATTAATATTATACTTTCAAATTGGGTATTTTGCTATTTCTGATCAATTGAAAACAAATTTTAATATCAAAGATTTTCTTTTTATTTTTCAATGTGGAAATATTTTCACATCACGAAACCAGCATTATTATCGTTATGAAACAGATTTCACTATTTTTTCCACCTTAGCAAAAATTTTACAAAAAACATTCACATACACATTTTTAACTTATTTAATATATAAATATAAATAAAACTGACTTACTACACGCGCTAACACAGTCACCAGCGGCATTTCTGAAAAATCCACTCAAACAAACACATCCCGGAGTAGTACATACTCTGGTACACCCCATTACTGATGGTCTCGAGCACGTCAATTGACATCCGTCATCACCGCACGCGGAAAACATCTCATTAGGTCTCGTACAAGTTATAATTGCTGAAACACATTATATTAATCTATCAAATTCCAAATAGTTAAAAAATATTAAATTTGTATATGAAATATATTTACGACACGTTGATGGAAGAACACACTGTCCAACATTATTCTTGACGTATCCTAATCTGCAAATACATCCCGATTCTCGGCACACAGGATTGCATCCCGTTACGTCTAATCGCGTGCAACTCCTTTGACATCCATCGTTTCCACATTGAGAAAATACTTCGTTTGGTGCAGAACACGTCACCGCAGCTGTCAAATAAATGTATTTATCATTGTCATCAAAACAAAATAAATACTTAATTTTTTTATACTTACGACAAGATGATGGTGCAACACAGGCACCCATTGAATTTCTCACAAAACCAACAGCACATATACATCCTGAGGCAGTACATACTCGAGTGCAACCAGTTACGTCTAATCTGGAACAAGTTTTTTGACATCCGTCGTTTCCACATGTTGAGAATATCTCGTTTCCAGGGCATGTCACCATTGCTGAAATGCATTGCTATTGACATGAAATGATCTGGTAAATTTTATAATTTTAGTTATTTTTACTAACGACATGTCGAGGGCGCCACACAAAGCCCTTGAGAATTCCTAACAAATCCTGATATACAAACGCATCCTGGAGTTGTACACACGGAAGTGCAACCTGCAACGTCCAACCTATTACACATTCTTTGACAGCCGTCGTTACCGCATGATGACATCATTTCATTTGATCCAGTACAAGTTATTTGTGCTATAAAATACGAAATAGATGAAAAGGACGTGTCTTAAATACATAGTTTATGAATATTTTCATTTGACTTACGGCACATTGGCGCTAATACGCAATTTCCTTCAGAATTTCTCACTAATCCTGGCATACAAATGCATCCTGAAGTGGTGCAGACTCTGGTGCAGCCTGTTACATCCAATCTATCACATTTCCTTTGACAACCGTCATCACCACATGTTGAAAACACTTCGGTAGCACTGGGACAAGTAGGAGTTGCTGAAAATTGAATACGATACATTGATCATATTATATCTTTCAATTTTGTTAATTTCATTAAGTATATCGAAAAATTATAACATTTTTTTGTTTAAAATTCAATTTCGTTATTTTCACTTACTGCAAGAAGTCACCGGCCGGTCACAAACTCCTCGAACATTCCTCACAAATCCAGACATACAAATGCATCCCGATGCTCTACATACTGGTGTGCATCCAGATACATCCAATCTAGTACATGATCGTTGACAACCGTCATCTCCACAAGTGGAAAATATCTCATTGACACCGGGACACGCCATTTGTGCTGTACATTAAAAAAACTTTTATAATCAAATACCAATTAGCAAAATTAGACATCAATACATTTTCCTTAAACATTATTGATTTTAAAAATTTGTATTTTTTAAATTTTGAATCATAACTTTCGCCATATGTAACACATAGTAGTGTAGCAAAAAAATTCATTTGTAGCTGGAGCAAAAAAAATTATCTACTAGATTTGTAAAAAAAATATTCTCATGAATTTCTTTATTTATCAACTTACGACAAGACGAAGGAATCACACACGTCCCAGTCATGCTCCTTACAAGACCTGAAAGACAAACACATCCAGAAGCGGTACACTGTCTAGTACACCCTGTGGTATCTAATCTTGTACAAGTCCTTTGACATCCATCTTCGCTACAAAGCGAAAATACTTCGTTTCCCGGACAAGTGACAAGTGCTATAAAAAAATATATTTTTTAATTAAAAAAATTTAAAAAAATCATTGGCATAAAATAAATCTATACTGACGGCAAGATGACGGTAGCACACAAGCTCCTAAAGAATTTCTGACAAAACCAATCATGCATACACATCCAGAAGCAACACATACACCTCTGCATCCCGTGACATCAAGTCTCGAACAGCTTCTTTGGCATCCATCGTTCCCACAAGTTGAGAAAATTTCATTCGGATTATTACAAGCCGGAGTTGCTTCAATTAAAAAAAAATCAGCATCGAAAAATATTTGATACGAAAAAATGCGATATAGTAAACCTACGACAGCTTTGCGGTGTGACACAAGTTCCAGCTGAATTCCTAACATATCCTGGTGAACAAATGCAACCAGAAGCAACACATACTCGCGTGCATCCCGTAGTATCCAACCTGGTGCAAGTCGCTTGGCACCCGTCGTTGGCGCAAGTTGAGAACATTTCATTAGCTGGACAAGTGACTACAGCTGAATAATAAACGAAAATTAAAAAAAAATACTATGTATTTGGTTTTTATTAATTCTGAAAAAAAAATATTACGACAGTTTGAAGGTGGTACACATTGTCCCGCAATATTTCTAACTAGTCCTGGTGCACAAATACAGCCTGATAATGAACAGACAGCAGTGCAACCAGAAGCATCCAATCTACTACAAGTACGCTGACACCCATCATTTCCACATGCGGAAAATATTTCAGTTCCACTAGTACATGTTACCGGAGCTAAAAACAGATTTAAAAAAAACATATAAATTGCTCAAAATTATTTATTTTTTTCAGTTTGATAAACTTACGACATGTTCCCGGAAACACACATTCTCCATTTGCATTTCTCACATAGCCTGGAGCACAAATGCATGCAGATGCAGTGCATATAGGCCTACATCCAGTAGTATCTAATCTCGTGCAAGACCTCTGACAACCATCATTGCCACAAGTTGAAAATACTTCACTGACACCAGTGCACGTAACGGGAGCTAAATGAAATGCATGTCTTTTGAATTTCATTTTGTAAGTACTAACATATATTTTAATTACACTTACGACATGATTCTGGTAAAACGCAATTTCCTGCAATATTTCTAACATAACCAGGTGCGCAAACACATGCTGAAAATGTGCATACACGATTGCATCCAGTAGTTTCAAGCCTGTTACATGTCTTCTGACATCCATCATTTCCACATGCTGAGAATACTTCGTTATTTCTCGTACATGTTACAGCAGCTGAAAAAAGTATTATTTATACAAAAATTCGAATAATAAAAAAAAAAACGGTACACTTACGACAAGAGGAAGGCATAACGCAATCTCCGGCAATAT
Source organism: Hydropsyche tenuis (assembly GCA_009617725.1). Classification (NCBI taxonomy): domain Eukaryota; kingdom Metazoa; phylum Arthropoda; class Insecta; order Trichoptera; family Hydropsychidae; genus Hydropsyche; species Hydropsyche tenuis. The sequence goes on from VTON01000028.1 coordinate 2,335,007, forward strand.
TTCTAACAAATCCTATTGCACAAATGCACGCAGGAGCACTGCACATTGGAGTGCAGCCGGTTACATCCAATCTTGTACATGATCTTTGACATCCATCGTTGCCACATGTCGAAGATATTTCATTTGGTCTAGTGCATGTAGGAATCGCTGCAAAATTATTAGTACTGAGATAATTCTAAACTCATTATTCCATTATTGATCCGTTTGTGAAAACATAAAATATAGCAAAATTGCTATCGTATCGTAGTATCAATATAATATAAATAATATCTTAAAAATAATCAAACAAAAATGATACTAACGACAGGATGATGGTAATATGCAGTTTGACGAAACATCTCTTACGAATCCTGGTGCACAAACACATGCCGGAGCAGAACACACTCGCACGCATGTAGATACATCTATTCTGGTGCAACTTCTTTGACAACCATCATTACCACATGTCGACAATACTTCATTTGGTCTGGTGCAAATTATAGTTGCTTAAACAAAAATATTATGTTTTCAGTAAAATCGATAATTTGACAATATTAGTTAATTTTATATAAAATTCGGTTTTATAATACTATAGACTTACGACAACTCGATGGTTGTACACAAGCTCCTGCCCCATTTCTCACAAATCCTGGTGCACATACACATCCGGGAAGCGAACAAACCGGGTTGCATCCGAGAAGTTCCAACCTAGTACACGATCGTTGGCAACCATCGTTTCCACACAAAGAGAAATACTCGTTAGCTCCGCTACACCCCGTCAAAGCTACAAATTAAAAAAAGACTATCAAATTTGAACATCGACAAAAACCAAATGATCATTAACGATACTTACGACACAAAATTGGCAAAACGCAAATTCCGTTGTTGTTCCTCACAAAACCCGAAGCGCATATGCATGCAGGAGTACTACAAACTGGTATACAGTTGTTGAGAATCAAACGGTTGCAAGACCGTTGACAACCATCGTTTCCGCACGTCGAAAATATTTCGTTAGCTCCAGTGCACGTAGAACTCGTAGTTGCTAAAAAAATCATTGTTTTATAAATTTTATAATTATTGCCGGTTCCTTGTTCGAATTACTTACGACAAATAGTCGGAGCAACGCAGTCTCCTGCTCCATTCCTCACGAATCCTGCTGAACAAATGCATCCTGGAACTGAGCAGATTCGAATACATGATGTGACGTCTAAACGGGTGCATGTCCTTTGGCATCCATCATTTCCGCATTGCGAATATATTTCGTTAGGTCTGGTGCATACCATTGAAGCCGCTGATGCAATTCGTTTACAAAATGTCAATTTTTTTTCTTAAATAATGTTTCGTCCAAATTTTTAATACTCACGACAATTCGTTGGAAGAATGCAAGCTCCTGATGTACTCCTGACATATCCTGGTGCACAAATGCATCTAGGTGTGCTACATGAAGGATTACAAAAACCAATGTTTATGTTACTACAAGTCGGTTGGCATCCATTGTCACCGCAAGACGAAAATACTTCATTGGTACCAGCGCATGTCTGAGTGATAACAGTAGGTCCAACATCTATCATATATAAACACATCAAAAAATGCATTGACTATTTTTTTCATTAATCCTCGGTTACTCGCAAAGCGTCTACTATACACCAGTCTGTACTAGGAGGTCTAAATTTACGGTAATTTTCATTTACGGATTTTTTTTTACTAACTGCCGGTTTACCAGTAAATTAAATTTTGTATAAAAACCGGGAAAACCCAGGAAAATAACGGAAAATGAAAAAAAACCGTAAACCTACACAACTCAATATTTCTTCAAAAACATTTTTCAAATAAACCGTACACCTACACAACCCAACATTATTTTCAAAAATATTCGGAGCATGAAAAAAATATTTTATTTACCGTAGTATTATTTAGGTAAGCTTGTAAGCATTGCATTGCAAGCATTGCAAAAGTCTCAGATACTGTTTTTTTTTTTTTTTTCAATTTTCAACAAAATTTGGTGGTCGCGCGCTGCTTATCTGCGTATCATTCGTTAAAATACGCGTTAACAAAATCGATTATAAAAATAATAAAAACGAATGCACCCTACACAAAGATTTCTTGAAAACTAAATAATGAAGATTGAATTAATAGAAAACTGAAAAAATAATCTATAATACCTATTATCTCAAATATAAAACTCTTGCCCGTTTTTAGTTTGATCAAATTATCAAATTAATGCAAATTCAAAAATATCATTCCAAACTAGTGAAAATCGTTATAATAAATCATTGATTAGTAATAAAAAGTTCAGTATAAAAAGAGATTTTTATCTTTTCTAGTTCTGAAGATATTTTTGTTTTTTCACCCACTGGTATAATATGTACATACATATATGCCAGTCGCCACAGGAGTGACGGAGGGTTTTCAGGAAACAAATAGTTACCGCAGTTTTGCGGCAGCACGCATATGTTGTTGGAGTTTCTTATATAGCCTGTTGCACAAACGCAACCTGCAACGCAGGCTCCACTGCATCCACTCGTCACAGTGGGATTTCTACATGTATTTTGACAAGCATTGTTTCCACATGCAGAATATACTTCATTTTGTCTGCCATCTGTAATTAAAAAAAAATATATACATATATATATATATATATATATGTATATATATATATTAAATTGATTTATCTCATAGTAATTAATTCTTATATAATATTTCGAATCACTGACTTACTTGTATTACAAGATAACGCGAATATTTGTGATAAAATAGGTAGGTTTCCAAATTGAGCAAGTAGCCCTAAAGGGTCAAATTGAGCTTTAACTTGAGAGATTAATATAGAGTAAACTAATAATTTAAAAATTTTATCTCTCATATTTGATCGATAATTATATTTGACTATTGATTATGACGATTAGAGACAACTATCCTGATCGCCGATCAAATCGTTTTGATTCGCGCCCGAAAAAAATCGTCATTTTGTATGAATTATTTTTACCGTTATTAATGTTTCAAACTCTCAATTTAAAGATTATTATGGAAATGTAATAAAACATTAAATTACGCACAGATAATAAAAAGATTATACTAAAACCTCGGTAAGTCGAACTAATTTGGGAAAAATTGTTTCTGTAAATATAATATGTTACAATTAGTCCAAAATTTATAAATTCAAAAATAAAAAGTTCTTATTTAAATATTTTTTTAAATAATAAAAGTTTTATTGATTTAAACGGTATTTTCATTTGAGAATTGCAATTTGCAAATAAAATTCAAATAAATTTAGGTTTCACTGTACAAAATCGGGTTGAAAATCAAATACTAGAAGTATTTTTTATTGATTTCCCGAAACAAGTTTTTTAATAGCCTTATGAAACAGGAATGCGAGAATAAATTTTCAAATAGTTATGTGAAGATGAAGAGTTCAATAATCCCACATTTAGGAAAATAATTTTCATTAATGCGCAATACTTACACACATATAACAATTTGCGAATATGCGACAAAATCTTGTCGCATATTCTAACTTGTTAATTTTTTTTAGTTATTGAATTTTAGATTTCATGCGAATATCTATTACCTATGTAATTAAGCGTACGTTGATACCGCACAATTTTTTAAGCATATATAATACTATGGATATAATAGTATAAATTTCCCGTGCAAATCTCAATACGAAAAGGTGAATATTCTCCTTGCTTTATGATTGAATACAAATATATTTCGTTGAATCCTCTTTCTCCACTAAAACTGTTTTATATAAAAATTAATATTTAAAAAAATTTTAATTTATTATTAATTTCAATTTTATTTTTATTAATTTTGTACAAAATTTATTACAGTCACATGCGTTTTTAAAAAAACGTCCACTGTAGCTGAAGAACTTGCCAATCTTTATAATAAAAGGTATTTCACTTTATTGACATATCTATACTATAACTTGTTCTGGGTGAAGAAGAATTTAAGAAATTTCAGTACTGAAAGCCACCCATCACCAAATAGTTTCATATCAAAGATCACAACCATCACTCGATCACATCATATCACATGATTCACATGTCGCTCAACTTTGACAAATAATGAAAATTGGTATGTTTGTTTAATTTTAATCATTATCATATTTATTTCATTTTATTAGCAACAAGTATTAATGAGTTCTAAATATAATTCATATCAAGATTGCTATAAACACGATGACATTATCATTACCTATTCATAAAAATATCAATTAAATGATTATATGTCGTATAATATGTGCAGGTACTTAATTTTATTTATAAATAAAGTCGTTTTATATTTTCAATTTTTTTTTATTAAAATCAATTCTTTGTATAACAATAAATAAATAAATAAATAAAATTTCATTTTTTTTCAAATCATCATACACTACGAATCAAAGCTCATTTTTGTTATTCATATTTCGTTGTCGACAAAAAAGATTTGGAAAAAAACTATTGAATTCTATAAAGTTGATACGATTGACTGAAAAATACCTTCTTATTTTTTTCTTCATCGATATGATTACGAATTATTAACCAACAATTAACGGACACGTAGTAACGTCGATACATTGTCCTCCGCTACCTCTGACCAGAGGTGACCTACAGAAACATCTGGCTCTGCAAGCTCCTGTTGTGTCACAAATTGGATTTGGGGTTGCACAAGTGCCTTCACAAGCATTCGCTCCGCATGTTAGAAAAATTTCAGTTATTGGGTTCGAGCACGTCCCTGAAATTTGAAAGAGTTTGCGTTTTTATTAAATATGTTGATTAGTTGAAAGATTTCATTTGTGTTTTTTTTATGAATACCGTTTTTTTATTTATCGGTAAACATAACTCTTTTATATTATAGGATTTTTTGAACTGCTTTTTAACTCTTGACTGGGCGATAGAGTAGAATAAATTCTATTACATTTATCTATTATATTCATATTTAAAGAGTTTTTTTTAATTGGCTTAATAGCACGCTCTTATAATTTAAAATGCGGAAATAATGAGAAAAATCTATCAAAAAAGAAAATTTAATCATCATTCGAAATCATGGTATTTTCTTATAAAATGATTTCTCGTGTTGAAGAAAGAACGAGAAGAACTTTCTTTCATATATGAAAGGAAGAAGAGCTAATTCAAATATAAATGATTTTGTATAATTCATTTTTTTTTTTTTCAAATATATAAATTTAAATTGTATATCAATTACAAAAATTTGCCATAAACGCGTTAATAAACATCCCCGAGTAAAAACGCGAAACCCTCCAATTGAAATTCGACATTTACACGAAAGGTCGTAGAATTTCTCAAATTAACATATTCACGTCGATTTCAAATTAAAAATCTTATAAATTTACCATTTCGAATCATAGCTTTCACTATTTCTATGTTTAATGATTTATATTACCAAAAAGAAAAAGATAAAAAATAAATCGGTCATATGAAAATCGTCTTTGTTCCATTCGGAATTGACCTAATCACTTTTCAAATATTCAATCCCAGCACCATAAACTAGGCAATATTTAGAGTTTTAACTCTTACTTACTACATTGTTCCGGAATAACACACAATCCCAGATAATTCCTTTCATATCCAGGTCCACATATGCATCCAGCTCTTTGTTCACCAAAACATCCAGGAATATTAACTAGGCATATTGGTTGACATATGTTGTTTCCAACATTTGTGAAAATTTCATTCGGATTAGTACAAACGTTAGACGCTGAAAATTGAAAACACAAAAATATAAGATGAAATATCGCTAGATGGCTCTTACGAGAAAAATACACCTAATCCTCTTTTTACACGGTTTTTTTTACATGGTTCCGAAATAACACGGTTCGAAGAAGATTAACCGGTAACTTGTTTTACACGGATTTTCCACTTTAACGTGGTATAAAAATAATAAAAATATGTATTATTATGCCACAATGGTAAGATTTGATGCAGGCCAGTATACTGATATAATTATATGTATGTAATTATTGTTTTTAAATAAAAATTTCGATGTTTTTCGATGATTTTTCACGGCGACAATTTTTCAAATTGCACATTTTTCAAGCTTTTTTTTATGAAATATATTTGGATGGAAGTTCTATCCAAATATAGTGATGGAACCTATCTCCAATTTTTGTATGGTCACCATACATTTTTTTTACACGGTTTTTTATTTACACGGTAGTCTCTGGAACGTATCCCCCGTGTAAAAAGAGGATCGGGTGTACTATATTTTTATTAACTATAAAATTTGATTTTCATTATATTTACGGCACGTATTTGGATTGATGCACGTTCCTGTAGGACTCAAGACAAATGTTGGGGCACAGATACATCTGGGGTTTGATGGTACTGGGATACAATTAGATGCATCCCGTCTGGAACAAGTCAAAAGGCATCCGGTATCTCCAGTTAGTGAAAAGACTTCATTTTGACCAGTACATGGAGAATTTGCTGAAAAGAAAAAAAATAAGATTGTTAATGTTATAATTTTTTTTTTCGTTTAAAATTATTGAATTTATCCATTAAAATACTCACGACAAGAGCTGACACATTGTCCGGTAATTTCGTTTCTGAAAAGATCCGGTGCACATATACATCCAGAAACTGTACATACGCGATTGCATACTCCGACTATTGGTCTAGCGCAAGTTCTTTGACAACCGTCGTTTCCACAATTCGAGAAAACTTCATTTACCGGACAGGTGATAGTCGCTGAAAAATTAGCGATGAACAAAAAATAAAATTAATAATATATAAAGCGATCGTTGTTTGAACAAAAGATTTAGTTGACAAAGTCGATCGTTAAACTTAAACTCAAATGGCGTGATCTGAGAATGATATTATATTTAGTGTTCAAACTCGTCAAGATATGTTTTTCCCTTATCACTACGTATATGTAGAGTTAAAAACGCCTAAGCTTCCGATAAGTATCACAGTTTTTTCAACGGACATTGTACAGGCTACGTATGATGAAAAATTGACGAGTCATGGAAATATAGACTGAAAATAGAATTTAAGATACTCACGGCATTGTTCTCGGGTAACACAATTTCCAAAATCATTCCTCACAAATCCATTTCCACAAACGCAAGCTGGTGTACTGCATACTGAATTGCATCCAGTCGTATCCCTCCTAATACATGTGGGACGACAACCATCGTTTCCGCACGGTGAAAACACTTCGTTTGTGCCACATGTCAGGGTAGCTATAGGAAATTTATAAATTTTCATGAGTCTTTCGCCCAATAAAAAATTTGTTTCTATACGACGATTTATTCTTTGTGAAAACAAATTGATCTTATCCAATTTTTCTTACTTAAATTTGATTGATTCATATATATATAATCAGATCATCATTTTTTTACAATTATATTCAAATTTTGTCATGAAAAAATACTCACTACAACTGGTTGATAGCACACAAACGCCATTAACACTTCTCACATATCCACCCGCACAAATGCAACCAGGCACAGAGCAAGTAGGTATGCAATTGCTCACATCCAACCTGGTACAACTCCTCTGACATCCATCATTTCCACAATGTGAAAACATTTCATTTGCACCGCAGGCAATTTGTCCCAAAATACTCGGTAATAAGTTCACCGTTTGGAGTGGCCTAATGGCGTCAATGCGCCAGAAAGCAGCGCAAACCACAACGAACTGCAGCAGAAATTTGGCCATGGTGTAACAAGGATGATTGGGGAAAAAAATGCAAACAAACAGTAATTTCTCCGAAATACAACTGTCCTGTACGACAGTCAAATTCGGATAGTTGTCGATCGTGCGATTCTTTTGCAATTTGTATGCTTTTTGCGCACACCGTTATTCGAGAGTAGTGGAAATTGGCCAGATTTCGGAAAAATTTACGTTTTGAAAAGCGCAACTCTCTCCTCTAAAGCCTCGATCTCTATCGAATTTGATCGAATTCGTGTGTGCTACAAAAATAAATTTCGACTGGAACCGGCCGACGACTTTTCGCTATAACTAGTTTTCGCTTTTCAGGTCAACGGTTCCGGATTTTCCCTATTTTACTATTTCAAATCGATTTTCGCAAAACGAGCTTTATGTTTTTAATGTTGTTTTATATTTAAATTATGCTACTTTGTCGGCTTTCAGTAAAAGCGATTGTGAAAGCTTTATTGGTGTACATTAAATCGTATCTCCTATAGATAACACTGAAATATCACTTCCTGTTAAATAATTGAATATCTAATATGCGCTATTTTAATAAAATGAGGCCGCATAGTTATAATTATATCAGATAGCATATAATGGTATAAAAAGCCTTTTTATGTAACGAAAGTTTTAAAGGATGTATGTGATGATGATGCATTTATTATTATAATATAATGTTTGTTATGAAAAAATTTTTTTTTGATAAGTTGCTAATTTAAGTACACCCAATCCTCTTTTTATACGGTGTATACGTTTGAGAGACTACCATGTAAATAAAAAAACCGTGTAAAAAGATATCATATATGATGACCATACAAAAAAATGGAGATAGGTTCCATCTCTATATTTGAATAGAACTTGCATCCAAATTACTTTATAAAAAAATGTGTAATGTGAAAAATTTTTGCCATGTAAAATCATCAAAAAACATCGAAAAATTGTATTTATTATAATAACTATAATTACATATAATTATATCAGTATACTGGCCTGCACCGAATCTTACCATCGTGGCATAATAATACATAGTTTTATTATTTTTATACCGTGTTAAAATGAAAAATCCGTGTAAAAAAATAATCGGTTCTTCTTCCTTGAACCGTGTTATTTCGGAACCATGTAAAAATAAGATTGGGTGTATTAATATAAATTGGGCAAAAAAATATTTCTGCAATTATAATGCCTGCGCATGTAAAACAATCCAATAAAAGATAGAAAAAAAACTCTTTTACATAAAATAGGCAGAAATTTCGATTTCGAGCAATAGGCTTTAAAAGTATAATCATTTAAGTTTAGAAATTTCAACTGAATAAAAAATATTTTCAATTTTAACACGTAATGATTTTTTAGAAGAAAAAAGAAAGTTTTTTTTTAATTGCAACCAATTTTTTTATTGAAAATAAATAAATAAATACATAACAATCGCATATTCGTCAACGAGCATTTCATACAGTTACACGATCAACAAAGATTTCTCATAATACACATTCCAGCCGAATTCCTGACCATCCCAGGGTTGCAGAAACACCTAGATGTGCAAGCACCTGCAGTGGAGCATCTTGGATCACTAGTGACGTCAGGGGTTGCGCAAGTGTTTTCGCAAACTCCAGTTCCGCAAGTCCTGAACTGTTCATTCGTCGGACACATATCTGAAACAGATAGGATTAACAGTTTCTATTGATTTTTTTATTAAATACATATGAATTTGTGGTGTAATTACTGCATTGCGCTGTCGGCACGCAAGCTCCTGCGAAATTTCTCAAAAATCCTGGAGTACATACGCATCCTGAATTGCATGGTGCATTGCAATTTGCCGCTTGTGCTGCTGTGAAAGAGCAAGTGACTTGACACATTGTGTTTCCGCATTGGGAAAATACTTCGTTGGCTCCCGTACATCCTCCACTTGCGGCTGAAAATTTTAAGCTCTACCATAGAAAAAATATTGTATCGAATTTTAATTTTGATATGAAAATACTTACGGCATGTGGAAGGTAACACACAAACACCAATAGTATTTCGTACGAATCCAGTTGCACATACACAAGCTGGATTACTGCAAACTGAGATGCAACCAGTCACGTCTAATCTGTTGCAATTCCTTTGACAACCGTCGTTTCCACATTGAGAAAAAACTTCGTTAGCTCCGGCACATGTCATTGTTGTCGCTATAAAAATTGAATTAGATTATGATTATAAAACCAATTATTTTATTTTGAAAATATATATTTTCTCACGGCAAGTAGAAGGCAAAATGCACGTTCCTAGTGCATTCCTGACGAATCCTGGAGCACAAACACATGCAGGAGTACTGCAAATTGATATGCACCCAGTGGTATCTGGTCTATTGCAAGTTCTTTGACAACCATCGTTTCCACATTGAGAAAATACTTCGTTAGCTCCTGGGCAAGTTGTTGCGGTAGCTACGAAAATTACATTAGGACAACATAAGTAATGTAGTTTTCATGTGAAGTTTTAATATTTACTTGTTGCGTACAAAACTTTGATACAATATATAGTTGATAACAAAAATTGTAAGCTCTAAATAAATTTCATTTACTTACGACAATTTGCAGGCAAAACGCAAGTTCCTGCAGCGTTTCTTACAAATCCTGGTGCACAGACGCAAGATGGTGAAGTGCATACAGGATTACAATTGAACACATCTAATCGGTTACACGTCCTTTGACATCCGTCCTGTCCACAAGCAGTGAAAATTTCATTTGCACCGCAAGATTTGTGATCTAAGAATAAATTAAATTCAATTAGCCTGAGAAAATCGAAACGAATTTCATGTAAAAAATAAAAGAAATTTTTACAAAAAAACATCCTCAATAAATATTTTTATAGAATAAAATTAATATATTACAATTAACAAACCGATGAATTACTTTTGATGGAATATGCAAATAAAAAATTTCTAAAAAATACCTAACAATCCGTTGGTTAATCCATTGGTCAATCCGTTAGCAGTATTACATTGCACAGGCAATACACAAGCGTGTCTTGTGCTTCGAAGAAAACCAGGAGCACAAACACATCCCGGAATACAGGCTGTACTAGTACATCCTAAAGCAGCATTTGGTCTCCTGCACGTATTCTGACAAGAATTCTTTCCACAAGAACTATAAATCTCATTGGCTCCTTGAAAACAATCAAACAAATAAATAACGACTCTATCTATAATTTTTCTCGGATCCAATAAAAATTATATTACTCCTGCACGTAATCCTATTAGCGACTCCATCTACCAAATCGTGATTGACCGCTTCGACAGCCAACAGCAAAGCTGCAAAAGCTATGTATAACTGAAGGGTCCTCTTGGCCATTCTGAAGACAAGGTTCTGAAGGTCCGGCTCGGGCGACGGATGGACCGTAATCGGACCGTGGCCGACCAAAGCTCTTTAATTTGTACGGATGCTTTTACCGTTATTTGAGGAGATTGTTCTGCGACAATTATTAATTTGCTATTTATGTGTGTGCGTGATGGAGTGTGGGCCGCGAAAGTTTGTTTTGGCGAAACCGGACTGGATCATCGCGGGGAATTACAATAAAACGAAACTCGTTCTGTGGTGATTCCAAACGTTAATTAACACTTTGAGTGGTGGTGCGTTTGAAATTTTAATGAGAAATGTAATATTTTAAGGAAATTATATGGAAAAGTGTTCGTGCGTTTTATCGGAAAATTTATTTCTTTGCGTCATGTTTTGTACGCGTGATTACAAAAAATAGCCGTAAAGAATTTTACTTAGAATTACAATTTCATTCTTTTTAACCATTCGAAAAATTAAATTGAATATTTAAAAAAAATTAAGCGATCAAATTTTTTCATACTCTTATGCTTACAATAGAGAAAACGTTATGGTTCTATTTCAGAAAATTTAATGGAAATTCACATTTTTATAATTTTAAATTAAATATAATAAGATGGTTTTAATGTGTTAAAACATTTTAAAGCAATAAATTAAAGATAAACAAGGAAAAGTTTACACGTGTTACTCTAAAAAAAAATTTGCATATATTTGCCGTCAATAAATTTCCCTTTGAAAAGTAATAAAAAAAGCTATTCTGATTTTCCTATTTTTTTGCATAGATAGACAATATTGGAAAATGAATATCATTTGATTTTCAAATTTTTTTTCAGTATTAATTATTACCATTTTCAGTTTTTTTTTCGAGTTTGATTAGATGTATACGTGACTAAGATCAAACACTAAGATCTTAGAACTAGGATAACCTGTTTTGAAAGGAACCGTGTATCAAAAGTGGCACCAAAATTTACTGTACGGTATACTTTATTTAAATACACATTAGTATTTTCTATAATTAATGATTATTTTTAGGTAAGGAGGAATAAAAATAATATTAAAAGAACCATTTAGATTTGTAAATTCACAATTTTATTAATAGCTTTACAAACAGAATTACAGTTTTTGTATCAATCTTTTATTGACCATTAGCAAATTCTGATATTATTTATGTTACTCTCGAACTAACTGCAAATGCAATAAACAAATCGAAATATTTCATACTTTCAGCAATTTCATGTCAAAACAATTATTTTAATGCACAGCGAACAGTGTAGTATAAATTCAGCATTTGCTGCAAGAGTGTTACAATAACATATGTATATTGTTAATTAACTTTAATGAAGAGCTAGCGTTCCTACAGTGTAATTATAATACAAGATTATATCAATAAACATTCAAAAATGTTTTGGAAATAATTAATTATCAACCAATCAATTCTCATTTCATAAAAAAATAAAAACATTTATAAATTGTATATTCATAATATTGTGCGTGATGGAAACTAATCATTTAATACTCTTCAAAATTTGTACAAATCTCCCGATATTAACGATTTTTAGTTCAGATTTTTTTTTCAGTAACTGTCAAACTTACTTGCTAACAAACAGTATTTTTTTCAATTAAAACAATTTTACGAATTACATACATACTCATGAGATCATCGATAAGTATTGTGGAACATTTCACTTTCAATATATGAATACACGTACTAACCCTTCGATATACTTGCTTTACATTTATATATGTGTATTAAGTTTGAGTAAGTTGAAAAACATTCATATTATCAAAGTAAGTATTTTGATAATTTTCAAAGTCACATACACCTATAAATATATTATTTACACATGTAGGAAGACTACGAAAACTTTAGTCGAATCCACACCTATTGAAACAATAAAAAACAAACATGATTAAACTAAAATTTCTATAATATTTGACCAATCATTTTCAGTTTCAATAAGAATAAAAGGGTGTATTTATGTTCTATTCTGGCTTAGCATTGAGGAACAGCTTTCAAGCTCTTAAAATAACAAAGATTTTTATTTTTTTGGAGATATTTGTAAAATTAAATTTATCACACATCATTTGAATTTATTGAAATTATATATGTTACAGTTAAAGCAATAATTAATCAAAACTCATTTATTTTAATTGGAATTACATCTAGACAATACTTAGCAGAAGTTTTCTTATATAATTATTCACATATTGCAAAAAAAAAAATATCACAATTAACACCAACGTAAAAAATAGTAGAAGTCATCACTGAAAATATATCAAAATTTCAGATAATAAATATACATTTAAGCTAATAAATATAGAAATAAATTTGGAATATGCATCAGTAAAATAATTTTGTTTTTATAAGCGATAAAATACATAAAACTTATATTGTATATAACTTTGTTTTTTGTGCAATCATGTATTGAGAAAGAATAAGTTATTAGTTACTTGACTTTTATCTACAAATGTTTCAATTAGATTTTACTAGTACCTAAAATTTTAATCTTGGAAATATTTCATTACTTTATCCATATGTATAATTACTGTTGCTACACAGTTATCACATTTTTTTTTGAAAAATATTAAAAAAATCAAACTATAAAATGAATCAAATTCTTGTGCAAATATTTAACAATTAAAATATTATGCAAATATAAAAAATCATTTAGGAATGCATTTAAAATTATAGTACACTTTTACTTAACAATTGTTACAAAGTAGATACATATATTAAATATAAACAGCATATGAAATCGATAAAAGGACATACAATAAAACTAAAACAATGAAAAATATATCAATCTTTCGTTGAGTGCAACGATCAGGTTATACGGGAGTGCCAAAATCTGGATCACCGTTCCCTTCAATTATCAAATCCTTTGCAAAATTTAAAGACTCACATTTTGGATAAGATGTCTTCATCTTGTGCGCAGGATGATAATTGTCCGAAGTCGAATATGATTTTTTAGAATAAGAAGTATGACCTTCACTCAACATTGACATTTCTAATTTACTCAAAGCTAACTTTAATGTGGCATCTATGTCAGCTTGACTGTGCGATATTAAACTTGTGCCGTTCATTATGTTTTCCAATACAGGATATATATCGTTTATTTCGGTTTCTATCTGTTCTTGAGTAGTTGTATTTTCAGAGGACATCTTGCAAGAATCGATTGAATTTCTGTTAGAAATTTGACTCCCTGAAGATTTGTCTATCACAGAAGCATTTTCGGCAATATTTGACTTCACATGGAGATCAGTATTTAAGTCTTTTAGTGGTATGTGGATTACGTCGGGAGGAGGAGGTATTCTTTTAGCTGTTCCAATTCTAAATTCCCGATTTTTCAGTGGAAATTTATGAACACTTGACAACTTATTTATATTGTGTAATGATTTTTCTCCTGTTGCAATCTCAGTTGATTTTGATTCCAATTCCATATTTAGATCGCTACCAATATCATTATAAACTAAATCTTTTTCAGGCTGGACAGATTCATTATTTTTAGGTTTTACCGATATAGTAACACTATTATTTGGTTTCAAATTTGGGAGTGCATGTTCTGGTGTGAAACTCATCAATGGAATATCATCAACCACTTTTTTATTATTATTTTCAAGCTTATTATAATAATTCTTTTGAGTCATTAGTTCTTGTAATGCATCGCTATCAGCTGAATCAATTTCATCTGATATTTTTTGCTTGTCATCTTTAGAATCGCCTTTGTCCTTACTTTGATCAAAAATTGATTGAATAGTTTTAACCCCAATTTTGGCAAAAGAATCTGTGTCTTTATAATATCGTTTATCTGGCTTAATAATCTTGTTAGGTGATTCCATGTCAGAAGTATTCGCATTATCCAAGGCTTGGTATATACCTTTATTCTTCCAATCACCACCTTTCACCCGTTTTTTCTTAGTTAACTTAGTTTGAGGCTTCTTACCATGAACAGGTGTTGTTTCTACTGAGTCAGGAGATATTGAAGACTCATAATTATTTAAAGAATTTCCAGACAAACCAAGATATTGATTAGTTCCAAAAGGTTTTATGCTAGATACTTTTGGATAAACAAATCCTACATTTTGATTTACATCATTATTCTTATCATATGATATATCATCATTAGGCAAATTAGAACAAGCATCCATCACTTTATCGTACGATTTCTTTCTAGCAGTCTTGTATCGGAAATTTTTACCTATATTAGATTTAGCAGTATCTATGACAGTTTGTTTATCATTAACTACTAACTTGTCCATATTTTCAGATATTGTATCAACCAAAGTATTTCCATTCAGTTTATCGCTTAATATTATGGGTGATTTTGAATCAGCTGAATTACTTGTTTCAATATTTCCACAAGATATACCGGATGAAACAATATTATTTTCACTGGACGTTTGGATAGGCGAACTGGCACTTTCTGAATTGCTAAGAGAATTATTCAAACTATTTAAAGGACCACTGGTTTCATTAATATTATCAACAACATCTATGTGCTTATTTAAGAAAGCAAATTGATCTCTAATATGCAATTTTTCATTACTATTGTCTTTCATATTTTCACCATCAGAATGGGATTGCATACTATCATCATAATTTACATGAGAATTTTTTATTTCAGTCTGTATTTTTATTGTATTATCATCCATATCTAGGATAGAATGTTGAAGCATAACATTATTATTACCAGTATAATAATCTTCATAATGATTATTTAAATTATAAATATTATTTTGCGACATTTGATATGCGTTATCATCGTATTGAGCAGGAGAAATATTATGATTGTAATAATTATTTTGTGTCATGTATTTATGAGAATGTTTTGGACTGTGATTATCGGGTGTAATTAAATAATCACTATAATCTTCAGATCCACTTCTGAAACAAGATAAGTTAAATGAATTTACTGGAATTTAAAATATATCATAATAATTTTATATACCTTTGACGAAGTTGAGCAGGATCTGGTGTACGAGGTGCTGTAGGAGTAGCTTCTCCAGCTAATCCATCTTCAGCTGGGAATATTGGATATCTAAAAAAATAGTCAAATATAAATTAAAGTCAAAATTAAATTTTTATATCAAAATTATATGTTATTTTAAAAACTATTATACTTGAATGTATACTCGTCTTCACTAAGAAAATTTTCTTCGTCCGAATCTTCAGCAACAAATTGTACACAAAGAGTGCAATCGCCAGTCTGATTTTGTAATATTGACACCGCTTCTTTATGGCATGCCTGAATAATTATAAAATAATATATACAAAAAAATAATAATATTTCAACACAATAAATCAACAATAAACAAAATTCACATACTTGACGTAAATCTATATTATTGACCGATAGAATAGCATCACCAACATATAGCTGTCCTGTTTGTGCTGCTGGACCATCGGCCTCTAATTCTGAAATTAATATTGGCACTCCGTGTTCTCTGCCACCCTTTAAAATAAATTTATTATTTTCATATCAAATAAAACAATTGGGAAATTCCAAAATATTAAAAAAAACAACGTACAGTAATGCTAATCCCAAGTCCTTGTTGATGAGCTCGCGGCACAGCTACATGACGGGGTTCTCCAGCAATAGTTCTTCCTTCAAAGCCAGTATTTCTACCTCTACTACACGACCCATTTCCTCTGGCAGAACGACATGCACGTACCTAGAAATATTTCAAGAATAATTAAATGTATTGAAACATAAATAACGATAATAATATTAAAACATATATTCATACAACTGTCTTATGGCGTTGTAGTAATATTTCAGATTCCAATTGTCTCCAAAGACGGTCTCTAACTTCACCTTTCATTTCACGACCAAGAAGTTGTAGCTGCTGAATTCTACCAGCTAATTCTTTATCCAAATATTTAGCGGCTAATCTGAATTTTAAATTATATTTGTACCACATATTTTAAAATTTATTTTTTATTTATGATAAAAAAAATATTAAAAGAATACCTGGCACCGTATACTTCGCTATGTAATGCTAGTACAGTAGCACGTAATGCTGTATTTTCTCTGTGTAATTGTGAACATTCTCCTCTTAGCCGAACCGTTTCACCAATATTTGATTCCATCAAACCTAAAAATCGCTTTCATGAATAATTTATACAATCGATCATAACATCAAGTAAAAAAATAACAATTTTACCTGCAGTAGAAATAGAAGAATTTTGTTGCTCGAGAAGATCCCGACAAGCTCGTGCTTCTATCAATTCAGTACGTAGATTAATCAATTCAGCCTGCAAAGAAAAAAAAATTATAAAACATCATCAATGCACACACCATCTATACAAAACATTCAATTGAAAAACACAATTAAAAAGCTTGAAAAATACGATCGACAGATGTCGTTAACACAACACCACATAAATCCCAACAATTTTCATCAAAAAAAAAAAACACTCATAAACGGCATCAAATTTCAAAATCGCCTAACATCTGTCCGAAAACATTGAACCGATCTAAAAAGCTTCAAAGGACGAAATTGACGAACGTGATGACGAACAATAGCCGAACGAGCCGCCGATGACTGGCCGAAAGCTCATGATGCACCGCATACTCGGTGCATCACGTTTCCATCACAATGAATAAAAGTGCAGTAAAAGCGGTCGTATTGTGACCGTCAGGTGTGGTAGATACCATCGACTTCCCGCCATCTGCGTATCTGATGGAAAATCAGGAGCTGGCAACTCTAAGTACGGATAAGTCTGCCACAATGCGTAATGGATGGTCGTATTAAATCTCGAAAGGTTGTATTGAATCTAATCCAGTCGTTAGGAATTGGAAAGTGAAGCTTTTTTTAATAAAAATGTGTTCAGTATGAAAAATTGGATTCAAATTTTTAAATGTAGGATTGTTTAAAAAAGGTTGGCGATGGATGATTTTTTGACAAAAAATTGGATTGAATAGACCGCACACTCCTATTTCCTTTACGTACTAGGATTATGTACGTTGTAAAAGTGCTCGCTCACTGTGTCTCGTGTGTGTAGTTTTTATTTTCAATTTGATTCAAATCTAGCGAAACTAATGGTCGTTTTGTGTATTATAATTTTTATTGGAAATTAAAAGGAAAAAATAAAATTGCGTCTTTAAAAGTATAATGATAATATTTGTTATTGCGAAAAGTAGTAATTATGCGGTATACATTAAAATAAATTTGCATCGCAAAGTTTTGATTGAATTAGAATTCATGGATGAAGTTTTTCGGACGGAATAATATTTAGTTCGAATAATACTTTATCAAATTACATTTTCTTCGAATACAAAAGAAAAGGCTCTTTATCTTTTCTCGAGCAATGTTTATTGAAAATTCTAAAATATACGCCTCATTTAAATATTGTTGACTCAATATAAAGAGAAATGACATAAATTATAGCAAAGAATAGGCCTACATATGCAAATGGTAGGAATAAAATTTTGAAAACTTCCGATATTTGAAAATTTTAAAATGCAAACTATATCTTTAATAAGCAAAAATAAATACATTTGGATGCGAATAGGCGTGACTTTCCTGTTTGTTACGAATTTCCATTCGATTTAGCGTATTTATCTTTTGATCGAACCGCATAAAAAATTTAAATCACCATAGCGAAAACTTTTTTCTAATAACTATAGATATCCTTTTTGCCAATTAATTTGACAGGCTTGTATTCTTAAAAAAAAATTCCGTTATTCGATAATACGTAAAAGATAAGATGGAAGATCTTGTTTTTGTATATTTTAATCATAAATCGGTCAACATAATCAGATACTTATAATTTAAACATTAAAAACATTAAAAACAATCACAGTTTATAATAAAGCTTTTGAACTGGAGCTTTTGGATGAATTTTATATGATCATTAAAACTCAATAATTACAAAATGATTAGTTAGTATTGATTTTTTTTTATTAATAACAAAAATGTAAGGGACGTAAAAAAAATTGACTGAAGTAACCCATGATTGAAATTTGTTATTAAAAAAAATCATAATTTTTTTTTACTTCATGTAGGATTTTTCTTAGAAAAATCTAATTAATTTGTATAAAATCCAATCCAGTACAAATCCAAACTAATTTAGAAATTTTTCAAACAAGACAAAAGTATCCTTCAAATATTTTACATTGCCGGACCAATACGATAAAAAAAATGATCAAAAAAAAAACAAAATCAACACCAAAAATACACAAAAACCCTCACCCACAACCCGAAAAAATCCAACCAAAAACCCCCCCCCAACACCAAAAGACCCACCCCTCATCATCACAGAATCATCAACCACACGATGAAAGTGTAGCGCGATGCATTTCCAGTTTCAGTCGCGGTTCGCTTCAAACGGAGGACGGTCGTGTGAGCGCGAGCCGCTTTTCGAAAAGGGCGCCAAAACTTCCGCGAGTGCCGCCGTTTGAATAACGCACGTGAGGATCGGCGTTAGCCGGGTTTTGTGGTCGTGTCGGGGTTTTGGCGGGATTCGATCGGTCTTCCGTTTTGAAAATAGATCGCACGTGCCGAACGTGACGTCGTAAATTTGAATTTACGTGCTCTTTTGAGTGTGGGGGATATGGATTTGTATGTTTTGTTGATGGATTCGGATTGAGTATATCGAATGATTCTTATTAGCTTGTTTTTTTGTTGTAATTTATGAATATTAATTATGCACATCCCCCGATTTACGCGGTTGTATTTTATAATAGGTGTATTTTGGATTTGAATTTTATGTGCTCTTTTGAATGTGGGGGATATGGATTTGTATGTTTTGTTGATGGATTCGGATTGAGTATATCGAATGATTCTTATTCGCTTGTTGGTTTTAATTTATGAATATTAATTATGCACATCCCTCGATTTACGCGGTTGTATTTTATAATAGGTGTATTTTGGATTTGAATTTTGCGTGATCTTTTGAATGTGGGGGATATGAATTTGTATATTTTGTTGACGGATTCGGATTGAGTATATCGAATAATTCTTATTCGCTTGTTTGTTGTAATTTATGAATATTAATTATGCACATCCCCCGATTTACGCGGTTGTATTTTATAATAGGTGTATTTTGGATTTGAATTTTGCGTGCTCTTTTGAATGTGAAGGATATGGATTTGTATATTTTGTTAATGGATTCGAATTGAGTACATCGAATAAATCTTATATGCTCGTTTGTTTATTGTAGTTTACGAATAAGTACACCCATCCTCCTATTTATGCAGTTAGACAATTTTTTATTTATTTTAACAAACGTATTTTAGATTTGTATGTTATTAATTAATTACAGAATCTCATCTATTTAATAAGATCAGAATAACGGTCATATGAACGTGTCATTTTTAGGGTATTAATCGGTAGGGATCGTGTCATTTTTAGGGTAGGGATCGTTTGTCCCTCCTTGCAGTTCACATCACTAATAAATTTGTATGAAATTTGTAATTGTATAAGCATGTCATAGTTTTCTCCCGTTTGATTTTAAAAAAAACTTCCATTTTATGTATGAGGGCCCGTGACCGATTCTGATTTTTCATTAATGATCTCTAAATAATAATTCTTATTTTTTACCGGTATTAAAAAAAAATTGTTTCGAATACTTTTTAAAAATGTAGTTGTTTTATTGCAAAATATTTTTTGGAAAATTCGGTTTTCGTAAGTGTAGTTTTTTTTTTTAGAAAATATAATATTTTTGAAGAAATATTGGGTTGTAGTTTTATTTGGTTTTTTGTTATTTGTTCGGTTTTCTTTAATTTTTATAGAAAATTAAAAGACAAAAAAACAATTTTTCGAACTTTAATTTCCCAGGCCCGTAATTTCTATCCACAGCCACATTCACCGAAAATTTTCTCAAATCCGATATCACCGCGCAATAATCACCAACCACTCGTACCCAAATCGTACATAGAAAAATTCAAAAAGCAAAATTGCGAAACCATTGCATCACTACGCCTCTTTTCGAATACCGTCTGGTGCTTCTGAGGAGCGACTCTTGGCCGATTACGAGCAAGAACAACGCTGTTTGTATGGTTGGCCCACGAAAACAGAAACGCCCTCAGACTAATTGCGCTCGCAGACCAATTACGGGCTTTTTCTCGAAAACAGTGACGAAACTCTGTTGATGGTCGTAGGTGTCGAGATGGTCCGTTAATCTTTTCGGTGATCGATGCGGATGGCTCGTTTCTGGATTATGGTTTGGTTGTTTTGTGGCTTCATTTGAAGTGCGGATGGTGAGGTCTAATCTGCTTTCTCGGGTTTTAAATGGTCGTAATTTATTCTATTGATTTTTTTCTATGTTTATATCTTTTTCATATGTATATTTTTTTAATTTACAATTGTATCGTTTTTTACTATTCAAAATATCTATTGTTTTATTGATTCAAAGTAATTTTTGTTCATATTTGAATTCGATATTTACATTTTTTCAACCAACTAATTATAATGCGAATATTTTTTTCAACACACGAAAATTACATACTATTTTCAACATTTCAATAAAATTTTTGCTAATCTTTATATAAAATCTAATATTAGCGCATTTCTTAAATTTTTGATAATGCATCTATGCATCAAAACTCGCAAAAATACCGTTTTGCAATAACCAACTAATGAATGACTATATACATTTAAAATTTTCTCTACCATTACTTGAAATGTGTGCAAAAGTAATTATTTATATAATTTTAATATAAATATCACATTATACGACTATTTCGCAAACAAAGCTATCACAATAGTGTAAAGGATTTCAAAGACAAATATTGTAAAATGATTAAACGCATTAAAATCCAAACGCTTCATATAAAATTATCGATATCCATTAAAGGAAAAGCATAAAATATTTTCACGTCTTATTTACGTTTCGAATTCCATTCCGATCGCATAAAATCTGCATATTCCAGAAGCTATGCATTTCTGCATGCATAAAATCGCATTGGCAAATAAATCACATTGCAATCGAACGCTCTAAAAGCATCGTAAGTAGTTTCGGAAGCTGCAAAAATAGAATTCACTTTTGCGGAACGGAAACGCGCATAAACTTGGCTCGTGTCAAGTTCATTTGCTGCATTGTCTTTTTGGATGCAAAGAGAGATGCACTCGTCATCGCCACGTGGCATCATCATTTTATAGGATCGGATATTCGAAATTGAACGTGGTGAATGTGCATCGTCATCAATTTAGCGATAGCTTTTAATTTGTGGAAATCGTTCGGATTATATTGTATACGAATTTTCATCAAAAGTACAGATGTGTACAAGGAAAAAATTAAATTAATATTATAAAATACTCAATTAAGCCACATTATCTTCATTAATTAACAGTTATTTTAAATTACAATTTTATTAGCGTCTTATGAAATTCAAATAAACGGAAAGTGAGCACCTTGACGAATCGATTAGCGGGGACGTTCATTACGAGAAAATTCAATTTGTACATTTAAGCACTTCAGAAGCCTATTGCGAAAAGGAACATAAAACGTCGAAATATAGCTCCAAAGTGCATTCGAAACGGTGAAAATTCGAAAAACTTACAAACGCCATGTCGCCGGGACGGGAACGAACTTTCGTTCGAACAATCGACTCGAATGAGTGAAAAAACAGCGAAAAATACGGAAACGCGAGTGGAATGTGTCACGAGAGTGATGGTAAACGAGACGAGAGCCACTCGATATTATAACGACAGCTGAACGGACAAGAAAATCGAAAACGATGATGGCCCTTCGAAGTGTTGGCGCTTCGATGATGATGATGACGGTCGCGGTTTTGCTCGCGGCCACTGCGGCTGCTCCTCCGGCACAGGTCAGTTTCACTTTTTTTTTGTATATTAAAAAAGAATATGATGTTTGTATATTAATTTTCAAATTGGTAAATACGAGAATGTAGTGAAAATTTTAGAATCCATTTGAAATTATTGAGAACGCATTTAGTGTTGTCAATTCTATCGTATATTTCATCGAGCTAAGAAAAGATAAATGCGGTCAAATGATCAAGATATTTCAATTTAATTACTATTCATGAATTTCAATCAAATCGTATTTATAAAGTGCATTAAAGGTTATTTAATTATATTGAAATAAACAATCTGATGGAATAAAATATAATTGATTATACGCCATTGTCTTTTAACCGTTTCATGTTTGAAATGTGAAGCACTCAAACCGAAAATATAACTCGTATTTCATATAGAAAATCTCATAAAGTTTTATGTTGAAATTCGATCAAACACTTCTCATTCAACAGCAGCGAAGCATTAAAATTTAATTTCGCACTCGATAGCTGCACTCTCGCGCGATGCAAATAAATGCATCGAGATTTTCAATAACAAACATATAACTTAACAAGTTATTACAAGAAGTACGCATGTACTTTCACTTTCATCTAGCGTCCGTAAATTTCAACGTTTTTACATAATAATAATTGATTTTCGTTCAATGGCGTGATCGCGCACGAACGCAACACGATCGTTCCATTATTACATGATTATCACACAAGTAATAAATTTTCTTCATAAAACGACAGCATTACGTACGAAATGCATGAAATTAAAAACTTTAAAAATAACTCGGATAAATCGATTAAAAATATATGTAGAAGTTGAACACGCAACCGACCGGCTGAAAAATCGACTTTTCCGACTTTCAACAATTCTGCAAAATATTCAAATTGCGCAATAATTAGATTTCGTATGCACATCGAAGGATTACTCACCTTGAACCGTCTTATTGAAAATAGACGTGCATGTTAATTAATTTTCGTATTACGACCGAACCGCGTACACGATTAATCAACGTCGAAGAAAATATTTCGATTTCAACATTTCGACTCAAATCGAATTAATTATGAACGATTAATATCCGAATAAGTACAAGAATATACTTAATATGATTCAATAACGGCACTTAATAAATTTAAAAACGATTATTCGAATTATAAATAAAATAACATATAAACATCGTTGACATGAGACAAATAAAAATATAACCGCAGAGGGAAGACGGAATACCTCAAAGGGCGTTGAACAAAGGTGCCTAAATAAACAAACACAAAGAACTATGACATATTCAGTTGGCAAAGAAACGTATTCCGGTAAACGACTTTATCTCGTCTTAAGTCGAATCGCAATAAAACGTCCTAAATAAATTGTGCGTATAATGTATTGAGAGGCAGGTGTGTAAAATTCGGTCGTAAAAAAAGACAATGTCATCGTTAATTGTGGATACTTCGAGAATCGTGTTGCACAATGGATGTATCGCGGAAGGGACCAGATCGTAAAAAAGATCGTGAAAGGTTATGCAATAAAATTGTTTTATTCTTTGTTGTAAAAGATCGAAATCGTGAAATCTAATCGCAGAATTGTCGAAAGTGATACGTTCAAGTTTTGAATGGATTTGGCGGATGAACACAATAATCATTGTGAAGATTGATTAATACTTGTGACGCAACTGCGTCGAAAATTAAAATTGCAATATAGGGTACAATTTGACCGTTTGTCAAATTAACACTGACGAAGTGCGTGCGTTCAAATTTAGAACAAAACTGTAAACCCGACAATTTAACACTTAGCGCGATGATGCGACATTATCGTTCGCACAAAGTACGATGCACATTAATTGAACGATTGAAGCGTGTAAAAATTAGAAATTAGGGCGCATTTTCACAAAAGACACCTCTGAATATAAAATGGGGAAAAGGGAATAAAATTTTCGATTCGTATCGTCGATTTTCCTCAAAAGTTGAAAAGTTGAAATTTTCCAGCTGTGTAATTTTTCTCGAGAAAGTTCGGCATATTGAATTTTTGAACTTTGAAACGAATCGGATTTTTAAAACTAACTTCATATGCACAAAGTGCAGCCGACACTGGGTCAAGTGTTTGCGGAACAAATTTTGAAGGAGTGCAACTCAACATCCGCATAATTCGCGCCTTTGTTGTTGACACAGGAAAAGACCGTTGTTTTGTTTATTTTGTTATTGTAATCTTGGCTGTAATGTGCACTTTAGTTTTACGAAATGTGGTATATTTATGTGTGAATGCGAAAAATTATGATTTTCGATGTAAAGTTTAAGTTTGGAGTTGAAATTATTTGACGATGATGAGAAATTTCATCAAATGTTAGCGAAAATTGACGATTAACTATAAAATTATTCGATTATTGAGATTTTTATATAATAGAGGATAAAAAATGACTGTGTAATTATGATGATAAATTGTTAAAAATAATTTCAATTATTAAAAATACCTTTGGATATTTAGTAACGTACACCGTATTTTTAAGTGAAATTTTCGAAGAAAAAATACCGTTAAAGGCCATAACCGCGATGCATTTTTTTCAATTATAATATTTATAGCCTTAAGTGCATATTCAATAACAAATTTAATTACATGCATGATGCGTTAATAAACGGAAACGAAAATTTCCACGACTCGATTTATAAAAATTAATTTAAATAGAAATATCACTTTATCAGCGCATCCAAATATAGCATCATTTAAGAGTTCAAATACATACCGCGTCGTACATGAAATATGTATTTTTAATGACACTTGAGATTAAAAGATTAATTTTAACTGGTCGTACGATCACACTTGACCGTCTTGTCGCCGAGATGATCCAACTCGAAAACCGGGAGCCATTAATTACGACCATCGCAATAGACGCTGATTTATGGACGAAAGTTTAAAGGACCCTTACCATTGAAAGACCACCAATCATGAATATGCAATTAGTTCAAAATGCACGTGCAGTTTACAGGTTTTCAATCAAGTCATATGATAATAAATAAATAAATGATTTTTCGTCTGAACGCAACTTTCTTGTATACAATGTAGAAAGTCGGTTGAAAATTTTCTATACAAAGGTTATCAGTTTAAATCTGATGTCTTCAGTACAAAGGTAGATTGATGCATTGTAATTTATTTTTTCAGGAAAATGAAGATGATGATTTCTTCGCATCATTTTCGGGATTCGAAGACCGGGTGCGTCATTTGGAAAGGTCTTGGACAAAGCTGGACCAGCAGTTGCAGAAAGGCGCTGAAAATATGGACCTGCTCCACAAGAAGCTAGGTAATTACGTCCATATCGTAAATCTCGGCTTTCAAGTGTTGGTTTGTGATACGACGTACATACAAAACGAAAGAAAAACTGATTGTGAGTGTTTACGCTAATAAAACGGAGGTAAACATTAGATATAAGACTAGTTAAATAGATCTACCAGCGCTTAGATATATAATTATAGAATGATAAGATAAAATATTCGAGATGAGATATTTAGAGCGTTGCGAACGTTAATGAACAAATTAAAAATTCTTAAATAAGATAGGTTTGTATTAACACACGTTTTTCTTAAGAATCGTATATGAAACGATCTGTTGAAATCAGCCATCAACACGTCGAAGAATAATAGATTCGTTTTTAGGGGAATTGTTTTGAAAATTCGAGAATGCATAACTGAAATATTTCACTGTTAAGAATCTACGAGAGCAAACGAAAGGAAATGGTTATAAATTTAAATACGTTATCGCTGTTCGCGAAATGGAATACTCGTATCGGAATTCTCTCCTTTATCCACAACATAAAATACGTATAACAACGTGGCGTACACACGACATTAAACGGGTTGTCCTCCATTGAAAAATCAGAAGAATTAATTGCAGGCGGGAAAAAAGACCAAAGCCCAAGCGATTCGAATAATTTTACGGGCGAAAAAATCATTGGCAAACCGCAATCGAGGCTTTCAGCTTCCAGAATGTTGAATGGCGGACTTGTCGGAATTTGAACGAAAACCGGACAGGACCGGACGTCGAAAACATAACACTTTCGAAAGCTCAATTTTCCCATAACACGCGTTTCTCCGAAATCCCCAAATTCAATTTAAATACACAATAAATCATTCGAGACTCTTGCAAAATATAAAAAAACGTCTACTGCCATTCGAATCTTCGCGAAATCGATCCGTTTCATTCAAGCGATTCGATTTCGAACATTCTATTATATATCACAATCAAATATGCAAGATGAGCTCATTCAATCAACAAAAACCGATGAACAAATTTCAAAAGCATTTCCGTGGAGCTGTATTACTCACAGGGCAAGGCACTTCAGTAATCTCGGCACGGGAAGGGCGTTTTTCATACGAAAAGCATTATAAAATCGTGAACCGTTTATTATTCGATGTAAGATACATTTCGCAACGCCTTTCGTATACGAAATGCGCACGTTATTATACTGTGGATATAATGTATAAAAGCGCGAACGTGAACAAACAATTCGATTCCGACACGATACAAATGTGTACGGCACGAACGGTACCGGAGGATGCAACGTACATGACTTTTGAGTTATCGTGAAACTTTATTTCAGTACATTCGTGTTGCTGTAAAATTTTCAGACACGAAAATAGAATATATATTTTATTTGAGTTTACAAAAATGTGCGATAAAACTTCGTTGTAAATTATTTTTGTATGATCTTGAAATTAACGTCATGTTGATGTGATATGGCCAATGCAATTAAGTACATTGAAAAAATCAGATATAATTTTTTAAATTAATATACAAAATATTTAGAAGCCAACAAAAATGTATTTTCAGACATATGAATAAATAAGGGATATATGATGTATTTTATAAAAAATTAAATAATATATTTTTAATCGCATCGGCTTCTGAAAGATTCATATAATAATGGAAAACTATCGAATGAATAATTTATTTGTATACTGATGAAAAACGAATTCAAACCCGAAGGTGACAAATAAATACAAGAGAATGGTGATTGAGTGATCCGCGTCGACAGCTTCCAGACGAAAATAAAATTGAAAAAATAGACAAAGCGTAAAATAAGACTAATATAAATCACCCGGTCGTCCAAACAAAAATGCAAGTACAACGCACTCACTAAACAAGATCGATAGCCCAATAATACGAAACTCACACTCGGTTCAACTCGGCAAATTAATTCTAATCCCGAATCGAAAAACCCATTTGATTGACGCACACGCAACGCATTCTTTTTATTTCATTGTTCGAGAACATTCGGAACGTAATTAGCCCTTCGTGGATAAGACATCGGAACTACGAGCTATCAAAAGAGAGACAATGGTGCCATAAAAACGGGTCGTCCTGACCGCAACGGGGCGAGATAATTGTGCGGTCGTCGGGGAGGTCCCGAGGGTATGCCGAGGACCTGAACTTCCCTCAGATGGACCCTCTCGTGATGGTATCGGAGGCCGACGAAATGAGGCTGATTATTACGATTGTTTTTCGTGTATAGGGTGTTGGTGAAAATGTGTGTTCTTTGTTCTTTGAAGTTGGTTTGAATTTTTTTTTTTTTTTTAAATAAGTACATTTTTTTTTTAAATTTAGATTTTTAATATGAAAATAATTTATATTTAAAAAATAAATAAAATAGAACTTTTTAAACATACTATACGATGTATTATAGAAATATAAAAGCTCCTTGAGGGTATTCAGATTTCGATTACGAATTTTTGTATTGGACCACCCATTTTTAAAATAATTTGGCAATAAATTTAAACTTCTGAGAATTCACTCTGTCTATTATATTAATCGCAATTATCTTAACTGGAAATTGCAATTATCAGATCAAACGATTCGCACGATGAAAGATAAATCGGCACGCAAATTTAATTGAAAAAAAAAACTTTCGAGATTTACAGCAGCATAAACAAACCCTGCAAAGTAAAGTCTAAGCTGAATCAAAAATGGAAAAAGACAGGCATCCGATTGAATTGCACCGCAGAATCGAAGAGATAAACTCGCAGACGCCAAATAAACGATCGTAAAATAAACTGTTTTCGAACGAATCGTTTTTATTGCGAAGCACTTTAATCCAAAAACGATTTTCGCACAACAGACGAATCATCATCGAATAACTATAAATCATGCGCGGCGGCAATATATTACCAAGGAAAAAATTCAAATTGTACATTTGATGCGGCATAATGGCGTCCTAATTCGGTTTTAATACGGGTAAAACTTCTTACGTAAAGTCGTGTTTGTTTTGTTAATAAAAACTACTAAAGTGCCGCCCACGCAAGCCCGAAATCTCAATTGGACAATAAATATAATAAAATCGAGTTAATCAGGGCTAATTTGATAAATTTTTTGAATTGGAAACGCTAGTTTCTTCCCCGTTTCGTTTGACTGGGAAAATAATGTATCGTTTATAACTTGTTACTTTTTTTGGTGAGTCATAAATCGAATTCGAACGTTTACATGTTCAAAACGAGCCGCATCTAATTGGAAGCAATTTGAGATTTTTAATGCACGTTTCAATCTTGTTCATGTAAATAAACATTGTGCGTCTTTTTTATAGAATTCCGACTTGAATGTGTCATTGAAAATCTATATTATTTATTTAAATAAGATGCATAATCATATTCAATCCATTCATTCTAGCATTACATACTAATAATATGTCGATACAGTAAAATAAATAACGAAGTCCATATACAATACTTAACAAAAAATGATTCATCGTATAAACCAGTAATGAGTAAACTTTTCATATAAAAAAAATCAGATGAGTCAAAAGATTTCATACGAAAAAAAAATTATTTGTGTATCAAACTTTTTAATATAAAAATTTAATAAATTTAATATAAAAAACAAATATTTATGTATAATATGTTGTCGCCAGATCGTCTGGAGAGGCTTATGAGTGTTCGAGTCGAAGGTGGCAATGAAAAGTTGGAGTCGAGAGCTTTGCATGCGCAAAATGCAGCAGAACGCGCGGCAACCGCATGTAACAGACTGCACCACAAATGGCACACAAACTCGTTCAATATGCAGGTTGGTATTCCATTTTGAAAATAAAATTAAACGAAAAATTTAGAAAAACAATCGCTGCGGCGGCTTAGCCTTTCTTCGGGTTGAGCCCGAAGATGAGAGGTGTTAACCCGTCATCAGAAACGCAATTGCTTTTCCTGACAAATGCGATTTGCATATGGGATGTTAGGTGGCTTAAGTGTCCTTTTGTTCTTGTATACTATATCTTAAATCAATATAATGAATGTATACGTTAGTGAGTGTGAAAGAAGATATCTGATTCTGTCTAATATTTCATGTGAAGTTATCTAGACACGATAGTACTGATTTTGAGCACTCGCACAAAAAATCGATTCGAGCAAGCGAAAAATAAAGAAATTTATTATGCGGAAAAATAAGAATATGATGCATGAAGCAAAAGAGAAAACCGCTGACAAAGTAAATAATTTTTTTTACAGTAAAAATTTTTACATCCCAACGCCAGATTTATCGTTTTAACCATGCGATAAAACTTGATTGTTAACCGACGGAAGGTTAAATGTCAAAAAAATAAACAACGTGTGCTTAACACCAGACAACATCCGCATTTTACTTAAAATACTTTCCGGATCAAAAAATTTAAATAATATCAATCCATTCATACCGGCACAATATGAAAATATTTTTATATAAACCCCCGTGGGATTACTAAGCTTTCAGGCAGCATCAAACGACCCCAATGACCACCGACCGAAATAAATATAAATGATAACGCAAAAGGATTTAAGAAAATTCCTTTTACATTCGGGAACAAAACACAATCTAGGCTAAGGATTCCCTACGGACTAGTCCTTTAAGGTCAACGGATTTCAATGGGTCAACAAACTGCTCGCTATAAATATTACATGTAAATTCTAAATACTCGAACGAAACCTCTGAAGGTTTCGTTACACCAAAATTTCATTAACAATTCAAAACAAACCCATTTAAAATTCACAAAGACTAATTAAACCCTTCAAATTCAAAAATTTATTCAACTTTCCATCTTTTCAAAGCTTAAAGTTCAAAGGGTGAGATTTAACTATGCATTAAAAAATATACATTGTGCCTTGAAACGAATTACTTGATCATTAGAAAAATATACAATATTCATTAAAGAATCTCGTATTGAACATTATTTTTTTCATAGTGTGCAATAAAAAAAATTGTGCAGTATAAAGTGAGATTAAAAAAAATATGAAATGTGCAATAGAATGAATATTTTTTGCATTAAAATGACAGATAGGTGGCAACGTCACCAGAATAAAGTCAATCTCTACGGGCAATACAATACAACTGTTAACCATATTTTAAGAATTTGCTCATTTTTAAATCAATGTTGATTTTGTTTGAATTCGATTGATTACGAATCGATTATATTGTGAAAGTTGTGAATAATGGTCGTGCGGTTGGTATTTCGCCCTGTTCTAATGCACATTTATTCGTTTTAATATACAAATATTTTTTCTAATGCACACGGTTTAACGCTCGTGTTTTCAATTTAATTTTTTGAATGCACACTTATTTTATTTAATGCACGTTCAAACTGTAAATTTCCCGAAAACTCCCGAACCACCTTGACAACTTCTGCAAACACAAACCCAGAATTGAAACGAACAGACCTCCGCGCATGTTCATCATCATCATCATCATCTGCATCTCGCGCACCACAATTGCTAATTTACAATTGCATTCACCACAGAGATATGCACCACCGCCGACTAATTCGGGCCGGCTTGATCACTGTTGTCTTCTGTTAAGTGGCCCTCTTTATCTTACCCTCGGGAGATATTTTTAAGTGTGCATAAGATCAGAATGCGAGTTGTGCTCGAGAAGTTCATGTTCCGGACGGATTTTTTCGGTTGCGCAATTCGGGTGGTCGATGATGAATGTCGGCTTGAAGGATTTTCGACGTTGGCGTTTTTGGAGTGCTCTATTGTATGCGGTGTTGCGAAATTTGTTGCTGTGAATAGTGTGAAGTAAATTGATTATTGTATTGAAGGTGCTGAGTTTTATTAAAGGTCGTTCGAGGTGATAATTTGCGGTTTATATTGATGCGGATGATTTAATCCGTCGATTTCGTAACGCGTTGAAGTTATTGCTCAATTTGAAAATATAGATTTATTTTGATTTGTTTGATTCTAATGAGGTAGAAAGTGAGAAAAGTCGAGTATACCATTCTGACCGAGATCGAACCTGAAATTTTAACCTTTAATTAAATTAACGACTAGAATCGATTCAATAGAAAAGATATAAGCAACCTCTGGGTCAAAACTTGAAATTCAATTATCTTCATGTTACATAAATTTCACAACTCTATAAAAATACGATTTAATTACTAGGGATGGTAAATAAAGGAGACAATTTAAACGTGCATTTAATAAAATTAGTGTGCATTCGAATTAATATAAATAAAGGATCGGCAACCTCTCAAACACGAATAGGGTGAAATACCAATATTCACAACATTCATAATAGAATCAAAAATGGACCAAATTGTTTAAATTAAATTAAAATTTTAGCAAAAGGAAACGGTTTCTACTTCACGATTATTTCAATGCTCAAACCTATTTTTTTCTATTGATCATTTCATATTTTTTAATGCTCACATTATAAAGTCGAAAAAAATTTTCATTACACACTACAAATAAAATGATGCTTAATACAAGATTATTTAATGCAACATAAACAATACACATCATATATTATTCTGATGCACAAATAATTCGTTTTAAAGCACAATGTATATTTGTTCAACGCCCAGTTAATTCCCACCCATAAATAAACCATTACCCCAACTTCAAATGCGATAACAAACCAAATAATACACTCTTATAACAAAACCATAACAATGAACTATCACCACCCAAAACTTCAACACGCCAACATAAATTCAAACCACACATTACTCACAACTAGAACCAGGAAAAAACGAAAAACCAGCACACAACCTCTGACCGAACATTTCTGCGCCCAACACAAACAATTGCGAAATTCACAGAACCTATCAAGACGTCAACGCTCATATAAAAGACGATCCTCAAGTGCACGTGCGGACCATTGCAAAATTACCATACACAAAAGCACGTAGGTGGGGTCAGATGCAAACGACCTGGACGATAGACCCGAAGGTGCAGACATGTCAACCGGACGAAGCAGGACCCCATGGACCCCGGTGGGCGGCGATTTGAGCAAATTATATGCTAAATGCGATGTTTTGCAAACGGACGTGGTACGGTTTGTGTCGTTACATATGTCTGGCGTGGGTTATGTGTGCTTGGCGTGTTTAGTGTCTCGTAATAATGCAAAATGCTGTGCGGAATGGGGTATCGAGATGTTTGAGATGTGTGTAGTTGGTTAGAAAGAAAAATTGAATTGGGTGAGAATGTAGATTCGGGAATTGGTCGTGATGCGTGAGAGTATTGAATGGGTTTCGTGAAATTTTGTGAAGCGAAAGCTTTGTCTAGGATCTTTTGTATCGAGATGCTTAGCGGTTCGTATAATAAATTAGTGAATATCGTAAAATGAAACATATAAAATAACGGTGAATATAAAATAGAAATGTGCATTATGAAAATGCATTCTCGTATAGAAAAAATCATTTTTAATACATGTGTGAAGCTTTTAACGTCTTCATGATTGTATTCAATGACGTTCCCAATCGATTTTTCCACCGCTTCATCGCACATACAAATAATGCATATTCAATTACTTCAAACACAACACACTTCAATCAACAATAAAAACCTATTGAATTTCCACGAAAACACACACACACACCCCAAACATAATAATCCCTCGTAAAACACATACAATTAGTCCACCTCAGCACTAACGACCCACATCGCCATCAAAGCAACACCCGATCGATCCGAACCTCATAAAATCGACTAACTAATCCCGACATTCATTACAGAACACCCAGACGACCAACCAAGGAGTTCGCGAACCATCCAGATCCCACCAATGGCCCGACCACCAAAAGGTAAGCCACCATCGACATTGTCCCGTGAGAAACACGGAATTGTGCATCGTCGACAATTGAAGAAAGCCTCGGGCCAATTAAAACGGACAATTCGTAATAACTCCGGAGTCCAGCTGTGCGACATTAACATTTTTCGAAATTGAAAAATACACCAATTGTTACATTGGACGCCCCCGCGTTTCTCTATTAAAAAAATCCGTTGTTTTTCCTCATTTTTTTTTTGTATGCGGCATTTGCAAACAATAGCCTCGAACGGGCCAAATAGCTCATCAGAATGTCAAAGCGGAAAGCGCCCCGTTCTAATTTCGCATGCGATTTGCATTTATTTTAGAAATTCTGCGAAATCGTGTGCACGACTGCCGTCTGTTAGTTTTGCGATTCTAGATCAATCGATCGATAATTTATTCTTGTTCTTCGACAGGATAAAAAAGATGGTGAAAAACGAC
Organism: Hydropsyche tenuis; assembly: GCA_009617725.1. Classification (NCBI taxonomy): domain Eukaryota; kingdom Metazoa; phylum Arthropoda; class Insecta; order Trichoptera; family Hydropsychidae; genus Hydropsyche; species Hydropsyche tenuis. The sequence goes on from VTON01000028.1 coordinate 2,369,157, forward strand.
CGGTGGTCATGCAACAAGACGCGACTTTTTCCAAAGAAGCCTCTACAATAAGCGCTAAGGTATTAAATATTCATTCGTAGCATATACATATAACAGTTATTTAAAATCAAATAGAAAACGTGAGATGTCATACATATGGATTTTATCGACTAATTAAGATCTCTAAATATCATCGCTGGAAAAAAAACCAGTTCTATAAAAATGTAAATGAGCTTTTTGGAAAATAAAATTATACGCTTGATAATCTCGACTTTTCAGATAACGAATATGTATAACGAATTATGGAGGCGCTCGATTATACAGGAAGGTCTAACTAAAGATTCTATGACTTTGACGAATGTGACTCGGAGGGAAACCCAGGATAGTCTACGTTCGGTGATGCAACTGATGAGGAGGAGTTGTTCGACTATGTCCCAACCTGCTGCTCAACAATGTAGTTTCTTGTTTATATATGAATTCTTTAGACCGTTAATGCATCGTAAAATTAAATTATAGGTAACTTGGACCAAGTCATCAAAATGAGTAGTTCGATGCAGCACAAGTTAGCTGATATTGATCATAAGATGAATGGAAAGATAGATGAAGTGATTATAAAACAGGACTCTAGTCGTTTAGCTCAACATAGTGAACTCACTGAATTGGAAGATGCCGTTGTCAACGTGCTCGATAGACTATCAGAAGCTATTTTGAATAAGTTGGTTTTGAATTGAATGGTAATCGCATTTATAATTTTATTATGCTAATTGAAATGTATTTTTCAGGACGGCTGTAATTTTTAGTGCGTTGCAAAACATACAGGAGTCATTGAAAAGTCATAACAACCATGTTGTGAATGGAATTTCAAAAATAAATGACGCAGTGCAAACAGCAAACAAAGAGAACAAAGATTTGGCAAAATCTATTGCCGTAATAAGGGATGATTGTCACCAGCAACAAAATAATAGTAAAAATAAAGAATTGATTGATAAACTAGAAAATGTTGTCATGTTACTCCAGGTTAATAAATACAACACATCTTTTAAATAGCAGTAAATATGCATACTTACCTATCTTTTTATTTTATAGGTGGTGCAAGAACAAATCACTTATACAGATGACCATGAGATAGAAGAAACCGATACAATCAATAAAGAAACTAATGAACATCATTTGCAACAAAACCCAGAAATAGATAATGCGAAAATATTGGAAAGTATTTCTTTATTATGCAAAAATAGAACCAGTGAAATTAACGACGTTATAGGAAAATTATCCCATTTAATAGAAAAAGTTCAAACATCAGTATCAGAATTAGAAGAAAGGGATGATTTTTTCGAAAATGAAGATACCAACAAAGAAAATAAAAACTTAAAATTGAGACATACCAAACTTATAAATATCACAACGCCGACGGGATTATATGAAAAATTGAATAACATACCGTATGAACCGTCTTATGAAGATACATCGACGAACGAGGACTCGGACGAAAATAATTCGCGTTTTTCACACCAGCAATTTCAACATATGGGTTTAGAAGACGAACGCTTCGAATTGACCACCGAAGGTCCAACTACAAGACATGTCCTCAGACAAAACAAAAGGCATAAAGTATTTTTGACTAATAATCAAATACGCGGAACATATGAAGCTGACGATCGAGATAATATTGAAAATGAAAATAAATAGTATTTATCGTCTAGAAAAAACGTCAAATACATAAAAGAGGAAATGTCTCGATGAATTTTTACCAGATTATATCGATGCTAGAGCTTCATGATCATAACCGAAAATAAACTGTGTTTTAAAAAGACAATTGTTTCTTTGTAATTAGTGCGTTCATATACAAAAAGAAATAGAAATTATTTTATATTAAATGTAAATATGCAAATTCTAGTGATATCGTATTTATTTGTGTTTTCCTTACATTCTTGTGAACATTAAATAATTTGTATTTTGTGAAGGAATATCTTATGTAATAATGTAATAAAATAATAATTTTGATGATCGCTAAAAAATCATATGATTTTTATCAAAAGGATTAAACTTTCGAGGATTAGTAAATAGAAAAATAAGTTATATAATCTGTAAATGGTAAATAATAAATGAAAGAAAAATGTTCAAATAAAAATATTTATTTTGAAAAAAAATATCAGTACAACAATATAAAACATGAAAAATAAAAATACAAAAAAAAATGTAAAAAAAATCAATGGAACTAAAATAGTAACTATGTGGTCGCGGTAAGTATGAAAGGAAAACAAACAATATAAACACTATAATTGAGACTACCCGATTCGAATTTGATCATGGGCTTTCTAGCGACCTAACATTAAAACATACAAAACATGGAATATGAAAATAATTTAACACAAAACTACCAACGACAAGATGAAAAACTATACAAAAACTCCTGGGTAAACTATAGCGTCATTACGCACCAAATTATATTGGCGACATCTACATGTTTCCCTTCCACCTTCCTTTTAGAAAAACTGAATGTGGGGGGTTGGTTGGGCATTTATTTAATGCCACACGTCTCATGTCAGTCAGTCAAAAGTCTGAACGTACTGATGGGTTAAGCTGAACGTATCAGGTATGCAGATGGAAAGTATTTTAGAGGAATCGCTATATTGAGTGAGGGTAGGGTTGCCAACAGGTCTCTTTTAAAGAGAACATGTTTTCTTTTTTAACATAATTTTTTTGTTCACTCTTTTTTGCAATATACCCGGAATGTCCTCTTTTTCCAATTTCATGAATTTCCTCTTTTTCAATTCCAATTCTGACAATGATTATATGCAGTTCGTACTCTCGGACTCTCGGTATTGAATAAATGATTACTACCCCCCCCCCCCCTACAATTTTTTTTAAGTTTTTTTTTTACCATAACAGTTGGCAACCCTAAGTGAGGGGTGATGGTATAGTTCACCGAAACGAAGCAAAAAAACTGTCAAACCACAACAAAAAAAAACGATCACTCACCTCAACCTTGGCACTGTTCTGAAAGATAGTCTGCGCCTTGTGCGACAATTGCGCAAAGCACGAACTGAGAGCAGCCATCTTCTGCCTGATAGAATACGCCACTTCAGGATCTTCAGCGTCCACCTCACCTAAAAAAAACCGAAAACCATCAGCCATACCGATTACACGAAGCTTAGACGCTTTGTTCTCGCGAGTGGAGTGGGTACCGAGGGCGGTGTCGAGGCGCACGTAAGCCGTGTCGAACTCCTGCTCCAGCAGCTCGAGCCACCTGAAGGCGACGCCTGTGCCCCCGGGGCCCCCGGCGCCCCCCATGGCGCCCATGCCGCCCATCGCGGGGCCAGAGGACATCACTTTTCGGCGGGGAGCGGAGCGCGCCGACACCGGCCCGCATCGATCGGGATCCGACTGTCAAATTCAAGCAGGGCCGAAAATTCGTCCATTCGTTTTCGGTTCGGTTATTCGAAATTTCGAATTTTTTTGTTTCGTTGGAAGTGTGTTTGGTGGTGGACAGACGCCAAATCACACGATGCAAACGCACACGACGCAAACTCACACGAAGCAAGCTCACACGAAGCAAGCTCACACAAAGCAAGCTCACATGCTTTTGAAAATTTTCAAATTTTCAAATTAACACGAAACTGAAAGCACCAAAATGCGTTTTTGTGTTAAAAGAATTTCACGTTAGATGAATAGTATACGTCCATAATATTTCTTGTTAACTGGATTTCTCCCGTTAAGCGATTTCCACTGTAATATCATTATTATCATTTTGATAAAATCATTTACGTAAACTCTCGAAATCCTTTTCGCAGCTCTGATCATTGGTGGCGAACCTTTTTTCTTTCACATGTCGTAATTTCTAAACACATATTTTTATGTGAGTATCGGACGTATCAAGGAAGTTTTAATGATAAAAAAAAACTTCAAAAACTTGTTTGATTAAATGATACAAAAATTTTCGAAAGCATGTGAGCTCGCTTCGTGTGAGCTTGCTTCCTGTGCGTTTGCTTCGTGTGCGTTAGCTTCCCCCAACCGAAGCAACAAACAAGAACACAAAACAGACTTCGCGTAAAAGGAACTCATTGTAGAAATTTCTTAAAAATCCAAATCACTAGCCCCAGTCTGTCAATTAAATAAAATGTTTTGAGTAATGTGCTTTTTTCACTAGGTCTTTTTTTTCGGAATAGGACTTTTTTTTTTCAAAAATCATGGTGGGCTCATTTTTAGAAAAACTCAACAGCAGAAAAACAATAGGTTTCAACGTTTACACTTCACAGTGTAGAGCAGGCTTGTCCAAAATTTCAGTATGCTGGGGCCACTTACAAATTTCAAAATTCGAAATTTCAATTATTGTAAATTCAAAACGTAATAAGTATTAAAATATTGGTAAAGTTATTTATTTCCATTATAAAACTATTTCGATGAGTTCATTTTGGAATAAATGCTGTTTGTTATGTATGTTTTTGTGTGAAAAGTGGGGGCCACTTTGGCACCATAGTGGCCCTTTGGACAAGCCTGGTGTAGAGTCTAGCGACATTAATTTGTAATTTAATTTAATTTAATTTCAGTTTATATTTAAAATTTAAATATAAAAAAAAAACAATTTTTTTTGACACTTTATTTAAACACATCTTTACAAAAATAAAACATTTAATAATTACATCCAGAATATGTACCTGTAAATAAACATAATCTTTTTACCAATAACAGTACGGGCACATTGCAAAATTCGGTAATCTTTTATCACAGGTATGCGCATCCAAAGCACATTATAAATCTTTCGATTTGTATCAATCACTAAAAGTACTCGTCTATAAAGTAAAAAATGGCTTATGAAGAATCGTCAATATATTCCAGAGGATATTTGCACTTAATGAGACCTTTCTCCCAGAGATCAGTCACAATCTATATAAATGAAAAAAATTAGAAAATTGCAAAACAAATCGAATACAAATGGTATAATACATTAGTTGACTTACTTGAAGTTTATCAGAATCATTTTCAACATCCAATTGTTCCACTGTTACAAATTCTGGATACATATTTATTAGTGTTTCAACTGCTGGAGCCATTGACTCGTCAATCTCTAAAAATTGAGGCTCGCTACCATGATAGATCTTAGAATTTTCTACAGAGTAATATATGCGAATAGCATCTTCTTCAGCTACCATTCTGAAAATAAGTTTTCAAGTTTTATATTTTGTTGAAACTAAAAATCTCAAATAAACAAACCTCAGAATGTTGGACCGAATTAATTTTATTTCAGTGTCTAATTGAATTTCTACTCGATTTTTGACTTGTCCTTCATTGGTCATCTTATCCGTATCACCAAAAACAGTTAATTGTCTCTCCGATTCGGGTATTACAGGTGGAAGAGCAGCATGAATATAATCTTTGTACAATTGATCAGCTGCACTATCTGAATTGAATGAAATCGGTTGGAATAAACATGATTTAATTTTTAATTAATTAGTAATATACATAAATCCTTTCTTACCAACTGGCAAATGTTTGCAAATTCTACCAAATAAATTTTTTATATGGTTTTGGATTTCTATTCGTCGCGGTGTTTGAGAATCAGCATGTACCAATCCCAAGTTCTCGTACAAATCGAGAGGGACACCTTTTCGTAATTCAACATCATTTTGAATAGCTATCTCTAATGCTTGTGGTAGCATCTGAAACATATATTAAATTAGTACAAAATCAAACACTACATAATGTATAAATTAAAAAAAAACATCATACTTTTTCGAAAAAGTCACACCACGAATGTTTCTGGTACGTACTTATAGTGACATGCAAAGAATATTCTCCTTTTATAGTGCTAGCTTGATGAATGAATCCTCTAGGAAAATATAACAAATCTCCTGCTTCTAATACCACTTCCATAACAGGATCACCAATTTCTGACTGATCATAATTTTTTGATGATACACGCGGTAATACCTCATTATCAGTTCTACGAGGAAAATCTTTATTGAAAAATTGTTTCACCTTAAATAAAATTGATGAGAAAATGTTAACTCACACTGGAGCATATATTTTCCACAATTTTTTCCCTTCCAGTTGTATTACAAAAGCTTCAATGTCGTCATAATGTGGGGCAAACCCTTGACTGTCTGGTGGTGTTAAATATACATTGGCTCCAACAAAACAATTAAAGAATTCTTGTAATGCAGCATTCAATGTATGTATTCGTGGAATATATGTCTGAAATTTTAAAACTCATACATTTCAATGTTGAAAAAAGAAGATATGAAAGTATGTAGTGTAAATGAACCTGTGGATTTAATACCCGGATACTACAATTGTTTAAATAAAAATCCCATACTACATGAGGTAATGCCCTAAAAAATATATAAATTTTATTTTAATGAAAACAATCGGTGAAAAAAAAGATTCTATACCTTCCCACAGGATTGTGTGTTTGACGACCGTTTTCATCATAAGAGGTAATATCAATATTCTCTGTAAATTTCAAAAAATCCTTCCGTAACATTTTATCGATGCCTCGAACAGAAAGAATTGCTTTATAATATTTATCATTTTTCCTCGAAATATGTAAAGGCTTTTTCTCCCAATATTTGCTGCATCAAATTATTACATGTTAGTTTCTTTTTTTAAAATATTGAATGAATATATCTTACAATTAATGAGACTAACCTCAAAAATGTATCCAAAGGATGCGGAGCGATGAGCCACTCTAGTACTTTTTTCCCTTCGTCTTTACTATCTGAACACACGTCAAATTCATCATCAGATTCTTCTAATTCTGATTCAGTATTTTCTAGATGCGCTTTCTTTTTCTTATTTAGAAATTCAGGTAAACTATCTTGCTTTCTTTTGACTTTTTTATTTTTAACGCCATTCACTTGAACATTTAACACTGGTTGTTCTCTATCAATTTTGACATTGGTAGAAACATTTAAATTTGGAGGTAACTTTTCTTTCTTCTTATTCGGTAAAACTTTAACAGCATCTTTCAACGAAATCTTATCGATGTTATCACCTATTTTACATCCAACGACATTTTCTATATCACTGATTGAAATTTCTTTGTTGCTATCAGATTGTTTTTTATGATTTTTATTTTTCAATTTTTTAGAAATATTCTTTCGTGCTACTGAAAACGCAGAAACATCGCCATGAGTTGCACCAATCTTCTTTGCTTTTCCTTTATGTGACTTTCTAGGCATTGTGCAAATAAAATTTAGTAAATATTGAGAAAGAAATCTGGTGTTGGCTGAAATTTCAAGAAAAATGTCATTTAAAATACAAAACTAAAGGAAAGAATGGATAATTTGCAATATTAGTTCGAAAATTACAAAATATTGACAATATTTATGCACTAATACTGGAAAAAAGAGAACTATATGCGATACCTCAGATCAACCGGCCGAGTACCGCGCGCATAACCTCAAAAGTGACAATGTCACATGTTCAATATTGCCACCATCAAAAAATAAAAATAATAATGGCTAATGCGACGAATCAAATGATAATAATTTCAGAATCCCATTATTTACAAATCAATATATCCTTCTATAAATATGACAGTTATCGGTAAATTTCAAAAATAATACATAATTATTTATTCTTCAAAAAAAAAAAAAATTAAGACTGTTGAGAACCTAAATAGTGATTTTCTTAATTAGTTTTTATTAATAAATATATTAAACGAATGCTATTATCTAACTTTAAATAAATAAAGAACTGATTTTGAATTTTGCATATAATCGAACAAATATCATGATCATGACTAACTAACAATAAGCAATAGAAAAATATTCATTTTTATGTTATCTACTTTTTATCTAATTTCATTGCTTTTTTCATACTTTTACAATAAAGTTCTACGATATTATATTTGAACTCCCTCAATCCGTGCGAAGCCAAACTTCCCCAATATAATTTTTTAATCCCATCAAAACGAACAATCGATTCCTCAAACATAACAACCCTCAACTCACCCCCGCTCAATTCCGCAATCAAAACAAAAAAACCGTATTACACAAAAACCGATATCATACCATTCAAATAAACCCGGCATTAACGAATCGTCAATAAAACCAGAATATCCGATCAAACATTGACACAGCGGCAATCAAACCGCTCCGATTGGAAACATGACCATCCATCCATCTCCCCCAACCCCGGCCATTTTAACCGAAACAACGGTCGCCGAAGAGGCCCATCCATGAGGTGGTCACATGCCAATTAAATTAACCTCCGGACCTTCAACGGCACGCTATCGTCCCATTGTCGTCCCTTCCATAATAACCGTCTGAGTTTTCACGTGTTCGATTTTGCTGGGGCCTTTGTGCGCGGGATCATTAGAATCCCGGGTCGGGACGCCGATTGAAAGTCTTTTATATATATTCAGGCACAAAGGACTTAAAAACGATGGACCTCGTCTCACGGAAATCTTCAATTTCTTCTGTCGTCTGCACGAACACTGCTTTAATTTTGTTCGTCGTTTTCTGGTCCGACTTTTGTCGGCTGTTGTCTTGGTGTTTGAAGTGGAAGAGTGGATTCGGAAAAAATTCGCTGGTTCTTTGGCATTTTTTTTTAAATGGGGATTTCTGAAATTGTTATATTTTTAAATGAGAAAAATGAACAATCGTTTCTGATTATTATTCATCAAAGTAATGTTTTTGTATAAAAATGTGCAAATACAATGATACCCTCATTTTACGAGCCTAGAATTAAAGTTTTTCTGCTGTTTGTATTCAATTTTTGCGGTCTCAAAGACCCATTTTTTTATTTTAAACTTCCAATCATTATTTTTCCTCTAATAAGGTTTTTTTGTCGGTTCCTTCAAAAACGTATATACGGGATTTCACTGTATTATACATATATTACGTACTTAAAAGAACTGTCATTATTTTGAAAAACCAACAACGAATATAAAATTATAATTTTTTTAAATTGCTAAGATTTACAATACTAATCCGATGCGACAAAATAATAAATCCGACTCGTTATACTTTAACAATGCCAAAAATAGAAACTACTACTCTCTCGTAATTCTTTGATTAACTAATTTATATAATTAAATTGAATCGACTTATTACATGATATATTTTTTCAATTTATTCTACAATTTAATCGTAAATCTTAAACGCACAAAAAAGTCATTTGAATAGATTAATGAACTCGACACATAAACTTATTTATTATTCTAAAATAAACAATTATATTTAAAACTTCCACTATTTTTTAAACCCAAAAACTCACATAACACTGCGCATCTACAAAAAAATCAGCATTTTACAATTTTGCGCATTTTTAATCCCCGACAATTCCATTTTCGCGTCCGCCATAAACACTCCCCCGAGCTTTTCCACGGGTCCAAAACGGCCCTAAATCTTGGCAAACGTCGATAGTCTTCCACGGCGAAGGGAACGGAGGCTTTCGAGGTCTCGAAATTTGAAATTGGCGCCCGAGGCACCGTACTAGAAAATTGCCAGAGCGTTTCTCTTTCGATGGCGCGCAGTCAGCGATGTTGGAAAATTCCAATTTTTACGATGTCGAACGCTCCGATGGATGTGTGTGAAAGTTGGTTGATGGGTCGTTTGGAAATTTTTGAAATTGATTGAATTGGATTTTTGTTGTTTTTATTTGATGATAAAATGCTGTGTTGAACGTATGCGAGAATGTATCTAATGAGTATGGGTTTATAAAGTTTAGTTCTTCTATTTTGTAGAATAGTTTTGTTGAAAGATTGATTTGGTGAATGAAAGTGATTCAAATTGATTTGAAAATGATGATATGAATATTGAAATTTTTTTATCAAATAACTTATACATATACAGGGTGTTACAAAGGTTTACAGCCTTAAAGATGTGATAATTCACGTTATTTGGAACATTTTAAACTAACATACATATATGTTAATACTTTTGTTCAAAGTATCATAGATTTCGAGTTATTATTATTATTTCGATTTTTAAGAAAAAAATCAAAACCTTGCCCTTGCGCACTAATGATACCCAAATAAAAGGTTTTATGGTAGGCAAATCTTATTTTTTTGTTTGTCAATTGTGTATTTAATCCATAAATATGAATAAAACTTTTTTATCAACATAAAACTACTTGAAACACATGATTCGTTATAAATAAACTAACTGAAGTAAAAGCAAACTAGAGTTTTTTGATATTTCTGGTTTGAAAAAAAACTATGTTCAAAGTGTTCAAGTATTTTTTAAAACATCTCTGTTTAAAGTTCTTTCAATTGATGTATCAAACATTCAGATATCTAATCGATTTTCAAAATTAGGGTTTTGATAACTCAAAAACTATGAAACACAGGACTAAAGTATGTTTGGTTTAAAATGCTCCAAATAACATTACATATCACCCCTTTAGAGCTTTACGGAGACCTTTGTAATACCCTGTATATAAAAAAATATATTTTTATGTTTTAAATCCAAAGGGATTTCTTGTAGTGAACCATCAGTTCATTTCACTTGTGTGGATGAAAATATTTTATTGAATTACTATCGTCTGCAATTTTGATAATATAAAAGTCATACTCGATATTTTTCAATAAAACGACGTGAAGAACATCTCTTGAGAAAACTGATATATATTTATAAAAGATATCTCTTATAAAACACATAAAAGTTACGTGACATGAAAATTCATTCTGGAAACACTAAAAAAATATACAAATAAAAAATTCACACACGTTAATACAAACACTCATCTCAATTACGCGTAATGAATATTGAAGCGACATCCTCTTCGCGTTTCGAACTCAATTTCCACGCACAATTAAAATTTCAAGCTGATCCCTCTCAAGACGAGCCTCCAAAAGTAGGCAAGAAACAGGAACAGAAGCAGAAGGAGGTCTAAGCGATTTTACACGTTCGGAGGATATTCGATTTCGACACGGAAATGGGCAAGATAAGCCGGAAACTCTCGGAAAACTCAAGGCCTAGCTTTTCTTAATTTCCCCGAGGTACGTATCCTCGCGACTGCCGAGTACATAAATAGCCCGTTTTTGGACTCGTTTCCTTTCGCCTACCCTGAGGTCCTCTTTTCGGTGGTGTTTAAAATTTTCTCCCCTTTTTTTCGGGGACTTGCGGTCCTTTCTATAAATATTTGCTCCCCGAGTTGGGGTCTTTTTGAACCGACAACGCGTGACTGACGTCGCGTTCGAATCGAGGAGAATTTTATTCCTTGAGGATTTCACGGGAAATACTAAACAGACTTTTCGGCATTTTCTCTTATATAGGAAAGAGGCGAAAATTCAAAGTACTTTTTTTTAATTTGCAGATTGGAAAATGTATATTTTTTTCGGTTCCTGCCACTTTTGATCGAATACGTACGTTGAATGTTAATATTATTTATATTTAGAACATGGAATTGAAATTTATATTTTCATAATTATTGTGTTCGATCGATTTCGTTTCCGATCCAAATTATTTAAAAATTGCAAATTATTTTTCACGTTTGGGATTAATTTCGTCATCGCTGATGTTCAAAAGGGGAAATTAATTAAACCACAAGTCGAAGTAATTAACGTTGCGGTTAATGTGCCTTCCATTTCATCTTCGAAAGCTGCAATATTCGCATATTGAACGATAATATATTATGTATTTACTCGTTTTGACAGTACACGTCTTAAATATATAATCCCACATGTCTAATTTATAAGGTACACGCCCTTTATTGAAGGAATTCACTGAACTCTTCGCGACACGAAACTTCACTTTAATCAAATAAAAATGTTAAATTCCTAGGCGTCGTAAAGTGTTAAACATGAATTAAGACGTCGAAGTTTACTAGAACGTGTTTTAATTAATTTTGGTAAACTTTCCTCGTACGTGTACGTGCAATTTGCGTGCTCTAACTTTATTTTATATATTATACATAGTTCAACTGCAGAAATATAAAAACTGAATTAACACCATATAAACACAATTTTTATTCCCTGAACAAGTTTTATACAAAATTTAATTTTAATCTGAATGTTTTTTAATAAATCTTTATTAATCATTTCACTCGATAAAATTTATATTAGACAATGCAATGCAACTGTTCATATTATGGTACGAAAAATAGACAAATAAACTTCACGAAATAACTGAAAGCTGCCAAACGAACTTTTTACCAGCCGTATTCTGAAAGCATTGTAAGTATGTTAAACTTCGCTTTTGAATTGCAAACTTTCGAATTCTTCACGCCGAAGACACGAGGTTTTTGCCGCAAATCTTCAAAAAGTTTAAGTCCGCGTAAATTTCTAAATTTAAATGTTATTCGCACCGCCGAATTCCGTCTGCATACATAAATCCGCCGAATGTTTCAGCTTCGATCGTAAACTTAAAGCCGTTGTGAAATATAGAAATTCGACTTATATTGGAGCGAGTTTGCTCTGAAATTTTCAAAATTTATGTATTCCAATGTATACTACAATATTTCGTATATATTGACTAAAACAAAATAAATTGATAATCTTATCTTATATTGGTTAATATGGATTATATAATATAATTCAAATCATCGTTATACAATAATTAGATATAATATTACATAAAAAATATGAGGAAACTTTTTAACACCTGTATATAAAAAAATATATGAAATATTTTCTAATGAAAGTTCATATTTTTTTCAGAAGATCAATCATAATCAATCTTTCTGATAATACATATATCATAATTAGAATTTATAGTTTTTTCTTATGATTTGTATGATTGTTTTTTTTTCACCATCTTTGTATGAAAAGAATATAGAGTGTATCAAATAGGCTCATAGATATGTACTTCATAAGGATCACTAAATTTTCCCGACATAAATCTTAAAGGAATTATTTATAGTTGAATAGTGCTAGTTCAATTAATAAAATGACAGTTAATCAGAAACAAGTTAGTCCCATACTTATTAAATAATAGAAATACAAACGTGAATTGTATAACAGAAAAAAATAAATGCTTTATATTTATTATATTTACAATAGGAAAGGATGAAATAAAGTTTATATTTATATGAACAATAATCGTAATACTTTTACGTATAAATAAATGCATTAAAAAAACATATAACTTACATACCTCATTAAAGTCGCATAAAATTTCGCGTTGAAAATTTGGGTGAAATTCAAAAAAAAAAATAGTACGTTTACATATGTTCTCCAAATTTCAAAAACTTATTCTATCGAATTTTATTAAATTAAATAAAGATTTATTAATAAAAAATATTTTAATTAGACCCCAAATTTACTACGAACCATAATTCTTAAAAGTTTGAGGTACATAATAACTATCAAATACAATAAAAATAGACACACAACTCATCCGGTAAGCTTTTACTTCTCGCATAAACACTCTGATCCATTCAAATTCGAATCGATACCGCAAACGATCTGGTGGAAAAGTTACAAGATTTTCCGCATCCGTGGAAATTTTTCGAAGCCCGAAGTTGTAGTCCAGAGCCACACTGAGACGCCATGAATTATTAACGACGGGAAACTATCGAAACTCGCAACGGGGAATTCTTCGTAATAAAATATTCAAACAGAATCCTCGTCGGTGACACTGTCACCTTAACAAAAATGTATAAAAACGGCATGAGGGGGAAAAACCGGGAGAAAAATCATCGAATCATTTCGGAAAATTTTGCCCGTTCGTGCGCCGTAAATTATCACGGTCGAATACGGCGGTCAAATCTTCGTGACGTGCGCTCGTGAAATATGTGTTTTTTCGCGATTCGAATATTTATATGCGCGAAAAACTGATCGATATATTCGGGAATATATTGAGTATAGTATTTTTTAGTTCATGATAGTGTATGTGGGTGAAATATATTGAAATTGGTTGAATTTTTTTGTAATATAAATACGTGAATACATTATTTGTAGTCATCGCGCGTAGTTTGTATAAAGTCTATTGAAGGACGAAGTTTTTCCGATACTATTGAAAGATAGAACATTTTTTCTTATAACTCTGAAAGAACTGCATATTGAAACCATCCATTATTGAAAAGACTTAGATCAACGACACTTAGTCGAGTCATTCTGATCATACTAAATGTTATTTAACTTCAATAATTCACATAGTATTATATATTTAAATCGATTATTAATCCATCAATTGATGAATTAAGGATAAAATCCATTCACTCATAAACTGATGGATGAATGGAGTTCATTATCTAATAAAAAAAATATTTCATATATATTTTAAAAACACTTTTCATACATCATCAATCATAGAAACGTTAAAATATAATCCTCACTTTTAATTTTCGATATCGAGCAATTCATCACAGGCAGGTAATCCATTAATTTCAAAAAATGCACGCCAAATCACGTTCCAAATTTTGATTTGGAATTTTCCCATTTTGCATCGATGAAAATAAGACGAGAAAACATTGTTCTCCGATAGAATGGGGGCGCACGTGTGCGTAATATTTCGTGTCTGAAAACGCTAACCCTTTCGGCGCCGTCGCTACGCTTGTTAATCTATTTAACGAGTGATCATTATGACTGTAAATGGGACGCTTTAAATACTGAACATAAATTTAGCATGAAAAATCTGCGTCTTTCTTGTGTGCGCTGGCGAAATTGTCGACGTGGAAAATTTTACAGCTGGTGAATTGTTTCGATTTTTCTTTGTGGTTCAGTTCGTTTAGTATTAATTACAATAGTTTTATTATTTAGTTTAAATTGATTAATTTTTATTTCGTTTAAAATAATTCGAATTTCTATTATAGTGAATTATCATTTTACATTTTTCTTTGATTAATTTTGATACTTTTGAGAAAAAAATTAACATCTGCGATAGCAGAAATCGATTTTTTAAAATATTAATTAAAGATTAAAAGAAAAACACCAGAAGCCTACAATTTTATTACACACGTTTTCCTCATCAATTTCAACGCCCTCGAGAAAAATCCATACATTAGCAATGATTATAAAGCCTAAATCCTGATCGAAAATTAATAAGTAAACACCTCAAAACGAAACCGCCAAAATCCAACACAAAAACCCCAGATTCCCACCACCCCTCAGAGTGTTATTATCCGATTGGGAATCAGACATGCTCCCCTCACCCAGTTTCATTGCAATCGAGAAAAATCTATGCACTAGCTTAAAAAAACCTAACGAAATCGGATTTCAGGCCAACACTGACAAACTTTACCGCGAAAACTCCAACATCCCTAAAAATGCTACAATTCAACTCCATCCATCAATAAAAAATTCAAATCTATTCCGAAAAACTACTTCACCTGATTCAAGCGCACACATTTCCAAAACCCAACCAACAACAATATATTAAAAAAAAAATCACAAAAATCTGACTCCCACACCAACACTGACAAATATTACCACGTAATAACACCCCTAAAGGTGCCACAATTCAACTCCACTCATGAATGAAAAATCATTAAAATTCGAATCCATACCGACAAATCACTTCATCCAATTCAACCGCATACATTTACAAAACCCTTCTAACAACACATTAATAAAAATCCAACTCTATTAATCAATAAAAAAATCATTAAAATTCGAACCCACCCGACAACAACACATAAAAAAAACACCAAAATCCAACTCCAACACCAACACCGACAAAGGTTAACATGAAAACCCCAACACAGAAGTGTTTTAGAAAAAATTGCTACAATCCAACTCCATTCATCAATAAAAAATCATTAAAATTTGAATCCAGCCGACAATTAACTTCATCCTATTCAAGCGCACACATTTCCAAAACCAATCCGACAACAACACTTCAGAAAACAACCAAAATCCGACTCCAACACCGACAAAATTGACTATCATCCCTCAATGAAAAATCATTAAAATTCAAACCCACACCAACAAACATCACCCCTAAAAATGCCACAACCCAACTCCGTCCATCAATGAAAAACCATTACAATTCAAACCCACACCAACAAAAAACTTCACCCAATTCAAGCGCACACATTTCCAAAAGGCCTGTATTTAATTGATCAGTTAAAATATCCTATTTTGATCAGTAAAAACAAAGTATATGGTTGTTATTCGGTTCTGTGCACGTGGAAACCTGTTTGAAATTGTTGGAACGAGTCTCAATGTAGTCACACGTAGTAGTAACCTAACCTAACCTAAACCTAAACCTAATCTAACTGATCATTTAACATTTTTTTACTAATCATTTTAGTTGAGCTCGCTTTCCTTAAATATGCATTATAAAGGCATAAAAGTCGGTCAGCTGAACTGCAGACGCTCAAAAGCCGTAACGCTCGAACTCGGTGCGATTAGAGAACGTTTAAAGTTAAATATACTGCTCATTCAGGAGCCTTATTCTCAAAATTGTATAGTTTCTGGATTTGGCGGTGATTGCTCAGTTTTCTTCTTCCATAATCCTAATCCATCACAAAATAATCTACATCCAAATCCTCCCATGACTGCGATAGTGGTCTTCCCAAAGTCAATTAAATGTACCCTCCTCGCGAATATTTCATCTCCTCACATCATATGCGTTGCTCTGCACCTCCCTGTTACAATTTCCAAATGTCAGCACATCACGTTTGTTTCGCAGTATTATCAATTTTCTGATGATATTTCAATTATTACCAACCAGCCAAATAATTCCCTTTCCAAAACCCATCCAACACCAACAGAGTTCCCCACGAAAACCCCAATACAACCCCAACAATCCAACTCCCCACCAACAAAAAAAATCACCAAAACCCATCAAACAATCAAAACACACATTCCCAAAACCCATCACCAAAAAACCCCCAAAACCCATCACCAACACCAACACCCCCAAAGCCCACCACGCCACCCTCTCCCACCCCCCAAACTGTTAGCGACCAGTCCGAAAACAGGCATGCTTCCCATCCACTTTTGGCCCTTTCGGGGAAAAGGGGGCGCGGCCAGTGCATCAGGGGCCATGGGGGCCCGGGCGCGGGGGGCGCGGCCCCGGGGCGCCAGTGATGCTGCGGCCGCCGTTGCGGGCGCAAGGCTCGCCTACGCCCCCCGAGTCGCCCCGCGCGCGAATACGCCCCCCATTCCTAAAAGAGGCCCCACTCAAAGGTAATAGATGTGCGATTTGGAAATTTGGAAGTTCGATTTTTTTTTTTTGATAGTATTTTTGATTGGATGGAATGTTTTTTGATAGTTTTTTAAAAGTTTTCAAGGTTTTTTTCGGGTTGGAAAATTTTTTTTTTTTTGGTCGTGAAACCTTTTTAGATTGATCGTTATGTATCAATTTATGAATTTAATTAAATGAAAATTTAAAAAAAATTTGATTTAAATTTTTTTATTGTAATTACCTACATGTGTTGTATGTTACAATAGTTTTATAATACGTTTTCTATAACTTTTATTCACGAATGGACGAATACAAATTCAATGATTGTGTATAACCTTATTTTCAAATACACATTCAAAAAGTATATTTTCATCAAATAAAATATTACATACTTTCATAAATTTTCTGTAACATATTATACACGTATACGAATTCAATATTTTATAATTGAAAATATATAGTCATCAGTTGTTGTATAATATATTATAGGATTGATCGATTAATTCGACGATAACATATCATATACGAATTCAATATTTTATAATTTAAAATCTACGTTCGTCAGTTGTATACACTAGGTACTCTTTTTATGCGGTTTTTTTTATGCGAATTCAGAGTTGTGCGGTTTTTTTTAAATACAATATTTTTTTTAAATATTTTTTTTGGACTATATGAACGTACAAATGTATGTACAATGTAATAACTTAACTAAGAGTTCATTGTTAATAGAAATACATTTTTTTTATGCGATTTTAGGTATATTTTATATAGCAGTTTCACTTTCTCATATCTTTTTTTATACGATTTTTTGTATGCGGAACGGAACGGAACGGAACGTATCTACCGCATAAAAAGAGAACCTAGTGTATTAAGGATTAATTGATTTAAATTTGATCGATTAATTCATTTAATTTCAAAATATTGAAATTAATTATTTCTCGCAACCATGATGCGTAAAAGTTTTTAAAATTTATTTAAAATAAATTTTGAATAAAGTTCATGATACGTTTTATTATGGTTTAATCGGATGGTCGTTAAAAAGTTTTGTGTCTTTTCGCTCTTTCGTTGAGATATTCTTAATATTTTTATTGCGTTAATATCATTTAAATTCTGTCGTGTATTAGATTATAATATGTTTTAAACATTTCATACCGGTTTACGTATATTTTTTTACAATATTATATTTCATCATTTTGTATTAAAATGGTGCAATAAAATGTTGAAATTTTGAAACATTCGAATCATTTAAATAGTGTAACAATTCTTTTAATAAACCGATCTAACTAATATCAAGAACTCTAATTTTTATCTATGCACAATTTCAAATATACGAAATATTCACTATTCAAAACAACCGAAACAATATATTGATACCTTAATAATTTAATAACAGATTCTAACTGATACATGCGCAGATTACCTAAACATAGACCGCGATCGGAACGTTTCACCTTCGACGAACCAATTTAGATCCTCATTAAATTTCACAGTTAATTAAAACGATCTTAACGCGAATTTAATTACGCCCACCAGATTCGAAATCGGATAGCCTTATAATACGCCGATAATGCCCTTTATCGACAAAAGATCGTCGGGATCCACATATTCGACGATCTTTCCACGCTTTTTTTTATTTGCATAATCGTCTCTGTGTGAGAATTGTTCTTATTCGGTGTTTAATTGATTGTGGATAACATTGGAAACAGACGTTTGCGAAATTTACACACGGCTCGAGGATAATCCGCGGCCGTTATAACAGTCGATAAATTTTGCGAAATCTCTAAGAGCGACCTTTATCTCACTAGGGGTCCTTGAAATGTACGCAAAATTTCATATAGAAAAATGCTGAAAATATATATTTTCTTGGAAAAACACTTTACTATTTCTATACAGTTGCACTTACAGTTTTTTATCTAACATATATCAAAGTTTTTTTTGTGCACGATATTTGATAATATACAAAAAAATATATAAAAAGTTTGATGATACAAAAAAATTATATATCATTATAATTTTATTAATAATAAGCATATGCGTTTATCTTGATTAAAATTTACGAACTTTCTATGTGTAGGAATTAATTCCGCGCAAGAAAAACAAAACGAAAACTTTTCCAATACATCCCATGAGGATGAGCCGCAGCGCAGAGGTCGCCAACCTTTTAATCAAATCTTTTTATGGGTCGGCGAGGAAATGTGACGTTATTTTCGTTCTTCTCCTATTCACGTGCTCCTTTTGTTAATGAAATTCAGAGAATGAGAACGCCGAAGTCATAAAGCGACCGCCCCGTATCCTTTGTTTTTGCTCGCGACATTAGCGAATTGTAAGAGAAAAAGCGCACAAAATATAATATAAAAAAAAACATCATATATACGTTACGATGCAAAAAAGGCAGACATTAAAAAGCGCACAATATTCCAACAATTTATCAAAAGCGGCTACTACAAAGATGTATTCTCGCCTTTTGTCGCTTTCTAAATACCCCGCATTATTCCCACTTAATGTGTACGTAGAGCTTTTTAACATTTTGCGACATTCCTTTTGACGATTGTTCCGATTGTTTCGAAATGTGCAATTTTTGAATGAATATAAGTGAATCTGACGTCCCTGAAGTGCCTTCGAATTATACGGGGCGAAAATTTTGAATTGTCGTTTTTACGACGCAGCCAAGACTAATTAAGAAAAGTTCGGTCATAACAACACAGATTTATAACGATATTTGAAAACTTATTTTCGCGCGTTCTCTTTTGATCTTCGAGGAATGATATTTGTCGAACTTCTTCGAATTCGTTCGTTTAATTAATTCTCTGACGTTCTCGAAAAAAAAAATCTCGCGACACTTCTTATATCTACGCGAGAGTTATATGAAAAAGTTCACCGAAGTTCGCGATTTATATAGCATGAGGATCCTAAATTCCATGTTCACTTTTAATTTAGTTAGACCCGTGTCAAACTTTAAAATTCGGCTTGACGTACGTTCAGTTCGAATGTTATAAAAAATCTTCATTTACCATTTTGTTGGAAATTTATGTAAATTTGATCGCTGGATTTGAATGAACGAAATAATGCAGTAGTATAATAATAAACGGAGGCGGAATATTAAATTTATGTAAAGTTCAAAATAGACGGATAGTTAAAAACTTTCAATTTCTATATACAAATTCGTTTATATTTCTTTATATGTATCTTTGAAGAACTGATAAAAATATGAATATTTAATTCGAACCGAAGATAATCGTTATCCTTCGTGTCATTCATAAGAAAATTCATCCGGAAAAACGACGAAAATCAAACGACAGAACGACCCACTTCCATTAAGAACCGAAACCGAAAATTTGCTTTTTAACGGCAAATATTGTAATTTTATACGCTCGATCCTCTCGTTAAATAAATATAATATAACGAATAACGCGAAAAAAAGACGTCGAATAACATTCCGGAAATTTCAAATTTAATTCCCGCCGCGGATACAGCAATAAAAACCGTCTTTCCTTTTGTTCCTTCCGAAAGTCCGAATAACAACGGCCGGCACATTCGTATATAAATACATAAAATTCTATCTTTATTACGGTATGAAATATTAAAATCGAGATTGTCGTTTGTATTGGCTTATCGCGTTTGAACATCGGGCCCTCCTCGGGCAGCCGAAAGGGACACATTGAATTTGAAAGCAGAACGGCTCGAAATTTTCAAGGGGGACGATATGTGGAATTTAGCACAAAAATAGCGCTCTTTCATTCTGCGAGATATATAAATTATAATTGAGTTGTGTTGCTTATCGGATTTGAACGGAAAAACTAAATAAATCTGGGGTTATACATTTTTTTTTTTTTTTTGGAGAGTTTAATTAACTACTGTGGCAGAAAATTATCATATGGAAATATCTTCGGGTTCAATTTCGTTTGTATGACTTTCATTTGTACTCTACTGTTGTATATTTTTTATGAAAGAGTGATTGCTTGTTTTTCAAAATATTTAAAAAAATAAATTAGTACACAATCTAATTTTGCAATATTTAAGCATGTGTACACTGAACGTACATTCAAAATATAATTTAAATTTTTCAAATCAAAGAAGAATAATTTTTTCTTTTAATAAGTTTTACTCACATGCGGCATATAATGAAACATTTTAAATATATGTGATAAACCAAAAAACGGTTCGCGAAAACAGTAAATCTACACCAAGGAAAGGCACTTACAATATTAAACAAAGATATGCGAAACACATTATTTTTTCCGGAATCCCCTCCTTCACGATAGCACGCGTTTTTTACGCACTCGCCAAAATAAACATAATATTTCAAAGAATGAAACCAGCTCGTTTCAGCCATGAAAACAAAATAAATCGCAGTGATATATACGCACGTGCTCGCGCGCTCGATGTAATTTATGTGAATTAAGCGCTGTATTAATTTCGAATTCGTTCGCTCGAACTAGTCTCAATTTGAACCGTTTCATCTCAATCTTGTTTGAATCCGTGAAATGCGACAAAGCCTAGTTTTAAAAGGCATGTTGACTTTGAATATATTCAAAGATCTTGTTAAATAATTACTATTGAAGCGTATAATGATCTGAAATTAAAAAAAATATTTTGAATGAGGGAAAAGTGGTAGTAAATTCGGAAATTTTACCTTATTTATTTTGTAAAGATTATCGATATGAAAATTGTAACTTTCACCGTTGCTTTTCGAACATTTTTTCTCTCATTATCTGGAAAAAGTCGCGTCGTTTACTCGGATGTTTATTGCCGCCATTCTTAACGACTACACTCCGCAAAAGTTCCATTCGTATTAATATACCGAAAATGCTTTGCGATATCAACTTTTCGCCCCGTCTATTCCGTGTAATATTGCCAACGAAAACTCTGGGTTTAGCTTCTTGTTGTTTTTTCTTCCTTTTTCCCCATAGCTTTTGCACTCGCCAAGCGAGTCCTTAGACGTGAAACATTATATTATTGGGAGAGTGTCTGAGGCTTTTAGCAGAAACCTTATCAAAGCCATTAGCAATTTTTTCAGTCGACTTTTGCTAATTTTGTGGTTTCTTATCCGTGTGTGTGTCCTTGTATCTGGAATTTATTTCGTGAACATTACTCTCGTATATATTGGAAAGATTCGCGAATGTGCGCAATTTCATCGAAAACATTTCATTCAATCAAAATTATTTTCTAATCGAAAATTTTGTTTCGCGGGAAAATCAGTAAAACTTTGAATATGACATTATCAAACAAATATATTTATAAAATTCGAAATATGAAAAAATAATACAAAATGTGTCGCCTGTGAAAGGTGAAAAGTGTCATCATACAATAAATATATGAAGAAAAGAAGACAATCTGACGGTGTTTGATAAGAGCAACATCTACCCTAAAAATCTTCAGCATCACCATCCATCATGGCAGCAGGTATATTTTTATTACTATTTTATTCATATAAATACCTTTTTCTTTCGTCTCAATTTTTTTACTGAGAAAACCAACATCACATCTTTATAATTTCGGCATAATCCAACGAATCCTTCACTATACACAAAATTCCAAATAAAAACTGAAAAAGTAGCACTCAAATCAGGTCAAACAAATAAAAAAAACACATATACTGCTTTTTAAAAGTCGTTTTTGTGTAAAAGCACGATGATGTTACGAGAGCTAGGGGATGACAACTTGACACGTGTCATGGGGTCGAGCACCCATACACACCATATCCCGTACGAAAAAAGGAAAAAATCCCTGAACGAAAATTACGAAATCGGATGTTTCCAATTCAATATATTTTTTTCATTTTTCGAATGAAAAACCTTTAATTTGTGTCTATAAAAATATTTATTTGCATTTATATTACAAAATTCACTTTTTCATATATGTACATACATACATACATACTACATAAACTAGCAAATCGAAATATGTATATATACTCGTACATATAGCAAATACTTAGTCTATTTAATTACAGAACACAACATTCAATCATAATTTTTTTTTCAATAAATTTTGAATATAAAACCATAATCATTTTTCATATAATTTTTTTTATTATTTCCTACACTATCATTGCAATTTATTTTCTAGAAATTCAATATTTATTCTATCGTTGTATATCACAGTTGTTTTTATTGATGTGGCAATTTTAGGGAACATGATCTTTCGTACGGAATTGACACATTTTTTCCCCAGTGAAACGTGTCGCTTTTTTTGCATATGGCGGAAAGTGTCTGATGATGCGGAAAATGGAAAATCACGACTCGCCCGAGGGGGTTTTCCTAGCACGATTCACTCGATAAAAATAAAAGGATTAAAATGAAGCCTGTTTTAGAGAGAGTCCTTTAAATATAAATGGCCTAATTAATTCGTTGTTCTTGAAACGTTTGAAAGTGGACGAAAAAAATTGATATATTTTTATGTAACTAGAATAATTTGATTTTAATCATTGAAATTTGATTGAGAATTCTTAAGTTTTTTGATAGATTAGAGTAATTTTTGAAAGTTTCGTGGATATTAATCTTGTAAGTTTTACAGGAAAAAATTATCTTTATCTTAATTATCCTGGAAAGTGATACCCTTAATTACCATAGGATACATATTCTTCGCACAGTAAAACCGGCCAGTTAATCGATTTAATCTCATGAACTTTTTAAGCATGAAAAAGTGAAATTTCATAGAATATAAATTGAGCATAATTATAAAAACCATATGCTGATCTTACACGTCATTTCCACTCCACTTTAGTAACTTTATTTTAGCGCGGCGCATTTGAATTTTTCAAGCTACTTTTTTTCTCTGGAGCAAAAAAAAGTTAAGGCTAGTGAATAAAAAAAATCGAGCATAGGTCAAAAGTCATGTACTTTTTTCCGGGGAAATCGAATAGAGCCACACTGCAACGCCACTTATCCCAACCGGGGATAAAAAGAGCTCGACTAGCGCGCCCAATTCAAAAGCTACTAAAAATAAAATGGCGTAAATTTTTCTTACGTAGAGAAATTGAGGCTACCTATTTAACGGAGTGTTTCGTTCCATATTATAATTTTCTATTTATATTATGGTACACGAGTTTTTTTAATATTATATGTATACTCAAAACCCTTTATAGACGGTTCTGAAATAACATGATTTAAAAAAAAAAAGATAATTTTTTACACTGTTTTTCCAATATATAACAATATATGTATTATTGTACTACAATGATAATTTTCGGAGCAAGTCAGTATACAATTATAGTAATTAATTAAAAAAAATGTGTTTTAATCGCGAAATTTCTCCACATTACTCATTTTTTTATAAAATATATTTGGATGGAAGTTCCATCCAAATGTGCTGATAGAACCTATCTCCAATTTTTATATGGTCACCGTACTTTTTTTTTTAACGGTAATCACTGAAAAATATCTCCCCATAAAAAAAGAATTGGGTATATACGAGTATTATATTATATTGTAATACGTAACTTCTACGATGTTGTACGAGGATGGAAATTTATTCAATATCAATAGTTGAGTTTTTAACGAATTCTCGTTCCAAAATGAATTTATATTTTTAACTTCTATCATCACAAATCAAAACACATCCCGCCACAAAACAATCAAATCGAATTTCCTGCTCGCACGTCCAATAATCCCAACATCCTCCGACATACACAATAATACCACACATGCACCCCACAATATATGTGGCGAAAAGGTTCAGCAAAAGTTGGTCTCGTTCGAAAATTTAAAGTTTGTAGAGATATTTCGGCTTTGGAATGGACTCCGTCCGTATCTTGTCGGTGCAGCGGGCCAATCTGCACAGCTCCCAACTGCATAATGGTATGCACAAAACAACACAGAAATACCTTTTGAATGTGTGGGTGGATGGGATTGTGCATTGTGGCAGTTCTGTAAAAACTTTCTAAACGGTAATCGCATTTTTAAGTAGTTTAGAGTGATAGTGTTAAAATTATCTGGAGTTTAGTCAGGGATTAAAATGGGTAGATGGTGCAAATGGTTGTGTAATATGCGATCTTAAGTAAATATGAAAATATTTTTAATTTATACATAATGAGATTAGAATCATTAACGATCACATAGTTTAAGTGCCACTAACTATTAAATAATAAAAATGCGTTCAAATTATGGATTGTATGATTTTAATAAGGAATGATTTCAGTATATGATTCTTTTGAAAGTCTTAGAATTTATTCATATTACTTAAGCTGTATACGATAGTAATTTGATTTTAAATAAAATATTATTGACGTTGATCTGCAATATATTCGTGGATCCTAGTTTGAACAGCACTGTTTCACATTGAAGGGTATTCCCTGTTTGCTTCGGAGAGACAGTGCACTAGTAAGCGGTACATTTCTCCCTGTGAGAATTTGAATAATTCGAATACTGGTGAACTTCTTTTTATATTTAGTTTTCTACCTATTTGTTCTATTGTGAGGTTTCTAAATTCAATCAAATAATAGTTACGTATAGGTGATCGTTTTTCTAGTTATAATGAAATAAGTTTTGATTAAATTATTTAACATTACTAGGTTTTCATCAATATTATAAATTTATTTTGATTCAAAAATTTCTTTTATATTATATATACGTGTATCTTGTATTATTAAAAAACTTTTAAAATAAAAATACATATATAAGTAATCTAAAACATGGATATTTTCAAATTAAAAAAAATCCCTAATGGATTTCATCAATCTGTCTGTCAAATTCATCACAATTTTTTTTTTTTTGAGTGCGCATTAATATTTCAAATCCCAAAAATCCTCCCATAACATTTATCAAAATAAGAAAATTATTATAGACGATTTATCAAATCGCCATCAATAATTAAAAATTTGACAGTTTTTTTTCGTTTTCAACGAAAATATAACATTTCATCCATCACACCGAATCAACGATTGATACGTACGAAAATGATTCAATTTTACCGATAAATTTTTTGACATTTTCATCCGTACAAAGCTCTAATAAACTCTAAAAACTTCCACACATTACAATCGCAGAAAATAAAACGATACGAAAGAACAGTCCACGTAACGAGACGTAACGACCTTCGGCGTCCGGTCGCGTCGTTATTTTAACGGATACGGAGACTCAAACGTGCCGCAATAACACGGCGACTCGTAATACCGAACATTACACATATTCATATCGAATTACAATGGCGAGTTTGCCGTTTTGCGATTCTATCGCCTGTTTGTATTGTATTGTACATACTAGTATGTCGGTGCCGATTCTAAACGGGCCTGAGTTTCGAGGGGCGAATTAAATCCGGCAATTATCGTTTCGCAGTCGTTAAAGGACGACTTGTCGTCGTATCAAAGGATTAGTTATTGTGGGTACGATCCAGACTAATTTGTCAGTGCGGTTGTGATTTTTTGTGGTTGTGAATCGTGTTTAGGGATTTAGTGTTTCTTGATGGGTTTGGTTTTGAAGTTAAATTCGTTGTTTTATATTGCGTTATATTTATTAGAGGAAGATATATTTGTGATTATTTTAAATTTCTTTAAATTTTTAAAAAGATTTTAAAGATTCAAAGATTCGATTTTTTAAAGATTCAACACTTGTACGTCCAAAACTCTTCTTTGATAAAAATAACCGATAATTTTCTAATGTTTTTTTTTCACTTTAACACGGTGTAAAAATGTATGATCATACTACAATGGTACGATCCGGATCAGATCAATATACGTTATTATAATCATAGTTATTAAATGAAAATTTACGATATTTTTGGATAATTTCACATGGTGAAACTTTACCACAATACACATTTTTTAGAAAGTATATTTGGATGGAAGTTCAATCCAAATATACTGATGAAACCTATCTCCGATTTTTATACAGTCACCATACATTTTTTTTACACGGCAGTCTCTGAAACGTATCCCTCGTGTAAACAGAGACTCAGATGTGTATACTTTTAATAATTTCATGATCTATAATATTTGATTTTCTTTATTTTTTTTCATAAAATTTAAATAACATATTATTTAAAAAAAAAATTGAAATCGATTACGTAGAAAAAGCCATTTATTTGTTCGCCCATTTGAAACTCAACTTTTTTCCACATTATTCAATCGAGATACAAATCATCCACAATCACGTCCCAAAATCCGATTATTACATCTGAAAACCCGCTCCAAAAAACTGCAAAGCACCGATAATACCCATTATTAATCAAACAAAATTACACATTCGCATCGTAAAAACGCACATAGACGCGAAAGCGCGATCCGATTCGCTTATCGCGAATATACATATACCGACCAACCGGAAGGACAAAATAGACATATTTTCCACATTTGTCTTTTCGATTATCCGAAACGGCCGCGTTATTTATTTTGGACCTTTCCAGGCTCGAGCGGCTCGCATTAATTTCGTTTGGTCCTTTCTGGAGCGAGCCTCACTTTGTTCCGCGATTAACGCTCGACAAAGGTGCCGAGAGGAATTTTCAATTTATTTCTGCGATTTATACGAGTCTATTGCGATTTTGTGTGTGGTTGTGTGTGTTTTCGTATGCGGTTGTGTGTGTGTGCCATTTGTCATCCTGCGACAAATGCCTAACCCAATTTCGAACGTTGCCGCTGTCCTTCCAAGGGATATTCAAATCGATATTCAATATTCTCTCGTGATTTGGTGTTGCATATGTACTCAATTAGAATATGGGATATATTTAGTGTTCGATTGAGTATTTTTGAATATTTAAAAGGTTTCGTGTTTCTAATATAATTTTAGAAATAAAGAAATTTCATAATTATATGAGGCCTAAATAACTATAGGATGAAATTTTTCTGATGTTATTGAAAATTTGTATTTTTTCTATATCGCTTCTACATTATTATCATCTTCATCATCATATACAGTCATTAATAATTCACTACTGGATGAACCTTTAAATTTCCAATCCTCTTTCACTTTTATCTATCTTAAACAATTCTCATCTAATGCTTTTTACGCATCTTTTTGATTTAGTTTATCCGTGGTTCACTTGATTTTCCTTATCAATTTTTACTGTCTTTTGAGTACCATTTCATTACTTCACATTTTTATTTTCCTTCCGTTAATCTCGCTTTATGTTCAACATAATACCATTTCAACCTTTCTCCAGCTTACAATGTCTGTCACTTTAGTCGTACTTCTAATCGTATTAAGGTAATGTAATCGTTTCAAACCAAAGGTTTACGATTACGTTCGATTAGTTCACAATTGGATCGATTACATTTATCTACAAAACTAATTGTAAGGCATGTATTGCTTAACTTGAGTGTTCGATTATAATCAGATATAAATTTTATTCAATGTTTATAATTGTACAAAATATATTCAACGATTTTTTGCATTCTTCTAACTTTTTTTATTCGATTGAATAGTCAAATAAACGAGCATCTTATGCAACGTTTGATATGAGCTTAAGATAGAGATACGTCCTCTCAAAGGGAAAACCTGGATCCAAACGATGACTTTATCCCGTACATAATCATCTCTACTTCTTTGTAGAACATCAGAGACGCCAATCGAAAATACATACAACTCTCAACGTCGAAGGAATATAAACGAAGTCGAAGCGAAACCGAACGGAAAGAATATTGGAAACGTCGACGACAGCACATTCGAACTCGCTGGCTACTGACCAATGTTGAAAAAATAAATACGCGTTTTTCAAAATGTGAAAAAAATTCGATACGCCGAACAAAAAGTGCGTCAAAACCATGCGCGAACACCATCAATCATCGCGCACGATGATTGGGACAATCAATAACTTTCCGACTGATCCGATAATACGCACTAGTGAAAATTCAATACGAAAATGTACATGACACAACAAAGGAGCTGGAATTATTTAATGCGTTGGATGAAAGGACGATTCGGTAATTCGATAAGCGGAAGGACGAAGCGCTTCGGTCAATTTGCAATTCGAAACGAGTCTAATTAAGCTAATGTCTAAAAATTTGAACGTTCCGTTAGATGGGAGAATTTTCGATGATTATAATTAAGGATTTGAATAAAATCGAGTCTTTAGGAACGACGGCGATGTAATATCGTTACAAGTTTCGTCGTTGAAAAAATTAAATTTTAATAAACGCTCGAATAGATAATTTTATCCGATCGCATACCTGAAAAGTTTTTCTTGCGTATATTAAATGTGTGCGTAGGTTTTAATTTCGAAGGTTAAAAGGACACTTTTGAAAGTTAAAAATTAACGACTTAAGCTTCGCAATAAATTTATGGTAACGCGACAGGTTTGTGTAGGCGGAAACCGGAGATATGAAAAATTGGGTGTTGGATTGTTTAAGCGTCAACTAAGTATTTTTTTCGAGTATAATTTTTCAGTTGACGTGATTGTTTTTCTCCGATCGAAAAAATTTTCAGCACACGCTTAGTAATGAATTTCTGTTTTTTTATAGATCGTAATTTAAATTGAATTCCGTTTTTGTTTCTGAAACTATTCAGGCAACTAACTGTTCGAAGGAATTTAACGGTTTGTATTCTCTCCGTAGTCGTTATTGTATAGAATCGAAATAATGGAATATTACCTAGTTACACAAGTTTGTTCATTCGATATCCAAAAATGTTCTCTTATAGGTCCGTAATTAATAAACAAATTTTCTGGAACATTACAAGAATAATCCTGAAAGCATTAGTATACATGGTTCGAATAATTCGAATATCTTTGGAAAAGAAAGTAAACTAAGTATCGCATTCAAACAACTTTTATTTTTGGCAAAGCCATTTTCACTTAGCGGGATAAGTTTTTTCTCATTTTCCGTATAATTTTTTCAACGGCATTGTGATTAATGCGAGTTATTTCAAGAGAAAAAATATAAATATGTTTCGTGAAAATTCTTTTCTTTAATTGTTTAATTTGAAAATTTTGACTTTTTGACCTACCTTGATACGTACATATGTACAATTGAAAAATTTTCTTAATTTTCTTTTAATCGAAGTTCATTCAAAGAGAAATAAGAGTAAGCTTTTTTGAAATCTTCACAGACTTTTAACTTCGTTTCTGCAAATACATCGTAGAAAAGGTCAATTACTTCATTAGAAAAATAAATGAAATAAAATCCAGCAACTTAACTAATATTTTTCAATTAACCTTTGCTGAAACTCTACAAAGGTATTCAACTTTAATTGAACTGCGAACCATCTAGAAACTTCACGTAGAGTTTTTTTAGTTAAAAAGTCCACTATTCTTTTGTTTCTTTGTTATAATTAATTATTTCACAACATTAACTATGAAGAAACGCAGTTAATTTTAGTTTCTAGCACAGACTATAAATAATTTAACTTATAGAAAAGTTAAATAAATTGTTCCAACGTTTTTTGTAATTATATTTTATATAATTTGTACGATTATTTATAATCGAAAAATATATCAAGTATTACACATATGTTTTTTAACAAAAAAAAACAATCCTAAAATGATATTTCATCTTCTTTACAATTCGACTGTCATATTTTTGCACAAGTTTTCCAACAATTCTTAATAAAACTTCACTTCATTTGCACCCGTGCAACAAAATTTCCCACGGAATTTCTCAAACTAAAACTTGTTATCTTTCCAACGCTCGACTTCAACATTGCTTCACACTACAATACTTTCGAGATTGGGCATCATACACGAATTCGACCACACTTCTTCATCTTGCGAAAATCCATAGAATACATTAGCTCCACACAACACAGCACCGAACATGAATGCAATAATCAAAGTAACATCCCGTCTCTCTAAAACCAAAACTAGTTACCCGTACTGTAACATTGGCATTGTCGACAATCACAACATGGCCAAACTCAATTTAGGCCACATCCTGGCCCTGGTCGCTTTGCACTATAACGAAGCGCAATTCGCTTTGA